>CM060831.1:38855000-39466250 GCA_030762175.1 Metallyticus violacea
CACGTATAGGGCAGATTTTTATGCCCTCTCTGTCTGTTACTTTTGCCATCCGCCATTCGCCTAGTCTAAACCAAGCCAACCCCTATTTGGATGTAACGCTGCATCCCCCAACCGATTTTTAGCTCCGATTGTATTTCCAGTGAAACTTTTTGTGCGCACCCCGAAAGAGTCAGCTGCCTATTAATGTCCCTCGAGCGTTTCTTAACTTCCTCCAAATCCCCTTCCTGTTTTCCCGTTCTGCTATTCAAATGCTACCCATTTCTATATTTTCCAGACCCCTTCTTAATTTTGAAACCAGATCTTATCCCCCCCCCCCCCATTCTCAACTGCTTATGGTAACAGATCGCCCTAATTAGTGTGTGAGCTCCGTGAACAATTCTTAGCCGGTATTTTACTGCTCGCATCCTGCATTCTATAATCTCGCTATAGACATTAAATTCCCTAAAATTCCTCAATTTGCTATACTCCTCCCCACTCTTAAAATACCTTTCAGAAAGCCAGTTCTCACCCGATCCAATTTCTCCGTACGTTGCAACCCCAAATTTCGACTCCATATATATTTATGTAGAGTTTAGTGTCAATTTCGACGCACATTCTTTGCTTCATGTTATTCCAAATGACTGTGACAAAAACATCACTATATCTTTAAATAGGTAGTTGCTTAGTTTTAGGCTAGCATCATCATCCCTGGTTACTTTAGAAAAGGTATAGTCCTTATATTATGAAATAAATTATTCACTGAATGAGATCTGAATAAAAGCATTTGAACCAAAAGCACAATCTTCTGATGTGGCGGTGAAGAAACTTAGTTTTTAAATTACTGAAAATTCTTTATATTGTACACAGAAGTCCTGAAATTTTACTCAACATTGCCTTGCGCGTAACACTATTTGATACCACGTATAGAATCGTAACAAAGATTGTGTTAATTCTCTTAAGAAAAAATTTATAGGTACTTTGTGTGATTTTTCTTGTATAAAATTTCCCTTCTTTATGCCAAATAGATGTTTTACCTTTGACTTGCATGCACCGGCTCTACGCGCACAAAGGCGAACTGCAACACAGGTGCAGTCGGCAGCGCTTCAATGTTTTTTCTGTCTACTTGTTATATAATTGCTATAATTCCCTTTTATTAAACCTAGAGCGCATCAAAAAGGAAATAAAATGTCTATTTTCAACGACAAAATCTTTTTGGGAATCGGCTCAATTTAACTGAATAAATTTGTCTTCACATTGTGTTCAACAAAATTCATGAGCGGCACCAAAGAAATGAAAATAGGAGCTTTATCCTGCAAGATGGAATTACGATCAGATAGCTAAAATATATATGGGTGAGGGGATTCCAATCACGTCATTCTGTAGCATTACTTTATATTAATAAAAGTATCTTTTGCATTTAAATAAAATAGGACAAAACTCAGTATCTATATCAGTACTCTATGTGAGGTCCAATTTTTATGCGAAAATGAAATTTTGTGTTATTTAAGATAATGCACGGATGAAATTTTGCTTCAAAATTGTAAATGTGTTAATGTTTATTTTATTAATAAGTATAAACATTGTTCATTTGTCGTCACTCGTTTGCTAGTGTCGCAGATTTTATTAAAATCTATTTGGACGATAATAATAAACCTTTTAAGAAGACTACTAAAGGATAGGAAATTGGCAGGTAATTTATCTGAAAGTGGCTTTCTGCTTTGATTAAATTATCTGCCTGTCCTTTGTAGCTACTGAAATTAAATGAATCATGGGTCACCGTTCCAAAAGAGCGGATTAAACAGTTCGGTAATAACCGGCCCGAATGTCCGAATTACTTTTGGCGCCAGCGGAAGGCTCACAGCCATCTCACTCTCTGGAGGCAAAGAGAGGGACGCTTTCTGTGTCACGCACAGGTCTCTCAGTAATGGTTGGCAGGAATGATTAATGGCGGAACTGGTTTAATTTCAGCTCATACTACGCATGCACAAGTTCATCTCCTGTCCAAAGACGTGCCATAGGACATCATTAGACTGCAACGGACCCAGATAATAAATATGAAAGTAATTGTTTAATGGTTTAGGGCTTAAATGTCATTTAATAATAGCTGGAATAATAAGTATATGAGGGCTGTTCAATAATGAATGCTCATAGTTTTTATATAATATTGCAGGCCCAGTATTGATTTTGTGCTGTATTGTTAACACAAGTTCTCTCTATTACGCCATAATTATTTCGTTTAGTTTAGGCCCCGTTCAAATCGGTGGCGTTGCAGTAATCGTATATGAATTCCTATAAAACGGTCACTTTTGTACCTTTCATAGACTCAAGAATAGGAATCATTTTGAATGAACACCTCTTGAGGGTGAAAGAGTGCATTTTTCAACACAAGTGAAATACCTTAGATTAAACTGGACAAGAAACGAACTTGGAAAAAGCACATAACACATTGTATCAACAAAGCCAATTGAACTTTTTGAACTGTAATAATTCGTTTGGCAAAATTCTTAAATCTAAACTTTCCTTATCTGGTAAACTGGGTCTAAATTAATAATCTGTAAAAAGGAACTGGATAAATGACCAAGAACGCTCAATTCAGGAATAACGGGGGCAATAAGAATGTGCTGGTGCTGCATTTGAGATCATGTTGGACTTGTATCACTTCATCGGTGGTTAGAGACGAAAACTAGGTTGGCTAATCATAGACTCTGTCATCAGGTTGCAGTGTCCTCTTCTGAACAAAGAGGTGCTGGAATTTATGGGTGCAACAGGTAACTTTCATTTAACTTGAGCAAGTAAACGGGTTTCCAAACAGAAATATTTGTTTTTTACCATATAGCACTATAAAGGGCTAAACATTGGCACAAATCAATACTCTCAGAAAATAAGCTGCACTGAAAGCGTTTGAATCTCCAGTAGTCACATTTGAATAAGTCTGAGAATACCTAGATGACACTGCGAAGCAGAGTTCTGTTGTGTAGATGTGGGTGCCGGGACATTTTGGTATTTGGGATAATGAATTGACTTAGGAGGGCTCTGACAAGGAAAATCTTCAGGTATGAACAAACAAAACCTTATCAAAAGTCAGTTATATGTCATTTACTTGCCTTTCAATTCAATGGTGATATTCGTTTTTCTGTAATGCGCCAACCAGAGGACTCTTTATTCACCTTTCGCTAGCCTTCTGCTACTATAATGCAGATTGTGCAGGTGTTTGTATCGCATGATTCGAAGTGACTCTTGTTTTATGAGACCACTACTTATTAATTGCGGCATTTTGCAGAAAAACGAATATCACAATTGAATTCAGAGATATACAAATGCCCTATAGCTAAATTTTAATGCAATTTTATTTGTTCGAATCCGAAGGTTTTTTCTTGTTAGATTCTACTAATGGACCTGAACCTACTGTTGGTATTTCATACTGTCCAATAACACATACTGTCAGGGGCTGGATAAACATAAAGCATAAATATTATTGGCATTCGAAAGCAAACATTCAAAGACCATGCCTAGAAGGAACTAGCAAGAGTAAGTAGAAAGAATTACTCTTCCTTAAGTAGAAAGTAACTGTGCCGGATAATAGGATTAATAACAGGTCAATGTCCACTAAAAGAACATCCACAAGATGGGAGCTGCTATAGACCTTTTATGTTTAAGATGTCAGAAGTTTGACGAAACAAGCTAGACATATTCTCTGTTAATGTGAAAGCCTAGCCAACTTAAGTCGCACAATTAGTAATTCTTTTCCAATTCTAAGCGGTCTTACTTAAGTCTTCTACAAAGAAAATCTTAGTGTTTCAGTAAACAGAAAGATAGTTCGACACGTTTCCTTGATCAACCCTTCTAATAGTTTTACAATATTCATGTGTTCCCCTTCTGCCGTATTTGCAGTGCTGCAACAGTTTACTCTCAATGTTTCTTTCTATGCTGCCCACCTCTCATTCATAAATATATGTAAACAAGTAGTACATTAAAAAAACGAAAGGTCAGAGAAATTGGGCGGTAAATAGCTTTCTTTCTTCAATTATTATTGACAAGTAATAGATTTATGGACTATTTTGCATATATAGTGAACATTATATATATATATATATATATATATATATATATATATATATATATGTGTGTGTGTGTGTGTGTGTGTGTATATCCGGTTATCAGCAAAGCAATATATAACATCAATTTTATTAATGTATTTGTATTTACGTATAATTCAAACGTTATGTTATGTTATCTCGTTCGGACGCAGATTGTCAAAGTCAACATGAATGACAAGTCTACTGCTGTCGGATTCCTGATCGTGGAAGGGGAGGAAAGAAGAAGAAAAAAAATCTTCTTTAACGTTCCTCATACTTCTTTTAATTTCTTTTTTTTGGGGGGGGGGCTATTCTGTGAATGTAATTTTTAAATAAACTGTAAATGTTTGGTATTGGGCGAAAGAGTTACGTTCGTTTTTCTCACGCCTACAAGTTCCATCATGTCATTTCAATGGGGTTAAGGAATTTTCTTAAAACCTCATGATAATGGTCACGGTCGATATTGTCAGTTCCATTAAATTTACCACATTTGCCATGATTAGAGGTATACTTTTTTCGCATTAATTTGTTTTTCAGCTTTGGAAAAGGAAATGTATTTTATTACGAACGTTATCGCTTTAGTTTCACTTTAATTTCAATATTTGTTGCAGCATTTTCAAAATTAACAAAAGGGACTATAAATAGAAACGAATAAACAATAAATCAAATAATTGCAATTAACCAGTTTATTATTAATATTTACTAATGAAATTAAAAAATAATTACTTAATTCTTACATTTACATTCTACTTTGTAAAAGAGATCAGTGCATTCCTTACAATAGAATTATCTTTCGTCAACGGTCTCCTGTCATAAATAATCAGATTGTATTATGGGGGAGTACCTCTCTGCATCAAAGGCTGAACAAAGAGCTTAAATAGATTTAATTAAATAATAAATATAGAGTGATCAAGAAAATACATTTATTGTTCTATGAGTGGCGAAGCCCTATCATTGGCAAACTTCTAATGTACCAGTTTTAGGCCTGAAGTGACTGCATGATTTCATTGTTTTTGTGGAGAGGAAGATGAAATGATAAACTGGGATAGGATCTTTTTTAAAGGAAGGAAGTGTTCCAGGCCGAAGTTTACGGTATCTCCCTTGCATTTGCCATTTTATGAGGAATGAGGAAAACCTGGAAAAAACCTCAGTCAGGGAGCACGTTCCTGGCGGAATTCGAACCAGACCTCTCGCTCACGAGTTCGCGCCTTAACAACCTCGGCCACCCGTGGCGGGATTTAGGTAGTTTTTTATTTTATTTTATTTATTTACGAACGCTCTTTAACATCTCAGGTCATCAGCGTCCCATTCAATTGAGGGCGTAAAATGGCCGACAAATTTTGCTCAGAAGCCTCTTCTTTCAGGCTTGAGGTTCTTTATCGTGCCGTAAATGTCCGACACGGGACCCACGGCTTTACTTCCCTTCCGAAGGAAGTCATCGATCCTGGCCGGGTTTGAACCCGCGACCTTGGGTTTAGAAGGCAAGTATGGTTACCACTACACTATTAGGACCGACCTATTTAAGTAGTGATGATGCATTGGCAATGTTATAGGATATTGTTAATGCACCATTACTGCATATTGTTTAGCTAGATAGTGCAATTGGGAAGGACATATGCTGTAAAGTCAAGAAAGACCGTTAAACACATTAGCATGGAGCCAGTGTGGAGATAACAGAGGGAGCCAAATGTTAAATTGGTAATTATGCTGTGAAATATATAGAGATATAATAAATTGCCAGCATATCTATACTCATGAATATGTGTTTGTGATCCTTTATGTCCTCTCATTTGGCGATGCTGGATTAAACGTAGATACTTTCATCGCGGTAGTAGCTAGAAGTTAGGAAGTAAGGAATATTTAGCGAAGAGGATTTACTGTGGTTGCGACAATATTTACCGTTTTATCATGGAATTATCTGAAGTAATTGCTTTATATTCTGAAGTTGTGGAAAAGTATACTTTCTCAAAGTTTTTACCTAAGACAATAACTGAAGGAGCGTAATTAATTTTTCTGCCAAAGTGGGCAAGAAGATGTGTACATAAGAGGGGTTTGATGTAATCCTACCTTAATGAGGCCAATGGTGGAATCCGGCTTGTGCTCCAGGCTGCAGACACTGAACTGAATGTTGGGCAGGTCCAGACGGTGGGACAGCTGCCTCTGGAACGTTTGATGTCGTGTTGGGACGGATGGGAGAGTCGTCTGCCGCAGGACGTGCTGGTAAACAAACAAACATTCAAATTATTCCGTCCAATTTAATGGTAGGGATATCTACACTGCTGCCTTTGAACATTATGTCCAACATTTCTGCAAACTCTGTACACCATGTATAATTAGCAAAGCCATCGCATAGTCTCGAGTTGATTACTGTTATCACTTAACATTTTGGGATTATCAAGTGTTTCAAACAGTATTGAAGTCAGTATTGAAGTCAATTCGTTATAACAAAATTGATAGAAAGGATGCGCAAAGCAAGAAAATTACTTTTAAGAAAGCAAAATCTAGATTGTTTATTTCCGTTTAATATCTCATTGTGAATAAACATTAACCTTCCTTTGAAATATTTTCCCAATAAATCCTAAAAATCAGAAGCGTTTATTATTTTTTTTTCAGCAATATTGATATTCCCAAAACGTTTTCTCGCAATTTTTATACTAGAGTTGTTTGATAAGTGGGATAATTGGAAAAAGAAAACACAAGTTAATTGCTGTATTGCAAAGCCATTGTACGATAGTACGATTTGTCAAGGTGATTTTCTTTCACAACATTTTTCACTTCACTGTTTCTAGAAAATATTATTTTTTTAATGTTGGGAATAGATAAAAGTCTGAGGGAGTTAAATTTGGCGAGTAGAATGGATGCTGCAACAATTGGAACCTCATTTAGTCATTTTCGCCATTGCAACTGCAGATTTGTGCGCCGGTGAGTTGCCCTAGTGAAAAAAGTTTTCTTCTTCAAAATGTGTTTATTTTCTTATTGTTTTGCTCAAATGCTGCAGAAGATTGCCAAGTATCCATCAGTGATATTTTTCTATATTACAGGCACTCAATTAAAATAACACCTATTAGCTCCGTGATTTTTTCTCAGATAGTGGTGACTTTGTTTTCTTCCAGACAGGTTAATAACTCTTTTGACTGCTACTTTGTTTCAGAAATATAGTGGTGATTCCATGTCTCATCAACAGTTTCAAATGGACGAAAATATCCATAAGGTTAAATCTGAAATGCCCCCAAAATTTGGCCAAAATATAAATTAGGACAAATTTCTGGTCCACTGTGATCAAACATGGCACCAACGAGCACTAAACTTTCATCTTATGTTCATTAAGATGTGAGCACTTCACTGAGATACACAGTATATGATATATCTCTAATCTGTGTCTTTCTATCGTTCAAAATGATTTTCTGAGTTTTTCCAGTACGGCTGTCATCTCTGCTGGTGTCCATTGCGTGTTCGTCTTCACACGTTTAATTCGACAACCCATTTGTGAAACATTTTGAAGGAAGAAGAAGATTGACGCCTTGATATCAGTTCCTCTTTTTCTTTTAAAAAAAGATTTTTATGACTGCTAGCATCTCCTTTTTCTGCATTTTAATCGAATTACACACAAAGCATATTATGATAAACTGACTAATAAAAACTAAACATGATAAACGGCTAAAACGTTATATAAATAAAAAATGAAGAAAAATTATGACAAAGTATGCTTTCGTTGCTGGCACTCATGTTATGATCTTTTTCCTTACAGTCCTCGTGGCAATTTCTTTCAGTTTTAGTCTCGTGTAACTCAACACCTTCTTTTCAACAAGAGCGATGAATTCCGGTGCTGCTGGTCGGTCATCTTTAATGTTATCTAATCCTAAAGGAATCTATTCAACCGTTCTTTTACTGATTAGCATGAAAGGGAAGCTTCACTGTACACACCATGTATACGTTTTAGTTTCTGATGAAGGAAGCCCTTTCTTTCTATACTCAGTTTTCAACGTTGCGAAAATTCACACAGCTCTGGTTTCTCACATAGCTCTCTGCAAATAGCGGATAGACATGAATGTCGTGTGATTGTTGAATAATAACAAGCCAAGATGCGGCTATTTCCCGCTTAAAATATTTTCCAATTATTGCGCTTAAGTTGGTAATCCCCTTACATCATAAAGCTCTGCTTTGTCAGTCAAATGTGGAGAATTTTGTTCTAAAATGGCTTTCTGCGGATAGTTTTGATTGCTTGGTTTGCATGTATTCTTTCTTGATCCTGGACGAATGTGAACTTATCCCAAATATTAACAAAATCTTACACAAACTACATTTTATTCCTCTCATTAGTTTTTGTCATTCTTTTTCTCAAGCATCAACTTATCGATTAATTATTTTGTATCATAACTTAATAACCTCATGACTTTAGACCAAAAGTGTTATCATTAAATACTGACGCGATCAAGAAGAACTCATCATAGGAACATCCGCTCTTTGGGGGTGCTAGCACTTACCTTTTTGGCTTCCTTAGGTTCCTGGACGTATTCTTGGCGGGTGGGTTCGGACTTGAGGTCTGGTAGTGAGTGGCTGATGCGGATGGCGGCTTGCTTGGCTAGAGCATCTTCGCCATCTCCTTCCCCGTCAATAACCCTGGCCCGCAAACCTCGTAACCACCTCCAGGTTGCCGCACAATGGTAACTGACTGCCGCAAACAGTACCAGAGCCATGGCTGTTACAGCGACTCCTGCTAGGACTTTGTATCCGAAGTTGGCCGACACGAGATCGTCTGAAACCAATACAACTATTTTAAGTAGTGCGAACGGTCAACAGTGATGATTATGTTAGGTTGTCAGAACTGTAGACTCGGAGAACAGAAGCGCTAAGGCTAATCTATATCGCATCGGGGTGTTGTGTTAACTCTGAATGTACAGTTGATCGCGATACGAAATGTGAGATATTCACTGCTGAATACTTTTTTCTCTATTAGTTTTAGTTTTATAAACAAAGTAAGACAAACCAAATATTGATACATTTAACTCAAATGCTGAGCTTTCTTTTCCATCCAAGCTTTACACCTGCTAGACCAAATATGATGTATGTATGGAGAGATAGGTTAATATTTTAATAACATATAAGTTATGTTAGGGATTTTATATTAATTTTATTAAGCTTTTCTATTGCTCAATTAAGGCACGTACTCGTAAGCGGAAGGTCTGGGGTTCGAATCCCGCCAGGACCGTCCTCCCTGACCCAGGTTTTTTCCAGGTTTTCCTCAGTCCTCATAAATGGAAAATGCCGGGGGTGCCTTGAACTTAGGCCTGGTAGTTCCCTTCCTTAAAAATAAATCCTTTCCCAATATATACTTTCATCTCATGTATCATCAGTGTCTATCGCTTTTGGTACCTCTGTAGTAAAAACGGACGTTAAACACCATCCATTCATTCTTATTGCTCAGCGTAAAATATTATCCTATTTTGATACATTAATTTAACTTTTAGTAAAACAAGCACAATAAAATATGTACCATAGCTAAAACTGCTTTTGTTGGCTAGTTTCAAGCATCGTCATAATGTCATGTAAAGGGACTATCCACGAGTTAATAATGTGTCATTTAAAATTATTCTAGCTTTATATCCATTAGATTGTCTAAAATACTTTAATAACTTCAGAGAAGTTGAAAAAATTATCATAGAACGAAGATTAAATTGAAAATATGAATATTTTCTGACTAAATAATAATAGATTTTAATTTCATTTTGAAGGCTTATAACTCATTTTTAGACAGACCATCCTAAAACAAGATTTTCAAACATTAAGCTAGATATTTAAGTAAAAGGAAACAGGGCATTTTGCAGACGTGGCTAAATTTTCCAAACTTGTACTTATAGAACACTTAAAGTGGCTTCAAACGGATGGCGCCATGCTTATAATGTCTAGTCAAAATGAAAATGTTGTTTTAATGGAGTTTAACGCCCGTTTTAACTACTGAGGCATCACAGGCGTTGAACACTGATGATACAGGAGAGAAATGATAAACTGGTAGAGGATTTTTTTTTTAAAGGAGAGAAACGTTCCAGGCTTAAGTTTAGGGTATCTTCCTGCCATTTGCCATTTTATGACGACTGAGAAAAACCTGGAAAAAACCTCAGTCAGGGAGGACGGTCCTAGCGGAAATCGAACCCCAAACCTCCCACTAACGAGTCCGCGCCATAACGCCCTCAGCCATCCGTGGCGGTTCAAAGTGAAATTAATACTCTTGTTATAGGAGACAGAGAGAGAGAGAGAGAGAGATATATAAGCTGATAACATTGTCATTACACCTAAGATATCCAGTAATAAGGACAAAGCCCTATTGTTTAAAGTACATTGCCTAGAAACTTTAATTTGATTGGTGGTTTGAACTCACCCACCTAAGAGAACACAAAAGAGTTAATTGTAAGCAACAACCAAATAGGGTAGAAGTGCAGATGTCATATCTCCCCTAGTGTCAAGCCGCTTGCTACCAAATAGAATCTGCACATAAGTGTTCAGTCACTGTATTTTTCTCATGTTTTGATAAATTAGAATGGTATAGTAACACTTATAATGTAATTTAGTGTATTACTGGTTTCCAATTTAGTAAAATTCCTTTCAGACAAGCGAGTAAGAATTATATAACGTAGATACATTTAGGTGGTGAAATGTCATGTTATTATCCATTTGTCTCTTAATCTTACCACGTATTCTACTACCATTTTAATTTCTTCTTCTATATTTCGTTTTCTTTTCCTAATATTACCCCATTGCCTTTGTCATATCTTATGTCTTCATCTAAACAATGTAGCAAATAATGAAAGTTATGTACTTCTTCACACACACATAGGACAAATATCGATTTGCGCTATTTCTGATAATCTGGAAAGCTCAGACCCTCGAGTGATATTTATTAGAACTATTTCACGAATAAAATAAAAATTTAAATATAATTCCTTAAACTTGGCTTACAAAATCGTAATAATGGTATGTTTGTACGTAACCTTTTCAAGTAATCTTGAGACAGAATAAGGCCCATTGTCAGTAAGACGAATAGAGAAGAGCAAAATACGAGTTTAGGACTATTTCATGAATAGAATAAGATTAAAGTGATATATATTTGAAATTCGCGTACAGAATATCAACACTTGTATAAAATGTTATACTTATGGATATCTATTCCATCCAGAAACAGCAAGACTGAAATGGAAATAATCGACTATTTAAATCGTTACCGTTCGATTTTCTAATACCAACTGAGAGAGAGGGGAGGGGGAAAGATAACATCTCTCTCTCTCTCTCTCTCTTGTATACTGTTGTTTGAAATTCCTAATGATAGATCAATTCCTCATTAGACGCATCTTCAAAACGCTTTGAAGAACCCTCCATTTTGCGTTATGGTTGTCGATTGTCCATGCTTTTATTGCTATCAATAGCTCCCCATCGCCTCTAGCAAAAGTGATCAGTAATGCATGTTCAGGAATTATATAGTGGAGATATAGAGGTAGCTACAATGACCCCAAGACAAATGCACGTTGCATGATAAAACGGGTTTGATAATTTTTTCGATAACTTCACTCCGTAATCCGGCTGCGAATTCAAAATTCAAATTTTGTTTTCTTTCATGGGTCGATTTTAAGATGACACCACATGATTGAAACTGTCACAAATCTATTCATTTTTACCTTCTCCATTCTTGTTTCATAACTCGATATGACCTTAAAGATCTCTTATCATTTCAAGCTATCAAATATCTCTTTCCTATCTATATCTTCGATTTTAAGTCTTACCTTTTTCCGAAAGTCTTTAATATTATATTTTTTTGCCTCCCATACATCTCTTTCTTTTAAGTTTATTACTCTATATACGTATTTCATAATTGTTTTTATTTTCGTCCTCCTACTATAATTTCTTCAAAGCTACCTCGTTAGGTGGTGCTCTTGGTAATCTTAGAATTTCTTGCAAAATACTCCATGTATCTGCTCAACATATTTCCATCTCTCATCTGCACCCCAAATAATATTTACAGTCAATATATTTTAATTTTCGATGTTTTTCTTAAATAAGTTCTCATTACTCTCATAGCTAATTTGTCTTTAACTACTGTCATTTCATTCTGCTCGTTCCATTCCTAATTACATCTCAACCTAGCTCCTAAATAATATTTTTTTTTTTTTTACTATTATGATTCATCTCACCTTAGTTTTCAATTTTCGTCCTCCCTTAATTTTTTACCATTTTTGAAGATCATTATTTTAGAAATTTTCTTATTTATTTTTCAGGCTACAACTTTGTACACTATCACTTCATTTGCTTTCTAGTTAGTTACAGGGGATTCGTGAAAGTAATGACTACTGCATTTTTATTGTGCATGAACAAATATGGAAAATGAAAACAAAATTTTGAGAAAGCGACTTTTAATATCAGATTATATGAAGAATTTGCAGTTATTTTCAAAATATTAATACTAGACATCTTGAAAGATCGATGACCCCGCTTATTAATTTATTTAATTCAAGGTCTTGAAGTTATAATCATAATAAATTAATATATATCACAAATGAAATGTGTAATAACTTTGATGCTCATTAGAACTTTTTGAAAATTTGAAATACAGTCATTTCATAACGAACTTCCACCTTTAGAATTCCATTCCTAGCTGGAGTAGAAGAGGTTAACCATAGTGTGAAGTTTGGGGCGTTGTACGTGCTTTGTTTCCCTGCATGTACGAACTTCCATAATCATTCCTACTCGTATCTGATTCTCAAGTTCGCCCTAGGTGCTTTGGCTTTTGTGGTTCAGCTTTTATTTTTGTAAAGGGGCGGGTTCCCCTATGAAATTGCTTCTTATTATCAGAATATGTTCACTGCATTTCGAGACTAACGAGCAACGTTTGCATAACACGCGGGCCGTTCCGTCTCTGTCGGAACACAAAGCGTAGACAGAACATTTAATTTCACTCGGCAGCGGTTACACGTGACGCTTTTAGTGTGCATTAAATGTGCTGACAAGAGTGAAGTTCCAAAGAAACCTCTCCGCCAAAACCAGATATCAAATTGCAAAAGGTCCATTCACAGAAAGCAGAATAATGTATTCACTACATTTATATTAGCATGGGGAGCTTTTCAGCAGTTATCGTTGAGGTAAAATAAAAGAAATACGAGATTAAAGAAGAGATAGCTTTCAAATAAACGTGCGCAACAGCCAGAGTAGGTCAGGGGTTGAATTCACGGCAGAAATGCTGTAAAGATAATAATGTTGTCATGACTAGAGGAGTGTTTAGTATGTTCGCATGTTTTATTTCTTAGTTCCAAAACACGTACTACCGTTGTATGAAGGTGTTTTTGTTTTCAAAGAACAAGTTTTTATAGTTAATATATTAAATGCACATATTAGGGGTTAGTACATATTTCAGCATTTAGTGCACATAAAAGTATATTTTAATACTTTTTCCCATTTGGATCTTAATAAAAATTTAAGAATATCGAAAATTGGAATCAACAAAGCATTACACAATAATATCATTATTGACTGTAAACAAATTACACGGTCAGTAGCACTTGATATTAAAGAACAGAATATAATGAACGAAAGAAGAGGTCTTTTCATGTATCACGCGTGTGCACATAGAAAATATTGTTAGACTTGTATTCGAAGTTTGCCGTTGTCAACAGGCATGATAATGAAATAATCTGCTTTCAGATTTCATCAAAGTTGTCATTTGGAGGGAAATTTCCCGAAAAACGGGAAATAAATATTTCCAGAAGGAAAAGCGAACGTACGCTTAAAAAGGAGAACTTTCAATTGAATTAATATTTGTGTTTCATAATTTTTATAAAAACACGTTTTTACAAGCTTCTATTTCTCTTTATTAACAATAACTAATTAACATATTGAAGAACCTGAGCACACAAAATTAAAGTGTAAAAATATCATGTTATTTTAGCATTTTAACTTACTAATTTCAGACAGCAATAAAATAAAAAGTTACCTTCTCTCATTTTCTATAATTAGTGGGCATTATTATGGTTCCAACTGACTCCAAACAAACAGTGTAGTGAACAGCAGAAAGTCACAGGTTCGAGTATTGTGTTATTGTTATTATTAATTTTCAAATCTGTAAATGGATACTAACGAATTTATCAGAGATTGAACATAGTGTGGTGACTGCTCCCACAAAAAGAAAATGTAGTGGAAGGTAGTGAATGAAGAACAAGCGAAACATTATGACATGTCTACAACAGGATTGGTACTAAAAATTATGAATTATCACACCCTCGGATACTAGTAGAATATAACATTTATAAATGTGACTATATGTAAACTTAAAGAGGAAAATCGGTCTTGGTGGTGTACCCAAGATTGCGCGTTCAATCCCGGCCTGGATCGATGGACTTTCTCGAGCGTAAAAATTCTAAGTATGGTTTCTTTGGAAAAGAAGTTAAGCCATGAGTCCCATATCTTAAAAGAACCTCAAGTCTGAAAGAAGAGGCCTCTGAGGAAAATTTCTCGGCCGTTTCACGCCCTGGATTGAATGGAATGCTGATAACCTGAGATGTTAAACAGCGTCCGTAAATCAACAATTAAAGAGGTACAGTAGTACAGGTTCTGAAGTTCTTTAATTTAAAATACTGTATTTGCAATTTTTTTTTCAAAATATAAAATGAGTGGTGGGAGAGAATTTACATGTTATACTAATAGTAAGGTGGAAACTTTTTCTAACAATTGGAAAATATTCAGATGTTTGAGGGGAACGTGTTTTCCTTGAACATGACAACAGTCTTTAATTTCATTTTGGTGACACGTAAGTGTGTATTTTAGAACACTTAACCGGAAGAAAATGATTAATGATTAATTTTTTTTAGCAATGCCTAAAGAAAAGGCTGCCAGAAATGTAGAGCTGGATTGAAGAAGATGCAACTTTACCAGCTGATGTGTTCGTAGTTAGCATTTTTTTATTATTGAAGCAGTTGAATGTCAGTAATTTTAAATACGTATAGTTTTATTTACAAGTTATGTAAACTCAGAGTTAAATTTTCTGTGATGTTCTCAAAAGGAGAGTGTGAAACAAATTCTCATTATGTCTAGAAATCTGACATCAAAACTTTCAGTGCTTAAATATTTTCCAGTAACATCCTGCGATGCTGAAAGGATTTTCGTCATTAAACACGTTGTTATAGACAAAGCGTGTTATCTTAGAGAATATGTTGTAGATTATTGCAACTGCTGAAATTAATAAGTTTACCTCAGTATTCTTATGCTTAACTTAAAACATTTGTTGCGTGGAAAATATGTCTATAAGAGTTATTTATTTCATCTCAATTTAATACAAATTAACAAACGCAAGGGATTTAATTGTTTATATATTAACTAAAAATTTAATACATCAAATTTTATTTATTACTGAAGTAAAATAAGATTTTTTTCTCTATTTTAATAGTACATATTTTGTTATTTTTAGTGCACATATATTGGTTTTAAAGTACGCGCGCGCGCGCGCGCACACACACACACACACACACACACACACATATAGCCATTTTAGTAATTGTATATATTTTCTTCACATTTTAGCATATGGGCGATTTCTTATCAAATCGGACAAAATAAAAGAAAATAAAATCCGCCATACTCCGTCCCGGCACCTTGTTACCTACATGGGATGTACATTTACAAATGTTATCATTTATTAAATTTTCTTTTCCCCACAATACATAATAATTTTACAGATTAGATCTATAGTTATATAAATAAAACAAAGATATAACTTAAAATATAATGAAATATTTCACTGCTAGAAAAAAAAACTGAGTTAAATAAAATTACAAGTCCAATGGAAACCAATAAACATAACCAATAGCTGGTATCTATCTAAGCTAAAAATGCTCTTTCGGAAAGCGAGCAGTTGAGGGTACTGTTTCCTCACCCTCTTCTTCTATGTATTTCTAATGCCCCATCTCTTCTTCATCCCTGTTTTCTTCTCTATTTTCTTCTATCTCCTGTCTGTTATTTCACTCTTCTGTTTCTCTTCTCCTTCTTCTATACTCGTCCCAATTCCTCTTGCAATTTACATACTTTTTCACTTCCACCTCTTATTGATATAAATCTTCTCTTTCCTCCCCATTCCCTACTTCAATTTACATTTCAAAATTATTCTCGTCTATTATAAGTTTACATATCTTCCTCTCCTTCATAATTTCCTTCTTCTTTGCTTCCTCTGTCCTTGCTCTTCTGTCATCCTCTTCCTGTTCATTTAATAAAAGTTGTCTTGTATATCATCTATTCTACTTAAGTTAGTAGCGTTTTGGAATTATCTTTGTATACCGTATGGGTTCCGATCTTCTTACTTCTTATTCTTCTTCTTCAATTCATTTTATCTGTTCTTGTGGCATCGCCTCTTCCATTGCTAGATTACTTGTTTTAGCCTTCTCTCTCCCTCTCTCTCTCTCTCTCTCTCTCTCTATATATATATATATATATATATATATTCTTATTTCTGAGTATATATGCCACCTGATAGCCACTTAAAAGTTCTCTTTCTTCTCTCACCTGTTCTAAATAGCGAGTACATTCAAATAATACGTGCTCTGGATTATTCTATGTTTTGCAAAATCTACATATATCGTCCTGTGTTTTGTTAAATTTTTCCCCTTAAGTTTTTTAAGATAATGCACCATGTCTTTAGTAGGTTGTATGAATTTCAGCTTTAATCTCTCAAAGATGTTGTTAAATAAGTTGTACATTCTCTATCAAATTGGACACCAAGTAATCATATAAATCTGTATTACATTGAAATAATTTTTAAACTTGCATTGATGCATGCCTTTGTAGTTTAAAGTCAATTGTTCCAGTTGAAAATTGTTGAAATCACTGTAACCGAAAGATCCGTCACTGCAACTAATGCGCAACATTCTGCAAGCCCAATAGCGTGGCTTTACTTTAAATACAGTTACAGAGTGTTGTCGAATACATTCATGGGGGTTCAATTGCTTGTACTACTTCCACCGCGTTGCTCCTTTGTTGATATATTCATAGTGTTCGCTATTCCGCTAAATGCGTGTTGCTACAGAGATGTCAATTGTTTATTGAATTTTTCAGTCGAAGCATCAGTTATGCTTTTCGTGCACATCATGAAAAAGTCCATCACCAGGAGCTGCTTAAACTAGGCGAATTCCTCACCATTTGAATAACTTTTATTAAAAATGCATATAAAATACAAATTAGGCCTTATTAATTAATGAAATGAAATAAGTTATGGTATTAATGTGTGATATTGGGGGAACAAAATTAGAATTCTTGCAATCTATAAGTATCACAAAAGAGAAACCACATTTTTAGAATTATTTATTATTATTATTATTATTATTATTATTATTATTATTATTATTATTATTATTATTATTGAGATTGAGATTGAGATTGAATCACAATGAATGATATGCTATTAATTAAATTAAATATAAGACCACTAATAGATTCAGTTATATAGTGTGGATATTTTTAATCATTTTTAAATGTAACTATGTTTATGAACTGAGCCCTTGGTATCATATTTACATTTAGTAAAAGAGAGAAAAATAACAAGAAAAACCTTGGGTATTTAAGTAGAAATGTATATATGTTAATAAAACAAAAGCATGTTACTATTTAAAAACAATTACAATGTACTAAGCAAATTTGCACAATCAATCGATTTTCAGTGGTTTTAAAATTTATTTTAATTTTTATTGTAGTAAAAACATGTAATACAAACGACTACTGAGGGCTATTACAGAGCGCTCGTACCGAATTTTGTTGTGAAAAAACAAATATTGGGGCCTTTAGAGCGTTTTTTAATTTTGGGGTTCGAGTAAACCCCTACTTCTCACGGCCAGAATTCCCTGGTTTTTCAGAAACTATTTTTTATATTATTTAAATTGTATTATCGAGTTTCGTTGACAAAAAAAATGGTGGGCGTTAGAGCGATTTTGAAATATTCTTTTAATTTTTTGCTTTAGATTAATCACCATCCCCAAGTGTTCAATTTTGCTGGTTAACGAACTGGACGAATCGTTTGTTAATTTATGGGTATATACCGAGTTTCGTTAAGGAAAAAAAATTACAACTGCTAGAGCGTTAACAGACACACATACGCATATATACTTTTTTTTTTCATTGTCATTTTCGGTCCCTAGTAGGCAGGATCTATGGAAATTTGAAGAACTTTGTACAAACGCAAATTTCTCCGGAATTCTCTAAAAATAAATTTGACACGTGACAGCGTCCTTAAAATGTAAAAAAATTTACCCTCATCTTTAAAGCCGGAAGGGGGGAACCGAAAAATAGACATTTGTGAAATCTGCAGCCCATATATATAATTTATTCGGACTTTACCGCGAGTTATTTACAAACAAATTTCATCACCCAGTTTGTGACCATTGCACAGGAAGTAAAGAAATAAAAATTATGACATATCAAATCCGGGTCCTGAACCGTAGTGTCCACCGCCTGTGATGCCTCAACAGAAAGCACATTTAACACTATTAAAAAATGTGCCATCTATAAGGCATACTAAAGCGTAACTTAACGTGAAATAGCCGACAAATTTTGTCCAAGGACTTCTTTTTTCTCTTTTAAACGTGCCCAAATTTACGATATTAAATCCGCCGCTCAAAACCAATCTCGGAGTACTTGCGATTCCAGAATAATTTTCCGATATCGGCGGGGACTGAAACAGCGAACTTTGGGTCCAGAGCAGTTAGACCAACGAGCCCGATAACATTTAATAAAAATTTACAAATAATTTACAATGTTTATCTCGCCTTTTACCTCTCTGACAAAGTATTTTATTTTTTTTATAGCAACTGTTACTGTCATACTGGCAGTGTATAATTTCAATTGATAATTATACTAATTTTAAGATAAGAATGTTTTAAAAATATGTAGTTGGAACGATGTAAAATTCTGAACCTTTTGGAAAACACTCAGTTTTTTCTGATTACAGAGATCGCAACATTTCTCACTTTAAAAAAGGTTTCGATATTTACAAACACTGTAGAATAAATTCCGGAAATAGAAAGCAATATCCGCAATAAAGTTAAGACACAAACATATAGCTACGAAAATATCATTTATTCTAGTATTGGTATTTGAAAAAATAATTTTTAATGCTTGTACTGTGGTAATTTTATTGGAGAATATTGGTTTATGTGTTGAAATTGCGATTTTAATCACAATATTAGAGCTTTCAATTAATACCTTAAACTTCATATCTGGCATGTTCTTTGTTTTAGTACGGTTTCTAAATTTTAAAGCATTTATATTGTACAAAAGTAAAATTCTAGAAAAAAAAAACACAATATTAATAGTTTTAATTTTATTTTGCTTGAAAATAAATTCTTTAGTAGAATTAAAAAGAACCATAAAGTTACTGGTATCCTTCTTTCGCTCGACACCGTTTTCTCGTTCTACAGATATTCTGCATACCGCGGCCAGAAACCGTAATTTACGTTACATGCGTGGCTTTAAAAGCCTGAGTTTTAAATGAAAACGCAACTTCGCATTACTTTTAGAAACCAAACCTCAAATTAAATATTTAGCAGAACTGTATGCCATTACTGCCAGCATCTGTGAAAGGCTTGCTGCCGCATTTAAAAAGGCCTCTCTTTTTTCACGCCACAGCAATGCGTTACGCAGCTTGTGGAAAGTGTACCCACAGTATCCGAATGTTTGGTTAAGAATAACATCCATTTGCTACATGAGTTCTACTAATAAGCGTGGTACACAAGTGCGGCTTCTGTTCCCAGAGGCGTCAGAGGCAATTTACTCGTAAGCACGCCCAAGCAGTAGCCAGTCAGTAGCAGGCAACTGCTGTGTGAGAAGGTTCATTAATTCCGAAGCAAATGATTACAAAGTACATTATGGCCGGAATATATATTGTATTACACAAAAGTCGTGAATATCCATGATTAGTCAATACATTTCGAAAAGTGAGAAGTTTTCCAGATAAGAAGCAAAAAATATAAACAAAAAGAAGAATCTTATTACTTCGTGGTTTAAAAATACCCCTGAATAATCCAACATGTGCATTTCTTATGAGTAGGTAATAAAGTATTATGGCAGGTCTGTGGCCTAGTACTTAAATTATTTGCCTCTCATCAAATCTATGCGGGTTTGCCGCAAGTGGGTTTTGTGGTAGACGGAATGGCATCTGGACAGGCATTTTCCGAGTCCTCCAATTCCCCTTGCCATTTATTTCGCCAATTCATCATCATCGTCATCGTCGTCATCATCATCATCATCATCATCATCATCATCATCATTTCATCCGCATATTTACCTTCATCATTCAGCGTAAAGGAGTCTGCCGATTCAAGATGCGCGCATTTAAAATGGACTATGCTAATGTCCTCTGTCGCCCTTGTGCGCAACTCCAATGCCTGGTCAAGTGAGTTGACAATGGAACTCTCCCGCTCACATATTTAAGCGATTTTATTTCTTCCGTTATTGAGGAAACTGTTGTATAATCCACACTGAACGGTAATCGACGGATAATCTCTTATATGACCCATTTTTAATCTTGGAAGTGCTATGGGAAGGAACATGTATAAAATATACAAAGTGAATTATCTAAAACTGCCACCACGAATATTTCTCAAATGAAATATGCTATTGACACGCTGTTTTCGCCGAAATATAGTGCAGACGATTGCAACAATTATTAGAAAGAGTATTTCTAGTACAAAGCTGCAGTTTATCAGATATCGTCGTATGCATGACTCGAACTTTCAGACGCATTTAAGAGAATTCACGTGATCATTACGAAAAAACTAACACATTCCTCCGATTGTTAGGCAAAAAACAATGCAAACTAACAAAAGTATGTTGCAATTGATTCTAGATGGGTTTAAAATTCCGAGCCCTAGTTAAAGGACAATTTTAAAGAGGTGTCTGCCTATTTAACTGCTTACGTGATAGACAGGAAGGAAATGTGCCGCGCTTAAATCCAATGAATTCTGTAGAGAAGAAGAGGAGAAGAAGGAAGAGAACACTGAGGGTCGCAGAGGCAGGTGCATATATGTCACACATATTCTTGTTGTGAAAACATCTTGAAATGTTAGTATATACAGATGATATAGTCCTGCTGACTGAGCGTGAAGAAAAATTACAAACATCAGTAATAGAATGGGCAAGTAAGTTACAGGAAAGAAAAATGAAAGTGAATATAAAAAAGAGTAAGGATAAGGGATAAATAATGATGGAAAATAATACATTAAAATAGCATGGAAGGAAGAGAGGTTGGAAAATGTAGGATGTTTTGAATATTTGGGAGTATTAGTCACAAACGATGGAAAAACAGATATAAAATTAACAATAGAATAAAAAAGCAACAAATGTACGTTATCAAATATACAAAACAAGAGCAGACAAAACGAAATTAGTTTGAAAACAAAAATCAAAGTATATAAAGCAATATATGGGAGCATCTAGCAGAATGGAAGCAGTTCAGATGAAATATTTAAACAAAGTGGTTGGAAATACCGGAAGAGAACAAGTAAGAAATATAGTAATAAGGGAGAATTTAAATCAGGAAAATATGATTAGTACTTTGGAAAGAAAGTAGCCGAGATAGTTTCCACATATGGTAAGAATGACAAGAGGATAGATTGCCGAGGAGAGTACATGAAGCAAGGCCGGAAGGAGGAAAAAGTAGCGGAAGACCAAGATTGGAGTGGAAACAATACATGGAAAGATTGACACACAGTTATAGGAAGTCGATAAGAGAACTGCGAGAAATTGCAGAAATAGAGGAGACTTTAGAAAGTGACTGAAGAAACCCGACGCCTAAGAAGTGGAAGAAGAAGAAGAAGAAGAAGAAGAAGAAGACGTCTTACGTTGAAACTTTGTCTCTTCTCGATGGCTCCTGGAAATGTAACACAAAAAACTCTCCTACAGTAATAGTACTTTGTCTTTTGCACGTAACAACCATAAATAAATATACTTTATTCTAGTGTTCACTCTCGGCATACTTCATAATACTTCGTAGAAAATCTAACACGCACTTACTATACAAATGCTACTAAAGCAGTTGGCGTTATAAACACTACTGAGCAAGCTAGATTACCTGCGTCAGCGGGACTTTAACTTCAGTTTTACCCGGAGTCGCTCGCCTGTAGGAGGTCAACCGATTTCTGCTAATGTATACAAATTCCGATTGTTTAGCGGAATGAGGGTGACGGTTTTTTCAGAAATTCTAAAAATTTCTCTTTGTACATTCTGAACAGTTGCTACTTACATCCTCCAGTCTACGGGCAGATGTGACTTCCTTCATTCTCTGTTCATTTACACGTATTGTTTGCTTTAATTATTCGCGAAACTGCACTAATATAATGACAACTAAGTGTCTAAATCTTCCAATTGTCGAGATGTAAAACATTTTTAAAAATCTGGAAATTAAAAAAAAAAGTTTGTAAAACTTTATATACCAAGAATTTCATATTAGAAACACCTAGGACGTAGTATGCTTTTATTTTCAGCAACATCTAAGAGTATATTATAAAGGTACAAGTAAAATCCAAATGTTGGCACAAGAGAGTGTTACTTCGGAGGTCATGTTTTTCTAGTCCAATTATCTGCTTTTCACTAAAATGTCCCCCAGGAGTATCTCGCTGAATGTTTCTGTAACACCCCTGGAATACTGTAGCCACGTTTAAACCAGAGCAGTCACCAGCAGATGTGCAAGTTTCTTTATTGCAAAACCAGTAATTACTGTAAATGTGGGCCTGCTATTCAGAAGCACGCTGTCTGGACTTTGGTTTAACGCAAAACTCATCTAAACTCTTATTAAATAGAAAAGCAAATCAAGCAGTCCGCGCAACATCTTCAGAATATAGTAACTTAAAACCCTTTGGATTCAATCGTATTCAGTTGTCCTCGTTAATTAATTTCTAGCTGAGGCCGCGATAAAGAACCTTTTTAATTCCTTCATCCTTTGTTTTAAACACTATAGTCAGTGTACTCATTGTAAGTTTTTAATTAATTGACTAGGTTCTTTGAACACAATGCTGTGTTATTCTTTTGTTCATAATTTTGTTAGAATATTTAGTGTTTTATTTTTTCTCTGTGAATAAAAACCTATTTTTTTTAATAATACTATTTTAATAGAGACTTTAACTGGGCATTAAACAATTCTACACTACGGTTGGATATTACTAGTTTCTTTCTTAATTAAATATAGTACAAAAATATTCTCTCGCTAAAGGCTCCTGTTGTCTGTAAAATTTGTTACTTATATAATTGCTTGCACATATTCTTGAACGATACAAAGCTCTCGTAAAATAATTGACACGCTCAGTGACAATGTTTCCGCGTCACCGCATCTAGGCAGCGTGACTCGAATGTCGCGTGATTAACAATGTATACAATCTCAAGTGGATTTTTCTCGTTTGTAAATATTGGCAACCAGGTTCTCAGACGGCATTTTGGACTGATTTTAGTAAAAGATGAGCACCATTAAAATGCTGCATCCATAAATGGGCAGAGCCAACAGGAAGAGTTCTTCAGGAGGGCGCAAATTGCCTGATGAAACATTAAACAATGTAAAAGAGCGGTAACTGACAACGCATTAAAATCATTACGAAGACTTTTACAAGAGACTAGCCTTCCATATTCCAAATGTCATAGAACAGAAAAAAAAAATAATAACACTATGCGCTTACTATAAGACATATGTTCAGTAATTGAATTTAGAGGACCACAAAACATGTTCAAGATCTGATCTAACGCTTCCTAATTCTGTCTTTAGTGCATATTGAAGGGGAAATGGTATATAAATGACCCACCGCAAAGTAGAACAACTCAAAGAAACGAGCAGAAATAAATAGTAAAACTAAACGCCTATCGTATGTCATGTTCAGTAATGAATGTGACAGAACACGAGAAACGCGATGGCCACCCAGACCTTCCTTGCTTCTTTGAAGCGTATCTATAGATAAATAAAATGCACAATCGAACAAATAAAAGAAGCAATGCACCAAAAAACTTAAGCAATTGATGTCGCCACTTTGGAGATAGCTTACAAGTGTGGTTTGATGTGGGAGATTTTTCAACATAAATTATGAACAGATCCTGCTTTGAATCGATATATGCTTTGAGTATTATTGAGTTCAACGGTTTTCACTGAATATATACGTTGTATTCATTCCAATTATTTTGATAAAATTATTGATTTTTTAAATTTTTGATGCCGCCTTATGTGAACATAGAAGGTTTGCACGATAATTACATATGATCACTTGATTCTGTGAAGGATCTTCCCTTAACATCTCAAAAAATTGAAGCAAAATATTTTTTTCCTTTTAAATCCATTTTTGTGTTTTTGGAGATAGGCAATTATCATGAGTTCATATATTTAACTTCAGCATTTAGTTAAAAACGACATCTAAAAAGCGCAACTCTTGTGAAACGTGCATTTGAATGAGCACTGAGCACTGAACAATAATTAGTAACCATATTTGCAAAAGCTTGAGTCTTTTAAGTTTAATTTTATACTTCAAAAGTCTTTGTTAATGCAAACATTTTCAGTCGACATTCCTGTCGCTACTCTTACACAGTTATTTTATTTCGTTACTCGTTTTTATCTGTTCACAGCTTGTAGACTACGCTTAAATTCCGCAGCCCACGTGCAGATTCACTTTCCTCAGGCATAGTTTTCTGTTGACATTTGCTGTTGATGTTAAGCCTTTAGTCACAAAAGGCGATTTTTTTAAAAAGTTGAAAGCTACCTATGCGATCGACCGCAATTTTTGTTGTTTATAAAATACTTGTCGCTTTGCAGCGGTTCAGCCTTTCAAATTTCGCTTGCTATCCTCAACTATATATTTTGTTGGATAGATAAGATTAGATTGTTAAGGATGGAGGAGGGTTCTTCGGCACTTCAGCCGTGTTCAACAGCTGGCCGTTTGTATCTAGACTCCTCCTTAGAGGAAGGGATGAGCTGATGGAGACACCGGGAGCTCAAGACACACAGGCGATGAGGCACGAATGTACAGGTGGTCCCTAACACGTTTCCAGATAGAACACCGGATCTGATGGAGGCCCCTCCCAAGGAGTTTGAACCCTTCAGAAGGTCCGCTTACATACCTAGTACTGGAATAGAAACTTTTCCAAAGTGCAAGTCACCGCCATATCGCGCTAGCCCTCCACGCCTGGGCACTTTCACCTTGTTACAGAAAAAAAAAAATAGCTTATATGAAATGGCAGAGCAGAAAATTCGTGCTAAGGAAAAACCATCCTAACATTCGCCTAAGAGTTCATGGGGAAACCACTAAAAAATCCAACATCAGGATCGTCGGCGTTCTATAGATTTGAGCCCGCAACTTCCAAATGCGGGTGCCAAGCGTTACCGCCTGAGCCATCCCACTTGATAACTATAGTATGATAGATAAATTTTTATGGTTACTAGTGTATGTATCTGTGTGTGTGATGCGCACGACAATTGCTGAAAAAGTAGCGAACCAAAACAATTCGCCCAGTGTTCAACTTAGTTTTACCAACTGCCACTGACGTAATCCAAAGTTGGAACAATAAACTGATTACGGATCACTTTTTGTCCACAGTGGTGCATATTTTATAAATTATCCATAATTTGAAAAAAAAATTGGGTCAATAATTTATGTTTACGAAGTTAAGTCATAGGTCATGGCAACTATTTTTTTTTCTCTCGCACAAGGGACAACACGAAAAATCTAAGATATATGACTGAAAGAATATGGCTTATACTGTCGCATGATGCCACTAACGGAAGGCTGGATATAGGCAGCTCTCGTAGTGAAGAAGCAAAACACAGGCAACCGGATATCATTGGTTTATTATAACACGAGCAAAAATTACACACAACTAATTACACAAGGTTGTAAATCGTCAGGGGACGGCACTCCCAGGTAATCCACGGTGTTTAGCAGTCTTCGAAGTAGTCTCCAAGTACATCAACAGTTCATTGCTAGCAATAGGGCAGGCGCTGAATACTATCTGATGTATGTGAATTGCTAACATCGCATCAAAATGTCTGCTTTGTTAGCAAAACGTTTCTCACACAATGGCTGTTTCATTTTAGGGATGAGTTCATAATCACAAGGACTGAGATTGAGCGAAAATGGCGGGTGTGGAAGAACTTTCCATTTCCACCGCTATAAAAGACACTTGACATTATCGGCTGTGTGAGCTGTCGCATTATCATGGAGAAGTTTTGTTCAAACATTCTGGCCGTTTGGTATGTATGATATGACGCAATTGTAACACAAAAAATACCTGTAATACGGGCATTAACAGAGGTCTCCTCACACATTGCATGACACCCAAATGAACCTTGACTTCATACGCCAGAATGACCAAAGGAGTTTGTAAAGGAGTTTGACGAAATGTATTTGCGTGAGGCCCCCAGGGTGACAACATTCACTGGACTGTCGTTTGAGTTCTGGTTCATACGCCCTTGCCCACGTTTCATCAATTGCAATGATGCGATTCAACATGGCATCCCTTTCTTTTTGAAATCTCGTCAGATTTATGTGACATGTTTCGTAGCGAGTCCACTTCTGTACCTCACTTAATTGATGTGGCACCCACTTTGCACACGTTGTCCGCATGTTCAGATCCTCCCATAAATGCCGAGCACTGTTTTTGTCGTAATGTCTGTTTGCTGTTTGAATGCCACAAGTGTCCAGTGCCTATCATCGCGTAAACACTGTTCCACCATCCTCGGACACAGGACGCCCACTGCACTGGAGATCGGCTGTCGACATTCTGACCCGTTTGAATACCTCTGTCCACCTCGCCACTGTTCTACTATTTTCACATGCACATGTTGTTCACTTTTCGTCACATTCATTTTGACTAGTGTCGCTCACCAATTGAATTTCAGGCCGTGCTGAGACACGCAGCTCTGCTCACATACACCATTTGGCGGATTCATTTCTAAGTACATTACATACACTTTCAAGCGTATTAGATTTTTCGTTTTGTCCCTTGTTCGCGAGGAAAAAAAAATATTGTCATGACTTGACTTATGATATCCCTCGTATATATAAGTCGGTCCTGGTGGTCTAGTGGTACTCATATTTGCCTTCTAAACCCAAAATTACGGGTTCAAACCCGGCTAGGATTGATGGATTTTTCCTGGCGTAAAAATCTTAAGTCTGGCTTCCTTTGGAAGGGAAGTAAAGTCGTTCGTCCTGTGTCGCACATTTACGGCACGAAAAGGAACCTCGAGCCTGAAAGAAGAGGCCTCTGAGCAAAATTTGTCGGCCTTTTCATGCCCTGAATTGAATGGAACGCTGATGACCTGAGATGTTAAAAGAGCGTCCGTAAATAAAATAAATCAACATCAACCTCGTACATATAGCATATTGAATTGTTTTATAACGGGGGGCTGTTTACTTTATTATGGTCTATACTGATACTATAACTTTTACTGCCTGTGGTGCTCAGTAGTAAAAACGGGCGTTAAACACTACTCAAAAAAATTATCTATAACTTTTCCCATAAACATATATTTCTAAATGTATGGCGTCAGTTTATAATTTAGAAATAAAAAAAATGTGTTTTTCTTCCTTTCTTTTTTATTTTTTTTGGCCATGTTTTATTTACAAATGTTTATTTATTCATTTACCATTTAAATTCATATACTTTCTTAAAATGTGTTATAGTGTATTTTTAAGCTTCATTTCCTAAAATGTTCTATTTAGAATTGTAGTTTATCTCTTATAACAATATTTTGACCTGACTTATATATTAGGTTTCTTAATACATTCCAGTAAGAATAACACAAACTTTGTATTTCTATAAACGTAAGGCTTAGGGTGCTTTCGGCCAAGGACAGACTAGAAGCTCAACATTGCAGTGAAGCAGAAAGGACATTTGCTTGACCTGACAGCTTGTCTAATTATCTACTTGACATTAGTTTCTCTGCAGGACGGGATCCCTAAGGCTCAAGTCGTGGAAGACAAAGTTCCCAAATGGATATATTAATTTGCGGCGAGAAAGCTCCTTGCGGTCAACAGAAACACTATTACGGCTATAGGAATTCCGAGTAACTTGAGAGAAAGTCAGTGTGCTTAACTATTTCGTCTGAAAATTCTGTTGTCAGGTATACCAGAACACTACAAAAATTCCACATTTAGTAAAAATACATAATATAGTCGGTCATACAGTACAGCAGTGATTTTCAGTTCGAAAAAGTCGGTCCTGGTGCTGTAGTGGTAACCCATACTTACCTCGTAAACCCAAGATCGCGGGTTCAGTCCCAACCAGGTCCTAAGTACATCTTCCTTCGAAAGGGAATTGAAGCCGTGGGACCCGTGTCATAGATTACGGCACGAAAAAGAACTTCAAGCCTGAAAGATGAGGTCTCTGAGCAAAATTTATCGGCCGTTTCATGCTCTAAATTGAATGGAACGCGGATAACCTGAGATGTTAAAGAGCGTCCGTAAATAAAACAAATAAACAATAACAGCAGCTCGAATAAAGCAATTTCAGTGTGCAGATAGTACGTGATATAATGAATTTCATGCGTTCGGTATCCATACTTCCATCTGTAGTTTTCATCCAAGTTCAACGTTTCTGAAGTTTCAAAATATATTGTTTTAGTTACATTGCCTCATTTCTTAAACACTACAGCAGTTTTCGATCCGTTCATTCTCCAAATTAATGACATTTGCATTTTTTCCCCAACTCTGTTCTTATGTCACATAGAGTTTTGATCGTATTTCCTTCCTCTCAAGTTTCGAATGACTCACCCTTTGTCTTTACACAACTGAGTTTCCTTTGTGAGCGCTACCAAAGTATTCCTATAAACAGCTATAGTTTCCTGTAGTATGTCACTGTTCATTTTCTAAATATTATAAAGTGAAAGCAAGCTGTCCAATTGCTGAAACAACCGGTAATCTTTGTTTATATTTCTAATATTTATTTATTTATTTTTACCTGTTGTATTTCTTGCTGCATAGGTTGTTCAAATTTAGTTACTTCCAGTATTTCTGTTTCATGCTCTTTGTATGCTCTTTACAGCTCTGTGTTTATCACAGCATTTTGAATGCTCAATATTTCAATTTTTCTTCAAGTTCCCATTTTGCTCTCAAGTAATGTTTCTGATTCAGTTTTTCGCAGTACTCATGTAGTTCCATAGGGTTTCTACACTAAGAGGGATATTCAAAATATTTTGCAAGTGTCAACTTAAAGACCAAGATGAGGGTTCAATTCGAAAACTTGTCCTCCCAGTGCTTCAAAGTGCTCTGCTCTCTGTCCATATACAGTTACGATGCAATCACTTGTACAAAGCACTAAGGTACTCGGACTGAGATATTGTCATCAAAGCTGAATTTATAGCTTGAACAATATCCTGCGCGCGTTTAATTTTTTTTTTTTTTTTCAGCAATGCAAAGTATTACTCCAGGAAACAACCCAAAGTAGCACGGTGCAAAGTCAAGGCTGTAGGGTGGGTGGTCAAGTAGTTGAACTTTGGCGACCTCCAGTTTCCTCAAATTTGCAGCTGTTCTTTGAGAAGAAGCATTGTCGTGCAAAAGCAACAGGCTTAAAATTCCTGTCTTTGGACGCCGCCGCCTCAACTCTTCAAATAAAGGATCCAAAATATGTGTCATAATATGCTCCATTCATTGTCATTTCTTCTGACATACAGTCAACCACTAATGGTCCTACATATTTGAGGAAAACTGCATATTCGCTTCAGAGAACGAAAATCTTGTCGAAGAACAACTGGTCTTGGGCCATTCTCATTTATCAACACCCAGTTCTGAGCTTTGTTTAGGGTGGGGAGTGATGTAAAAGCAATTTTCATCACCACTGCATATATCCATCAAACGTTTAGGACCCTTTGGTAGAAACATACTCAGCAGACTCCTTGCATATTCCTTTCTCCTCTTCATTGATTAGGGAATATGGAACACATTTTGCACAGTTTTTTTTTTTCCTCGCTGCTTTAAATGTGCACAGAGTATACTATCAATGCTGTCACTGATACCCACTAACATACTTAACATTTTAACAGTAATATGTCGATTTTCCTCCACCAAGTTTCTCACTCTTTGAATTGTTCTCTCGTTCACAGCTTTCCGAGGCCGGCCAGAGCCTAGAGTTGTCTTTCAGAGTCTCTTGCCCTTTTTTAAATGTTCGAATCTATCTTGTAATCGTATCAAATGAACACACTTGATCACTATAAACAGCTACCTAGCCCTTGTGGATTTTTTTGCTCTTTCATCTAGCCTATAGAGTGTGAAAATGTACAACCTAAAGATTTTCTTTAGATATATTCATTATTTTTTCATCAGCTGTTGGCACAGGACAGAACCCCACAGATTGTACGAAAGTGGCTAGGCAAGTTTAAACTTACACTTATGCATATGTCGATAGCTTAAGATCCGTTGTTATCAGTGTCTACCGCCTGTGGTGCCTCAGTAGTAAAAACGAGCGTCTAACACTATTAAATGAAAGAACAAACATATATGCGAGATGCACAATCTATAGTCATAGCTTCGCCTGAAGCTGCACAATGCTATGCATTGTTTATAAGTAGGCATGTATATGCATATGTACATCTACACCTAAATATAAAATAATGATGATAAAACTTTAAATATTAATGTTAAATTATTGAAAAAGTCCTTCATAAATTCCTTCAACTACAGCATAATCTTACGCAGTAAATAATGATAAGCTTTAATCGGCTCCCAGGTATCTGAGGTAAGAATTCTGTCCCATTATTTCCGAGAAAGCTGAGTAAAAGCAGTTTCCAGGAACCCGTTAACGTTTTGTTTTGCATTATACACGTCTGTTAATCCACCCGAACTTAAGTGGGAAAAACAACCATAAAAACTGCTGTCAGATGAAAAAATAAGTAATAACAACACGTTTACATTTACATTTGAAGACTCTATATATCTAGGGCTATCGTCAAAGCTATAATGCAGGATAACTATAGTCAGACCACTTTAGCAAAAGCTACAACTCTACAGGTACAGACAGTTGTATTTATATACTGCATCAGAATACTACATATAGGCAGCGCCATTTTGGTGCATTGAGCCACTTCGGACAAGATTTCTGTTTAAATATGCGGAAATGCGGTGGTTTTGTTTTATTAATTTATTAAACATATAATTAACAAACACCTAGCTACACACTAACCTAAAGTTTTAGAAGATTTGGGAATATGTATTTAATTCATTAAACACGTTAGCTTTCTTATCGTCTTAAGTTTGAGTGTGCGTCGATTTTCGTAATTATACGATAGAACCAGGGCCAAAAACTTAATAAAGCGTAGATTTAAATTTTGTATTTTTTTTAATTTGAAATAAAAATGGCACAAGAACATTGTAGCTTTGGGTTTTGTAGCAGGAATCTTTAGGGATAACGACATTGGAGTGTATGTAAAAATAATAAAACTATTAATGTTTGAAATATCTTTTAAATGTGTCTAGTTAAAAAAAAATATTCCTCATACGTACAAATACATCTATTTGTTACTCGTAAAAATGATTAAATTTAGGATTATTAGAAAGATAATTCTAACTTAAAGTCTTTTAATAGATGATGATAAGCAAGTTGTTGATTATTATTCCTCCCTCTCCTGTTGGATCAAGAAAAGAAGTATTGAGATTTCGATCTGTTAAAAGTATAGTGATGGCACCTGCTAAGACTGGAAGAGAAAATAATAAGAGAAGAGCTGTAACACCAACGGTAAGTCTGTTGAATTTGAAATACGGAGTGGTTAAAAAGTGAAACTTTGTTCAAAAAATAAAACTAATAGTACATTCAAGAAAGTATATAAATAAAATGTAGTAACTTTAATATTTGCTAACAATCTATGATGACTCAACATTACTCACTGCCACGAGTGGCCGAGGTCGTTAGGCGGGACTAGGGAGCAGGAGGTCTGGGGTTCGATTCCCATCTGGAGGTTTTTCAGGTTTTCCTCAGTCCTCATAAATGGAAAATGCCAGGGAGGCACCCTAAACTTAGGCCTGGAACATTCTTTCCTTAAAAAAAAAAAACAAACAAACAAACAAAAAAACATCCTTTCCCAGTTTATCATTTCATTTCATTTCATTTCATGTATCAGTGTTAAAACTATTTTAAAAAATTAACATTACTCGTTAAATTTAATTTGTGAATGAGAGATATCAGATTGCATTTTACTTGCTAGTCATGATAAACGCGCTGAATAGGAGAAAATTGTATTCTGAGTTCTGATTCTGCGTATACCAAACGTTTTCTATGCTTACGTTGTAGATATCGCGAATGCAGGAATGCTTTTCACGAGTTGTTAAAAAAGGCTTCAATACTACCGTTCCGGAACAAACACTTGCCTTCAATTTGATTCTAAATTTCTTTACCGCAATAAATAGGTACACGTTGTAAATCCATATAATCTTTTCGGTTTTTTTTTTTTTTATTTTTTTTAAAGAATAAATGCTCTTATCAGTACTCTAATGCTTTGTGGAATTCTCTTGGACAGCCTCGCAGTCTCCGCGGACCCGAGGTTGAGAGGAAAAGTTTATCGCTACTGCGGAATATTTCGCTGATATGGTGATAAATTTTCTCACAGCGAATTGAATGAACTCTTTTGGCGTTCAAGTCATGTAGCCAGTCATATGTTACATAACGCCAGTTCTGGCCGCGTTCCAATCAACAGTCTTGACTTTCTCTACAAGCTGCCACTTAAAATACTCGCATTTCTTGTCATCCTCTGGTAGCTCAGTTGGTAGAGCGGTGGACTGTAGAGGTAATGAAAAGATCAGAAATCCATAGGTCGCTGGTTCAAATCCGGCCCGGAGGAATAAATTTTATATTCTCTTCTAAAAATAGGGAACCAAATTATTATTCATAGTTTAAAAACGTAGCTTTTTCACATATTTTATAGTATATAATTTAGAATCATTCTATAGCAGATTCACCATTTAATCAGTCGTTGGTTCATATACGATGCATAAGTATGTAGTTTTTTTTTTCTGGTTATTTTTCAAGACGAGGAAAAACTGGCTAGTCTCTAAAATCGTGTAAAATAAGATGGAAGCATTACATCTTTAAGCTAGTGAAATCGAACAATGGAAACTCAAATTCGTCCGTTAACGTGTTGCAACAGTGGTTATTTTTGTATTTAATAGTCAATTGCAGAAAATATGTTTAACTTTTAAAAGAGTCATATTTGGAGTGTTTTCACGTCTCTTCTGGTTAAAGTCAGCCATTTAGATGTTGGAGGTAATATTTAACATATATCTAATGGTTAGTTAATTACAAAAAACCTGTTTACTATGTTTGAAAAGTTGTTTGTTAAATCATCATGAACTTGCTTGAGAAGAACTCATTTTATGAGATTGTATTGAAAAGTGGTAAATTGTGACTGCATACTATGTACTTTTTACTTAGTTTTCTCGTAAATTGAAATAAAGGGTAAAATGTTAGAAGACTTTGCCTTCTGACAACGTTCGTAATTTTAAAAAGGTATTCCCTCATAGTTTTATGTTGCATGCATATAAATTAAAATAGAACAAGTAATATGCTATAACATTTTATCAACTTTGTATAACCTTCGGATAATTCTTTATGTCAATGATTCGGTTACGTTCTTTAATTGCGAAGAAAAATTCAACATCGCCTGTTATTTTCACTTCGACTTCCTAAGATTCTATCCAGCCACCGCTAACAAAATGCCTAAAGAGACTATTTCATTCATGTGACATTAAAATTGACCAATGAAACGAAACAAATTGTGATTTTTGACCTATCACAGCCGGATTACGGAGTGAAATTATCGAAAAAAATATCAAATCTCGTTTATCACACAACGTACATTTGTTTTGTGGTCAGTGTAGCAAACTCTATACCTCCACTTTATAATTCCTGAACACGCACCACTGACAACTTTTGCTAAAGACGGTGGGGAGATATTGATAGCAACAAACGCATCGACAATCGTAATGCAAAATGGAGGTTCTTCAAAGCGTTTTGGTGGTGTGTCAAATGTGCAAATTGATCTTATCATTAGGAATTCCAAACCACAGAATACGAAGAAAAATAGAGACACTGTATATTATCTTTTTTTTCAGTTGGTATTGGAAACTCGAACGGTAGCGATTATAATATTCCACTTTTGTCCATTTCAGTCTCACGGTTTCTGAATAGAATTCATAAGTATAATATTTTATACAAATGTTAATATTCTGTGCGCGAATTTCACACACACACACACACACACACACACACACAACTTTTTCTTTTCATGAAATAGCCTTAAGCCCGTATTTTGCTCTTCTCTATTGGCATTACTGACAATCGGCATTCAGACTTCTTCTCAGACTCGAAGGTCTGAGCTTACCAGAGATTCGATTCGTGAATTTATCGGTAATCTCAGTCCCTGATATTACTTGTGATAATCTTAGAGGTGTCCAGGGTACATAGACTCAAATGGGACAGATTAGCGATTGTAGATGGACAAGGCACGGTAGTTTGGATGGAAGAGCATCGACACTTTTAACCTGGTTTGTATTTGTCGTATTAGGCTCCTATTCTAAATCGATTTCTGTGTACATTTAAAAGATTTTCAATGATATCAGAAAAGAAATTTGAAACGCTTTCAGCTTCTTCTTCTTCTTCGTCTTCTTCTGCGTCTTCTTCTTCGTATTCTTCTTCTTCTTCTTCTTCTTCTTCTTCTTCTTCTTCTTCTTCTTAAATCCAGCATACGACTTAGCTATAGCAGGCAAAATTCACATCAGTGAAACATGTCATTATGTAGACTAATTTTCAAAGTGGAACATCTCATAGTTTACATTATCTTCCTTCATATTGCACCGCCACAGGTGGCCGAGGTCGTTAAGGCGCGGACTGGTGAACGGGAGGTATGGGGTTCGAATCCCATCAGGATCGACCTCCCTGACAGGTTTTTTTCCAGGTTTTCCTCAATCCTCATAAATGGCAAATGCCGGGGAGGTACCCTAAACTTAGGCCTGGAACGTTTCCTTCTTTAAAAAATCCTTTCCCAATTTATCATTTCATTTTATGTATCACCACTGTCCACCGCCTGTAGTAGTAAAAACACTAAAACAAAACACATTAGAACTATAAAGTTGTTGAAGATTTGTGTTCTACAGTTAACAGAAAAGTAACTGAAAAGAAAGAAGAAACAAAGAATACTAGTTAATTTTAATTTCACACATTTCTATACTGATATGAAATTGTTAGCTTGTTTTGTATTGTACTTGCTTGTAATTAGAAACCTAATAGTTCCGAGTGTTGGTATCACATTTAATAATTAACCAGGTTTCCTAGAAGCAAAATATGCAAATCCGCACTAGTAGGCAGCTAGAATTTCAAGATAGCTGTTGGTCGGTTTATTGAAACTGGTCTCTTGCTCCCTTAGATTAATGGATACGCTATCCGAAACTCCGTTTATCAATACAAAGCTCGTGCAGTATAAATGACCTGGTGCTTTTTGACTTCCTTCTACCTAGGATTGCGTTTCTGGCTGACCTAGTTTGACTCTTGTACTTTATTCCAACGTCCGTTCCTTTGGGAAAGCAAGTTTTCAGCTTAAATGTACAAATACTTAATTGTCGAAAGTTTGAAGACGTAAAAGTTTTAGCCTCACCTATTCATAGGCAAGCCGAATACCTAATACTATAAGTCGAGAAGTTAAGTTCTGAGCTTTAATACCGCGTTTAAGAAACCTTCTTAAGATTAAAATTGTATTTTCTGCTCGCAAACATTTATCTCTCATTTACATAGGTGGTGGTAAACATAAATCGCGTTTTGCCTAAACGATTTACATCACTTAAATATACAAACTACGAGGGTAGATCCATATGTTTCCGGCGTAACCATTTTCTAGGTATGATAAACACAAAAACTGTGTTTCACTTTTCATTATAGTTACTCTATGTTGCAATACACTTCTCACATCTTTGAATTAACATTTCAACCCCTCCCCCCCCCCAAAAAGTCACAAGTCTTGTCTGTAAAATGAGCATAAACAGCATTCATCACTTCTACTCTGGTGTTCCACTCTTTGAAGCCAATAAAGAGTATTCCTTCACAGTCCCAAAAGATTATGGCCATGATCTACTTGGTTGACTGAGTGACCTTAGCCTTAGAGGTAGTGCTGCGCCAGGTTTATGGCATTCCATTGATTCTCTTTTGAACAAGGGATCATAGTAGAGGATCATAGTTTCATCTCCTGTAATAATGGTTTCCAGAATTTCTCTCTCGTCTCCACGGCAGAGCTCCAAAAATGCCTCACAACAGATCTCTTTGCTGCTTTTGGAATGAGGAAAGAAGTCCAGGCACCTTCTTCACGCTTAAAGGTTCATGAATAATTCGAATGATTGTTGTTTTAAAAAGGTCCAACCTTGCTGCTATTTGTGTAAGTTTGAGCCGATGGTCTTACATATGTTCTCCTTCCACAAGAGCAATCGATGTTTTCAGGAGTGAGCACCTCCAAGGGCTGACCTGTATGCTCTTTGTCTTTAATGTTTTCTGGAACCATTCCAAAAGGTTTGGTCCATTCTTTTACGATAGAATATGAGGGGGATGCTGCCTCATATACACTGTGCAATTACTGTTTAATTTCATACGGAGTAAATCATTCATTTGTAAAGAACTTAATAACAGCTCGAAACTCCAATTTGAACATGTCACAATCTTCTACACATAGCCTTCTTTGAGCAACTATATCTGAATAACTGAACACAACGGAACGGAAGTTACAGCTGCAATTATTGACTTAACAGATAAGGCATGACACCAGATAAGGCTTTTGTGAAGGCGATAATCCTCATCGGGCGAGGCCGGAAACTTATGGACCTATCCTCGTATGTGTTAGCCTAAGATCTGTAATCATAATCAGATAGAAAAATATCGAGGGCTTGAGCTGGACTCGAATCACCATCTTCAGTCTACCGTGCCGATACTCTTTTATCTGAGCTACCGTGACCTGTTTGACCTCAACCCCAAATCTGCCGCCTCTGAATTCATGGCCAGAATTGAGAACAGGGATTTTTGAAACTCAATAAAATTAGATTGCAGAGTGAGATCCTTAGCTGATTAATGCCGTATGTTACTGTGTTCACCGTTTTATGTATTTCTTTAGATGTAATATCATCTGTCAATAAATTATATTTATTTATCTATGAATTTTATCGCATTGCGATTAATTTCTTAATTTCGAAATAGATTATTCTTTTTCTATGTCTAAAAATTATGGCTAGACTTAATAATTTTCAAGTTTCAATCATTTTATCCAACTCGGGAACAAATATTCAATGAACGTTTACTGATTTAGATTTTATATTCCTAATTCATTTAATATTATAAATATTATTTGAGTGAGTATTTTTTTTCACCCCAAATAAAAATTTCAAGTGCAATTTAGAAATTGGGGTGTGATTTTGTAATCTTTATTTTATATTTTGTTGAACACTACTTAGACTTTATAGTTTATTTTACATGTTTATTCTATAAAAGATACATATTTCATTATTATTTGTTTCAACCAGAAAGACACTAACAGCAAATGTCTTCACGTGTAGTTTCATGTTCTTCGCCGCTTGTTGGAGGATTCTGTTGTCAATATCATTGGAGTGTAATTTCCTGTTTCAAACAGTGCAATGTCCGGGGCCTTATGGCATATGCTCAGTCTTTCAAGTAACCCCACAGTAAAAGGAACGGCGTTGTCAAAGAATGGAGAGCTCGGTGGTCTAAGATTCTTGGAAATCACCTGGTCGTCAAATTAACTTTCAGTCAGCTCCATGAGTTTACTTTATGTATGGCAGGTGGCGCCATCTTGTTAAAAATACTCTTGATGCAGTTGTACATTTTCCAGTTGTTGAACAAAAGCCATGAAAATGCGTTGACATTCTGCAACGAAAAAGCTGGATCCACTATTCTCTATGCGGATAAGGTGCACCAAAGCCCGACTATCACTGAGTCGGGCCAAGTATGGCGTTTTGTGAGTTGACATAGCCACATACCAGGCAATGGACAACATGTCAGGATTTAGCACAATGAACGACTGAAACCAAAATCACCGTAACGCTATACGGTTTCGCAGCTCTGACACACTGAGTACGGGTATCCGGTCTCCTGCAACTAAGCCTTAATGACTTACGGGTGACCAACCAGTTGAGCCCTCAGCAGTGCCAGTGAAGGATACTTTCCCCCTTCTCTCCCGAAACACTCAGTTTTTTTTTGCAACTTGCGCACCAGCGCCTGGCCAACTCTTGTGTTCTGGTGGTCAATGTGTCTGCCTGTAATTCCGGAGGTCCTGAGTCCGAATCCTGATAAGGTTTTTTGCAGAGTTTTTCCTTACTTTGAAAAAGTGGGTACCAGTTAACTTTGAGCATTTTGGACTGATTTTTGCACTCATTTCATCAAGAAACATGTGTTTGTTTTTTCTTTAGACCCTCATTTTTATGGGTGCCTTATATTGTTAAAAAAAAAAAAGTACCAGCAACAGCATCGCGTTCCAATCGGGACGGTTGCGAACACCAAATTATTTCTGGTACGCCCTTCGAGTAACATTAATAAAATTTGTAATCCGGTAATTCTTCACAAAGAAGACCCCGTGCATGTCACAGCCACATGGTAGAAACGGTTGCCAACTCCCTGTGCATGTGCGTATCTCATGACAAGAAATCAAACTCCTAGACCTCCTTTTCAGTTTGAAAGTAAAACGGACCAATGTAGTACCGCGTACGCGCTCTAGAACTGACTCAACGCATCATACGGAACCGGAAGTACCTGAATATTACGCATACAGAACTGATTTATTCTCGTACGAATAAATAAAAGAAACTGTGAATTTTATAAGAATTCTGTAGAATAAACCCTATGCATTATAATATTATAAAGTATGTACAATCTGTTCAGTAAATATATGTTTTTCTCTCGTCGGGTGCGATATTTAACTTTCTGCTAGGAAAGATTAAGCTCATTTAGGATTTGAGGACCACGCTTGTTTAAAACTACCAACTAAATAATTAGATCACACTCACCAAACGAAAGATTGTTTTCCCAAGAAACATTAAACCCAAATAAAATGAGATAAAGCTCAGACGAGAGAAAAATCACAGGTAAAAGAGATCTCTTAAAACTTTCGTTTCTATACGATGCCCATTATTTAGTATACAATAAGTTTTTGTGACATTGCGGGAAGAACACTTCAATCTGAAACAAGTAATTTAATCAACTTTGTTGGAAGAGAACAGAACTTGACTGTCTTGAGGCGTTATATAGTTTCTAAATCAGATAATTTCATTTCCATTTCTTGTTTCATGACGTAAACTGTATTATCGTCTTCTTAAACTTATTTTCGACTTCTTTGAGTCGTCATCAACATAGTTTTACAATCAAAGCTTCATTAAAACAATCTTAGCATGGCAAAAAGATTATCAAATGTTCTATTTAAAGTAAAAGTTAATGGATATTTTTGGGAAAACAACAATAAAAATTGTGTGTTTTACCTAATTATAATATTTTATTATGTAGCTATTTTATATAATATATAAACTTTACTAATATATTCAAATTGGCCATTCATTCGGAAGATTTTTTATTACAGAAGTAATGATGCCCGAATCTCTAGACCTTCATTTGCTCCCTTTTTCTATTTTCTTTAATGCTCCCTAAGACGTTAACTGTTTAGTTTATTTTATTTAACATTTTATAAATTTATTATTTATCAGAGAAGTAGATATGTAGGATTAGTCAAAATTTTGTTATTAATACTGTTCATAACTTTTTATTTAGTAGGAAATGGAATACATAACAATATTAATTAGCTTTGGTTTGGCATTAGCATTAAAAATAGCTAAGTTTAAGCAATGATAATTACAATTTTATATTATGATATAAACCTTATTCTTAATTTAACTGTTCTTCAATAGTACCGTACTTTATTATGTAAATATTTAATTTGATAAATATGGTTAGGCAAAGTTTGAAATATTTGGCAATTTTAGAACGACAAGTTTTAGATGACATACTAAGGCAACTGATGGTATAAGTTGCCTTCTAGCGCTAAAGTTGCATTTTTGTAAATATTTCATAATCTTGTTTTTATTTCTTGTGTGTATAAAATTAAAATACACATTCTCTTCATATTGTAAACACTTTTCGATTTTGAAAATAACTTTTTCAAAAGATTCTGTCTATTATTATTTAGAATCAGAATCATAGGAAATTTTCGTCGTGAGGGTAGGGACTCGAATGACGAAGTTTCGGTTTAACTGTACCGATGTTCTTCCGTCTGAGTTTCCGTACTCTGTACGATCACAACCGCGAATATCCTCCAAATGAGTCTATATGCCCTGGAGACCTTTGCGGTTATCTCATTACAGAGATTGTATCCCTAAGCTAAAATATCTCATATAAATTAACTAATAATGTGGAAAAATTATGAACTCATTTGAACTCAAAGGAATAAACTCTCTAAAGAGATAACCTCAAAGTTATCCAGGGTGCACAAATGCAGATTGGGGGTCGGACAGAAGATGGAAGAGTATGAGCACGGTAAGCTGAACATTCGTTGTTGCAGTCCTAACCGTGAGCTTGAATTTTTCCTATTTCATTCTATTTCCAAACTTTAGGTTTTATGAAAAAATAAATTTTATTATATCTATTACTTTCATGACTGTGTTGCAACACAAAAATGTTTTTATTTTCAACAACAGTTTCTCTATAAAATAGCTTCAATTTATAATAGAGTGAAAATAATCAAAATAAACAAATGTACAGCATTAGTATAAACCGAAAATATAAATTTTGACAAAATATATTACACATGATTTCGAATTTAAGTGTTTATCTAAACTTTCAGTGCAACACTCGTTAAGACGCTTTCAACTTCTCATATTTGCTCAGAAAGAATAAGTCTGCTTCGTGGAAGAGCACGGCAGGAATATCAGCAAGCTTTTGAATTTGGGCGCAGAATATAGGGACAGACCAACAGTGCGAACTACCTTTACGTCTAAGATAATATGGAATCAGTGAGTCGGGGAAGGACTGACATATATACAGTGCGGTTGTTTGGGTCACGGGCCGCCTAATTGCTAATGCTACTGGGGAATTACAGCCTCCGCAACCGGAAAAAGGGAGATAACTCAGTAACTCAATTTACCTTACAATCATAGAACTCTTTAACGCTAAAATTACTTTAAGACAGTTTTGCTACTTTTGGGAACTGGAGAGATAGCTGTCAGAGGAATGTGTTGATAACGCAATTTATCAGAGAAGTACATTGTTCACGAATAGCGCACGTATCGTAAACAGAGCGTGCACTTCTGCCATGATGCGTTTAGAAAACATTGACCACTTACAGGCTGAAGTTAATATGATTAAATTTTACAACTTAATAACTAATTAATAAAATATAATTGAACAAATTCATAGACTTCATTTCAGGTCACTACATATCATAAACTTTTTACTTTGTATTAATTTGTCTACTTATTAGTATACCCTCAATAGAGATTTAAGTTTTAACTATCGAGGTAAACATTTACAAACTTTCTGTTGTGGTCAATATTGCTGACGCGTGTATTTACAAAAAGCAGGAAGAGAGGGGGGGGGGAAGCCACAAGTGTATGTTTCAGTAACGCTTGCATATTACTTTTTCCATTCACATTTTTTTCTCTCTCTTAGCAAAAGTAAGCTCAATAGGGTTCAATTCACACATGTACAAGTATGCGCAAAGTTAATGCTTCATGGCCATGTAGTTTTAATATTCGTCAATGCAGAATATTGTTCCTTGCCATTTATGGATCTGTATCAAAATATAGATTTTAGATTTTCTCATGTCTCTTAACGAACGAGGAATGGTATTTTGCAGCCATAATTTCACATCTTCTTTTACGGCTTATTTCGAATAACTTTTGTTTTCCTGAATATCGCGGAGCGTTATTCATAACCACAACACTCTCCTCTGAGAGGTTGGAAAGAAGCTGAATCTCCAAAGCTCAAAGTTTCTGAAATTCATTTGACCATGATAATATCCCGAGCTTTCGCCTGCTTGAAAAACTAATAATGAATTCTTTACAAACACTATTATGGATCCTGCATGGACGACAATGAGACGGTTATCGAAATTCGGCTTAGTCAATACGTCTGGTTGATTTTCATTTTTCCAGCATTTCGTATTTGTTAAATTATTGTCTTATTAATATATATATAAGGAAAGAAACATTACAGGCCTAAGTTTAGAGTACCTCCCCGGCATTTGCCATTTATGAGGACTGAGGAAAACCTGGAAAAATCCTCAACGGGAGGACAGTCCTGATGGGATTCGAACCGCAGACCTCCCGCTAACGAGTCCGCGCCTTAACGACCTCGGCCACCCATGGCGGTATTTAATTAGTAGGCCAATATATATGTAACACTATATACTGACACTTAACTAAAACATGAAATTTAAAACGTCCAACTGTTCACTATTAATATTCTGCTTCCGTGAACTCAATGAGAACGGACAGCCGTAAGTATTTGAGCAGATGATACACAAGCAGTGCGTAATGTTTTACTTGATAGATAAAGCCCCTCCTCTCCCCGCATACGTCGCTGGCCTTCTTTCCAACTCCCCAACATATATGTAGAGGTGCATACGTTGATTAAATAACTTTTTTTAAAATTAGTGTAGATTTGCCTATAAGGATAAGAATATATCAGTATAATGCTGATATTACATTTTAAACACTGTAGCCTAGTTTCACAAAACTCCATCTTGGTAACTAAAGTACTGGGTTTAACGCTTATTGTGACCGCAGAGAACACATTATCCACTTGCGCTGTAAAATGAGGTTTAAGACCGCTGCCTACCTGTTGCGTTACTGTTCGATATCTGCCGCATTATGGAAGCAACAGTTGGGACTGGCATTGTTAACATCGCACCAGCGAGAGCTTTTAGGCGGATTAGCAAAATTAGGTCATCAATTGTAGGCACACCCTGCAAACGCAAATTATAATAATCCGAGCCTAATTAGAAAATGCTGTAGGAAGTCTTGCTTCCGATCATTTGTCGTTGTAATATTTCTGTAGACAAAATTTCATTCTTTAGCACCAAATGCCTCAGAACGCCATTACATATATTCAGTAAAAGTGCCTATTGTAATAGAACAGAGTTTAGTATGGTTTGATTTTACATTATTACTGCATTACAGATACTTTTCATAAATATGAACAGGATTTTAATATAAATACATATTTTTTCTACAGGAAGATAATACCCGGTAATCTAGTTCAAAACTCCGGATGAACAATCGCCAGCATAAATATATCTTATTTTACTAAAAATATATTTTTTTCCATAAAAAGACATGTGCATTATATTTTCAAAAAGGTACTCATAAACCCACAATCCTGATTTAGTTTTATTTTTACTCTAATTTATTCTATTACATTTCATTGCTTTTATTTTTTTTTTAATAAATTACACAATAGCAAGAATGTAAATAATCTACTTGTTGGTATATTATTACTCTTAATAGAATTAAATATTTTTATTTGATAAAATAATAAAAGGTATCATTTATTGAGATTGAAAATGAAACTGAAAGTTTAAGAATCGCGCATCGAGAAGTTTTGTTATCTACTGATCCATGTAACTTATGATAATCCGGGTGGGCAAAGTCACACATTTTGCTTTTTTGGGAAAGAAAGCCAAGAGCGACTGTGCTATTTAAAGGGATATAACATGAAAGCAAGAAAAATAAAGTAAATGTTTCTGGCTAACTAAACTTTCTACAACCATTTTATTAATACTGCAAAAAAATAGACATTTATTTTTGTGTTTTTAAGAGTATGTAAATAATTATATGCCTCAACTCTAAAGCCGTATAAATAATAAATATATAACGTTTGGAAAAAGGATGTTTAATGTCTGAAAACATATTGTGATTAGCTCGATATGAAACCGCTGCACGGAATTGGGTCTGGCGGCTGCCGCGCTAATATATGCCGGTGGTGGAAGCCTCACATTACTGTATATCAACGGATATCGCAACAGTTTTTAATGCTATGTCCTTATTTCGTTACGCAATCGGAGTTTGTATGCAATAGTGGAAACTTGTTAACGTACTGTGGACGCGCGATTCTCGGTAAGGCTGGAGTTAAAAGCTCCGCTGACGCAGGTTGCTCAGTTGAGTATGTGCAGAATGAGTTATACAAACAATATTTTTTTGTGATTGTTATGTGCAAAAGAAATCGTGCAAGTACTGAAGAGAGAGTTTCGTGCCAAGATTTTCAGGAATAACATATCCATCGGGAAGTGCAACTTTCAGATTAGTGCATGAAGTTCGAACACAAGGCGTTTTCAAGAAGCCGAGACCAAAATATAAGTCTTTAAAAGAGAAGAAGCTTGATGAAATAGGCTATCGATTAGAAAACTTTCCTCTGAAGACTTTAACTTGATTAGCATAGCAAGTTGGTGTATATTTCGGTAGTGCGTATAAAGCCACTCAGGTTTATCCATATAAAATTATTACCGTACGTGAAATTAAAGAAACAAAATGTCCGCGAGATAGTTTATAATATTCGGAAAGATGAGTTGTCGGGAGACTCTCAAAATATTTTCAAGAGGATTCAGGCATATCTCACACCGGAGGACAGGCACTTGGAGCATCTACTATGATGTTGAGTTCAATGCTAATTACTATTTACTATAAGGGAAATTCGTACATGCGCGCTATGAATTCCGACCGCGCGACGTGCTTTCCCTCTGCCGGTGACGAGCCCGTTGCGCAGTAACGTCCCGTCGGCAAAATCAATTTCAGATTGCGTAAGGAAATGAGGACTGTAAAACAATGTACTTAGCTCAACTAAGGAAGTAAATGTTAGCCTTCTTCTTTCAAACATTTTGGTACTAGCTTTTTATAACTAAGCGTCTTTTGCTATAACTATTTTTGTAAGTTAATTTGTGACAAAATATATATTAGTATATATGGCTACACTCTAGAAAGCGAGAATTATATATTATATGCATTTTTCGTTTACCGCGATACATGGCATAAGTAAATTCAAGGAGAAGAAAATGTAGAAGACAAAAACACATACAAACAAAAAACGAAGAGTGCTTGCGAAAAAAATTTGGATGAAATTAGCTTTCAACTGAAAATTCCATCTTGGATTTTTTTTTTTTTTTTTTTTTTTTGCTTCGTTCTCTATACAGCTGTTTAAGCTCTTTGTGCAGTTACTGTAGAGAGGATATGGGTTTTTAAGTTCTCTTCTTCATTAATGAGGCGATATGGCCCAATATACGTACTTCAATCCACAGAGACTTTTAATTTATGATTTTTGTGGTTAGCTGTTAAAGTTCAACATAGAAGTTTATGAATAAAATAAAGAAAGTTTCGTATCTAAGAAAACCCTCGTATCCTTGAGTAATGAAATAAAGCAGCCTGGTAGCTGAAAGAAGCTATTTGTCACAAATATAAACAGAACCCGAATCCGGTAGGTTGGTAATCCTGAGCTGGCAGTTAACTTTGCACATTGTTCAAGGAAAGCGATTTGTAAACCCAGACATTTAAAAATAGAAATATTTGCCGAAAGTAATATGAAAGCTTTCACATTATTATTATTATTATTATTATTATTATTATTATTATTATTATTATTATTATTATTATTATTATTATTATTATTATTATTATTATTATTATTATTATTATTATTATTATTATTATGGTTCTAGAAACCTCTAGAGTATCCAGTATTTAGATGCATCTCTAAACTAAATACACTTTAGGCCAAATTGCATTTCGCTAGAGCAGGAAACTTTTTTACAACTTTTCCGATACTCTGGAAAACGTTTGCAAGGCCGGGCAGGATTTATATCCCACACGGCCATCATATAATGGCTTTTACGTGCAGTGTGAAGATTTATGTGCCTAATATTCTCCCAAAGCAAAACCTTGGTCATAAAACGACCTGATAATCCTACTAATAGGGAAGGATATGCTCCATTGCAGATTGCGCTATAATGTAGATTGATTATTCATTTCTTTTTATAAGTGTTGTTCACACGTATCTTATGTATAAATTAATAATCTTCGACCTCTGTGGTTTAGACCTCCATCTGCGGTCGAAGGATGTAAAAATTCCAGACGCAAGTCCTTCGGAAGGAATTTCAAACCGTAACTTTATTTCATGCTAAAGAATCTCACACATAAAACTAAAAATGTCAATTATTTCACGCCTAGCAATACTCGCTGGCATGATGAAGAGCACCTCATTTTTCATGCCTTTGGGAAAACGAGAATAACTTAGTTACATGGGATCCAAATGGAGCCTAGGAACAAGCAGGCTCCTGTTATTTGGAATGCAGCCAAATAAGAGACATGAATTTCAGAATGCTTTGAAATTCTTAATTTTGCCGCTTTGGTGGAGAATAGAAGGTTAACGGCTAGCATTGCTGCGTTTTACATTGTGGAGGGAAAACTCCATGTGCAAGTCTTGTCATACCAGGCTCATTGTCTAGTGGTCAGCGTTTCTGGCTACTACTCCTGGGGTGTCGGTTTCGATTCCCGGATGTGTCATGGGGGTTTCTCCAATCCCTGTGACACTTATTGCCTGGTTAGGTTAGGCCTCATTAGCTGAGCTTTACGAGCAGTTCGGCCTCGGATACGATACCGCTACATCAGGGAGGGAAAAAAACCAAGTTTCCGGGAATAGTGAGCGGCAGTGAGGAAATCTGTCGTACTTTTATTGAACCAGAGCATTAATGAACCACTTCCTTAGTCGTTAGCGTTGCTGACTGCTGGCCGGGAGACCCGGGTTCGATTCAAGGTACCTAGTTAGGATTTTTTCTAAGTTAGGGAGGCCTGGAGCGGGATCACCCGGGCTGTAGTACCAAATGAGAAGAAGAGAGCATAAATGGGTTAAGGACAAATGCAAGAACTTATTCAGATATTTTTATTAATATTTGTTCACATTAAGCTTTTCGCTCTAAATGTTTTCTTTTGTTTTCTCAAGTAATTGTGTATGATTCTGTTGGATTCTTGTGTTAGAAAAAAATTAAGCAGAACTTCCCAACAAATGCACTCAAGAATATCTGGAATTTTCTTGAAAAGTTGTCAACTTTTATTTTAAACATAATGCATAACATAAATTTATAATTCTGTTTTAAAAATAAAAATGCAGACATGGTTGAGATATTTCAATATTTTAAATCATAAATAAATTACTTAACAAAATGCAAATTTGAATTGAATCATGTTTGAGACACACAATAGTTGCATTTGTGAGCATTTGTTGGTAGTTGCATGACAGATGATAAGCGTTTCTGACAAAGTTACAAGACTAGTATCAAGTGTCACGCTCCCTAAGTCGAGCTGTTTATTAAGCGTAATTATTTTTGTTGTTACAGGATGGTTACAAAAATCGAATTGCCCGCGTGCGATATGTATCTGCTACAACACTATAACACGACACTGGTAAGTGGAGCATTTCGTTTTATTAGATATGCAAGTAGATATTTAGAAGTTGCTAGGCGACCAGAGCATTTGTGCTTTTCAGTACCGCCTCTTGCGATTTCACATCTTCAAAGGGAAAAGTTTTTCTCCGCAGAATAACGCGCTTACATTGGGGCTAAAGCTCTAAAGTTTACTTATTCATAAACATGAAAAATATGTGGTGAAAATTTACACAGGGGCTGCTCTTTTATGAATTACCGTATTTTTTTCTGTCAACATACGAGGATTGCTGATAAAATAATTGTTGAAAAAATAACTGGTATTTTTCATTTTTTTTTAACTTGGGCTTACTTGTATCTTACTGAATTTTATCTCTCTAATAGTAATCTCCCTGTCTATTGATTTACCTATCCGAACGTCGTTTAAGCTTCTGAAAGCAGTACAGAAAGCGTTTTTCGAGATTGCACGAAGTTCTGCCTGTGAAATTTCTTTTATCTTCTCAACTGAGTTGGATCTTCGTCCTTTTATCGTGAATTTCAGCTCTGGAAATCAAACGAACACACAAATGCTAAATTAGGAGAGCACGGAGGATAGGGAAGAACAGTAATTTTGGTTTTCGCGCAAAAGTCGTGAACAATCAATAATGGATGCGATGATACGCTATCGTGTTACAAGATCTTAGGGTTGTCTCTGCACTCTCCGGGTCTGTTCTTTCTCATGTTATTTCGGAGACATTAGAACATCTTGATATTAACAATGATTCATAGTTTGACTCTCTGGCAGAAACTCGTGATAAATAACACCCAAGATGTCGAAGAATATCGTCAACAGCACTTTAACGCTTGACTTAACCCAACGCGGTTTTTTTTTGGGGGGGGGTCCTTGTTGAAAAAGTTGCAACCCAGTGATGATTAGACTTTCGTCTCAACACCGTAACCATAGATTCGTGTTTCATCACAGTGAATATTCTATTTATAAAAGTTACATCCTCATTAATGCGAACCAACACTTGACAGACCGCCACAGGTGGCCGAGGTCGTTAAGGCACGGACTCGTGAGCGGGAGGTCTGCGGTTCGAATCCCGCCAGGACCGTCCTCCCTGACTGGGGTTTTTTCCAGGTTTTCCTCAGTCTTCATAACTGGAAAATGTCGGGGAGGTACCTAAACTTGGCCTGGAACGCTTCCTTCCTTAAAAAAAATCCTTTCCCAATTTATCATTTCATTTCATGTATCATCGGTGTCCACCGCCTGTGGTGCCTCAGTAGTAAAAACGGGCGTTAAACACTACTCAAAAAAAAAAAAAACACTTGACAGATTGCGACGATCCGTTCTTGTGTCAACAGCCGAGAGACTGAAATATGAGCCCCTGGAAGCCAAATTTTTTCACAGCAGCCGTTTGGACATGTGCATTTTTGAGCAGTAGATGAACTCTACTTAGCAATGCATGCCTTTTTTCCTTTGATGGCAGATACAGTAACTCACCATAGTACTTTTCAGTCACCGTTGTGTTCCTTTCTTTAAAGTCTATCAACCGAATTCCTCTCCAGTCTCCAATAATTGTAGTTATTATCTTCTGTGGATTGTGTGACCTTACCCTTTCTATGGGTGTTCCACCCTTCTTCCCCCACTTAATTGATTCTCTTTTTGAAAACGGTAGTAGAGGACCATAATTTTCCCTCTGTAACTCATTCCAATATTGCCCTCTCGTTACCACGACAAAGGCTCAAACGCTTTTGATAACATTCCACGCGCACTTGCATTTGAAATGCTGAAATGCTGAGGCGTCCATCTTGCATTGCTTATATATATATATATATATATATATGTAAATGTAAATTAAGGATGCAAAGCACACTTGTTTCAGAAATCTTGCTTCTATTTATTTTGCCTTCAAACGTTTGTAATTCAGATCTTTCACCTCGACAAGGGATATATTTGCTTGTTTCAACACTTCACCGGCCTACCCATATATGGGTCATCTTTAAGGCTCTCTCCACCTATATGTAATAATATTAATCATTCCTTCACAATGAAATATGAAGGGAAAGCTTTGCCATACACGCCTTCAAGGCGTTATTTAATATCACTGAGTGAAAGCGCTTATTTAGTTAAAAAAAACATCACTGCACTTTATTCAATTTTGAACGTTATGCAACACATCTGAGTTAAATGAGTTTTCAAGTAAATGAACGATGTGGCCTGTAAGGGAATGTAGGGGTTACCCTCCCGAAACTTAGTATGAACATCATCTCAGCGTTTCTGTCTGTGTGTACGTCCACAAAGATGTGTTCAATTCGTTCTTTGAGAGGGCCCTCTTAATCGACGCTGCAGCCGAAAAAATATCCAAGGCAAAGCCTGGCCGTAGGGAAGATGAGGACTACGCTTCACGAATATAATATGCAATATGTTGCCGCACCTTATCATAGTACAATATCCTCCATGTTAGATGGAGATGGAGATATGTTTTCACGTGATATAATACTTCAAAATCATTAATAAATGTCTGAAGTATTATTTTGTTATGGTTTTTTGTAGTGGTATAACATGCAAATAATCAATTTTATGATAACCAGATTTTATCTACTTTGGTTTTCTTTGGCATTGTAAATAGAGATTTCCGCTTTATGCTTACTCCCAGGATCAATATGATGAAGCCAAGTTTCATCTCCAGTGATTATTTTCGACAGCAACCCTTCACATTCCTCCCCAACATTCTTTTGAACGCCATACAAACTGTACGCGAACATTCGCTTGTTTGAACTCCTGTCATAGCGCATAAAAATTACTCAGGATCTCTGACAGCTGTTTAATGTGATACGTCGTTCTTATCTCACAGTTTCAGTATTAATGTTTATCTTCGTAACAGCTGTGTCGATTGGTGTCCTTTAATGATGCCTGCGCCCTCCATATTTGAACATTTTATATTTGTGCCACCGACGAGTATACATTTTCTTCTTCTTCTTCTTCTTCTTCTTCTTCTTCTTCTTCTTCTTCTTCTTCTTCTTAACACTCTTTAACATCTCAGGTCATCAACGTCCCATTCAATTCAGAGCGTGATAAAGCCGACAAATTTTGCTCAGAGGCCTCTTTTTTCAGGCTTGAGGTTCTTTATTGTGCCGTAAATGTGCGACACGGGACCCACGGCTTCTGAAGGAAGCCATGCTTAGGATTATTACACCCGAAAAAATCTATCGATCCTGGTCGGGTTTGAACCCGCGATCTTGGGTTTAGGAGGCAAGTATGGTTACTACTACACCACCAGGACCGACACAGTACAGATTCCGCACAAGCCTCTGTAACATATCGCAACTTGATCGCACACAACAATAAACTGCAGGAAATAATTTTAATATAGTAGGCGAAGTGCTATATTAACAATATACACAAAGTCAACATTGAAGTACTAACGTTTTAAAGACATTATGATAATTCACTGTCGAAAAGTCTTCCCGTGTTTGCTGTTATAGTACGTTATTGAATATTCCACTTTAAGGATGCATTAAAAAGCATACATTAAAATTTATTTTATTTGCTGGCCTAAAAGATTGATTTTTGCATATACAGACTTTTGGGCAAAATGAACATTGGTTTGTATAAAGTTAAGCCAGATCTATCATTTATTTATTTATTAATATATTTATTTATTTATATTCTGGATTTAGAGATATATTTGCTTAATTTAGAGTTTCACTTGCTGTGGCTAAGCCGGAATAGAATTACAAGTGTTTTTACTGAAAACCCCAGATTCATTTTGCTTTCTAATCAGTAAGTACTTGCTGGTGAGTTTTTCAGGAAATATTTCGATTTTAAAGTATGTCTTCCTATGCTTTAATAATACAAACTTTTAAAAATATGACAGCTTTCTTTAAATGTTTACATATGCTATTTTCGTAAATCTAAAGAAGTGTATATTCTGTTTAAAAAGTTATTGCCAAAAATACTGATACCCTAAGTTAGCGTTTCTCAACCTATGGCTCCCGATCCAACGGTGGTCCTCAGGAGGCTTTTGGTGAGTCGCAAAGTCTCCCGATGGAACAAGCCGCTCACAGAAATGTTAACGTTTTAATAAAACTTCAGTGTTGTTAAATATAGCAATTTATTTTTTGAAGAAAAAAAAATAACACATTCTGATCTCATTTTACTGCATTGTAGCAATTTTACTTGTGGGTCCCGCAAACTTCAATATCCTTCAGATGGGTCCTAAACTTAGAAAGTTCCTTGTAAACGGCGTAGTAATTTAATTTTTGATAAACATATTCACTTCTCTTTTTACTGTAGTGAAATAATTTTATTATGAGCCCCGCAAAGTTTAATATCCTTTAAAGGATCCTTCAAGAGTCCTGGACTTAGAAAGGTTGAAAACTGCTGCCCTAAGGCATTTAATGCTTTGATAAAAATTTATTAACACGATAGAAAAAAGTATGTACATTAAAGGCACATCTTGTTTCTATATGAGCATAACTTTATCTGAAGTTGCGAAATATCCCCATGTATGCTCACATACATGGTTAGTTAACAGTTCCTCACCACCTAAATAACTTCTGATCTATGTAGGACAGATATATACGGGAAACTCAAAAATTATATTATCGGTTTTCCTGCTTCCTGTTTAACCGAAATTGAAGCTATGGCTCCAATTTTAAATGGAACATACAATATATTTTTACATTTTCGAATAATGCTCATTGAGAACTTTTTAAAAAAGCACGCACATAGATACTTCTATACAAATCAGAGTTGCTACATTAAGAAAACGAATATGTGTACCGAATACTAAAATTCTGCTTCTGTTTACCGTGTTTTGTCAGTAATAACATAAAATACGGCCTTTTTTGTTTGTATTATTGGAATCATTGTTATATATGCAACTCTTATTTAAGTGGTTAAATGTGACGTATAATACTTTAAATACTTCTGATAGTCAGGGTTGAGCAACAGAGAAAGAATTCTGGATGGTTTGGAGACAAATAACAATTTTTTTAATGGTATGCATCCGGATTGCAATCTAGATTCCACATACAATATTGAAAAAAATTGTAACGTAATTTACTAAAAAACGTAAAGAAGCGTAATTTATTAACATCAGATCGACCGAAAGGTGAGCTGTTGAGTAATCTACGTTGCACATTCTTCTCCGTGAGCAACAAAATCTTAAAATGTTAGCGTTAAACTCAAATGTGTAATTTGAGATCTGCAATTAAAATCCTTAAAAAATGTGTCAAAGATCCGCAATTAAAATTCTTTAAAAAGTGACAAGTAACTTCCTTGTAAAAGTTAACTTTATCATAATCTGTTTAGAGGATGATCCCGATTAAAGAATGTAATTTTGTTCATTAATAATGCAGCGCATCAACAACACTTCATTCTATTCTTAAATGAAGGTGCATTCTGCCTGAATGGATTTTCCAACTGCCGATACTGCTCAGAAATATGATATATACAAGGACTAGTCAATAAATACAGGGCTCGTTTATATTTTCTCATCAAACACTAGAGATACGATGGTGAACCACATTTTATGAACAGAACACATCTCACCTGCTATTAGAAAAAATTGGAAGCGCATATGCGCATGCGTCTTAGTATAGGACGCTAGCAAAGAGCGAGTCAGTCGGCTGCGTAAAATGTAGTTGCTTCGTGACGAGCAGTACGCTACTTTGAAATTTTGCTTCCATCTGCAGGAATCCGGTATTGAAGATTACACGATGTTGCAGCAAGCTTATGGCGAAGATTTTATGCCACAATCAACCGCCCTTCGGTGGTTCAAAAAGTTTAATTAGGGCCATATTTCACCAACAAGGCAGGGCGGTCCATGTGCTCCAGCCACTGCATGACTAACACAGCTGCCGTCATTGTTGGCAAGATCGACGAATACCAATGAATAGATTGGCAGTTTTCCATGGTAGTGCATTCACCATTCTGCAAGTTGGTTTACGCGTGAGACGCATCTATGCCAAATGAGTGCCGAAATTGCATATAGCTCGAACCTAGCTCCGCGAGATTTTTTTCTGTTTCTTCGTTTCAAAAATGAGCTGTGAGGCCAACATTTTGGTTCATCAACGGCTGTCGTGAAGAAGGCGAAGGCGGTTCTGAAAACGATGTCAAAAAACTTCCAGCGCTTCTTACAGGACTGGCAGACACGTTGCGTCAAGTGCATACAACTCAGTGGGGACTGCATCGAAAAAGACCCTATTATTCTTGGCCCTTCCTGGTGTATTTTGTAAGTAAAAATATTCTCAATCTTATTTGACAAGCCCTGGTACATAACGAGGGTAGAAGAACCACAAGCAGCATCCGCAAAAACCGAATGTTTGGGTTAGTACTGTTGAAATTATATCTTAGATCCGGACTTATTTAAAACAATAAACGCGAGTAGATACTTGGATTTGCTTGAAAATGACAACAATAACAACTATCTCAACTTTGTTTCCAGATTAAGTCAACCAAGGATTATTTAGAGATGGCATCTTTTCCCAATAAGATGGAACTCCTGCCCATTATGGAAGAATGTTTGCCAGTACTTAGATTTTTTTTTTTTTACAAGTGACCGGAAAAACCTTCACATTTGTCGGCTTTGGCTTTTTTTTGGGGGGGGGATCATTTGAAGGCACTATATCGAGAAAAACCCAGCAAATATTTAATACTCCCATCAGGAGTATAAAAAATGGAGTCGATACAAAATATTCCTAAAGTCTGGTTAAATAATTCCTTATATGGTTTCTATGATCGATTGGTACAATTTCAAGCAGATGAGGGGAATTAATTTGAACTCAGGGTTTAGTGTTTTTGATATTACGCTAAAGAATTTCAATATCGATTCCCGGATATCCAAGGAAATTTGTTCTAGGTTAGGACGGTTTCCATAGAGACCACCGCCTGATTAGCAAGTTTTAATGTTGTGTTTTAATGTGTGTTTTTAAATATAGAAGGGGCTTTATAGATAAAACAATATCCAATGTAATATCATGATCGTATGTATTTTTTATGCATCCGTAAATCCCTTACGATCCTTGTCACTGTTATATGTGGAACTGGACTGCGATCCTAGCACATGTCATTAAATAAATTAGCCGCCTCTCAGTGAGATAAATGCCTGTCTCCCTAGACAACCTAAATTAAAATTAGGAATATTTTCTGTCCCTCAACATGGGATGTCAGAATTATTTAACACACAAAGTATAGTTAGAGCAAACAGAAAAAGAAGAGTTTTAGTATTCCGTGCACGTTTTTTGTTTTCTTGGTGTAGCAACTCTAATTTGTACAGAAGTATCTGCTGTTAGTGCTTTTTTAAATAGATCTTAATGATATTATTTTAAAATGCAAAAAATATTTTATAATTGGAAACACAACACTTCCAGTTAATCCGGAAGTAGAAAAAATTGGTAGTATCATTTTTGATTTTGCAGTAAAAGGCTTTTCCCGCACACCGAGATTCATGCCAATAACCACATGCTTCAAAAGTTATTTAAGTGATGCGTAACTTTTAACTAAACCTGTATATAAAATAACAGACATAGAGGAGTGCGCAACTTTAAAATCATTTTTGATGGAAAACTGTGCTTCATGAATGAACATTTGCCACAAAGTATTCATTGAAGTATGTGGTGTAAAAGTCCTGTCATATCAATATAATAAGAAAACATATATTCATTATAGTGTTTCCATAGCAACAATAAGAAAGCGTTATCCACCTCTTTCAAGAGCGAAGATTGTTTTAAATGTTTATAACATTTAAAGACTGAATAAGCGTCTATTCTGAAGCTATATTAATTACGATATTTGTACTTCCCTTTTCCAAGTTCGTTGACTCTCTAATCAGGAGCGCGCCAATTCAAGGCCAGAAGAAGCATCGATTTACGCTAACTGTACAAGGCCAAAGTAAAGACTCACACTAAGGTTGAGAGATGTGAATGCTTGCACTTTCACTGTTATACTGCGTTAGCACTCCACTTGCTTTACACTCTTGCTGGTTTCACCCACAGCACCGGGACTCGAAACACCTACGTTTTCGGTGAACCCTAACGTTAGAAAGTGCAACAGTTGGTTCCAACAACCCCTCCTCTACTTTCGATTTTTTTTTTCACTTTAATACCTTTGGCCCTTGCAAGACAGGCGCACAGAACCACTCTACCAACCACTTTGCCAGGCGCAAAGATAGTCAGCTATCAACAAGAACTGCAGTTCAATAAACAGTGCACACTGCTGCAAAATCTGTGTGTTATTTCTACAATCATTCAACAAGTAATTTGGATTTGGTTTAGAAACACATAAAGTGTTTAGCTAAATTGTTTTATTGTACATATACATCCCTATTAAATTATCTTGTGTTACACTTAAACCAATACGTAGAAAACTTAAATTCCCTGATTTTGAATTCCTTAGTAGACTTAAAGTGATGGGTTTGAAGTTTCTTTCGCATACTGACCTAGGTATAAAGAAAACCTTTGCAATTAAAGCAATGCTCTTTTGTTTAGCAATGTATTGCAGTATTATTTTAGTATCAGCTTCCGGGAATTCTAAAATATAAAAGAGTGTAAGATAAATATCGGCAAATTTTCGTTTTAGCTTTACTTTTCAGCTCAGTACAGAGAAAGGGTGTGTTAAAGATTACCAGACTGTTTCATCACAGCTGTTAAAAAGGTGAACATTAACACCGATGATATTTTACATGTAAGTAGATTATGTGCTTGATAATTGGTCTCGAGATGCGGGATCTATCTGTATCAAGGTCGTTGAAACTTAGCAACGTTCTCTGGAACGTCCTGCTAGGGCGGAAACAATTATTACACTTCATACAGGCCTGCGGTACATTGAAGGAATCCTAAAGAGCAAAGCACGCTCCAAAAGCGCCTAGCGATACTAGCCCGGTTGAAAACGATGCCGAAGAAGTTGCCTATAGTGCAAGGTGCTCTGTATTATTTGCGTTACAAAGTGCCTATTAAAGTATTTTCGTAACTTTTTCTTCATTGGACTTACGGTGCATAAAACATTATGTAATGCAAAAAGCAAGCGTCAAATTATTGCTGCAGAATGACCATATTTTATTTTTCAGTGAATAAGATTTTAAAATAATTTCTGCGCTATACACTGAAGACACTTTGCAATATCGTAGCAGAAAATAACTAAGCACGTGATAGAATTGGACAGCAAAGCAAAGCTTTGTTCATTACTTTCACCTTCTAGTTTATGAATATGGGAGCAACGAACTCGGGAGCATATCACCCACCTGTGTCTGCTCCTCCGTCGTCTGTGGAAAGCGTGGGTTCCGCAGCGCTGATCGCCGCCGCAGCTGGCAAAGGATTGAAGGAGCCTGAATCCCTCACTACTCCCATGGTTAGACTGTTGCGGGCCTAGGCAGAGAACCGGTGTATATCACGGAGTGTTGGAGCGGGTCACGCACGCAGGTCCGTGACGTCAGATGCTCGCCCCACCTCGCGTCCCGGACCTGGGCTATGTCACTAGATCCTCACGAAAACTGCGTCGGGCTCAAGCCACCTGTTGTTTCTGTTATCGCTGCAAGGAAAATGGGAAAATTTTGCTTACGAAGGCATTTTAATAGTTTGTATCATTAGGTATGATATTTAAAACTTCAGCGTGTCTTCTCCAACTTAGATGTACGTTTCTCAATGCTTTCGTGTCATTGTTAAAGTGTTTTTTTTTAAAGTTTTGACAAACACAAGATCGTTAGAACTAAAAAGATGGAATAGCAGTTGATTGATTAATTTAAACATATAACCTATTGTCCAGCTGCATCTCCAAATTAAAATTTGTCATTACATTGTTTCCTGGACCTGTCCACTTCTATATTATAATTTCCTTCAAATTATTCTGTAGATAATAGTTCTTTGTAAATGATACATGTCATATTCATTAATATCATTTTGGGTGGTCTAACAGCGAACACTTCGCTAGCTGTCTTAAAGATGTCATCTCCACAACTTGATTTGTACATTAGTACAATTAGTATTATGTCATTGTTTCGTGACATTTAAGAACTATCTCTTGTCTAACTTTGTTTAACACTCGTAGTCTTTAATAGAGAACAAACTAATGCTTAAATTCTGTAGAATAGCAATAAAATGATTCGATCTTTAAGTCGGTAATTTATGAAATGAAAACAGGTCTCATAAACAACATGTGCAATGCTACTGCCAAGGTTGACAGAGATCGTTAAGGCGCGGACGTTTTGGTTTTCCTCAATCCTCATAAATGGCAAATGCCGCGGAGGTAACCTATATTTAGGCCTGAAACACTCTCCTCCTTTAAAAATATCCTTTTCCAGTTTATCATTCATTTCTTGTATCATCGTTCACCGGCTTTGATGCCTCATAATACAAATGGGCCTTAAACACTATTAAAAAGTCACTGCTCTGATGAAAAATAATTTTGCTCTTTGTGTAGTGATAATTTACTTGGAAGGCAGCATTCCCTGAATGGGGGTAAAATCTGAAGCAATGCCTAGAGCTTATTCATATATGTACTTTAATATTATACCTTGACCAACAGAGATGATTATACCATTTTCAATTTGGAATATATTCAATGTAGTTCAATATATTGCCCTTGATGGATGCAGGCTTTTATCAGAGGGTTCTGTTTTGTTTATCAATTACACCATCTAGTTTAAACGAAAATGCTCGTTTTCCCAACACTTTGTGTACTTCTTTAAAATGTCTGTTGGCGCTTAGTATTTTATAATAATAATAATAATAATAATAATAATAATAATACTAATAATAACATAAAGTTTATTAATAATCAACCACGATATTAGTCACACAAGAAACTAACTCGTTATACAGTTGCATTTCTTTAATTTCTACTTACATTTAACATTGTGGTTGTATACATAATGCAGATAAATATTAAAACATTCATTAATGCAATCAATTCATGTAAAATTTGAAGTTTAATTTTCACTCTGATGAATTTTATCCACATTTCTTTAGCCATTTTTTTGTCTCACGAATCTTAAATTGCCTCCCACCTTTTTGCAGATATTTAATCTTAAATTTAAAATTCTCCTATCTCTTATTCCTGTCGTTCACTTTGGAAAAAGTAATTCCTTTTATAAATCGCTTTCTTATCCAACTTACATATCACTACGGATTTAAACCACTTAATCACTTCTCTCCCTTATTCATCACTGATTTCAGTATATTTTTTCTTTCCCCCAGACATTTTAAATGCTTTCAATAGAGTTTAGAATTGTTTTTTACCATTAAGACTAGTCCATAATTCCTGTTTTTCACTGTAGTATTAATCTCATTCAAAATCGTACACTCATCCCGTCTCTCTCAGCCCATAATTTTCCCATGCCAATTTGTTAAAGGATTTTCTGAATTTTGATTATCCAAGTTTCTTTGCCTTTCATTTTCTCTTGAATTATTAAGCTATGCTTGATAACGTTCTCATCGTCAAACCGCCAAATGTTATGCCAGTATAGACAGCTTAACAGTAAACGAAGTGAACACTCAAAAATCTTTGTTTAAATGGTTACAAAAGACATTCACTGGAAGTACCTCCTACCGGGTAATCAGGTCTGTCTAGTAGATCGCGCGTGTCCGCAGAGACCGCCCTAAAGCATTTAAAAGGATCAAACCCCCTCCCCCGTCTAAGTTATTTGGCACGCTACAGCAGGGTGGTGAGCGGCCTTAATCCGCTCCGGAAACCAGCCTGGAGAGCCGGGAGGCTTGTACTAGATGGGTCGATCCTACCCGTGGTTATTGAGAGCGCATAAGAGTCTCTTTTACCGCCCGCGAATAGAAAACTGTCCCGGAGGAGAGAGCTATTCTTGTATCCCAAGAGACCATCGCTGTTAAACCGGAAACTCGTAGTTAGTAATGGTATAGATTTTGATTTACAGTGTGCCAAAAATATTTTATCTGTACCACCCCTATCTTAGTTTTAAGCGATCGCCATATTTTTTTTAGAATCGTTTTCCTTTCGTGGTGTAAAAACCAGCTTCAGATACGAAGCTGTAGTATTGGTGGTCCTTGCCGAGCAGGCTCACTGTCGCGGGTTCAAACCCGTCCATAGTTGATGGATTATTTTAGGTCGTATGTCGTAGATTTACGGCACGTAAAAGAGTCTCATGCCTGAAAGAAGAGATCTCTGAAGAAAATATATCGGCCATTTCACGCCCTGAACTGAATGGGACGCTAATGATCAAATATGTAAAAGAGCATCTTTAAATAAGCTAAATATAGTACTTGTATGAGACTGTGCATTGCACACATGCACATAAGGGTAACAAAATCTGATATTTTTATAGAATTATTGATTTCCATTTAAACTAGCGTGAATGCAGGTACAGTGCAGAGGTGCTTTTCAGGCTCGGGTTGGCAGGTCGGCTGGTGCGTGGCAGAGCGCTTACTCCCGCACATGAAACTACTAAATTTGTAATTATTCGGTTTCTCACAATTACTGTTAAAATTACAAAGAAAGTAAGCGCACTTTGGATTGCATTAGATTGGATTTTTAGGGACAGAGCAGCATATTTCGATACTTCAGCCTTGCTCAAGAGCAAGCCGTTTGTGCCTACGTCCCCAATGGGGGAACCTCCGTGAGAAGTGATGACGTAAGGGAGATATCACGAGGGTGGTGATGTACGAACGTAGATTGGGGTTTCCTAACATTACTTCCAGATAGAATATTCCGAAGCCAGCGGAAGTCCCCCTGCAAGGAAATTGAGCCCCTCCATACCAGACGCCGGGATAGAAGTCTTTTCAAGGCGCAAGCCGCCGTTATACCGCACCAGCCCACCTAATCCTAACACGTTTGATCCTGTAAATGAAATTGAGAAACGAAAAAAAAATTGAAAGAAAGGTCCATTTCAGCATTCGTCTAAGTGGTCATGAAAAAGCCCAAGCCCAGGATAGTTGACTTCAAGAGATCTCCCGAATGCAAAGTCTGAACCGTCCTGCCAGGTAAGCACGTCCATATCACAGTAAATGGACGTGTTATCTTTCTGCAGTCGTGTATTCCTTGGGAAAGCTCATTCACATACACCAGTTAACCTTCCAAATTTGCACTGGTTTTTCTCTTGATATTTGGTTTTAATTTTTCTGATTTGTGGGTATTGTTCTTATACACTTTATTGTTCAAGTTTCTCCATAAATAAAAAGCATTTATTTTGAAACAGCGAGGACCACAATTTCTTACTATTTTATTCTATCTTAAAATTTTTCCTGAATAAAATTTAATGACCCAGCAGTTTCATGCACTGTGGAAGAACCTTGCTGGAATATCAATAAATACCAGTCAACGATTCGAAAAAATGGTGCGATTAAATTATTGCTGCATCTTTCCGCATATATAATATATAAATTGTACTTATTTATTGCTCACCACTTTTTCTCGTCATGCAAGACAGTTTCGTGCACAAAATTGGGTTTCTCTGTGCTACAATACTTATTAAATTTTGCGACGCAACATAAGCATGTAAATGAAGCAATGTTTCGTCAACGAATTTGGATCAATTACTCTGTCATTTATGTTTCTTTGAATTCACTCGACTCTTGTTATCTCTCGTGGTAGCAATTCCATGACGGCAATAAACTTATATGGATCCAAATTAGAAAGTTGGTAGCTCTTTATGCCGAACTTATCAATATTTGTTTCGTATAAAAGCTTCTGGAGGGATTTTAGAGGACTGTGTTCTAATTTCTCGCCAACTTCGTCTAATTTCTCCTCGCCGTTTCACCCTTCGCTTCTTATCGAGATTAGACTCCCTTTTCCTAAATGTATTTAGAGTAATCGCACGGTTCTCTGCTTGAAGCAATCACAGCTGGAAAGTTTATCTAAAAGCACTTTGTACCAGCTCTCCAAGAAGATTTGTTACATAAGAATTGCACATAAAATATTTTGTTTAAATGTGAAGTCATTAAGCAGGCTACAAGTGAACATAAAACTTAAACAAATAAGAGTAGTGATTTGAAAAATTATCTTTATTTCATTATAATCTTCCTGTATATTGAGACATTTGTCTCGCTGTTTCACAAGCGTCGGAAATCCAGCAGCATAGAATCTTTCGGATCCAGGTGCTGACTTTCTACAGCTTTATCGTCGAGAAACGTTCACCCGAAAGATGTTTAAAAGGACGAGTGAAAGATGCCTAAGGACTTCCTATTTGAAATTTCTAAACGTCTTATTTGCCACTTTTGGCGCATTGACATGCAAGAGCAACACGCCTTTGGTGAGGAGTCCTGATTACTTCCGTTGAATGGCCATACGAAGTTTTCTGAGGATATTACAGTAGGACGCAGGCGACGCAGGGTGTTCCCATTGCATTGACGCACGCTTTGTCTCGGGCTGGTAATGGTGAGCCCAAGACTCATCACTTGTGACCAATCGGTATGGTATTTCGTGTTTTACATCGTGGTAGCCACTGAGATGCTAAGCCCATTCTTTGCATTTTGGTATAAAAATAATTTGACACCATGCTTTTTATCCACAAAAATAGCGCAACGGAGCCCTGCTCGAGTGTTGTACACTCGCTCAGAGGCGCCGCCATCTTGCAACTGCTCTTTCGCTACTGCAAGTACCGTACTAATGCTGTCATCTAGTGAAAATAGTCTCAGGTGCATCTTTCAAACATGTAGTACTACACATCAATTGGTAACTTTCCCACATGCCATGACATTATTAAGACGCAAAGCAATCGCAAAGCTCGAGCTCCTTTAAATAGTCAAATGTAACGAAATTAAAGGAAGAGGACACAGCGGTGCGAGGATGCTTGCCGTGTGTAAAGTGTGTAAAGTACTGTAAAGTACTGTACTGTACTGTATCTTTAACCGTACGTAATTTTTGTTTGCAGGGAATAATACTCAACTCGCTCGCTTAATTGCTATCTATGAATTTCAATGTGTTTTATTACTTTAGTACTAAAACACTTAATCACTATTATTCGCACTACTTACTGGAAGAAAAAACGTCATCTTTAAAATGGTATTTTCATTTCTTATGTCAGGTTTTTCTCGCTCATAAATGGCAAATACCGGGGAGCTACCCTTACCTTAGGCTTGGAATGTTTCCTTCCTTTAAAATTCCCAATATATCATTTCCTCTCATGTATCATCAGTGTCCACCGCCGGTGGTGCCTCACTAGTAAAAAACGGGCGTTAAACACCATTGAACAATAGTAAAACAATAAAATCCCTGATGTCGTTACCGAGAATGAGCTATAGTAGCGGGTAGGAGAAAGGTAAGTTAAGACAAAGCAAGGAGAATTTGTTTTATTTTCATTCGCACTGGGCAAGCTGACTCTGAGCGCCGAACACCTTGTATACTTCCATAAATTTCAAACATTATTTCTCCATTTTATCTAAACATATAAACTTGCAAAAATATGTCTAGAAAGGAAGATTAAAAATCTGAATCACATTTTGAATATTTTAAAACATTTATGTTGCTGACTTTTACAACAAACATTAAAGCATACTAGTGAACTGAAGTGAAATATCTTTCTATACAGACTCTTAAAGTACTTGTCGTGCGTAAGAATGAATTACTGTACGGCGGCACAAACCCCAGCTGCCAGCTATCTGCAAACATGTAAACCAGAGAACTGTCGAATCACCCCAGGTTTCACTCCTCGAGTTCGGAGACCAGATTTCCAAATGTACTAAGGGAAAGTCAGAACTATAAACTCGGGAAGGTGGATGAGGAGTATCTACAGGCGTAAAGAAAAGGTGGAGGAGTTAAAAGCAATGGGTATTGGTGGAATGAAATTAAGAAGCTAGTTAACCGAAAATTCAGACTTTAATCACCACTCCCCAGTATCGATACCCAAAGGAGGGAATAATTGTGGAAACCCCATGCTTTAGTCAACCTTACTTTTAGAAAAAACACTTATTCACTGTTTAGATTTATGCATATTTTTAGAAAACACTCTGAAGTTTTATATTTCAAGAGGAAAGAAGTTTCTTTGATATTTTTTTTTTATATTCCCTGAACGTACATTTTTATATAAACGATAGTTTTTACCTTCTCCAAAGTGACTCATATAATCACGAGCATTGTTTCACAAGGCCATCAGTAATAAAAACCAAAGATTAAAACACTTTAATGTATCGGTCTTCCACAACTCTTCCAATATGTGTCCAGCACATTCTTTCGTTACACAAGTGCCTCTTATGCTTCGCTTCCTCAATTTCTACAATACTTTGAACAACTATCTGCAGAAAATTTAATCAGCTGTTACACTTCCTCTGACTAGAGGAAAATAGACTACCATGGAATTGGAGGTATGGACTGTTGAATAAACTCTTGATCCGTCATCAAATACACTCTTGTATTGTGCGATGTCGAGAGCAGAAGTCAGAGGGGCTTAAGAAAGTCTCAAGAGTGGGGCTACTCCAACAGTGACTTTGATTTTCGCTCGAGTGCACTCGAGTGTCTCGTTTACCCATATGCTTGCGGGCACACATGCATGATAGCATTCAGAAAACCCTTGAATAGGGTATTCTTTTGTTACAAATGCTTTTCAGTGCAACTGTTTCCAAGTTGTTTATATTATATTGTATAATAATTTGCTCAAAATTTCAATTTATTAACAAAAATTAATGTTTGCCAAAATAACAACGTATTAAAGCAGTTGAAGCCACTTTGAGAGAAAAGTACTTATACAGAATGATTTATAATTCACGTAATTAGATGTACTTTTGAATATTATCTGGCGACATAAGTAAGAAAACTGTTGCAAGCAACCATAGTGAAAAAACAATAGCATAAATACAACGAAGAGTTCTTCACTTTGATAGCAAATGCGAGCGTTGTACAAGTGAAAAACGTTAAATTGTGATGGTAGCGAAATCTGCACAATGAACAGAGAGTGCACGAATTCTGATGCAGTTCCAATTAAGATTTCAGTAACTACATCTATGACATGCACATTTCTACTACCCAAAAGCATTTTAATTGGCATTCACTTACAAGGGAACTTCAGTCAATGGTAAGAAACAATTTTCGAAACATATATATATATATATATATATATATATATATATATATTTACAAATACGATATTATACCGGGTGTCTCACTTATCATGCTCACCCAAAATATTTTTTTTTCTGGTGCGTCAAATGAAAAATTGTTGCAAACAATAACATCATGGGGAGTTATTGCTGGAGTTTTACCTTTTTATATTTCCATTAATGTAAGAGATATGGAATAGAAGGCATCAATACACTTTATTCAAGAATACATTTGCCTCACCAAGAGCTAATAAGAAAAGTATCATGCTGTATCATTTTAGAAGAAAGCAGTAAATATGCAAATGATAAATGCATGACTTCTTTGATTTAGTAGTAGTGCAATTCATTTGTTTAACTAAATCGTTTACCTCTTCAATAATATTGGCGAATAAACCATTATCTGCCAACTTACATTCTCCGTAAATCAGCGGTATTTCTACTATATCTGAGAAATATTGAAACGATAATGCTGTGCAGTCTGTCTCAAGTGATTTGAGAGTGACCTCAGGATTTCGCCATGGAAAGGTGACTTAACAACACGAGAGAAGTGTGGTGATAATTCAGAAAATTCAACAGTAATATATTTCCCTATAATTTGCTCAATAAAATTATGTACACTTGTAAAACGAGTTTGAATTTTAAATGATAAACAACTGTGGAAAACAGCAAATTGATTTAACATACAATTAAGAGAACATATAACAGCAATAGTGCACAGGATTTTTACATCATTGCTAAATTATTTAAATGCAAGCTTTAAATCAGTAGTTCTCATATAACGTTTGTCTTATTCATAGGTAAAAATATATTATTTTTGACCCAGCAAATACAAATACAAATTTTGTGTTGAATACAAAAATACAAAATCTTCTATTTTAACAGAAATAAAGAGAAGCTTTAAAGCCTTGCCAGAATTATCATGGCTTAGCACGTTGACCTTTGTTTTGTTTGTTTTGTTTTTTTTAAGAGTGTGTAACGCCCATTTTTACTACTGATGCACCACAGGTGGTGGACACAACTGATACATGAGACGAAATGATAAATTGAGAAAGGATATTTTTTAAGAAAGGAAGTGTTTAGGGTACCTTCCCATCATTTACCATTTATGAGAACTGAGTAATACCAGAAAAAAAAAAAACTCAGGAAGGGAGGACGTCCTGGCGGTAATTAAACCGCAGACCTCCCGCTTACGATTCCCTTTCTTAACGACTTCGGCAGCCCTTGTCGGTAGCAGTCTACATTCCTTGGCAAAACAAATAAATAAATAAAAAATAAAATAAATGTACCTAGAGACAGACTGATAATTAAGTAAACACTTTACAAATAAAAAGCTTTTATACCTGGATCACTGGGTAGACACAGTAAAGAAGATCCCAGCTGAAAACTTTAATTACAAAGCCGAAAGTTAAGCCTAAGCTGAGGTTTCCTTACTGCGCCCTGTCGGAAAAGAAGTCAAACGTATCTAGTCAGCTCACCACTCTGCACAGCCAGCAATCCTTAATTTACTTAAAATAACAATGCGTTGCAACCAATAGGCAAGTAAGCTGGCGATCAGACCATGCATACGTACCAGGTGAAGCAGAAGGCGAAGGCAAGGAAAGAGAAAGAAAGGTTCATCTATAAATTGAGGATAGGGAGATGCACATAAAAAGGACGCACTTAAATACTACGATTCTATTGTGATCACGCTATGAACAAAAATATAAAACAATAATAAAATTGGGAAATAGTTAATCCATCCTTCAAATTTATTAATTAATGTGTACTCTGCTTTAATAAGATTCGTTGCTATACATTTGTTTCGCAGCTTCAGAGAACACAGCACAAAACTCAAGGTATGCAGAAAACTGATTCACACTCCGGGCATAACAAATTCAAACATGCTCATTAGCGCGTTTTCATTGGACGCCAACACCTCACTCGTGCCTTTTTAACGTCTTTGAGCGTAAATGCATCGCAGTATGTAATATTCAAGTTTTAAACTTTCGAATGGCGTATAAGTTTTTAGATGTTTCTTAATATGTGTTAATGTTCCTTGTTTGTAGAATTTGGAAAACCAAATAGTCCTGCTTGGTTTGTACCAAGCTACTGAAGATCTCCATTGATAAAGCAACCTCAACTGCTATGCGCGGAAAGGGAGAAAATAAAACAGGAACATGGTTTATAGCCAAGCAAACGAACATTTAGAACAAAATATCCTTATGCACTGGACAAAAGAGCTTTCTGAATCAGATATTCACACCATTGATTTCTCCTTTTGTTCTCCCGTCTTCGATCATCGTTTTAGTTTTTCTTTGCTCTTATTTTATTCTTCACACGTAACAGATAAATGTTGTTCATTAAACTCTTGCTTATATTACAAAGGCTAACTTCACTTAAAACAAATAAAACTGTGTTGTGTATATTAATTAATTAAAAACCCGTCCTTACAGACGAGCTAAAGAAGGCTGTCACAGAATTGCTGGATAATAATTGTTCATTTCAATGGCGAAATTAGTTCAACATATCCACTTTCGCGAGCAACAGTTGGTACTGACGTGTGCAGTTATTTTGCCGTCCGCACATAATGACACAAGATTAGCTGCCACCGTTTCAATCGATTGGCCGGCCGACTTCGCTTGCTCACTTGCATGACCAAACGAAATGAAGTTACCCCAGGACTGCTCACCCGTTGTTACACGTTAAATATAAATTCTGTTTGTACGCTATCACATGTAAAAATACAGCAATTGCCATTATAAGCCTTTTATTGCAAATTCTTTCATTTCGATGGAGTTCGTATATTTGCTTCTATGTTTAATTGTTTGTTTCCACTGCGGTGTGACATGGAACATTCATACGTGAAAAAGAAATGTCACAAAATGCTGCTGTGTGTTTGTGTTGGTTTCAATTTTAATTATATTTATTTTAAATCTGTTACAATCACAATGCCCCGTTCCAGTTATCTCTCTACGTTGGTGACTAGGGCAGCGTTTTTCAAACTGTGGTCGGAGACACAAGTGGACCTCGATGCCCTTATGATCCTCGAATCTAGGTTAAAATATGTATTAATAAAATCAAGCATTAGACTGAGAGAGAGGAGAGGAAAGTTCGAATTCAAATGAATAGCAGATCACTGTATTATTATATATGACGGCTCTACAATTCTTTAACCAGAACCCAACAGTCTATGGTTGATACCAAAACAAGTTTTACCTAACCTTGAAGTGTACTGGAAGGAAAACGCCACAGTATGTGGCCGGTGAAAGGTTAACTTTACAATAGTAATATACTTTATTAAATAAAAATAAATGTAAATATAATACCATATGAAATAGATTTCAGATTTGAAAATGGAAATTCAAATATATATATATATATATATATATATATATATATATATATATATATATTATTTAAGGAAATGTGAAATTTAAAATGTTACAACAGTAAATATGCAACAATTTATCAAACGATTCACAAAGTATTACTCTGGAACATGTATTTCATACAATATATATATATATATAAGGAAATGTGAAATTTAAAATGTTACAACAGTAAATATGCAACAATTTATCAAACGATTCACAAAGTATTACTCTGGAACATGTATTTCATACAATTTCTTTCTTGGGTAACGGAAAAATTTCTTTTAATGCTGTCCAAAAATTGCAATTGATTTTAACTCTTTGGTTTCCAAATTCAAATTATCTGCTATTTAAGACCTTAAAAAGGGAACCTTTTCGCAATGTATTTCAATGCATTACAGCAAAATGTATTGAATACAAAATTTTCTAGGTCACAGGGTTTAACTACTTGAAGAGGGCTCCGGGCCTAACAATTTAGAACATTAAGAACAAGAAAGAGAAAACACACCAATTTGGACGGTTACGTCACCGTCTACCATAATTTTCAATAGGCTATAGACAAACAAGTATAAGTGGGCGAGCTCGGCTGACATTCTGGTCACTCTGGCATAATGAAACAGTCACGAGTAGTCTTTTATAACACTTCCAGATTTTTGTGGAGCATAAAATGCGTTTAGAGAAAGCCATGCTTTGTGTTTTGTAATGATAACTAATTAATAATATTGTAACCAATATTAAAACGCTTAAAATGACTGTTTTATGGCATTTTCGACCCTTTAACAGAATCAATGGAATGAAATGAAAAAAACATCGTCGGAACAGGTAGAATTCGCCTAAGTTTCCAGGGAAAATCTTAGGGGGGGGGGAACACAAAACATGCTCAAGACGGTCCACCTAACGAGAACTGAACCGTGGACCTTCCCGAATGCGATTCTCAAGCGTTACTGCCAGAACCGACGCGTTCGGTGGTAACTTCAGTAACCTACGCTTTAAAACTCTATAATCATTGACTTCTTTTCAGGCCTTTGTTTTTGATAATTTAACTCACAAGTTGTCTTATTTTGATTTGCTTCTAGAAAAGCAATTTACGTTGATGGATATGTATATACTTATAAATGAAGAAACACAAACACACCTGCAGGAAAACATTGAAAGCTTCTCAAGAACTAACAATTTATAAAGTGAAACCGGAAGTTAAGAGACGAGCAATGAGAGAAGTTCGGCATTTTGTTGAATTGGTGCCGTATATACACATGGTCCATCGTGGTGGTCTAGTGCTAACATTACTTCCTCGTAGACCCCTCAAACTCAGTATTTTAGGGTGTAAAATTCTAATTACGACTCCGTCGACTCCATCGGAAGGCAAGTAAAACCGTGGACCCATGTCGAAGATTTACGGCAAGTTCAAGGACCTCAAGACTGAAAGAAGTCTCTGAGCAAAATTTATCGGCCGTTTCACGCCTTTATTGAATGGGACGCTAATGACCAGTTAAAGAGCGTCGTTAAATAAATCAAACAAATAAATAAACAAGTCTAGACACACACACACAGTGAAGGCCGGCGTTCAGTGGGTAATGTTGATTCTATTATAATCAACTTTCATTAGTAATTTTAGCAAATGTAAATCGTCATCAGTGATAGTCAACAGTCACTAAATTTAATTCATGTTTCATATTCATTCTTATAAATTAAGAACATTCCAGATAAATTTTAACATTAACAAATGAATGAACAGAGCTAAAATAGAAGAATGTTTCCGCAATTTTAACGCATGAAAGGAAAATATTCATCATAATGCTGCAAGACAGGTGTTATGTGATCAATGTTAATTTTATATTTTTCAATTTCTTTCAACCGCAACGAGTGGCACGGACTTGTGAGATGGAGGTCTGGGGTTCAATTCCCGCTAGGACCACCTCCCTGACTGAGGTTTTCACAAAGCTTTCCTCAACCCTCATAAATGGCAAATGCCGGGACGGCACCCCTAAACTTATGTTTGGAACATTTCCTTCCTTTAATAAAAACTCCTTTCCCAATTTATATTTTATCTCTTGTATCATCAGTTAGTATTTCCCTTGATTCCTTAAGGACAGAATTTGAAGTCTGCAGGTTTATTGAGAGGACCAATACAAAAGACTAATGTACTTTCACTTTTCGTCACTTGCAAGCAGTGAAACATTTACCAAATCGTACATATTCTTCATATCTGAACATTTTGTCAAGTTCAGTGTTTCAAAACATAATTTAACGGAAAACTTTCAATAAAATGCTTTACTTAACTACACTATGTTTTAACTCTGTAAATGATAGGTTATGGTTCTGAAGAAGATACCAAAATACTCGGAGGCAAACTTAGATATAGCATACAGGGTTTAAATATCACCAATTTGTTTTAACAGTATGTAAACAGCATTTTCATTTCACGAGGAGAAAAACTGGATAATGTTCTCTCTGTCCTAATACTCAGTGGCTATGTGGATGGGTTTTATATTTCAGCGAGGCGAGCTCACCGCACGAGGCATGTCGAAAAAAAAGATTTCTGACACGTTTAATTTTCGAAACAAATTACTAGCACTCGCCAATAATCTCGTATTTCTGTCGAACATTCAAACAGCGGCTCACATCTAATTATCTTGGTGTTGACGTCATTTCGTATAGTTTTAATTAACTTGTTTCACCACTGTATAGAGCAAACTCTGACATATATCATTAGCTCTCTCCATAACGAGAGAGTTTCTCGTGTGGGGATACGTTAACGGCGTCATATTTGTATACTTAATTTGCAGATAATATTCTTCATGATCATTTCATTTTGAAAATTTTTTTAAAAAAAAGGTTAATCAAATAAATGCATTAAATGATTCTGGTTACTCTGGCATAATGAAACAGTCACGATTAGTCTTTTATAAAACTTCCAGATTTTTGTGAGCATAAAATGCGTTTAGAGAAAGCAATGCTTTGTGTTTTGTAATGATAACTAATTAATAATAATGACAGAAACAGTCATTTTAAGCGTTTTAATGTTGGTTACACCATAATATACGAAAAAGTTAAAGAAGTAAGATTTGTGGTACATATAGTTAATCGTTTACTCACGAAAAATTCAGTCCTACCATAGGACAAACTATTTTACAACACACATCTACCAACAAGACGCATTTCTACTGGTAGGATACTTGTTTACCGTTTCTGCTGGTAGTGGCTTTTCATCCTGACCCGCCATTAATATAATGTATGTTTATGATTGTCCTATTTTAGTATATTAATTATATTGAAATATATTTAAATGGGCTGACATGTATTTTATTAGGTTGATATGTATATAATTAGGTTGACATGCATTTATTAGACTGAAATCATTTAAATAAATTGACACATATTTAATAAGTTCATATAGATTTATAGATTAAATTATATTGAAATTATATTAAAATATGTTGAAATATATTAAACTGTTTAACATGTATTTAATTAGGTTGACCTGTGAAAACATTTAAAAATATTTCTACCTAAATATATGAATGTTGACCTAAGTAAATAATGTAAGCGTGATTAAATGCATGTCAACATAATTAAACGCATTTAACCCAATTAAAACCTATAAACCTAATTAAATACATGTAAGCCTAATTAAATACTGAATATGTATTTAATCAGATTAACATGTATTTTATATTTTAATTAATTGACATGTATAATTGTAAGTACAAGTTGTAAGAATTGTAATTTCACTATTTCTTTTACTGCTACGGATGTAAGCCCAATTACTTACATTTATATATATATATATATATATATATATATATATATATATATATAAGATTATACATGCTTATTATTACCATTACTACTGAAACTTACAAACAAGAAAACAAAAGATGTCACCTAATGTGGAAATATAAGAGAATTCATACATGTTGAAATAAATGAAACATTAATTAAAATAATTGCGTAGTGAGATCCATGCTACATTAGAATTGTGATTGTTATTGTTGAAATGCTACACAAAACTTAACAGTAATTTAACAAAAATATTTCTAAACATTATAGAGTGACCGAGTTTCATTAATACAACTTTTATGAATGATGCAGGGATTCCATGTTGAATATGATATGCAAAACAATCGCGTTTTATTTGGGGGCTACATAAGCAACACAAAAGTAACTTGTTTTCTGTTGCACTAAAGTTAGACGTCAACAAACTGTACATTTTCTATGGACTCCATTCTGCAATCCACAGCTTCAGATAAACCTTATAATGATCCATTCCAACATTCGCCCAAGAAATCTAAGGTCAGGATGGGACTGCCACCTCACTCGGTAGGTATATGTTAAAGGTAAACGGAATTGAATTTGAAGTTTAAAAAATGCTGTTTTTCATATTATTTGACAATTCAAAGTTTTCCTTTTGAAATAGTGTTTAAATTATTTGAATATCTAAATTGAAAGCAGTTTATTTTATATTTTTTTGAATGGCTGCATCCAAGGTAGTATGATGATGCAGGATGTTGTGATTTTTCAACTTTGAAGCCCATTTTCCTTAAATTTGATTTTTCAAAGTTTGCACTTGTCTTAAGAACATAAAAATTTTAGGAATATTTCAAGCTGAAACAACCGTTTCATAAATGTGAACTTTTAAGCCTTTTAAAACTAATGTATACTATAAAATGCAGCAAATTATTAACAGAGAATAAATTTATTCTGAAATAAATATTATAGTAAATTTTAAAATTTGTGTCAGCTTACTGTTCCCATCACTTGCATAACTTTCCAAGTTTTTAATGTGCCGTTTTTGCACATTTAAGAATAAGCCGAACATGCCTATTCTGGAGTCTGCTAAGTTGGTTCTTACCTCCGGCTACATGATTGACAATGCCTTTTGTCTGTTTCGAGCGGATCAGAAAGCACTTGGACCACAAGCACTGCAGCCTGCATATGTTATTCTCTCGGCATAAAAATGTTGTGGGTGAATTAATTTATATTACGAACGGCCTTCCGTCTAAATTCCTCCAGCAGCGCTGAAGTGTTAAGGGGTTTCGTTTTATGTTTGCACTGGGTTTTAATTTTTATTTCTCTAGTTGTGGAATTTCAAATAATTGTATTTCTCTACTTGTGAATTTTCATGATAGTAGTAATAGTATTTTTGTTGATGAAATATTTAAAATTCCTTAATGATACGATTTATAAGTACGGGTAGCTGAAGCCGTCTCCATTTCTTGTACGTAAAGCTTTAAGCATTTAAAGTAAAGCATTTTATTTTGGAAAATGTTTCTTTGCGAGGTCATAATATTTTGTTAGGGGGTTAAGAAACCTTCATATTTATTATTGTTCTGATACAAGATTGACACCACTTAATCAAATTATTAGTAATATATCAAAGATCCAACCTCAAAGCACGAATTGTTATTATCCCCTGTTTCCTGCCTTGTAAAAAGTCTATAGCTCAAGGGGGTTACTTGATTGTATGACATAGGGCTATCATTGCAGTGTAGAACAAGACGCAATGATGAAGTTGCCGTAAAAAACGGCAATTTATTTTGCATTGTTTTGGAGAAAAGTGCTTTAAATATCCTACAATTGTCAATATAAGGCGTTCCGGGGAGTTTTAATAAAATTCCTAGGCGCCGTCATTAAACAAAATATCGTCACGGGTGGCCGAGATCGTGAAAGGGAGATCGGGTTCGATTTCCCCAGGACCGTCCTCCCTGACAGTTTATTTCCTGGTTTTCCTCAATCATAAAATGACAAATGCTGGAGAGGCACCCGAAACTTAGGCCTGGAGCGCTTCCTTCCTTAAAAAAATCCTTTTAGCTCATGTATCATCAGCGTCCACCGCCGGTGATGCATCAGCAATAAAAAGGTGTGTTAAACATTATTTAAAAAAAGAAAAACCAAACAAAGTAATTTTGTTCATAAATACCTTAAATTGGCAGATAATATTTTAATGTCCGTTATTTTCCGGAATAGGTAGCTTTATCTTTAAATTTCATTGGTACCAAAAATGTTTCAAAAATGTTTTTTTTAACATCATTTAACACCCGTTTTTACTACTGTAGCATCACAAGCGGTGACATTGAAATCACAAGTTCTTTAAGTGGTTTTTAAAAGTTGCGTTTCAAGCCTAGGTTTGGGTATCTTCCCAATATTTGCCATTGATGAGGACAGAGGACAAATCTGTCAGGGAGATGATTCTGGCGTGTTCGAACCACAGAGCTCCCTTTCACCAGTCCGTTCCATAGCAACCTCTACCACCCATTTCGATAAATACGCGATGGTTTAATAATTCTGAACCTGTGACTTATTTAGTATTCTAGTTTCTTTATTTCGTTGATTCAGCATAAGTTACATACATAGGTGCGAACATTTCATTCGTTTTGTACAGATGGTAGCCGGTTACGGATATTTTTAATTATGTGGAGAGTATAAAGTATAAGCGAATAATAATGCAAATCCCACAGAGGTTGCAATTAGTTTCTTCTAATGCGGTGGCTGTCATGCATGACGAGTTAAAAAAAAAAGTGAAGGTGCTAAATTTTTTATTTTTGTCCATAAATCTTCTTTATGATCTTTGCGAAGCATATATAAACCGTTGAACTGCTGCAGTAAAGAGAAGACCTTGGTCTTCGTGCTACTCAACTTTACTGCTGAAGTCCAGAAGTTTTTATACACCTATGAAACACATCTAACTTGGAGATTTGCAGAATTTGAACATGCGAGCTAATAAAGATCTAAATTGCCTTCTTTCCGAGTCAACCATAGAAATGTTTCTTAAGAATAAAACAAAAACATACCAGACACCGGACAATAGCAAGATTCCTAGGTGTGATTAAAATCTTAGAAATAGCACAATATAAAGATAAGAACTAAACATTTTCGAAATCCATGCTGTAATATTAGGATTCGAAAAGGCGATTCTGTAAATATTAAGCACTTCAAAGAGCATGACTATAGTGTTCATAAAACTTTCTTCTTTTACTTCTTCTTCTTTTACGAAAATGGTTATGCTAGGTGCTCATTTGTTCATTTATTCTGCACCATATATCAATAAAGTTTAAATATCACTCTTTTGTTGAAGTCTGCAAGATTTTTCTTTTGACATGTACCAGAGGAACCCCACAAGATGGTCCCTGGAAAGCTGCTCAATAATACGGGAGAAAATGAAAACTCACAAAATTCAGCAATAATTATTTCAATAAAATGTGTTGAAACATCAAGTGGTACATGTATGTGCAAAATTATTTTAATTAAGACATAATAACATTTAAAATACAGCATAAAACGTGACGCAACAATAAAGTATTGCTAATATTTTCAATAAATAAAACTTTAAAAACAAGCTGCTCACATAAAAGGTCGTAAAAGAGGTGGCCCATTTAAATAGCAAGATGTGTCAGCTCTTGGACGAACGAATGACAGACACGAAACATAGGTTTTGAAACTCCTTCAAGAATAACAGCACTATTCGTTTCCCAACAATACACACTGATTGGCGATTCATCACAAACGCATCTAAAACATCTGGTTGATGGTTAAAAATGGTTACCATTCATCATTTAAAATAAATTTAAGTTCATCCAAAAATACCTGGGTCACTGGGTACACAGAATGAGGAAGCCTCACACATTTATTATGATTTTTATTATTATTATTATTATTATTATTATTAAAAGAACCGAAAGATGCCTAATGCACTGAATTTTCTTGGGTGCGTCCGAATCGAAGAGAAGAAAGGTAATCGATATCTGAGAAATTAATTCCGCAGTATAGCTTTCCATCTTAATTCTGTTACTCAGCCAATAGGACAACACTTCCCAAAATCATACTATGATTACATAACAGCTAGAAAGAAAGATAGGGCGGGGGAGGAAACATAGCTAGAAATATTGATCGTGAACAACGGATGCGCACCAAAACGGCACTGTTCATTCATAGTGTTCTGCTCTAGGGTACGTCCTTCACTGCACACTAATCATCATCAGCTTTCTGTTGCTTTCTACAGTGATGGAGATGAGATGATGGAGCAATGACGGAATGAGTGGCATTACCCACAGAAAAGCTATGCTTCGTCTAGCTCAAATTCCTACTTAAGGCCGCCTCGGTGTAAGGGAGATGTATAACCCATCACTTCCTTATTAGGCTACGTGAAGTGCAAAGAAATGCACCTTCTCAGTTTATAAATAAATGACGGAAGTTGGTGACATTGCTAAGAAGAATAACAAAAGTGGTTGAGGAAACACGAACATGAAAAACAGGGTTGTTTACCTTTTTTCGCTTGGATTAGCTGAAAGAGATGCTTTACGTTAAGCATCACGAAGCCTTGCGTGCTTTTTAACTTCTCTCCTTTCAGGCATTGTATACATCTTTCCTATATCTTATTCACCATCTTTTGGTACAATAATCTGTCTACAACAATTGCATGAGAGAATAGAACTCACGCAACAGAGAGATCTTTTCACACTGCAGAAACCTTTTCTTGTATTGTTGGGTAACCATTTACAGAATGAGAACTTGGCATACAAAGGAAGAGTGAAGTCTGATTTCTCACAAGTTTCTGTAGATACATAATTTGTCTATAGGGCCTTCAGTTAACTTGTCGTTATATAAGGGAGGCCACAACACTTGAAAACATCAAGACCAATAGCATAAATTTCTATACTAATAAGAGCTATTCAATAATACTTTTTGACAGCATACCTTTACTGATTCTAATAATTTTCTCAAAGTAATCCTCGTTGATGCAATGCATCTGCCAGTCTTCAAAGACAAACTGGAATACATTTTTTTTGACAGTTCATTCAGAATCGTCTTCACAGCCTTCACCACTTCTCATGATGGAAAACGCTTCCCCTGAAGGCTTTTCTTCAATATTAGGAAAAAGAAAAACCCACACGGGTTTAAATTTGGTCAATTTGGAGAATGACATTGATTTTTGTGAGATATTCAGCAACAATTTTGGATGTGCGGCTGTGCATTATCCTGGTGATGCGCTTAGCTTATTGCATGGAAATGTGGCCTTTTGCAAATGAGTGGTATGGTCTTGCAGAGTTTGCAGGACATACGTAGCATGTGCCGTTAAGTTGTGTGCGTGAGTGTGCGCGCGCTCATGCTTACAGGTAGTAAAACTTCCTTGAATATCGAAAAATGAGGTGAGTGTAACTTTCGCAGCAGAAGCAACCACGTTTTGTGCGTGCGTTGCGTGCGTGGGGGAGGCGGTGGAGATTTCCACACAGAGCTTTGCTGTTCGCTCTCAGGATCAAAATGTTGTGGCCAAATTTCATACCCGTGATTACCTTTGCAAGAAACTCTGCATAGTGCTGTAATATCATCTTCAACTGCATGCAAACATGTCTCAGGTACAACTTTTCAGTTACCAATGTGTGGGTGGCAGAAAGTAAAATTTTAGGCATTTCTGAAAGTGTTCTTAATGTTAACATTTTGAACCATCTTCGAGTTGTGCTATAGGGAAGAATAAACTCTCTATAGGCCTCCTGTAACCTTTGTAGGTCTCAACTGAAGAGAGGCTAAAGCAGAAGAGCAGAAGAGCAGCATATTGTTCGCTGTGTGCTATCACCATTTTGTTTTAGGCGGAACTGAACATGTCTGAATCTACACATCTCTCATAGACGGAAATCGGAAGTGACAACAAAGCTGTTGTTTTTCATCGAACTGAAATTCAGACAAGAGCTTATCAATGTACCCTCCTGTATAACGATAACAACTATTAGAAAGCGAAGTTACATTTTTTAAAATACAACAATTTCTATTGAGGTTAGGAAAATAAAATTAGATGAGATTAGAAGGTCCGGTGTTTTGCGCGATTCTAAACCAAATAATTTACAAGATAATATGTAGACTCGGAATTTTAGACTCCTTTTAGAGAATTCCCATGCTCACTAGGCAAAAATCAATACATTTTTCTGGTTGTTAGGCAAAACTAGTACATGTTTGTTTGCATTTTGTTTAAAATTTACGAAATGATCAATAGTATATTAGAGTTCATATTGGATGAATAATATTGTGAGCCGTAACCATATGAAACTTTTAAAGATTTGTCTGCTTAGGTACTAAACTCAAAATGTACCTCACATTCCTGTTTATCATGACCGTCAGTAATGCTGCTTTTCTTCTTCTTCTTGAGCATTTATGTGCCATACATTTCTATTCCAAGAATATCTGAAGTTCAGTTCGTTAAAACAGAGCACCCATAGTATCTATTCGTGGTGATAACTTTAGGTGATTCGTTCTGCATAATCCAATAATTTAAAAAAAAAATCGTATTCCCTTCATTAAATGAATTTATAATTTCGATGCAGTTCAAGAAGTAGTGGGGACTTTCATTTGCAAAAAATTTATATTTACGACACTTTTACACCTCATCATCAATAAAGAGTATTCCCGAAGAGTTTTCTTTGGTTTAGAGAAGAGGTAATAGTTTTGCGGTTTTATATCTAGCCTGTAGGTGGTTGATTTGAAAGTCACAGCCCTTCACTGCAGCCTTCGCAGCAATAGTCGTATGAACTGGAGCATTGTTATGAAATAGGAGAAATCAGTATGTATTCCTCATTCTTCGTTTATGGCATTGCGGAGGTTATGTAACAATGAAGCATTCATACCGTGTATCCATGATATGCCTTTCTCTTTTAGCAAGGGAATATAAAAAGGAAAATTTTTTTTTATCATGAGTCTATTTTTTTTTTTTTTTTTCACTCCCTGATTCACAAATCAACTTTTTTTTTTTTTTCTGTGCATGTTGGTTATTACCAAGTCTGATATGCGTTTACGAATATGTAATCAGATTTTGTTATTCATGTCAGGCTTCTGAGCTCTTTAACAATCATATATTTTATCAACAGCCATTGTATACTTTGGTTGTGCCAATTCTCTTCGCTTGACATATCTGAATAAGCAAGTTTATTGAGTGTGACTGGTAATAAACAAGATATAAGTTAGTGTGAGCTGTTCTGTGTGAAATTATGAAGAAACAAAGGCGTATTTGTAAACACTTTGGGAAAATTTATGTACATATATGATGAATTTATTCCGAAATCTCAGAGGAATTCAAAATTCCGAACTTGTTAAGGCCGCCTGTTATTTTAGTTCAATTGCGGCCATGGGATCAGTACCGTGCCTGGACGCCTCATGAGTTGTAAAAGACTGACTCAATGGTTAAATGGGTAAGAAAGAGTACTTACCTATAGTGTAGCGTGAAAAAATAAATAAAAATGAAGATGACAGCTGTGTATGCTTAACGAATGTAACTGGGTTTTCATAAAAAATATATGAACGATTCAACATGTTCGACTATAAGACCAATACCTGATGGAGCAAATGCACCCGTTCTCATCCCACCTTAAGTGTCTTATGATGACATGCATCCCTCTCCATCGCACATGAAAAGGAAGAAGAAAAGCCACATTTAACAACACAAGTGGGTCTCAGCTATCTGGCACGTCGTTTGTACTTAAACAGCTGACTTGGATCTCGTCTTCAGGAATGGACGTTGCTGGATAAAGCTAATTAGGTTTCAGTATTTAGAAACAAAAATTAGGATTCATTGCCATATTTCACAGTTACAGATTCGGGAGTTTGTGTGTTTATAGATGCTTCTCACGGTCGTTTTGTTACACAACGGCAATAAACTTCAACACATTGTGTAGCAATGAAGGAAACTTACGAAATCATATGTTATATTCTTGAAGCCATTAAATATGAAAACCTTTATTGACATATTTGCGGCCAATATTAAACTTATTGCTCTTCTATTTGGAATGCCGAATGAATGCACTAAATTAACTGTTCAGGAAAATGCCAGTAAAACAATTTACATAACAATGTGTTTTATTTCATTTTATTGTAAATAATATTTACAAACGTGATACAGAGAAGCAAGACTAAAAATGATTAGCCAATATTCGATCATGTTTTCTTAGTGTTTCTTACATTAACTCTATGTTAAATTACATTAGAAATGTTTAGATCTAGCATTACATTATGCTTACCATATATATTGAAGTCACTAAATATAACAGTGGCCATATCTTTAATTATTTTAAGTGTCATTTATTAAAACTGAACATGTTTTGTTCAATAGTCACAGTAAATGCTACATTTTGGATGCTCTGAAACTTTCTGGCAGTAATTTTATTTCATAAGATCATTCCACTTCTATCAATCTGAAAATGTGTATGGTCACTATGACATTGAATTAAGTATAAAAAATTACACATCATGGTCTTCGAAATATCATTGCATACTGCAGATTGCACTAATGAATTATATATTTTATCTTAGCATACAGATAGCAAACAAGTCTCAATATTTCGAAAACTACGTTGTTATTTTAAAATGAATATGCTTTTAAGTAAGGATCTCCAACCAGCTGAGATTTCGAGTCAGGCTTTTCCATTGTTACTGTACAAAATTTACCTACTTATATGTAATAGTAAGAGCACAAAATTAAAAGTATTACGCTTATATTAACATCCTTCTTAAAAATTAATCTGCACATTTAATCACCATTACGCAGTTCATTCTTGGCACTTTCTTCTTGGTTGCTTACCCCACCAGTGTTTCCTTTCATCCCTGTAACAAACTGATATCATTCTTCAAACAAAAACAAACGGGCAACATTCTTAATCACTTTGTAATTTTGAGCAAAACGAATTTCCAAATCGTGTAGCAAGACAATGAAACGTGTAAGTTATTTTATAGGACCTTATAACCTAACTTAATCTATGCATCTAAATTTCTCTTATATTTCATGTGTTGCATTATAAATGTTTATACTCGTGTACAAATATTCATATTAAACCTTATTTTCTATATTGCACACTGAAGCAGTAACGTTTGTTGCAGCTAGAAAGTACTTAAAAAGACAAAGGTATTTCTATAATCACTTACATAACCCTTGCTTTATGATTGCACATACTTTAAAATTTTCAGATATTAGTCTGTTTTAATCTTACAAGTAGAATACTGCACAATACCTGGGTTTTCTATCATAAAGGTTAAACGTAATATATGTCATGGGGTTTCTAGTTGTTATATCTATATTGGTGTTTTTATTGTAACTGAATTTTAACAAGCAGCCAAGCGTAAATTGTGTTGAATTATATACACAAAAGGATAATAAAGTTTTACTTCTGCTACTCTTTAGTATTTTAATTAATATTATATCACTGAAAAATATTGTCGTGGCTTAACTTTGACAAAATAGAAGTAAAAAACAGCAACAGTTACTGAAATCGATTTTTAAATAGTTCAATGTTCTGCAGATTAAGCATAGCAGAAATATGTTCACGTCACTTACTGCTGTATGTGTCCAGTAATGTGGTAATTCATTATTAAATATCATATAGATTAACAATAGTTTGAGAGATATAACAACTGAAATTGTTTTTGCACTATATTTAGGGGTTACTTATATAGTCAGTAAAACACATTAAATTTAATTACTGGAAACAAACATTGAACATAAAAGGGCATATTTGAGTATCGAAGTTTTGCAAATAAGCTGTGGGTTTATTTTTTTTTTTTTTAAATAAAATATAATCTTTCGCTGAACGCCTAGAATTGACAGTGTGGCGTTTGAAACAACATTTAGTATTTCGTTGTCGGTCCCAATTCCGCCACTTTGAGACCAGATCTCGCAACCATATAGCAAGATAAGGATGAAACAGATTCAAGCAGCAGCTATGGCGCTTCGTTGCACTAAAAACAAGCTGTAGTGAGCAAATTACAAAATATGGAAAAATACAAAACCGAATTGCCTGATTTGTAAACGGACAGCGCACATATTTCTCAGGATGTTGCACGCATCGAGAAACTAATAGGCCAAACAGCAATCACTTAAAACTTCTCATATTTTACATTACAACCATCTGTTTTACATTTATTTTACTATTAAAAGTGAAAATTGGTATCTGCTTTAGGCTCTTTTCTCTGTTTTTTTTTTCTTTCTTTCTTTCTTTGAAAGTCCATGAAGGATACCGTAGTGGATGTGGTATGTCCTTGAATGATTAACATGAATTCGAAATGATTGATGCTGCATTGATGATAAAAAAAAAAAAAAAACACCAGCACTTGTAAAAACTGACATGCCCGCCAAAAATGCTCCTCGAAAGAGTCCAAACCAGAAAAACTGGCTACCTAAGCTGCCTCTCAAGAGGTCTGCTAGCAAGCATAGCAGCGGACCAGGCCCACTTCATCGCAATGCATGCACTTGAGGGCAACAAACTCTGCCGTGAAGTGGTTGCGATGGAGGGATTTCTTGGAGCCGTTGCACATTGAACAGGGCAGCAGACGAAATCCTCCACACACCTGGCAGGTAGACACAGCATCCGCACTCTGCAAACACAATAAGATTAAAATTGATTAGCTGCCAACTTCTCTTACAATTTTTAAAACACAGTTGGAAGGCAACTTTTAAATTTTTAAATTATTTTATAAACATGAATCACGGTAAATGTTCGACTTATCTGAATTGTGTAATATACTTTTTATTGTGATATGCAGAAAAGTATTTTTTATATTTGTAAATACATCTGCATTGATTAAAAACTCCTAATTTTGATGCCATCCAATTCAAAAGTATATAGCTTTCTAACTAATTGAACTTATAAGGTTCTGGTACAATTCGCTGGAGGAAATTTTGCTTTTGTTGTTGGCTATTCTAATGTAAACCGCCTGAACAGATCCTGACTCTGGTTAGCATGCATTAGATTACGGGTTAGAGCTTTGAATGATTTTTAAACAAGTTTTCCTTTCGTACATATACATATGCGTTTATATCTCAATGATATTTTATACATAAAAAGAAAGCTACTGAAGCTGAATTATTAAGAAAAAGTTTATAACCTAGTAATTGCGAAAGTTTTTATATACATTTTTTGACAAAAACGTAGGTTTCAAATAAAAAAATCTAATTCTTGTTCTCATGCATAATTTGTATTAATCATAATTCAATATACAAGTAAAATGTGTATGAAAATAATTGTCCAATTGTAGCCCTAATAGTTCTGCCACATAAACTTAGCCAATTTAACATTGGTAAGATAGTCTTCTGACTCTCCTTAAGGAAACATGGGTAAAGTGGCTTTCGAGAAGGGGTAATATACACAAGTGTGTCATAAATGCTATATACAGATCTGTAGATTCATAAACGAAAACGCGAATCCTATGCGTTTATTAGGCTCGAGACTTCAGGCTATGCATTTTATAATGAAATTTACCTACTGTCTCTATAAGTAAGGCAACGCAATTTTTACGTCACACTTATAGTGAGACACATTTAAAACCTTCCATTCGCAAGTCAGTTGTTAATCGACGCGAACCTCCTCCCCTCAATCTCCGGCATCTGGCACCACAACACTTCATTTTTTTTTAAAACTTGGTTACTGTAGCTAAAATAGAGGAAGCGCACTCCCCAATTTCTACCTTCGCACAGCCAAATTACTGCGGTTCTTCAATAAACTCAGTGGGCAGGTCAAACTCATGTTTCTCTAGACCCGATTCGCGGATTGAAACCCGGCCAAAGTAGATCTCGAGAGCAAGTCTGTCAGGAAGGACTTTAAGCTGCGGGTTCCCATGTCATAGATTAACGGCACATTAAAGAACTCTATACCTGAAAAAAGAAGTACCTGGACAAAATGATTGCTGTTTCAAATCCATGGAATACCTTAGTTTCCTGTCAGATTGTACTAGAGGCGATGAATTTACTACCTGTCTCTCTCTCCCTCTGAAGGAATTGCAAGTTCTCCTTTGTAACTGGAAACGTCCAATTGCGGAATGCAACGAGGGGCACTAACGAACAACTAGAGATAAAATAAATTAATTCTCTACTCACTCTTCTTACAGAAGATTACGAGTGTAAGTGCAGTTTCTTAAGAAAAACCTCTAAATAGATGGATGTTAAAAATTGGAACGGGAGATTAAATATGGATTAATCACTGTGAGCATGAGAACAAAAGACTATCTATGGAGTGGCATCAAAACTTTTCTCTTCTAGGACTTTGAATTGCCTCGTGGTGAAACAGTTATTTCTGAAGTATATGTCAAAACACTTCGGAACTTGAAGAAACGTTCCGGGTCATCTGTCCTCACAAAAGATGTGACCAAAGTTCTTCTTCATTAAAGTACAGGTTATGCAACTTCTGATTTCCATTTATCCACGGGATGAGTTTGATAATAGCCAAGTCATAGCTGCAATGCGAAAAACGCTGAAAAACAGCATATGGGTTGCGACAGCCATGTAACGCAAAGCCGTAAATGTGCAAGGAGGTTGTGTTCATAAAAAGTCAAAAAATTGAGGAAGAATCCGTATTGAATTGTATTTGAAAGTGAAACTAAACAATTCCTGAAATAAAAGCGTACTTACTGAACACCCGTTGAATAAATCGATTCTCCCCCATGTTGCGATGTTTTCTCTCTAATTTTCAATTATATAAGACAAACAAACGACACAGAAGTGTGTGATAGCTTCTTTTTTTTTAAACAACAACCGCCATTTCCCCATTTTACACATGTATTGTAGCAAAACAACCGTATTTCCACCTACGTTCACTTCTTTGTTCCACATAATAAAGTGGTCTTTTTAAGTTCAAAACTTTTCACAAATACTGCACAATACCAAGGGCAAGTAACCAAAAGATTATTCTCTAGTTCTTGCGTATGCCTAACAAAGTACAAATTTCAAATAAGGTAATAAATTTTTAAGTTTTGTCGCGTCCATATAGCAGTTTACTCTGCAGTGTAGGAATAAACATAAAAAACTGTACATATTTCCATTTAAAATGAAATTATTGCAGTTTAAATAATATAACCTTACTTATTGCTTCAGAGAAAGTGAAGTAAATGCTGTAACATAATGAAATTCAATGTTTTCTTTGAATATTTTGAAGATTATTATACCCGGCGCATCCGCCAAAAGATGTAACCAATCTGGCTCTTTTGCCTGCAAATATCACGTTCTAGACATCCAAATATGAGAACGCATGTTCTATGTAGTTTAACCTAACTGAAAAACACACAATCGCTTGGGCATGGATGAACAAGGAAATTTGTTATAAAGTACATACTTGTTCTTCAGTAGATCAGTCTCTCAGGTTAACAAAGAGCGAGTATAACTCTCTTACATGTTTCCGAGCTAGAGGAGAGGAAGTGTATCCTATTTGATGGTTGCTTTTCAACTGAAGCTTTTCTAACCGCTTGACAAAGCTTTAGCGGTGGAGAGTTCAACCCGCCGGTCACAATCAAATTATCAAGCAACGACATCCAACTGCCACTTTCTAGTAACGGACTTTTCGTTTAACGATCACTTCTGCCACACAACGATAATAAATGAACAAGGACTACGACAATCATATACCACAATATTTTTTCTTTATAGGCCAGTTTATTTTCTTCAGACCTTTACAGGATGTTTACATTTCAGTTCCCAGACACTACTTACTAGCCATTTTTATAAACAAATAAAACTGTATTATACGAGAGAAATTCTTTGCATCCAATACCGTATGCTTTTCTTAAAATAAATGGCCCATTGTAATAAATGCATTTACAGGTATTCAAAGTATCCTTCATTGTGCTCTACAGTTGTGTTTAATATCCGCATTTACCACCGAGGTGAACACTGATGATGCATGAAATATATGACACATTGTTATTTTCTTTTGGGGGGAAGGGAAAGGAAGCATTCCAGATCTAAATTTATGGTATATTCTTGGCATTTGCCAAGAACTAAGTTTGTCAACTTTTTCAATACCGCTATAAGGAACATCCATGATACTCGAAAACTATCTATTGATATTTTCCTAATGTACTATGAAGCAAACCGGACTACTACTGGACTAGGATGTTTTAGAAAATTGACAAGAACCTGTCTCATAACACTGCCTTTGCCTTAACAAGCCTGTATTAATAGAAAACTTTTTCAGCTTTCAGAGGTTTTCTCACAAAGTAGAAGTATCGTTGATATGCCTTCTAGGCCTTTTAAAACCGTCACAAAATTTTGTTAGGATCGTCTTCTTGACGCAGTGCATTTTAACGCCTTACGGATAATTAGTATTAGCAGCGGCAGCAGCGGTGGTGGTGGTGGTGGCGGTGGCAGTGGCGGTGGCGGTGGTAAGTTATAAAATATATTTGTTACAAATCTAATTTATCCATGTTATACGGATCCTGGGACCATACGTGCTTTCCCAATGCACTAGAAATGCCACAACATTTATCTCTTAAGAAGCAATCAGTATATATAATGAAATAAATAAATGGAAGAATATATAATAATTTATTTTTTCAAAATGCATAAATAAAATTAACCGAAAAGAAAACATTACAAAAGTAAATAACTTACACTCTCCCACACATATATGTACAAATAATAGGAAAAAATGTGACTAACGTTTGCTTGCCCCCCTTCCCGGTTGTCCACCTCTTCTCATATGAGCTTCTCAGTTTGTTTAAACATTTACCTACTCCCTTCTTTTTTTCCCTATGTGCCAATAAAGTGCAGTACTGTCACCGCCCTCTCCGCTAACAAACGGGACTGGTAGATATTTATTTCTCCATTCTTTTGTCCCCTTGCAGTACGCCAGAATATGTTCCCAAATTCTTTCTCCGCACATATATGGCATATCTTCGTAATCTCTTTGTCTGTTACTTTAGTTATCCGCCATGCGCCTAACCTAACCCAGTGAGCCCCTGTTTACAAAGTTTGGCCCCTGTTTGGATGTAATGCTCCATGCCTCATCCAATCGTATCTCCAGCGAATCTATTTCTGCACACTCCGAAAGAGCCAGCTGCCTAATAATGCCCCTCAAGCGTTTCTTAAAATTCCTCCAAACCCCCCTCCTGTTTCCCGCTCCTCGATCCAAATGTTACCCATTCCTATATTTTCCAGACTCCTTCTTGAGTTCACAGCTTTCTGTCGCTGTCGATTGCGCTCAGAGGGATAGCAAACGCTACTTGCTTTTATGTATAATTTATTTATGATTACACTCTTGCAAGAGATTGGTTTTCAAAAAATTAATTAGTTCTTCACTATACAAAAGTACAAATCGACAGCGTTTTAATCAAACGCTGAAAAGTGTAGTGATATATCTTAAAGTAAACCAGATCAAAACGTTTACGTCAGTATTGCATGTAACTTACAACCCCACGATTCATGTACAGTAGATGTTTCTCAATGTGAAAGTGATTTTCGCAGGAGACTATAATCGTGTAATAAGTTTCTTTCTCGATATTTTGCGAGGAAAGCGAACCAGCAAAGCGGTAACGAAATAAGTTACGGTTTCTTTTCATGCATGATAAGTCGCTGAGATATTACAAGCCGACGATAAAAAGTGTGTGAATTTTGTCTGCAGCTCACGAACAACCTCGATTTTCCTCGTTACAAGATCAACAAAACACTGCTGGTTTCAATGATCTGTGACGGAGACCTGTCATGTGCGCTTTGTGGGGATCTCTCAGTTGTGGCTTAGTTGCGATAGAGGAACAAACGACGACTAGTAAATCGTGTTATAACATACTAATAATGCTAGCGTTACAGAAATATAGGAATACTATGATATTGTTTATTGCAATGTTTATTTTCTTTTTAAATATTTTGTCGTGCTATATTTTGTTACGATTAACAAATCTACCTCCTCAATTAGTAAGGATAGGTACAAATAAATTACATATGCCAATTAAATATTATTTTTTTCAAGTATTATCCATGCATCATTTTCTTAAAGATTTCATTGGCGGTTGTTGACCCAAGGTCGCAAGAAAACCTGCAACACATGCCTATCTACATTCCCCAAATGTATTAATTTTCCTCGTTCTACGTAGATTTTCAACAATCATCTGTCAGTACTTAGATAGTGAATTCTTGTAAGCTCATCCGGTTAAGTTATGGAACATTTTACATACGAAAGAAAAAGTATCGATTCACTACATTCATCAGAAGTGTGCATTTATATGAGTTTCAAAGTATTTGTTTATTCCAAGGGCTGTATAAAGGACGATTACACATTTTTGAAAGCCTTAAATCCTTTATAATACCATCAACATTCACTAACACTCCTCAGTGAAAGATGAAGAGAATAGTTCGAGTGAATGTCGGTACAACACTGTGTCGAACCCTCTTCTCTTCTCACTCGATTCTACCTGTATCAGGCACAACAGTCTAAATCAACCAGTGCGAGTAAATTATTCAAACAAATGAATTTTATTGTTAGTTACCTAAGGTTGTCATTCTGTTTTATTGGGTTGTGTCAACTCGCATTTCTTCATTTATAAAATGCTTGTGTGTAATAACTTTTATATAGTTAGAATATATTATGAATCCTCTGATTTATGATAACCGTGGGAACAAAATTAAAATATTGAAGACGCGGTTTCATGGGAAGGCATTGATTACAGATTTTTGAGACAGTATGATATACATGAGATAAATGTAGTTACTAAGTTAGCATCTCATGTAAATGAATTTGATTTTGTTAAAATTTGTTCACGATGAAAATTGCATTAGTTCTTGCATGAAGTGCTTGAAATTTCATTAACCAAGATGTTACAATACACGCACTTTATGTACTTTTTAGAATGAATTTGGATTCAAACGTGGTATTTGTTATTGATTTGATTTATTTATGGACGCTCTTTAACATCTCAGGTCATCAGCGTCCCATTCAATTCAGGGCGTGAAACGGCCGACAAGTTTTGCTCATAGACCTCTTCTTGCAGGCTTGAGGTTCTTTTACTGCCGTAAATCTACGACATGGGACCCACGGCTTTACTTCCCTGCCGAATGAAGCCATACTTAGGGTTTTACGCCCCAAAAAAATCGATCCTGGCCGGGAATAAACCCGCGATCTTGGGATTACGAGCAAGTATGGACCGCCCAAACGTGGTATGTGTATACCACACGTATGAATATCAATTTCTAAAGCGCTCTAAATTTTTATAATATATAATTATCTGGAAACTCACCTTGAATGGTTTCAATATCCTCCTCAGCTCTCCAGATTCATTCAGTCTCTCGATTGTTTCAGCATTCTGAAAAGAAAAAAAGAGAGCAAATAATTTGCGTTTAATGTTTATTTCTGAAGACAAATCATGCACAAGGACAAAACTTGTTGGGAGTGCTTTAATAAGTTCTTACAATGGCCTTCGGGGAAAAACAGTGAGATCACTCTCTAAAGGTTTACATTCACTGCCGAGAGATGGCAATACACATGACTGTGCAGCTTTTCAAATGGAAAGTGGAATAAGATGCATGGATTTCTTGTTCAGAATGATTTAGTTTGAAGAAAAAGTGCATAATAGAGAAAGAATTTCAGTAAGGAGGGAAGATGGGATGTTGCCTCATATAGCCTCACGAGGACAACAGGAGTGTTGTTGTACTGATATTAACGGTTATTGAATGTATAGATATTTTCTTCTATTTAAATACTAATAAAAGTGAGCCTTTATTAAAAATAAACTAAGCAGAAAGGCTCTAATCTAAATTTCTCACACGTGTATAATGTTAGTCATAACAAAATCTATTTCTCAGCTTTTTTATAAATGTAATGAGTTGTAAAATCTCATCTTATTTAGATATAGAAGAAAATTTTAACATGACATAACCAACGATTGCATTTTGTAATTACAACGCAAATATCAACACCTAATAATAAATCTTTCTTTCATTATTTCTTAAGATCTAAATAACAAATATATGGCAGACTATAAAGTTAAAGTCTTTCATGTAGAGAGAGTGTCACTGAGAGAAAACACCCCTATATAAATTTAGTGACAGAAAATTCTGAACGTGCTTAAAGGAATATAAGTAGCTAAATCAAGTTGATTTTTTAATATCCTGAAAATACGAAATATGTTTAGAAAAACAGCTATCTTCAAGATCTGTTATTAAAGTGTAATATAGGGAGATAAATGCTCAGTCAATAGAGATATTGAAAAAGATGTTTAGATGATAATGTTGATATTTTGGTTCATAGTCCGAAGCAAGAAATTAATGCGGTTGTCGCTTTGTTGAAAAATATTAATCGCCAGTTTTTTAATAGTGTGTAACGCCCGTTTTATTACTGAGGCACCATAAGCGGTGGACACTGATGGTACATGAAACGAAATAATAAATTAGGAAAGAGGTATTTTTTTAAGGAAGGAAACGTTCCAGGCTTGAGTTTAAGGTACCTCCCCGGCATTTGCCATTTATTGAGGAAAACTTGGAAAAATCCCTTAGGGAGGACGGTCCTGGCGGGAATCGAACCCCAGGCGTCACGTTTACGAGTCTGCGCCTTAGCGACCTCGGCCACTCGTGGCAGTCTCAAGGCGCTTTGAAGACACCATGTTCGAATCTTGCGGTCAGCTATCTGACTGAGGTTTTCCGGTTTTTCTCGGTTTAAAAAAAAAAAAAAACAAACAAATGCTGCTAGCATTATCTCTGTGCCACAGATCCATCTTCCATTTGATAATCTCTATGTAGTATATGCGTCTTTCTGTGTTTGTGATGTCCTCGAGGTGACCCAACATTAAGCTTACCACTCATTCAGGTGTTTGCGAGCTCTATGTGTGTCCACAAATAATTAGCTCTCTGATAGGGTACTACTCCGAGCACTGGTTTTAAGTCCTAATACCAGAGCAAGGTAAACAGTTATGGGAAAATAACACTTGTAGTAGAAACTAAATGAATGAATCAATTTATGTTTTAATATATTTGTATACTACTCAAGACATAAAATCCACCAAATTGCATCTGAACGGGGCAAAAACATTGTGTCCACTTGAAAATATGTTTGAGAAACATTCCTATATTTTAAAATTTGAACAAATCATTGACTCCCTTAATATTATCACTTTTAACCCTAAAATGCTTCGGATTTTTCATCAATCTGAACTAAATTAAAAACTGATATAAAAAATATATGCATGCTTTATCTCTACGCCGCCTCCCCTGCTACCCTGCTAGGGAATAGAAGGTAAGAGAAGTATTAAAAGGGGTGGAAATTTAATATTTTAACACGTTTCGACAACGCAGGGTAGTCCAGTTATAATGCTAATTATGAAAAATGAAAAGCACTGATTTAGAGCATCACAAATGACTAACTACAATATGCTCACAAATAATAAAAATAATGCACACATAGCTCACAAAAAAAATCATGATATTTCTGTTAAATGCTTAGTATTAGGTATTTCTTAACGCCAGAGAATGACGTGGTTATTAGTCCAATTTTTTCCTTAGAAAGAAGGAACAAATTGAAGGATAAAATTACTGAATGTGGGAGGGAGGAGGAGGAGGAGAAGGAGAAGAAGAATCAAAATCTACAACCATAGAATTGTCCAAAAACCGTAAGAAAGTAGTTCAGTTTATCAAGGAGAGAAGAAATAAAACTGAAAGATGAAATGACTCATAGAAAAAAGATGTGGGAGGAGAAGCAAGAAAAAAGAAGAAGAAACGGAAGAAGAAGAAGAAGAAGAAGAAGAAGAAGAAGAAGAAGAAGAAGAAGATAACGAATGGGGAGCCATAAATCGACAGCGATAGAGCTGTGCAAAAATCATAAGAAAGAAGATGCAGAAAGTACGTAATTTATAAGCGTTGCTTGTTGATGAAGGCCTCACTGCTATCAGCGGCATCTCCGGCATTCCCACTTTGCCTTCAACACCGTTTAATATGCCAGATACGCGACGAATCTTCTGACCAGAGCGCAGAAACTCGCACTGCCAGTTTTCACCGGCAATGTTTCGATTTCTCGCAGTGTTTTGTTCCAGATCAAGTTACGATGTTGCCAAGGTAGGAAGTATGTAGGCTAGAGAAACAATATGGCAGTCGATCTGGTTGCACAAGTACCATAAAGACAAGGACGTCGGCACACATACCGTCTACTTATCATTACATTAATTTTTTTAACGTTATTAACCGGTTGCCTTAAGGGTTATTTAGACAATTTTTGACTGTAGTTTTGCAAGGTCGTTTAAGAGAAAGTGACTGTATCCTAAACGTCGAATGCGGCACACTTGGCTCATAAATTTAGACCAGGGGAAAAGTAACACTCGCTTCTAGCAATTAATATTCTTAAGAGGTTTAGAAACTTCCTTGGAAATACTGTGTTATAAAGGGATTTGATAGAAGAGCGGAATATACATCTAATTTCAAGACAGCAACCAACCCTCTATGTAACGACCATACAACCATAATTTTTCTAATTTTACAAATAAAGTATAATTAGGCACCTTGTCTTTTCCTGCTTATATTAATCAGTTAAATTCAAACAAGAATTAGAAAAGTAGAAATGAATAAAACATTGAAATAGTCACACAAATAAAGCAACAACCACATGCCACTGACCCCACTGCTTCGTCCAAAGTGTATAATATTCCCAAGTGTTCTGAAGGAAATTGAAGAAATCCTTTGCCCTCTCCACATTTTGTACAGTTTCTCGAAACCTAAAACATGTTTATTACCCTAAGTGTTACGGTTCATCACTCCGTGGATACGTTTATTACCTCCATTATTCTGGAAGGGAGAAGAGACAAACCTTTTGGTAAAATTGTCACAATAATCAGAAATAGAGACAGGTCCTGAAGTAGGCTGTTGTATTTATTTGGAAAGGAACTTGTGTCATTCTCTCAGATCGTCATATTAATGACCAGATCCTGCCTTCCTGAGTGAGATGTAGCCAGACGCTCATAATTAGACATATATCCGTTCTGTGCCAGCCGAGTTGTAAGACATCAGAAATGATTTATCAGGGGGCACAACACAACAGAGTGAGCCCAGACTCGCTACGGAGCTTCTTTGCCTTGATACCCTTGTCACTCTGATATTTATATATCAACATATTGAATCCTCTCCCTGGGAATTAGAATTTTCGGCAAAGTCTCTCATTTGCCTTACTACTCAACTTGTAATCTGAAATGAACGAATTGTGTTTAACGCCCGTTTTACTACTGAGGCACCAAAGGCGGTGGACAATGATGATACTTAAGATTAAATGATAAATTAGGAAAGGATATTTTTAAGGAAGGAAGCGTTCCAGGCCTAAGTTTAGGGTACCTCCCCGGCATTTGCCATTAATGGGGACTGAGGAAAACCTGTAAAAAGCCTTAGTCAGGGAGGACGGTCCTGGAGGGATGCGAACCCCATACCTCCCGCTCACGAGTCCACGCCTTAACGACCTCGGCCACCCATGGCGGTAACTTGTAATCTGTTCCAGTATTCCATTGTAAAACTTCTGTTCTCGAGTACATCATTGCCACCATAAGAGGCTGGCGCAAAAAGCTTACGCTCGCTGTGCCAGACATCCAAAGCGGCTTGAACGCGCCTTGGACAATAATGACAATTATGCGAGGCCCACCCCCTGCTCAGGAAGGTGCTTGGTTCATGATGATAAGGAACACAAAACCTCCCCCCTGCGGGTTTGGTGCAATATTTCTGTAATCAGTCTAAACAACCCGAATCCTCACCCCGACAATCGGCTGACGTACTCGGAACTACCGGCTAAGTTAAGCTGCATTGGTCGTGGTCCATACTTGGATGGGAGGCTAGATGCCCACCCATCATGCGCAAACAAACAAGCTACACTACGCGTGTTGGCAAAGGGCTGCGCTTACATCCCCATTTCCGATCCATCAACCATTCGACACATATGACGTGTCAGCAGACAGAAGGAATACAGGGAGATATAGCAACATCGTGGAAAGGCGCTCCCTAGGACCCGGCATGCTCGAAGCGGGCTGGACTTGTTAGTTTAGCTTTGAGGGGCGTTCGGAATACGGCACAATCTATGGACATGTCCATTCATAGGGTTATCAATTGAACTCCGTAGTATGCCATGCAGATTGCACGCAGAGTGTGTAGCTAAAGGACAGTGTTCGTTTGCTATTTGATAAAAGTATTTACAGTTTAGTGTTGTGTTGGGAACATGGACAGTAAATAGACGACATGCTGATAGGCCATTAGAAATGAACTTCTGGAGAAGGGTGGCAAAAACTGTAGACTAGAGAAGTCGGGGAAAGAAGAACGTGTTCGAAATAATGAAGAAAAAAGTTTATAGCTTCGGATATGTTAAAAGAATATTCGATAAATGTTTTTTTAAAAAATCTTGTACTGGTAGACACAAGGGGAAAGAAAAAGGGGGAAACCCCAAGAAGTAGCGATTGTATGCCGTAAATAGACCGTGGTGTGAGAGAACTGTGAAGAAATAAAATTAGCTTTGAATAAAACGGGAAATATATTGCGAACGTTTTTAAATAAACATATTTGGCGAAAGTATTAGCTCCGATTGTGTTCTATTAATGATCTTTATCCAACGGCTCGTCATTAAATAATGTGTTTGCCACCTTACTTGTAAAGTTCCGAAAATGGGGTTGCCTAACTAAGTGCCCTATTTTCTACCAATAGTTCCTTCAAGTATATTCATCTAGTTCATGAATTTTTGGACTCGAAAATTACGTCAAAAGTACTAATATGAAATACCGTAATATGCCTGGTCACTTTCCTTTTTGGCTGAGCGTTTCGAATGTTAGTTTATTTCTTTAATTTGAAAAGAGAGTGTAATGTTACAGTTATTACACTATGAATAAATTGTAAGCTGAATCTTGTATAAAATATTCAGTCATTCAGAGTGGTCGGGCAAGTTTTTAAACGAAGGCTTTCTATTCTGTAACGGGCTCTTGGTTGTAAAGTATCATAAAGGAATTGGGGAAAAGATAACTAAATTTAAATCAACATGCACATTTGCTTTTAAGCCTATAGGCTCGAAATTAACGGTGCAATTCAAAACCTCTGTTGCCAAAAGTATGGTTACATAACCAAAATCCCGTTGAGATTTGACAAAAGGTTAACTTTAAATCTGCTACCATAAGAAACATCCGTCCACTTTCTCGGAATATGCCAGTTGAAGAAGATTCACCGTGCGTTACGCCTTCGCCAGAAGAGGCGAGAAGCGCCAATGGATGGTACGGTAATTTTATGCTATCTTCAAGGCTGATCGTAGATCGTGATTGAATTCGCCCATCGCAATATCATAATGTATTACGTCACTGTATGTGAAAAACCTGTGGAATTTCGATAATGCTATAGGTCAAGGAATTCTTCTCTCATAATCGTAATCAAGTATTCTAAAACGTGAGTTGGAATGAAAGGGGAAATGTAATGTGAACGTTTCTAAATAAGTTGGCCATTGAATACAGAACAAAACACATCCCTTGTGACAACTAAACTGAATTCAACTCTACCGCCATCAGATCCACTGTGAAAGGCAGAGCTAGAATGACCTCGATCCAGTCATCGGCGAGAGACACCTGTGCACACGCTCGGTGGAAAAACTTCGCTGGTTCATAGTTAATTAGTCTCTCTTATATAAATAACCGTTTGATGCATTCCGAATACTCGGCAGATAATTTTCTCTGACTTGCAGCTTCATTTATTGGGCTCATCATGGGACTAGAAGTTTGTACAACGTACAGAGTAGAGAAAATTTGACGTCAACATTCCAGCTGGCCGTTATGTTATTTTAGTTTATATTCATTATATATGAATATGTATTTTAGTTTCGGTTGAACCAAACATGAGTTTAAGATGAATTACAGAATATTGAAATTGCTTTGGATTTGAAAAATAACACAGAAGAAACTGGAAAGAAAGAGTAGAAAGGGAAAAAGTGGAGAAAGAAAAAGTGAAGACTGAACAAAAGACCGAGGGTGAAGAAGAAAACAAAGAAAATTTAAAAGAAGGAAAAACAGAAGGCAATGAGAAATAAAGTGTAAAACATGTAAAAATATAAGAGTAAAGAAAAGAAAGGGGAATAATCAGAATAGCAGAAAAAGAGTACGGTGAAGTAAAAGAGAGATGGAAGTACAAAGAAGAATTTAAGAAACGAAAAACAGGGAAAGAAAAGATAGAAGAGAGAGTGTAAGATGAAAAATAGGAGTAAGAAAGCGAAAGGAAGGAAAAAGTAAACTTTTCAAAACGGAAGAAAAAGAAGCTGAAGAAAATCCAGTGGTACAGCTGGAAATGACTTTTAAAGAATGAGCAGACTAATTCTATCTTAAAGGTGATTATAAAGTGTCCCGCTTTTTGGAATTTGAAATGTGTGATCTCTAATTTTTTAAACAATTTTATCGCTATTGTAAATATTAGATCATTTATACATTCGGTTCCTATAAATATTAAAATTGATAAAGTCTAAACTAGTGTTTATGATATTTGCATAAAATGCAGCTGCACGAAGTAATAAATCCATACACAGTGAAATGGAAGAAGTGTGCATTACCTAGGAATATCATAGGGACTAGTAATAAATCCATACACAGTGAAATGGAAGAAGTGTGCATTACCTAGGAATATCATAGGGACTAGTAATAAATGAATACACAGTGAAATGGAAGAAGTGTGCATTACCTAGGAATTCATAGGGACTAGTAATAAATGAATACACAGTGAAATGGAAGAAGTGTGCATTACCTAGGAATATCATAGGGACTAATGCTAAAAAATACCATGAGCTACTAGCTAAGTGAAATAAAAAAAATCCTTGAAGGTCTGTTAAAAGTTTTAGAATACGGAACAGGCATACGACATATCTAATCCTTGTGATGGAAATGATTAATGGAATCCATGATTGTAAAACCGATGCAGCTTCCATGTCCATTTTCACTTGCTGTGCTTGCTAAAATTTCCTAGAAAGGATTTTTTCTCCAGTGCAGCGCAACCTCGGTGTATCAACAGGCTGGAGGGAGAAGATGATTGATGATGAGTTGGCACCTGGAATTGTACAAGGACGAGGAGAGGTCGTTGGAGGAGCTGGGATAATAACACGGGGCGGGATGGCATCTAGGGGTGTCCATCTTAACCACAAACATAACTCTTAGTTATTTTCCATAGCCGCTGGCAATGTACATGTACTGCCATGTTGCACGCAATCATGCAAACACTTAAGATCAACAACCGGAGAGGTGTAGAACCTTAGACAGCAGCCAGTCTCTATGTACTATAGTAATCTGGATAACGTACTTACCAATGATTCTGATTTTCACTAAAGAGCATTAAATAATGAGACCATGCACAGCAAATACAAGTCAGAAGTTGAGTTAGGATATGGAGAGGTTATTTAAACGGCAAACTTAATGGGAAACAAACATTCAGAATGTTTAGCAGTGAATGTTAATCTCTCCTGTTTACAATTATGAAAGTTATTCAATAAATTGTGATCCTACTTTTTTTCACAACACATCTTTACTCTTCCTCATAATTTCGATGATTTTTCTCAAAGTAGTCCCTGTTGGAATCAATCTACCTGCCCCAGCATTTCTGCCACGCTTCAAAGACATGCTGGAAACAATTTTATGGCAGGTCCTTCAGAAAATCGCCTCCACAGCCTTCCTGATGATGTAAAATTCCTCAATTTGCAGAAAAAGGAATAAGTTACACGGAGCTAAATCTGGACTATAGGAAGGATGAGGGATACACTTTACATTGATTTTTGTGATATTCAGCAACAACATTTGCGCTGCTGCAGTATCCAGTTTGTTGTAGCCTTTGCTTTGCAGAGTTTTCAGGCCATCTCTGTGATATTGTCCACAGAGTGTGTGCAGGTACGGCATGCTGATAAATCATTCCTCGAAAATCGAAAAATTAGATCATATCTTTCTCAGCAGAAGCACTTACTTTGGGGGGAGGGAGGGAGGTTAATGATGGAAATTTTCAGAGAAAGCTTTTTGCTGTTTGCTTTCAGGATCGGCATTGAGGGGCTACTGACATCACGCATAACTGACAGGGTTTGTTTTCTCACTTTGTTTGTAATTTGATGACTTCCTCACACTTTGTAAGTGAAAAGTTGATTACAGGGTGTTAAATGTTAAGTTACAAAAAAGCGTATCTGTTTTGTGGCAATGAATAAACTGGACCTTGTATTGATGATTCCATTTTCGCGTCTAAGTTTAGCTGTTAAGTTGGAAATGAAACTATTTGAACCTCATCAACCGAAAGTTATAGGAACTTACTCAATAACAAGGATATATATTGTTACAATTGTTAAATAAAACATTACTCATAGAACAGAAGCATAACAGCTTCATTTGTAAATGAAATGGGTAGTTACGTTTATTTTAATTTCTTGTAGATAAACTTTCTTCAATGTTTCACTTTTCATTTCCACGCAATAAGAATAGACAGAGCTGCGTTCAATTGTAGATTATGTTAGGTTAACCTTACAAGCTATATATTATACAAATTTCTGATTTCCGACATCTCATCCAAAGATGAATTTTACGTTGCTCCTTACGTATTTTATGTAAGAAATAATCCGTTCCTAGAACTGAATGGCAAACAATTCAAAATTTGGTTTCGTTTAGCAAAAGATGTCGAAGAAATGGAATAGATGTAATGTCCCCGATTACAATTACAAACTAAGCGAAATCATGCTTTTAATTCGATGCTCATGACGCTATTAACTTGAAGGTTCAACGCTGTAGGGAGCTACCAATAGTTATTAGAAGTATGTTCAAAGTGGAAAAAGGAACGGCCAGTAGAACCATCCACAAAGTTGTTAGAGGAATAGCAGATCTGAGATTTCGGTTCATTAAAATGCCAACCGAAGAGGGTGATGTAAAGAAATTGATGCAAAACTTCTATAACATTCGCAACTTTCCTGGAGTTTAAGAGCTATAGACTGCATACACATATACATTATATCGTCTGGGGGGGTTATAATGCAGATATCTTTAGAATAGAATTATTATACTATTTGGCAATTTCCCCCATATGTGTTTCTTATCCTATTTGAGATCTATTTTTTTTTTTCAATTATTCCCCGATATTTTAGTAAGATATCAACAATAATCTCCTCACGTTTGCTAAAATTTGCCACTTACATTCGCTTTGACTTTTCCTTATCCATGTTTGAAGACATATAAAGAAATAAACATGTGTATAGGAGACGGGAAAAATGAATAATTATTGCTTTTCATAGGTTGCACAGTTGAATACCACCTTGATCTAAACAAGAATTTTTCTATTATTTCGCGATGTTGCCACAGGTTTGATGGTTATTACAAACTACACGTTACGTAGTCTGAGGTTATGAAAGTAATCTCCAGTTAGCAATTTTTATACAACGGGCCCTCAGAGAGCCAGTAGAATCTCGTGTATTGTTTAAGCAGCTGTTGGGAAGATCTCCTTTTTAATCTTCTACCTTTACCAATGGAACTTGATATTATACAAACATGAAGCTTCATTAGTGTTGTATTATTACAAAGGGATGCAGTAATGATTTAGTCCTCTTCACTGTGGACAGCGCGAGTTGAAATTCTACCCATATGAACCAGGCTTATCTTTATACTCATTGTATACAAAAGGAAGAGAAAATTAATTCTCCCAGCCACAGAGTTCTAAAGAACGCCATTGACCGGTCTGTGCACGATTCGAAGAGTCTCAAATGTGTTCTCCATGAAGTTGCTTAGGCATTTGAAAGCAAATGCTATTATTCTCCGTAAGGCTGCCTAAGGTGCATTAGATTATTTGCATGCAGTTTCCTTCGATTGTTTCCCCTGTTTTTTAATACTGTCCTAAATAAATCGTCATGGTCATGCAATTTTTAGGATCTTGCAAAAAACGAAGAAAATAAAAGGGAAAGTTCTGAACATTTTAGGTCTGAAGCTATGAATTGTGAAATAAAAATACCTATGCAAGTCTCAAGTTTGACTGGAACGTGATGCCTTATTTTGTAGAAAGTGAGTGTCAAGTAACTGTAAAGATTCAGCATCGTTGCCATTTACTAAATTTGTTTCTTTAACCGTAATGACAATGCAATGCAAATCTGTAACGTCTGATGTGGATTTGGAGGCCCACTCAACGATTTTGACGACAGTCTGAGAGCGTGTAGTACAGAGCGACTCAAATAACTATGAACCAACTTTTTGCCTGTAGGGCGAGATCTGCGCTCGTCGTCTGCGAATTACATAGAGTGGTGCTGACATAACCATACAGGAACTTCCGTAACTATATTAAAAGGGTTTACTTGCCAACTTTGTAAAACGGGGTGCTAAAATTAGTCTCCGTGGTTGTTGGCGAATATTTTGTTTTTCTTCCAGGGCATTTTTTAATTTATCCCAGAAATAATTTACGCAAGGGGTTATTTGGAGGGTCCCGAGAGGGCCACAAATATTTACTAAAAATCTGTCATTCTAAACCACTCTTTAAAATTCGCTAACCGAAATATTCGCTGTGGCAAAATCTTGTGGAAAAAAGGCGCAATCGCGCTTCCTAGCGGTTAATTCTATTTGTAAATTTAAAAAAAATAGGAAAGAAAAGGAAGAAAGAAAGATTGGTCTTCACACGTATGGGGGCATCATCAACAGTTGCCCCGGGGGGGATAATTCTTTTTCCGCTCATCGCGTACCATAGAGCAGTTTTTTTTTCCCCCGCCATGGAGATGCAAATTACGAACGATGTCAGGTTTCTCATCGCTTCAGCAATTCTTATTTTGAAATTTATTATACATTATATGGATTGTTAAGGCGTGGAACTTTTACACTCGAGAATCTTTCTTCAAAGCATCCTTGAACTTGACGATCTGACTGATTCAACACATATGAACCATAAATAAATACACGTTGTGCAGTAGAAAACATACTGAGGCATAATTCCGTTCGCGATTGAATACAGAACAAAACACATTCCTTGTAATAACTAACCTGAATTCAACACGACCGTCATCAGATCCACACTGACAGGCACAGCTAGAAAGACCTCGTTCCAGTAATCGGCCGGAGATACCTGTGCCTATGCTCGGTGGAAACACACCTCTGGTTCATAGTTAATTGGATCGCTCCTATGTAAATAGCCGTTTTATGCTTTCTGAATACTCAGCATATAATTTGCTCTGGCTTCCAGCTTCATTTATTGGGCACACCATGGGACAAGAAGTTTGTACAACGTACAGAGTAGAGAAAATTTGACGTCAACATTCAACACGTTATGTTATTTTAGTTTATATTCATTGAGCAAATATATGAATATGTACTTTAATTTCGGCTGAAACAAAACGTAAGTATAAGTTGAATTACAGAACATTTAAATTGCTTTGGATTTGAAGAATAATACAGAAGAAAGTGGAAAGATAAAGTAGAGCAAGAAAAAGTAAAGACTGAACGAAAGACCGAGGGTAAAGAAGAAAACATGAAAAGTTAAGGAAGGAAAAACAAAAGGCAACGAGAAAGAAAAGTGTAAAAGATGAAAAAGAAAACAGATTGAAGAAAAGAAAGAAGAATAATCAGAATAAGAGATAAAGCGGACCGTAAAGTAAAAGAGAGTTGGAAGAACAAAGAAGTATTTAAGAAACTGGAAAAGAGGGGAAGAAAAGGTACCAGAGAGAGTGCAAGTCGAAAATTAGGAGTAAGAAAGCGAAAGGAAGGAAAAAGTAAATGCTCAAAAAAGGATGAAAAAGGATTTGAAGAAAAACCAACTAAAAGGAAGAGAACAGAAAGCATACAGGAAAATGTAGACTAGATTAGATTAGATATCGGGAGGATTTGATGGAGTTTTGAATTCTTCAGCACGTCAGGCTTAAGACTTATTGTGCTACCCCATTGGGAGGGGTGCTTTCATTGTTTACCAAAATCCGTCTCCAATACAAGTGAGAAAAGGTAAATAGGTGAAAACAGGAAAAAGTAGAGCGAGAAGGTAAAAAGGATCTAGAGGTAAAGTCTAAGGAAAAGGCACAAAGAAAGACGTTGCGAAAAAGACAAAGGCTGAAGGAATAAAAGAAAACAACGAAGAGAACAAACAAGGAAGGCAACGAGAAAGTTAAGAGTAAAAAAGAATCAGTCGAGATAAAGGAAGAAGGCGAAGAAACAACAGAAGAAAGTGAAACTACGGAATGTCGAAGAGCATGTCATTGACTGTTGCAGAGTTTGACAAAATCTGTTTTTTCGTTCTCTCTATACAACCTCCCTACATCTTGGGAGAAGGTATTAAAATACGCAGATCCTTGATAACTGTTTCTATGATTTATAATTGTTAGTGCGATGTCGGAAAGATAGAGCAAGCAGTGTTCAAGTCGAAGATCATAATTACTACTAAACAAACAAACAAGCTTACACAGTTTACCATCTTCTAGTGCAACATTCGCTCATTAATTCCGGAAGGAAGAGCACACAACAAAAGGCGAAGGTAAACATTGCGGCCGGAACCCTGGAAACCAAGCTGGTTGCAACACAATTACGGAGCCTTGTAGCTACCATTAAAGCGTGCAGGGCGCACTTAGATGAGGTTTACCAGTGAGCAATAAAATTAAATTCCCACACATATGATCGTTATGTGTATTGCATAACTGTTTCGGGACTCGTAAAACTGCGAAAAACACATCTTACCTACCGCTTTCTTATGGAAAGTATGGTATATTTTTGTTCCTTTGTAAGTTTGTAATATTTTTTATTTTCATTTATTTTTTTTTATTAATTTTGCAAACGTAAAACACTTCTCATTCTGTTTGTTTCGAACTCTTCTCCCTTCGATTCTGGCTTAACATTAAAACAAAGCAGTGTGAGTTTTAACAGAATAATTAGCTAGATGATTGTTCAACGCTTCAGGTGGTTTCATGTTTTTATCGCTGCACTTTAGTGACTGTTCAGCCCAGGCGCAATTTACTTGAAATACATGCTAATTAACTTTGTAGCTCCTTTGACATGTTACCTTTTATTTAAAAAAACATAAACGTATGTCACATACATTTTTTGGTTCATTTTTCGTCAGAGCATAATTATTTGAGAGAAAACTATATATGTGCCACACTTTTATTAACTTTCATTTACTCTTTATTAAAGCTTAGAACATTTAACCTAATGGTTTTTGTAAACTACGCTGCTATTCACCGAAATTCTAGTGTCAAGAATGCCTCCTAAACACCATTAGGACCATATACTTGCACCTACGCAAGATCATTAAATGTAACCTTTGGTCAACACTGAATAGGCTAACAGACTATTATCATCATTTCATATCAGAGGTATTATTGGAGAAATCGCGCAACAAATGCAATTCATGCAAGATGAGCTATCACTTCATTTTCTCCGCATTGCCCAGCAATACCTGAATGGAATGTTGGATTTTTAGGCTTGAGGGTCGTGGTCCCTTGAAATATCTTCCCCTCTTTCCGTAGGTGCGATAAGCATGTTCAATGGCGAGGCCGAAATACTATCTTGGAGGTTTCGGCGATAACTGGTTATATATACATATATAAAGAAGCAGATATATATATATATATATATATATATATATATATATATATTGTGAATGCTTAAGTGTTTTATTCATTTCTGGTGCTTTAGTTCTTGTTATTTTAGTTACAATGTTCAAAGTGTTACTTTATTTTTCATATATATATATATTTCTGAATGTCAAGAACACAAACGGTTCGAAATATTGCGCTAATTGTATGATTGTTTCAGCGCGTTATTAATTTCTGCTTCTCTAGTTGCTGTTTTACCTGTATTGTTCTTTACAAGTTACTTTATTTTTCATTTTAATATATATATATCGAGTGTAACAATAAGGGGTGGCCGAACTTTCAGGAACATTTTTCACACTTAGAAGAACAAAATATGTTATATGTATATGAGTACGGAAACGCTTTATTTCCACTTATCTTCTAAATCTCTTCATAGTACATTAATCATGGGAAACACACAGGAACAGAACGTATCAGCATACCACATGAAACTGTTTCTTACATGAAATGTTCAAATGCACTCCGCTAGCTGATACATGCATCAACCCGCAGTCGCATTGAATCCCGGATGTGCTGATGTATCCCTGGAGAATAGCGGCGTATTGTTTCGCGGCCTTCCACAATAGAGCACGAAGACTCTCTGCACGTTGTACCGGGGTTCACTTCACAAGAGCTTTCAAATGCCTCCACAAATAGCACAGAAATGAGTCGCATTTCGAAATTACCTTCCTTCAAATGCAACACAAAACACTGGTGGTGAATCTAAGAATTACCATTTTGCCAGACCTAACCAAGAGGACATTTTAAACATTTCATGCAAGAATGAGTTTCTGTTCCTGTGTGTTTCCCATGATTAATGTACAATGAAAAGTTGTAGAAAATGAGTTCTAACATGGAAATAAAGCGTTTCCGGATTCATGTCCATATAACATATTTTCTTCTTCTACGTGCGAGGAATGTGTTCTGAAAGTTTGGCCATATCTTATTGTTACACCCGGTAAATAAGATCGCCACTGGTAGCCAGGGTCGTTAAGGCACGGACTCGGGAGGTCTGGGGTTCGATTCTCATCAGGACCGTCCTTCCTGGCCGGTTTTTCTTCCAGGTTTTCTTCAATCCTCATAAATGGCAAATGCCGGGGAGGTACCCTAAACTTAGGGCTGGAGCGTTTCCTCCCATAAAAAATATCCTCTCCCAAACTTATCATTTCATCTCATGTATTAACAATTTCCACCGCCGCCTGAGGTGCCTCAGCAGTAAAAACGGGCGTAAGGCACAATAAAAAAAAAAAAAAAAAAAAAAAAAAAAAAAAGGTACACGCATATGCAGGTATATATACTAGGACATCAAATTTATTGGAATTTTTCACCTAATAGGAATAGGTGACGTAATTGCTAGTCAGAGCATCTAGCTTAGAACGGGTGGTGAAAGCGCACCATACCGCCACGGGTGGCCGAGGTCGTTAAGGCGCGGACTTCTGAGTGGGAGGCGTAGGGTTTGAATCCCAACAGGACCGTATCCCTGATTGAGTTTTTTCAGGTTTTCTTCAGTCCTTATAAATGGCAAATGCCGGGGAAGTGCCCTAAACCGAAGCCTGGAACGATTTCTTCCTTAAAAAAAAAATCTTTTACCAATTTATCATTTCATGTATCATCAGTGTCCACCGCCTGTGGTGCCTCAGCAGTAAAACGGGCTTTAAACACTATAAAAAACACAATAAAAAGCGTACCGGAGTTGCGAATAGGAAATTGTACACCAAGCGAATGGTTAAAAAACTAACACGAATGTATTTTGTAAACAAACTGACTTAGTTACAATGAATTTTTTTAGTAATGATTATACTAACAGACATATATTCTTCGATAGTGATGTCCTTCATTTCAAATAACTCGTGAAAAAATTGGAATAAATTGGATCAACTGGCATATCTGGCTTAATTGCACAAATCTCCTGCTAACTAAAAAGCACATGAATGTGTTCTCTTGTGCAGATACTAGTGCAATAGCGTCGCTCAACAGGGGCGCATGTACAGTGTAAAGTGATAAGTAACCGTCACCAAAGGCGAGTGATACTTTTTAACAATTTTCGGCAAAGTTGTCATTCTTGTGGTGTACTGTACTAAATGAAGCTGCAAAGAACAGAAATGTGCACCGCCCATAATTCACAATCCGGTTCAGAATACACTTTCACTTTAGTTGTGGGTGGTTGGGGTGTGCCCTCAGACAAACAGGTTATCTCGGTGATGTGGTACTGCAGGATTTGTGTTACATTCGTCACCATACACTTCAAGTTCTTTGATTGACGACCTTAACATTACAGGAACGTACTTGCTGCCGCCTAAAGGGCAATGACTGCGGTGAAAGGGGAGAAGAAATTAAGGTACAGAATGAGCGAGTACTGAGGTTACCGTCAAGCACACTTGAGCAGTTTCAGAGATCATAACACATGTACACTTTCCCATGAATGTAAACACATGTGTTCTATCGTGTTAGAACATGGTCGGCTTGTCATCAGTACTAGTGAGAGTCCCCTTCGATGCACCAGGAGAGCACTGTCACTGCCTAAATGGAACCGAAATACTCCTTACATTTTTATTCACTAGGTTTTAGCGAATTCCGAAGGAATGTAAGCTGTTGTGTAAAATGATTTTTTAATAATTTCAAATCTCCATCGATCGTACCTACTTGGCACCTACAATGAAGGAAAAAAAAAATAAATAAATAAAAGGCTTTGCATATATATAACTGTAACGGTCGCAATTTTTGTTTTTTCTCAACGAAACTCGTCATATAACCATCATTTAACAAAACAATTTGTCGAGTTCGTTAACCAGCAAAATAGGAGCATTGGGAGTGGGAGTTAACCTAAAGCGAGAATTAAAAAAAAAAATTCCTCTGGTGGCCGCAATTTTTGTTTATTTTCAATTAAACTTACTAAATTTCTTTAAATAAATGGATAAAAGTAAAATTGCCCGAAAATCAGGTAATTAGGAGTGGAGGTATACCTGAAAAACGAGTGCGAGGTTAAAGCGAAAATTAAAAATGGCTGTAGCAGCCGTAATTTTATTATTTTTTTAAGTGAACACCACTGAAATAAAATAAGAAAAATAGTTCCTGAAAATCAGTGAAATGGGACTATTAGGAGGGAGCGAGATTACCTGAAATCAAAAATTTAAAAATCGCTCTGGTGGCATTAATTCATGTTTTTTTTTTTAAAAAAAGAAACGCCGTATATACCATTTAAATAGAATAAGAAAATAGTTTCTGAAAATTAAAAATTGCTCTGGCAGATTCAATATATTTTTTTCACAACAAAACTCGGCATATACCATTTAGATCAAATAAGAAAAATAGTTTCTGAAAATCAGTGAAATCAAATTATTTGGAGGAGGGGTTTATCTGAAACCCTACATTTAAAAAATTCTCTAGCGGAACCAATTTTTGCTTTTTTGCAACGAAACTCCATATATATTATTTAAATAAAGTAAGTAAATCGGGTGATTAGAAGCGGGGGTTTACCTGAAACCCAACATTTAAAAATCGCTCTAGCAGTACCAATATTTGTATTCCATTGAAATAAAATAAGAAAAAATAGTTGGACTATTACGAGTGGGGTATACTTGAAAATCGAAACTTAAAAAGGGTCCTTGGGTTTAATTTTCTTTATATTGTTTTAAAATAAAAGGACACATTAGTTCAGATTATAAATTGTATTTAAAACGATGCTTGTGTTTTATATTTAACAAAAGCGTCGTCGTGAAGATAGTAAATGTGAAATATTAATCTAATGTTTTATATATATATTAATCTAATGTTTTTATATATATATTAATCTAATGTTTTATTTATATATATATATATATATATATATAATTGTAATAGTGTTTAACTACCGAGGCATCACAGCCGGTGGACACTGATGATACATGAAATGAAATGATAAAATGGGAAAGTATTTTTAAGGATGGAAACGTTCCAGGCCTCAGTTCAGAGTACCTCCCCGGCATTTGCCATATATGAGGACCGAGGAAACCCTGGAAAAAACCTCAGTCAGGGAAAACGGTCCTGGCGGGATTCGAACCCTTGATCTCCCGCTCACGAGCCGCGCCTTAACGACTCGGCCACCCATGGCGGTATAATGTTTGTTTGAGAATTATATTTGTATGCAAGAGACTTCTGTAATAGCATTCATAAAACGTTTGCGTCACGTTTTTACTACAATAACAATTAAATTAAATTTCAAAACCAATGAAAATCTATTAAACTTTTGATTGTTGATTGCGTATATTTGTTGTATATTGTAATTGTTTTTTAATAGTAACATGTTTTTGTTTAACTGAAACATATGAACATCTTAAATACACAACGGAACTCGAAAATTTCTGTTATTTTTCTCAATTTTAATCCGTGTAAAGATATCAAAGACTCAGTTCATAAACATGGTTACATTTTAAAATGTTTAAAAATACCCACACAGTGTAGCTTTGTTTATCCGTTTTCATATATTTCATTTATTAATAGTATACCATTTATTTTATGGTTTAATTTGAATAATAAATAATAATTCTTTTTGCGATACTTATAGATTGCAAGAATTCTAATTTTGTTCCCTTAATACGACACAGTAATGTCATAAGTTATTTCATTAATTAATAAGACCATATTTTGGATTTAAAGTTACTCTACTAGGTGAGGAATTCCCTTAGTTCCCTGCATGACTAACTTTTATATATGCGCTCTTCAAAGATCGCCTAAATTGAATGTTTTTCAATGAGCAAAACGGGCGAAATAATAAATATACGAGTACATATGGTTGTAGTAGATAATCGGATTGCATATATTTAAAGCAGTTAAGTTTATTTTTGCTAATTACATCTCTTCAAGAGAGCAAATCAAGTGTATATAAACACAACTTTCTGAGGCTATAAAAGCTCTGAAGATCATAGGCGCAAGAAATAAATTATGCACTTACATAACCATTATTGTTGACGAACATCGACGCCTCTGGACATTCGGGCCTAATTGTTATGTAGCAATACATGAAAGAGTCGAACCTGTTCATTTTTCCGTCATAATGCACTGCAGTCTGTGAACCCTAATGATACAAGAGATGAAATGATAAACTAGGAAAGTAAGGAAACGTTCCAGACGTAACTTAGGGCACCTCCCTGGCATTAGCCATTTAAGAGAGCTGAGAAAACCCTAGAAAAAAACCTGTCAGAAAAGACGAACCTGGCGGAAATCGAACCCCAGACCTACAGCTCACGAGTCCGCTCCTTAGCGACCTCGGCCATCCGTGGCGGTCAACCCTCTATATGAACCCGTGAGTCGCCGTCACTGCATATGTGAAAGGTTTACCAGTAATTATTAAGTTCGTGGTTTTCCATTTTAACTCAAAATTAAACTATTTCTGAGTACTGGCCTACGAATTTACTGGTAACAGTATCCTGCTTTGGCATGATTCTTACTCCTGTGTCCTCTGGTACAGCGCAATTCCGTCAGAACGGATTTGGCTGCACTTGCGACCAGTTTCATAGCGGTTGTCATACCAACGGTAGACGTTTAAGCTCCGAGATGGCATATACAGCCTAAAAGGAGAATAGGACATTGGGGAGCATCTAGGGCGGATAGAAATGTGTATCGTTGATTGGATGCTCCGCTACCATAGTAAATCAAAATGATGCGCGAGCCAGCAGGCATTGCCAGGTTGCTAAATATAATTTTTGAGGCTTTGTTTAGCTACAATTTTCCTGTTACACACCTGCTAAAAGTACTTCTGATATATTAGTAGTATACTGTTGCTAAATAACAGGCTGGCGAAGTTTAGTGTGAATTGCTTTATTTCGTTTCATTTTAATTGAATGTAAAGATAGTGAACGCTATACACAAAGTTACTTTCTAGTTTCAGCTGCAGCTCATAACTTTCAGCATGGAGTTCATTTGAATCATTATAGTATTTTGACATAAATAAGTTAATGTCGACTCTTTAAGGTTGTTTAAAATTTGCATCATTGCCCAAGATACATAGAAAGAATTGTTCTTGTTGTATACGAAAGATGGTATATAACAATTTCGAACCTCAGTGGGGGGGGGGGAACAGGTTTAAGGAAGCGATTCAGGTTAATTACTTGTTTTTCGAAAGTCCCGCCTCAAAAACTTTCCTTTTTTGATCATTATTGTACCAAATTATGCAAAAAGTTTCATATCAAGAAATGCTTACAAAAGTTGAACTGTGTAAAGAATTCTGAATGCTGTAACAATCAATAGAAATCTCCTCAACGGCAATTTCTTGCAATATTCCTGTGTCAGGCACTGCTAACATATTCATGAAAAGTGCCTTGCTTTGTTTCAGAAATAATGTTTGTATTTTATCTGCATGCAGAGTTCCCTCTGAACTTTAATCAGTACAGCCTTGCACGTGTTTAATTAAGTAAATTGTTTTATGAGCTAACGATATGACCTGAGCTGTACCGATTTCCCGCGCTACATTTTTAACTTCTTAGGCAGGCTTATAAAATAACGCTCTGCCCCACATTCAGTTTCGGAGGCATTCTATGCATTTTATTATAAATACAAGAGATTTTAACATTTAAGTCTTCCTAGTTAATTTCTGCATGTTATGCGATTATACTGATATCATGAAGTTAATAAACTGCCAAGCTTTTGTTTGTGTTAAGGCATATAAGAACAGAATGACAATGCCTGATCTCATAAAACCTGCTGAGAAAACTGGTTTTAAAGTGTTATACTCTAAATGGATTACTGAAAAGAATTTAAAGCTGATTGTGTCATATTATGAGATAAATGAATATACATATTGTAAAAATGACGTACTAGAATAGAACGCATGATAAAAACGTTAAATACAAACAATTGTCACAGATTGTTTTAAAAACATAGTTAATTGCATGGTTTAGACAATATTTATGTCTTTTCTGGTCTTATTCTTACTCTACACGACCTATAATTGCATCTAGTTGCAATAGTTCAAATTGCATTTGAAATTTTAATTAACTTTGTGAACAATGAAATAAAATATGCACTACACACTTTGAACGTACCCCAGGTTAAAAAAAAAACGCATCATAATCTCGGCGACGTTTTAGTCTATTGTAATTTATTTTTATTCTTTAACACAGCTGAGGCATCACAGACGGTGAACACTGATGATACATGAGATGAAATGATAAATTGGAAAGACTTTTTTTTTTTTAAGGAAGGAAACATTCCAGGTCTAAGTTTTAGGCACTTCAACATTTGACACTTCTCAGGGCTGAGGAAAACCTGGAAAAACCTGACAGAGGGGACGGTTCTGGAGGGAACGAATCCCAGACCCCTTCATGAATCCGTGACTTAATGACCTCGGCCACCCATGGCAGTTGAAAGCCTTTCTCATTAAAAAGGCTAACATTTGCATGCTAACTTTTCAGAGAGGGAATAAAAATTAGAAACACTGGCAAGGATCTAAACTTTTGTCTAAAAAATATCTGGTGTTGTGCATATTTGGGGGGGGGGCATGTCACATAAGCGCACTTTTTGGATTAACTATTAAACAAGAAATTAGAGAAAAAATAATTGAAATTGATCAATAATGGTCTATTATTAACAGGTGTGTGGTTTGATTTATATTGAGAGAAACGTAAGTTTAATGTAAACTATTAGTAGGGATCCTGTACTTTTGCATTCGCCGATTATTTCCTTCAACTAACAAGGGAAAGGTTTTAGCTTAAGTCATTGTTGAAGAGGTTGCATGTTTAATTCAATGAACACCGTAAGGTCACCTTAGGACTGATAAATGTACTTCAAATATAGTCAAATTAGACTCATGTTGCATAGTTTGTCTTTCGTCTCACCTATTTCAGTGGCTGTACTACTTACCTGTTTAATTTCTGACCTAACTCCCTGACAAAATATTCCTAACGAACTAAAAGCAGGTAAATACGAGTATACCCAGCTCTGACGATCGATTTGCACATCAGAATCGCTGCGTGTTTTCCATTGACTTCGGTGCATGATGGGATGGTAGTATTCGAAGTCAGTATCCTATCTTCACAAGTGAAGCATGACGCTCTAACCGCCTGTGCGTGTTTATATTAATATTAATTATGCTCAGCACTTAAAATCGAAGAGGGAAAAAGACAAAGCATCATGACAAGAAAACGGTAATTGGTTTTATACTTTTTCAGCAAATTTCAAATTCGTTGCCTTAGCAACACGAATGATACTGACATTAGACATGTTATAATATATATATATATATATATATATATATATATATAATTTATATGTAAATACGTAAACCCTTATATTATAATGTTTTCTTTTTGTTTTTCATAATATCTGTTTAAAAAGTGTGGAATCATTGATCCATTTCCTCACTCTTTCTTTACTATTTAAAACAAATTACTTCTTCTATAATTTTATTTTTATGGTTGTTTTTTATCTTTAGGATATTTACAACAAATTCCATTACTTCGGTCTTTTTGGTGAGATTTTTAAACTGTAACTTGCAGTAATAGCTGGAAGGTCTTTGTAGACCATTCTCAGATTTAACTAATATTATCTGATGATCCGCCATTTTGAGAATATAAGATTTGAAGCTTTCACGGTGCTTATTTCCCGATAAGCAATAATTGCAATTTTAGAGTATTTAAAGTTATCGCACCTAAATTAACATTTGCATTTAATCGGTTTTGCTATTCTGTTATGACATTGGCAAAGTATGTGCTCAATAAAGTCGGTGATAACGCTGTAACAGAACCACGAGATTAAATTATATGAAATGGAAAAGCGGAAATTTTGTGGAAAGTAAAGATATAAGGACTATTCAAAAAAGAATGATCATATCTTTTTTACAGGCATAATTTATCGGGCTAAAATTTAACTTTAACAACATTCTATTAGTCTCATGAGTAACACACACGCAATTCTAATTTCATTGTTGTCATTTCCGATTTCCTCTGTGGGAGATGTGCAAGTTGAAACATACTCAGTTCCCCTACAGTAAAATGGAGACACGCGATAAACGATATGTTGCTCTAAAATTCTGCTTTCGTTTCATCAAATATTCAGTTGAGGATTATGCAACGTTACAGGAGGTGAATTGAGAGTTTATTATTTCCTGTATTACAGCTCGAAGATGGTTTAAAACGTTTAAAGTGGGAAGGTAATCTATTTCTAAGGCAGGTGGACTCGACAATCCAGTTTGTAGTCTAACGGAAGTATCAACACATCTGCTATCATTTGAGACAGAGTAGTCGAATAATATTAAGAACACTTTCTGACATTCTAAAACATTTAACCCCATACTTGATAATTGAACAGTGGCATATGAGACGTGTGGGTTCCAAGACAGCTGATTCCCGAACAAATGGACATTCACATGAAGCTTTGCATGCAGTTGAAAATGCGGAGTCTTCTTTCAAAGGCAATCACAGCTAATGAAACTTGCCTACATAATTTCGATCCTGAGAGCAAACAACAAAGCTCTGTGTGGAAATCTCCAGCATAAAAAAAAAAAAAAAAAAAAAAAAAAAAATGTCATTTAATTTTTCGACATTCCAAAAAAACTACAGAGATGTCCTGAAAGCTCTGCATTGCAACTAACTGGATGCTGCACCACGATAATGCAAGGCCTCACATCGAAATATTGTTGCTAAAAATCTCACCTCCCCAGGCCCAGATATAGTCCCGTGTAATTTTTACCTTTTCCCCAAATAAAGTTACACCTTCGTGGGTAGCATTTTCCATCATCAGAAGCAATTATGAAGACTGTGGAGACGATTCTGTTAAACCTTTCCAGAATGGTTTCCAGCATGGCTTTGAAGATTGACAGAAATGCTGGGACAGGTTCATTGCATCCATTGGAGCCTTTGTGAGGATGAGTAAATTACATTGTCAACAAAAGTGTGATCATTCTTTTGATCAGCCCTCGTATTCCAGCATTCGCCTTAGCAACCATGGGAAATCTGAAAAATCCCACGATCAGAAGGTCGGCCCTAAGCGATTTGAACCCTTATACGAAGGAAGTGTTACCGTCTGAGCAGTTTGAATGAATTCTGCTGGAGGCTAATGAACTTCCATACATCAACGTTAGACCTCTGCGATAACTTGGATTGGCTCGCAGCCTATAGCAAGGAACGAGCATTTTACTTTCGCTGATATACCACGAAATTATTTTCTAGCTAGCACGCCATGCCTATTTCTTTGTGTACCCTTGTCCTGCTTTTTGCTACAGAAACAAAACCAAGGATAAATCACTGTTACTAAATAGCAGATAGTGTGGTTAGCAGTGTAACATTAAAAAGGCAATAAAAAGCAGAATAATTTCTCAAGGTTTAAACTGTACACGACTACAGTACCAATAATTTTCTGCTTGAATGATGCAGTTCAGGTTGTGTACATAGGAGAACTTATGCCATTGCACTAGTAGGTACAGAAAATGAAGACGAGTTCTCTTAAACATTGATTTCTGTTTAAACTTTCAGCTTAAATCGAGTGGAGAAAATCGGGACTAGATCACACGAGTGCACACCAATTAGAAAAAATGGAGTATGAAAGGCACATCCTTGTAACGTTAAATTTACCAAATACAGTACTCATTTTCTCAAGGACTATTAAAGTTAAATGATATGAAAAATTTACAGCATACAGATGTACATAATTGAAATTTGTTGATTTATTTTCACTACTATACCATGACTCTGAAGCAAATTAGAAATTATTTTCAGTTGTTTGTTTTTTTTTAAAAATTTAAACATATTATTATTATTATTATTATTATTATTATTATTATTACGTTGTCACATTTTGTCCTTGTTCTACCATAATATATCCACATCATCACAATAATAGCAAGAGTAAGTGGTAAAAGTTTCAAAGTGATAGGCACACAGATCCTAAAAAATGGGAAACGTTGAAAAATTTTAGTTTTTTCAATATTTGTACTCAAAAATGTTTTTACAAGAAAACTAAATTTTTGAGGGAAACATCAGCCAAAACCCTCCAACATTGTAAAACAACAAAGGATGAAAGCATAGAAACAATAGCTGCCAATTTGTGAAATACAACTCACAAGCTTCTAGATTCTGAGATACAGAATTTTAACTGAACAAGTGCTTACGAAATCAAAAATGTGGCTTCTGTAGTGATAAAAGTAAGCATTTATTAAACATATTCATGACTAAGGATAATTAAAGAAAAACATATCAAAACAAAGAGAAAATTCCAAATATTCAAATGATACAAAAACAAAAATATGATTTTTGATCCTCCTTCCCTTTAATACTTCCCTTAAACCTTTCGGTCCTGAAAAGGTAGATGCAGCATAATTTGGTTTCGAATTCTCTCCATGTTTTTATATTTATTTATTTTTTCTAATGGTGACTGTGCATAATGTCATATCCAGTTTACACCGCCTGTGGTGCCTCAGATGAAAAAACGGGCGTTAAACACTACTCAAAAAAAAAAAAAAAATATCCAGTTTATTAACTCTACCATATGTTTTTGGTAGTAGAGTTAGCCAAGCTCTTAAATGTTCTGCCTAACGTGTGACAACATACTTGAGCTTTTAATGAGTGTGGAGCAAAGTATTGTACAAGACAATACATTTCCCTCCACACAGCTCTGTCAAGTTAAGGAGAGCGGAATGTGTGTCGTGACCTTGAAGCGGTAGCACAAACTAAACGGAGTTTTCGTGTGAACTGTAGGAAACATCTCTCAGTAGAGAATCCAAATGAAGCAACTTGACCCGAAATACGCAGCCATGGCTTCTGACTTTCTCTCATCTTCATTCCACGCAGCAGCCTAACACCTGTTTCATCCTCTTCTCGGAAATTTACGCTTACTGCCCACTTTGACGATACTTCCTGTTCCAGATTTGTATGAGTAACGATATTAAAAGGATAGATATATTTCTATGTGATTCATTGAAAAAAAGTGTTATACGATATATGATTTGCTTTTATCTATATTTAATTATTATATTAATCACCCTATGCTAAATAGTATAAAATGTTTATTTGTAGCAAGACTATGTTTATATCAAGCGAGTTTTACGAAAGCATTTAAGGCTCTATTTGTTATAAAATAATACCTAACTATTGTTTCTCTTTTCAGTTCGTCTAATTTGTGAGTATTTGCCTTATACACATTTTCTTTTATCACCCCTCCCCCGCCGGAGGTAAAAATCGCAGGGCGTTGAATCGGGGATCAATGGAGCCATATATTAGTGATGACTATGGTCGAATATTTCATGAATTTCATAGGTTGTATGTGTCGTTGCAGAGTCTTGCTGGAAAGCTGCGAATTATGGGGTTGCAAAATATTCTGCACATACCTATCACTAATTTTTTCTTAAAATAAAGACAAGGCTTATTATTTCGTTGTCGCTAATGGTGCACCGCACTCCTATCTATTAATCATTTTCTCGTGGTGCAGGTTAGGTTTCTATCAGTTGTTTTGTGTACTAACATACTCACTTAGGTGGAACCAAGATTCGTCTCTAAAGAAAATTAGATTGTGGTTAATTTTCCCTTATGCACACTATTCAAAATCCATTCACAAAATATACTCCTGGATGCAGGGTCACCCGGTAAGTGCTTGCACTACAATAATTTTTATAAAGTTTTAACTTTAGTAGCTTTGTAACAGTTCGGACAGAGGAATAAGAAATGCCTGTTTGCTGATAAAGACGACAAAGTGCTTTTTATAGGAGCGTTCCAGAGCATGTCCAGTGTTATCCGTTTCTTCTGTGTACGCTTTTTATCAAGAATATCTCCTCCCGTTTCACAAAATTTATTTACCAATCTGTGAATCCAACTTAGATTTGGAAGTTTAATATCAGAGAATCTCTGTTGAAACAATCTCTGTACATCACGACTAATGAATACTTAATACACTATCACACAATAGATAAGATCACGTCCTTACGTTGCTAGATGTACTGACCTCCCCTCCGGCTCCCCAATCGACTTTCAATCGTGGGAAAGATATGAAAACTGCAGAGCTCTGTCAACTGCGCTCAACTGCATGTGGAGTGGTCTCGCGAAGGAAAAATACCGAGCATTATCTGGTATTCTATTCAAGTGCTCTTTCCAAATTTCTCTGTAATTTTTAATTATTTTATTTAGCTCTTAAATTTTATTTATTTTCGAATGTGTATATTCCTTTATATATCTTTGCTATCGGTCTAATTATAAAATATTTCATTTCAAAAGTTTGGATTCTATTGTGTGTTTAATCGCCAAGGGTGGCCGAGGTCATTAAGGCGCGGATTCGTGAGCGAGTGATCTGGGGTTCGATTCTCACCAGAACCGTCCTCTCTGACTGAAATTTTTCCTCAGTCTTAAAAAATGCAAATGCCAGGGATGTACCCTAACTTAGGCCTGGAACGCTACCTTCCTTTAAAAAGAATAATCCTTTCCCAGTTTATCATTTCACCACATGTTATCATTAGCATCCATTGCCTGTGATGCCTCAGTAGTTAAAACGGGCTTTAAACACTATTAAAAAATATATAATCTCAGATCTGTAATTAATTGCCATAGTGTTGTTATAATTTGATTGTAGTGTTCGATCTTATTTTATTTTTCAGTGTTCCTTTTATTGATCCTGTTATATAGTTAAATCTGTTAGTTTTATTATTTACATTAAGTTCATTCATTTATGTAATTTTATATCCAAGAAAGTTGTCCTAAAATTTTCTTTTACAAAACCATTTTTGAGCAGACTGAGTATGCATCTTTAAAAGTCATCAATTTTTATTTCTGCATTGGCATGTGTATATTAAATTATTGTGCTATCATATTCAGTGTAATTTTATATTTTGGCAAATAAAATCTGATCATTAGCCAAAATCATAGATTTTACAATCATATCTCCTAACTTAATCCCTTCTTTAACATTCTTTTTCCATAATGTTATTATTTTGTCAAGGTATAAGCTAAAAATTGCAGTTGAGACTAAAAAACTTTTGTCTACCTTTCCTATGGCAGTTATTGATTATCTTTGATTTATTTTAATCTTTCTTCATACATGTTTCTAATTACTTCTATAAGATGTATTTTGGTTTTGATACCTAGTCAAAAGCTTTGCAGTAATCTACAAATAGAGGGTACGTTTCCAAATGACATTATTTATGTTTTTTTCAATTATTTGATTAAGGGAAAGAAATTATCGGAGTAGCTTCCGTCCAAAAATATTTGTTTCTCGAGGATTTGTTTCTCGAGGATTTGCCTCTATTGTCTGATCTAATCTTGTGCTTACCAATTGTGTATAAATCTTATATTGCGCATAGAGTAAACGTATTCTCTTATACTTTTCAGGATTTTATTTGCCTTTTATTTCTGTTTCCAACACATGATGTGGAAATTTAGAAGCCTTTATTAAATTTTCTGGGAGCATATTTCAAAAGTTTAGTATTTAAAAAGCCGATTTAAAGCCGGTTGCTTTAAACCTTCCTCTTTTTTAAGTTTTGATTGTTAGTTGTTTGTCAATCCATAAATTCCTAAAATAATTTTATAGCTTTATATTGTGTAATTTTTCCTTGTCATTTTCTCTTATATTTAAATGTCTTATAAATTTGAATATTTTGCCTTGTATCTTTTAGTAAATGTTTAACACAATATTTATAAACACAAGCTTCTTCAAAAGCAATTCCTTATTTAAAACATCAATAACTAAGAAATTTTACAGACAGGAACGTGTCATTTCACCGGACTAGCAATGTCATTTCATTGCCTGCTCTGCTAAACGCGTTCACCCTTATCCTCCTATAGGTGGAGATTCTGTGAAATGTGATATTAAAATGGAGATTGTATCACAGGAAGCCATGTTGCTTTGTTTGCAAATGTGCACGTTATTAATATTTGAAGTGGATACATTTTTTTAATCAAAATCATATCAAAATCTACCGTCATATTCGTGGCTCAGCATTTCATAGAACTATTTCGGCACCACATTACGAGTATTGAGAAAGCAGAGAGTGCTGGTAAAATTATTCATTCAAAATAATTTAATTTCTAAGAATTTTTTACAAAATGACTTAATTGCCTCAGACATCTATTCGCAAGTGTTTTTCTCCCTCTTAACCCAACTTCTCCAGTTCCAGATCTAACATCAAAATTCATATCATATCCAGCTTTAAGAGCAAAGTGTAAACTGAACTTTCAGTAAGCTCCATAGATTACTAATCTGCTTGGGAAGCTGCAATGCAAGCTCCAGCTGGGAAGTGGAGCAAATGACGTTTGTTACAATAAAGTCTGACGTTACGTAGCTGCGTATAATGATTACAGAAGACCTCTCATTTTCTTTGTCTCCTGGTTTCTCACGTAGTGTTGACGGAAATCTCCCCTTGGCTTCTCAGAAATCGAGGTACTTAATTTTATGTGATATCAGACAACTCTGGGAACATACGTTTTAACTTCGTTCTAGAAAGAAATGGGGTTCACCTAGCTTGTATTTCCGAACAAAAAAATTGAGATTCTTGCATTTTGTGAACCAGATTCAATTAGAACTAAAACAAAAGGCATCTCCAAGGAGAGGAGGAATCCACAATGGGGCAATTACCTCACCCAACACTTGGGGCTTTCCTTGCTACTTGCATTTATAGAGCAAAATGAAAATATTCTATTAACTTCATTATGATAATGCAGTAAACAGTAATGTAACGATATAAGTGAAGTTTAACGCCTTTAAAACTAATTTTCTTAAAAGTTGCATCCCTCTCCTGATAATACTATGCGAAAACTTCTGATAGAATTAAAAATACATTAATAAAATAAATACAAATGAAAATTGTAAGACTAGAACAGTCAAACATAAGATATTAGCAGAAAATGGACCCCCCCCCAAGTTTGTAAAATAAGTGAATTTAATATACATGTATTTTTTAATTCCCAGCTTTGTCGGTCCTGGTGGTGTAGTGGTAACCATACTTGCCTTCTAAACCCAAGATCGCGGGTTCAAACCAGGCCAGGATCGATGAATTTTTTCAGGCGTAAAATCCTTCGGAAGGGAAATATAGCCGTGGGTCCCGTGTCGTACATTTACGGCATAAAAAAGAACATCAAGCCTGAAAGAGAGGCCTCTGAGCAAAATTTGTCGGCCGTTTCACGCCCTGAATTGAATGGGATGCTGATGACCTGAGATGTTAAAGAGCGTCCGTAAATAAAAAATTAAAAAAGAATCTTCCCAGCTTTCACCCTTTTCGGACCTGAACTGTTTCACTTCCAATAGTAACTTGCCTACCTGCTCCTCATCCTTGCCTGCCAGCAGAGCCCCAGCATGTCCCTTGCCCTTTATTAGAATGAGTAAAAAAAGCGGTAGGTACTTCTTCTTTCCCGGCTCTATGCTGCTACAGTTCGCCGGAATGTGTGACCACAATTGTTCCTCTCCATATAAAAGGACAAACTCTCAAAACACGTTCGTCAGAGATGCTGATCTGCACCATATCGCAAGCCTAAACCAGCGAGGCTCTCTTTTGATGTATTGTTTCATTCCCTACCTGGATTTTAACCTGGTTGTACTATCAAAGAGATCTCCCGACATTTATTTACTTCAAGGAGTTCCTGACCCTCCATACAGTTCTCCTATTTCCTTGATCCGCTATTCCAAATATTGCGCAATCCTATGGTTTCCAACCCCATTCTCACTTTGGAGAATCTAAGCTGTTCTTTGAAGCAGATTGCTCTAATTAAAGATTGATCCCCCAGATTAATTCGCAGCGAATATTTCACCGCTCAATGTGAACCCCACGTCCCTTTTTAATTTCGTATGTTCGTTGTATCCCTTCCTACCCCTAAAATTCCTTTAAAAATGCGCTCTAACCTGATCTAGATACTCCGTTTGCTTCCATCTCCAAATGTCCGCGCTATATATCATAGTGAATCTGAGCAGAGCTCTTAAAATGGTTTCCAGCAAACCTATAGGCAGAGGTGGAAATCTGTTGCTTATCCTAAGATTTTCGTGGCCTCCATTCTCCATGTCACTGTACGTTCATTGTAAAAGTAAACTTTAGGTGCACGAAGTTCTTAACTTTGACTAGAGTTTGACTTATGTAAGTCCAAGTTTCTTTACTGCTACAGACCATTTCGTTCTTGAAATAATTGTTTTCGTTTTATTTACGTTAACTCTGACTAACTGCTCTTAGCATTAAGTCTGCAGTCGCAGCTGCAATCCATTAATTGTCATTGAACAGACCAAGAAGTTGCTGAAAGGTTACTGAAGACCGTAATCACTGGTGTCAAGACATAGAAACAAAGGTTTTTTGGTTGTCGCGAGAATACACGCTGAATGCGATGGGGGAGTTAAACGCCACTACATATACGCCCTCAGTATTGGAACAACCGCAGAGCTAAGTATGCAGATATACAAAAACCCGTGTGAAGGTGATTACAGTAGGCGAGAAATTGCCTTTGGTTGACGTTTCTGCTGTCACATGGCCGCGCCTCATTCCGTCACTCGCTATCCATCTCCAATGGCTGCACTCCAAGTTCATCATCTTCTTCCTGCTCCTCTTCACTGTCCATCTGCATTTCATTATGTTCTCTATCACTGTCAATGAAATTATTTGAGCTACCCAAGTTTACTATAAAACGTTTCAGTACTTCTAGAATCCTTTCTTCTTTCCAAAAAAGAGCGTTGCTACTGCATAATTTCCGTTAACTGTTGCAACGCCGATGATTTCATGTTTCTGGCGCACCTCTGACGATAATGTGGTAAGCGACAAGACGAGCCTAATCGCCAGGATAAACACGTCCCAGTTGTCAGTCACAAACTAATTTCTTGCCTATTGTAGAAATTGATATCTCCTTGGCATGCAACTCATTTTTTTTCCCCATAGTCCAAGAGTGGATGTTATAAGACACATCTCGTAATCCATTTATTACGATTACTCTAAGACAAAAAACCGCATCGAAAGTCCGTTTAGGCAATTTTGTTACCTCTAAATTCTATAGTGATTTACTTTACTATTAGAGTAGCAAAAGGCTAGTAAAGGGTAACTAAACGGAGCTCTCTGGTGGACAACTGCGGCGTTTTATAGAAAAATATCTCAGAAGAAGGTAAATGGCCTACAACTGAAATGTCATGCGGTTTTGTTCTAACCCAAATGAAGGGCGACTAAACGGAACCTTCTAGTAAGCAACTGTGTTGTTTTACGTTGGGGCCCGTGCTTCCAAATGCTTTGTATTTTATATCGTTTCTTCCAAATTATTTAAAAACTGTGATTGAAGGTATGTATAAATATAATAAAATTACAATAAACATTGGCTTAGAAATAAATAAGAGAAAAGAAAAGATAAACCAAGGAATCAAGTAGTTTTTTTTTTTTTTTTTTTTTTTTTTTTTTTTTTTTTTTTAAGTACATGAACGACGCCATTAACATATGGATGAAAACAAAACCTAAAGAAACAAGGTTTGAAAATCAAGAAACAACCTGCATATTCGGAAGATGAATTATAGAAAGGTCTTTATGAACTAGAGGATACATTTAAACCTTATAATTTAAAAATGTCAATTAGAATGACACAATCAATGACGCTCCTAGGCATAAATCCTGCATTGTAAAATAGACCTGAATAAAAAATTATTGTACTAGTTATACATTTGAACTCTTTAGGACATTCCATCTCATATGTAAAATAATTAGACATTGAAAAGAAACTAAACAAATTTAGAATGCTAGTAGGAAGACAGTTACATTTTTATTAAGTGATGGGGGTTCCAGTTCTAATCTATAGCACGAGAACTGGACATTAAACAGAAGTGATAGAAGAAAAATAGTAACGGTGGAGATGGGATTTTAATATCTATGGCAGGGTTTAATGTATTAGATAAACAAAATTTGGCATATCAGAGAAATGACAATTGATTTGGTAGCAGAAAATAAAATAAATTGGTACAATTACATCCAAAGAATCGACGAAAACAGATTGCCTAAGCTATTTAAACACAAACCAAAGGGAAACAGAATTCAGGGCTAATCCAGAACAAGATGAGAAGACATGTACTCCTGAAATCGGAATAAACTATTATGTCTAATTAGGAATAGATGATTTTTTAATAGTATTTAACGCCCGTTTTAACTCTGAGGTGGACACCGATAGTACATGAGATGAAATGATAAACTGAGAAAGTCTTTTTTTACAAGGAAGGAAACGTTCCAGGCCTAAGTTTAGTGTACCTCCCCGGTATTTGCTATTTATGAGGACAGGAAAATCTGGAAAGAAACCTCAGTCAGGGAGGACGGCCATGGTGGAATCAAACCCCAAAACTTCGGCTCACGAGTCCGCGCTTTAACGATCTCGGCCATCCGTGACAGTTTATAACTGATGATGATGATGATGATGATGATGATGATGATGATGATGATGATGATGATATTTCTCCTTTGCTACTTCATTCTCAGTTATTTCCAGCAAACAAACTTTAAAAAAGTCTATTTATAATCATAAAATATTCTGCTAAATTTGCGTTTAGAAATTGTATGACTCCTATTTACAAAATCTTCTTTTGCTATTAATTCTCTCGTCATTCGTTTATACATATAATTGTATAACATATAACGCTCTAGCAGAACACGACTTAGGACATTTTACCCTATTGGCGTAATAGTTTATTGCAGAAGAATCGCAACGACAGAGCACTAACATAGTAGATGTCATAGGTTTCTTTGAACAGAAACTGTGCCAAAAAATTCTCTCTGATACAGAATGTCGATTATCCTTTTGCCATTTTAGAATATACGATATAAATGTAAACTGGTACTTTGGTCTGGCCATTTTATTTACAGTAAGGAGTTAATTAAATTCTTCTTCCCCTTTCAATGATTAGGTAATTTCATCTGTTTCGGTTTCTATTGTCAAGTCATCTTTTACGAGATATACCCAAAGCACCCCTCCTAATTGATTGATAATTCTCTATCTTCTTTGGCAATTTTTTCTCTGTCATCCTATCAATATGATATTTCCATTTCTTTTTATTTTCATCTCTCATATCGTTAATTGAAAAATATTCAAATCTAATCTTGTTTTTTCATTTCTTATTTTATCATCTCTAGTACATCCTTTTACATATTTCATAAATTTCATTTCCGCAGACTGTATACGTGATCTCTCTCTTTTTTGTCATTGTTCCACGATTCGGAACCATAAATAAGAGTAGGCGCAGTCATAATCTTAATTTGTGTTTCTCTTCTATTTTTCTTCCTAAATTTCTTCTAATTGTTCCCCAAATGGTTTGAAAGTTGTTAACTTTCATCTCAATGTCTTTGTCAAATTTAAAATTAACATCATATCCTAAATAAGTGAAATGGGATACCTATTGCAATATTTTTTCATTTATTAGTTATCTTCGATCTAATGGAATTCTTCCCTTTAAAAGTCATTATTTTTGTTTTGTTTACAGATATAGTTAAATTGTAATACATTGCATTTTGGTTTAATCTATACTCTGCTCTTTTAAATTATATAGAGGTGCAAAGATGAAATACATTCTGGGATTAAAATAAAATCAAACACCTTTTAAAGTCTATACTATATGCCAAATGTTCAATATAAGTTGAATAAGATATTAATTGTTTGTTTACTAGCGAAAATAGTCCAACTGATTGATTGGAAAGTAGATAAATGTAGAAAAAACATTTTTTTTGTCATTAATCTACTAGGAATTAATCCGATCGTGATCACATCTCTGAAACAAACTTCCTCATATTCTCAGAAAAAGCTGTTGGTCAGTGGAATGTTCTCTGCTGGTACGATCTTGCACAAGTGGTAGCACTTGACCAAATCGAAATCTGCCTGCAGAAGCGGAGGTAGAAAATTCTTGTCTCCATGCCTTGCGGCAGTGACCGAGATCTCGACGGAACTTTCATCCAGTTTACGAGCAACAAAAGCGTTGTGCTAACTACTCAAGCGATGAGTATTTCAGCTGAATCATGATGAATCGTGCCCCTTCGTTACTGATCCATCTGTTGGATGTAGAACTCGGCTCTTCACAGTCACCAAAAATGATGTGTCATCATTAGCAGAATTTACAAAAGTGAACGGCTCAATTTTTGTGTCATGATCAAGCATCTTCAAGACTGCCATTGCGAACTTCGATTCCCTATATCAGTTTTTTTTAACCTATTCAGAATCACAAACTATAGTGATTAGCTGAAGTCTAAAATTAAAAATGAGTTCACTTTATTATAGTATGACGAGTTTGAAGTTATATTGTCCTTCATTAGGGCTGGGATGTTTTGTTTCTAACATATTTCCTTTCTTTATATGAAATGTTAATATTTTAAAACCGTTTCCCAATAAATGCAGTAAACTGTGTAAATACTATTGAATCTAAAATAAAGCAACAAAGGAGAAAAAATCTCATCATAAACAACTATTGCGGAACATACCTTATGATTTGTTCGGATTAATGCTGAATCAAAGGTTTATATTTTATCCAAGATGAACGAGAAGAGGCTCTGATTGTCAATGAAGAAATATACTAGGCTATAATAAAGGATTAATTTGGTATAACTTGAAAGGTATGTATTTCAGAAACGTCTGGTTTCGGCAAGATGGCGCCACGTATCACGCTGCTCACAAAACAGCGGACCTTTTGAAGAAGTTCAGAGGCTTCATTATTTTGCATTGTGGTGATGTTAGTTGACCCTCGAGAGCATGTCATTTAATGCCGCTGGATTACTTCTAATGGATTATTTCAATTGACGCCAGAAACAGTTAATGACCTAAGGAACATTATCACACGCGTTATTCGTGAAATTGACCCTGGTTTATGTTTGTTTGTCACTGAAAATTGGAAGACCCGCAACTCAACGTAGCCACGGGTTCAACTGCCATTCTCTTCCATACTAGTGATATTAAGTGTGCTTCAAAATAATGATAATTAAATAAATAAACCTCTTTCGTTTACACAATTTTTATTAATTTTTAATTCTGAATTGTTATATACTTGACTGTATTGTTTTATTAAGCTAAATGCTTTCCACCATTAGAATTTATCTTTCTTTAAGGTAGATCGCACTGTTAGCAATTTTTTAAATGCATGAGTTTATTTCTTTATTTTTATATTTTTTTCTAGTAGCCTGTTTTGTTATCTATTTTTTTTTAATCCATAACTTTCAGAAAATTACTTACCCCAATATGTTGACCCTCGACGAAGACCTGAGGCACCAGAATGTCGTCGCAACCCATTCTCTCGCGGATTTCCGTTTGAGTATCACGACTCATGAAAACGTCACGTTCCTCATACTTGACCATCAGGTTGCGGAGTATCTTCTTGATGAGCACGCAGTCCTGGTATGTCTCACGCACCACACCCATCGTCGTGGTGTACACTACCACCTTGCCCACCTCCTTCTCTTTGTAGTTCTGCAACATGCAATACATAATATCTTTTATAGAATTAATGTATTTCACGGAAATTTTTACAACTTTTGGAAAATGAGTATACTTTGGGTTCCAGTTTTCGGCAGCGTGTGTCTTTGATGACTTTTTAATACCATAGCATTCATGGGAGATTATAGCTAATTTATAGTAATAACATTTTAGCACTTACAGTAACAGTATTTAATAAAAGTAGTAGGAGAGGGAATATAAAAAAGGGGTAGCATTATAATAAGAGTGCTATTCAAAAAGTTACTTCTGTTTTCATACAGCGGCACAGTAATTACCAGAGCCAGGAAGTTAGGCAAAATGCCTTTTCAATCTGAGTCATATATTTAAGAGTCAGATGAAGAATTTCAATATATCGAATTGAAAAAGGTTATAAAAATTGAATGGCATTTTCATCTCAAAACTATTGAGAATCTTATTATACATTTTATTTCTTTTCAAGGAGTCAAAAATTTTCTCCTCAACCCATTCACTAAAGCTCTTTAAATAGCAGAACGTTCATTAGTGGCATACTAATACTAGGAAATAGGATGAGGGAAGTACTATAGCTTTGATAGTCCTGGCGAATGATCTTGTATTGATCTGCATGAGACAATTCTAGGAAATTTGTGGTGGGGGTAACTTCTCAGCTGCATAAACGTAACATACAATTACAAGCGAGAAAGATGAGAGCGGTACAGCTGTGCAATAAACCGTTCCTACAATTTGTTCAGCGGAAGTACTAGAGATACTAGCCTATTTCCCCTATAAACGCATCAACAGAAAATGAACTCGACCAGAAACCTCATTTGCCAGAACTATTCAAAACTACTTTACTTTGTCTTGATCAACATTTCTATATTTGAACATTCTGTTGTAACTGGTGTGAGTCCTTCCGAAATAGCTTTTTTTTAATATACTCCCGTGATTAGCACATTTTTTCCATGATGAAAAAGGTTCCCTCTGACAAGCAACTATGACAGTTGATACATTGAAAAAACATCTTGTTGTTTCTCATAACCAAACTTAAGTACTTTAAATTTTTGATAAAGGAATCATTAAATATCTAAAATATCTATTTTCATTAATATTGAGTGATATTGTTTCACTCTGTTTTCACTTTTAATATACCTATTTTAATAATATTAGTGGCTATTTTCAGTATTTTAAGTGCCTATTTTAACCAAAATAAATGCCGGGACTTCCGGGCTCTGGTAACTACCATAGCAGCACCGTGTTTACATAGCTGTCTGTGTAGCTAGGATTCAGTACGCTCGAACAGTGGTAGAGTGAAGGTCGCACAGTTATTAGCTGAGCTGATGTTCAAAATGTGTGCTGCAATCGAGAAGCCCGCCATGTGTGAAATGCGTTCTGTGATATGATTTTGGCAAAAAATTATGAACCGGCTGAAGTTCGTCGTCGATTTGTCACGTTTACGGACCAAACATCAAACACATGGCGTTGCTAAGGCTATATCAAAATGGAAGTAACTTTTATTTGTAACACTCCGCTATCTATACTCCATTATATGTGCCAAAAACGCGCATATTGGTTAATGAAAAGGTTTCTTGCGCTACGATGCTCGATGTATGTGACTTATTTACATGAAGCATGCCTAAAAACAAATCTCTTCAGTTATTTTAGGGGCTGTTTTTTAGCCTTGGAAACCTCAAACTGTTATAAAGTCATGTATTCCATTTTATGTGCATTTTCAAATTGTCATCATGTTTTAAGGAAACTTATCGAACACGGCATATTACGCAGGCTATCAAAGCTCTTAAATTTAAAATATGACATTAAATATATAACAATTGGTCTTTTAGTATTAGAACGAACTCAAGCTTAAAGGTTAATAGCACTGTTCCGTAATAAGAAACACAATATGTTTCCATCTGTCGGCTTTAACTGTCTTTGTATTCCAGTTGTATACTCATGCTAATGTTGCCAACTACGGTTACTTCCTACCAATTCAATAACACTGCTCGCAAGAGAAATTCTAAGAAGATGGAGCTATTCATCGGCGTCCACGTGTATTTTTGTCTACTTGTTCACCGTGTAATTTTGTTTCTTTTTGTTTGGAAGGCAGCGGATGTCAGTAATGAAACCCACATAAAATTCGCTATTCATGTTCAGAAAAAGAAAAAAAAAAATCCGAACGTATTTTAAATATTCAGTTTATATGAAAAGTCAGAAAGTAATGCCTTTTATTTTTTATTTGTTCAGATTATTTTAACATGAAGTGAAATTAAAATATGGCGCAATTCCTCTACACTTCTCTAATGTTCCTTGGTAACTAATAATTAACTATTTAATCAACAAGTAGCAACACTGTATCAAATTAGAATACTGATGGCCTGAGTTTAAGACGAAGTATGAGAGAAATCGTCAATGCGAAATGCAAAACAGCGATTCACATTTATGAACGACTGAACGTTTGTTAGGCCTTCAGATCGCCCCAGTAGTAAAATCGGGCGTTAAACACTATTAAAAAAAAAGTTTCAGATCGACGTTTAACGAGGAAGGTATTCATTCACGTTGACTGATTTAAAAAGGGCCAGACGCTCACCCTCTGCAATATTTACTTTACAACATTCAGCGAGTTAATGAGATCATTCATGCTAACTGCCGGATAACAGCCGTTGAATTGTGCGTGATGCTTTCTATTGAAAATCCTCGTTCGCCAGTGTTTGAGAAAGGTCAGTGCTTTTTACCGCGCGGGAATACATGCCCTTTTTAAAAATCGAAGAGGGTGGTGGTTTTACTGAAAAGCGAGTAATTAATAAAGAAAGCTGTCGCTGTATGCAGCGTTAGCTCCTCATAAAAAAAAAAGCATTAGTTCCTGACTCCCCTTAAACAACTATATTCTTAAAAACTTCTAAATAAAAACATTTAAAAACTATTTATTAGCCTTTGTAAGCTAATAGGAACAAAATACTTGTTGCAATAGGAACAAAATATTTAAGATATTAAACGTTACAATAGAGTTGTTTAGAGCTTTCTCGGTGCACAGTATATTATGAACAAAGCGAGATTACTCAACTTAAATACTGCAACCTATTTTGATGTTCGTTTTTTCACATAGACCATTTTCTGGTGTTAAATTTCAATACAAGTACATCTAACCTGTGAGAAAGAAAGAAAAAAAAAACTAAAAAACGAAAGATACGAATGGGGAAAATTCCGATGACGCTCCTTTCGACTCAAAAACTTGCTAAAATATTTTCTTCGGCGTCTCAAAAAAGGAATGTTTATCCCAGTCCCGTCGTTGACAGTTCATCGGGTTATTACATCACATATTATACAATCTTTCATTTCAAAGTCACAGTAACTGCATATGTAAAATAAAGTTAATATAAACAAAAAGTTTTATTTACGAATTAAAAGAGAAGTTTAAAACCAATATTGATTACATTTTAGATTTCACTCCCACCTTTTGATGTTTAAAATTTAAAAAAGATTTAATTGTTACCACTTCTTGTTTTCTGTCCTTGTCTAGTATCTGAACTGATGTTATTGTTTGAAATTGGACAAAAAAATTATACAATTAGTTGAATGGCGGGTGAAAACACAATCTATTTTGTGTAATATTGCCGCTATTAATATTAAAGCAATACAGCCTATTTCTCCCTCAACATCTAAATGGACCTATTTCTTTAAAAAAAAAAAATGTAAATAGCAAAGCTTACTTTCATCAACATATACAAAAATTATTGAAAATGTTGACAGTTTATCGTCTATAACTATTTCTTTGTATTTTTGGGGAAAAATTACAAATGATATTTTTCAAGAAAGGGGAAAATATATATTTTATTCTTATAATTGTCAGGAGTGAAAATGGCATTTTTAGTTTTTTCATACTTTTTTTTTCAGAGTTCCTGTTGTGGTATAATTTTGAAAATGTGTTTAAATCTACTTGTGATTGAAATTAATGTTTTTATCGAGCTGCGATAATTTTTTTTTTAAATTTTTCGTTTCCTATTGAAAAAAGTAATACTGTACATATAAATACCTAAAAAATCGGTTTAATAAAAATTCAGCAAATTAAGAGTTTTGAGTTTCCACTTTGCTCCCGTATACTTAAGGCAGTAGATGGAAAATATCATATCGCAAAATAGATACGATTAATGTTTGAACTTAATACACAAATTTATGAATTTATATTCATATTTAGCTATAGCATTCAGGGTGAATATACTTGCTCCAAGATCCAATCTATGTTAAACGTTAAATAACAACATTAATTGCGATTAACAACAAATTGTGTATGACATGTAGGCTGTATTTATCTGTGTTACCTGCCAGCAGAGATTGACAGTTGTCACGTAGGAGTTACTCATTTTTCAAATGCAGCAATAGAGATAGTAGTTGTATAATTACGATCAAAAATATCCGCAGGGCTTTGATAAACGAAACCAGCAGTAATTATTGGAAACCCTTTGACCTCACTGTGTTGTGTCATCACTTTAAAACTGCCGCGTGTCTGTCTGGGTGGCTACGCCCACGTTATGAAGTGAACAACGCCCAACTGTTGCAGGCAAGGGTGAGTGACTCACTTGGGGTGCTCCATTCTTTGTAAAACATATAACACCATTCCCTCCCACATCCTCTATACACACAAAGGCGGAAACAAGTATTCGATTAAAGGCATATAGTGTGTACTACATTTTCATCCTTTTAAAATATCTAAATTACAGCTTTCACAAAGCAATTGTGTGGAACGTATATCCATAATATTGTAAAGTCGTTTATGCTTGCCCATCTCGTAGTAAGGTGACATTTTACCCCTTATACAAAATTATTTGTAAACACGCTATGTAGAAAGACAGAACAAGATAAACATTGTAATTAAACTTCCGAAAAAGTATTGTCAAAAGCCAACAATTGAGCTGCAGGTCATACCTGTCACACAACACATTGTGGCAAGGAAGGGGACAGAAAAGGTTTCAGGGAAGTCTACGATGTTTGTGGTACAGAAGAAATTACTGACAAAAAGAAATTTGTATTATTCTTGCTATTTATATGTTTCAAATGGAAAAAGAAGTACTAGTTTGAGTTCGGAAACACGGTGTGGTAGCATAAGAAATGCTCTTTTAATATTAATCTATAATCTGTCGATGTCAGGAAATTGTGCCTTGACATACTCAGTAATCGTGCGGCACGCATGTGTGTATAGCATTGGGATGCTGTTCCTTGAAATACTTTACTGATTTCACTATGTAAACTGCAATATCCTTAACAAATTGTATCACATATGTGTACTTCGCAAAATATGGCCAAAACATACGAGTTCATAGTTCTGTTAAAACGATCGCACATTGAAGCGTAATTAACAGTATATAATGATTCGCATGTTGGAACGAAGGGCCCACCGGCACCTTCTACATTCAACTTATTTATAAGGTAAAGCAAACGTTCTGATTTTCAACGTATTTCTCATATCTTTACATGTTTCGTCTTTGTAAGAATGTCTTTCGCAGTGTTGAATAGGCTAAGATGTATCTTAAAGTGTATTTTTCTAAAAAAAAATCTACCTTATTTATATCGGAATATCAGATGAAAAAAAGTTTTGCACAGGCCTTCAAAAAACTAAATTGACTAAACTATGTAGGGGAGTCCTGTTTTACTTCATTAGCTAGGTTTCTTCTAATGCCAGCGAGTTTAATGTATGTTTCCTAATATTAAATATGGCAGTTCCCCATATTTTCTTTCACATAAATGATCATTGTCGACTACAGAAAATGCTAGTACATGCTCCGTACTGAGAAGCTTCTATACTTCTGTAATTTGTTAGTCTTACTTAATTTCTCTTCAACAATCTGAAGAAAGCAGAACGAATGTATTTTTCTTTTGTGCTGCGTTAACTTCTGAATAAACTTTACTCCTCAGTCACTGTGTCTGCTTTATGACAGGAGCATCCCGCAGCTCTCTATGCAAACAAGGACATGATGTGTAGCACCACTGACTTTTAGCAATATTTTTTTTTTCTGAAGTCTATTCGCGATACTTGCACCTATTTTGGTGAGTTACGCAGGGTACAAAATACTCTCAGTGATTTGTAATTACTGCCTATTATGACTTGATTAGAAAATAAAAAGGGAAAACTTATTTAATAGAGTAAAACTAAGTTAAATTTACGTAAAGGAGAAATTTTATTATTTTCCATTTAATAGCTCGTTGGTTTTATTTGGCCCTTAGCAAAACTTTTTGCATACATTTTGTAAACCAAATCCAATTGATTTATTTCCGTATAACTTCTGCTGTTGCTTATGTTGTCCTTTATGATATGTGCTGTTTTTTGCAGTCATTCTTGCCTCCTAAACCGAAGATCGCTTCCTTCGCAAGGGAAGTAAAGTCGTGGGTTCCATGTCAGATTTGCGGCATGTAAAAGAATCTCAAGCCTGAAAAAAGAGGCCTCTGAGGAAAATTTATTGACAGTTTCACGCCTTCAATTGAATGGGACGCTGATGACCTGGGATGCTAAAGAGCGTCCGTAAATAAACCAAATCAATGTAAAAACTGTTTTTGCACGCAATTCCTTAATTTCCGATGCCTTTTCTGTCCCTTACTTCCCATCTAACCATGTCAGGAGGGCTCGCCGACTTGCATTTGTTTCGTGTTGACTGTTAAAATATTGTATATATCCATCTTCACTGTCCCTGTTTCTTAATATGGAATGTAGGGCTTTGTAGGTGTTTTCGGCTTCTTGTTCCAAATTGTTAGGCCCGGAGCCTTCTCCAACGGTAAGACCCAGTGATCCAGGTAAAGGAGGATTTAACATTGTGTAGTAGCATTATTAATTGCACAATGATTATATTGGCTGAATTTTTTTTGTAATCTGATAAATTAGAACCAATATGTTAAGTTTATTGTAATTTAGGGGCAGGATTACAAGTCTTTTATTCATTGCCTAAGTGGGAGATTTTATGAATGCTTGTATCCTGATTGTTTTTTAAGACTTTGGTTATTTATGTTGCAATTTTCAAAGTTTCATATGTATTTAAATAATATACAGCATGTCCATAAAGTCATGGTGCAGTTTTGAACAGTCACACAAAAGCAATAGAACAAGATAAAAGTGTGAAATATTCACCAAGCAAAAGAAAATCTCTCCAAGTTTGCATACCTTTAGTACAGTTCGATGTGGTTTGCGTTTGTTGCCCTACACACATCTAAATGAGGGCGTATAATTTTATTATGAGTGAAGGCACACCAGACGTTCACCTTAGGGATGTCACGTTCATACCCAATGTAGGAATGAGGATTTTCTTAAGCCCATTTTCATACGCTTTATGGCGATGAACAGAACCCCCACACATTTGGAATGTGCCCTCATCACTAAGCACAATCTTATGTAAGAATTGTTCACTGTTGTCCATCTCTTCAAGCATCTGTACAGCAAACTCATAATTTGGGTTTATCAGTCAGGCGAATAACATGTACATGTAGTTTATAGTACGTAAATTGGAGACATTTCTTTAAAACTTTATGAACTGTAGTCTTTTTCAGATCTAGATTTGGAGCAAATGGAGGCACCAACTTCTTGGGGCTCCGTCCCATATAGCTTCAACAGACTCGTCGCTAACCGAAGGCTTACCTGAGCGTTTTTGATCCCACAAGCTGCCAGTTTCCTTCAGCTGTTTATCCCATCGGTGAATGTTATTCCTATGTGGCGGTTCTTCATTGTACGCCCGGCGATATTCAGACGAACATGTGTGGATTAAAATTTTGCAAGCCACGGGATGCATTGGACTTTCCTTTTGACTAAATGGCGTAATTCGCTTCACTGTTGTCATTACCTGCGCGCGTACAAAATTGAAATTTGTGCTTCAGAAAATCATGGACATACTCTTCAATGTATCGTAGGTTTCATCCTTAGGTTTCGTTTACCATGTAAGTGTTCAAAAGTGCACCAAGACTTTACGGACACGATTATTACTTTGCTACGTTTTACACAAGTTTCAATTTGAAAAGTTGAAATCCATTTAATATGTGTATTATATATTATATATAATATATATACTATTATAACTGTAAATTCTTCTTCTTCCGTCTTGCTAAGTTCCTTTCTCGGGCCATTTCGTGGGGGGTTTCCTTCCAGCATACTTGCAATGTTAATTCCTGTCTGGGTATCAGCTCAAGGTTGTCGAATTCATATTATTTAATTATAGAACTGTCACAGAAAGCAGCATATATTCATTGATTATTTTGTAATACTGAGAAATAAGTTGGAAATTATAGGTGCTTATTTCTTGACATTTACCATAGAATTAAACGTTTGAAGAATGTACTTAATTGTTAAAAATGTTTACTAATATTTATTAATTTTCCCATTGTCTTCTAATGTCCATTAATTAGGGAACATTCAAAAGCAAGCCGAATTGATATTGCAAAAATTGCAACCTTCCCCCTCCTCACCTGCAGTATTGAAAATGAAAGGAAGAATAAACATGGTATTCTTTTCAGTTTGATCTAAACTTTTTATTAATATTAATATGTTGCTTATTATCAACGCTGTTTATAATAAAAAAAACTAGTGAATTAAAACTTTTCAAAGGTTGCAAACCTGAAGTTGCTAATGGTTTCCAATTAAAATAAATTAACATTTAAATGTGGTAAATGAAAGTTGGCAATTACTTGATTTAATGCCACCAGTAACATTTTGTTACAGGGAACGTGCTGTGCATTTGGAGCGCGTCGGAATGGTGCCATGCTCTGTGAGAATTCCATGACTTATCCGGTGAGTAATGCGACATGCTTCGTTTACTTTATTTGTGGAGACAACTTTACGTTTGGATACGATGTACTGCATGTTTAGCCTACTCTCGTGACCTTCCAATTACGAAATCTTTAATTTTCCACAGCATTGAGAGCATTTGCTCTCATCCTAAGGGCCGTGCTAATACAACGATGTTGGCCGCGTTCTGGGAGAGGCAAGGCCTATAACGCACGTGCAGGTAGCAGGTTGTAGTTACTTTGAGAGTAACTTTGTCGGCAAGTGGTTGCTCGTTCGTGTGTTCATTTTGCGTAAATTGCTTTCTTCATGTTGCTGTGCTAAATGCACTAATAAATAACAAGCCAATATTCAGAGAGCATTGAACTTTTAAAATTTCTTATATATGTTTCACTAACCTGTATATACCAAACTATTTAATTTGTCATTATCTTTGAAACGTCTGCAAATACACTTATCCCAGCTAATGAAATAATGTATAAAATTGCTGTAGCCAAACGGTTACAAACTGGTGTATAATGTATAAAGCACTTGTGGTGAAGGATACAAACTTATTTGCGAGAAACCCCTAGAGAAATAGTTTTAATCCAGTTTCCAACCAAAAAAGCAAGTTCATCCGAAGTTTTCTCGTAAATAGACTTCACATATAGAGAGTGTTACAAGCCAGTATCTCTTAAATCGACCAATAAAACAAAATACCGATCTTTGCTAAACTTATTGCAGAAACCTTCATGCCCCTTATGTAGCTCCGGAGGGGGTTAACTTCAGAATTTTAAATGGAACAATTGCCTTCAAAAAATAAAGCAACTTTTGTTTAGATGTTTTTTTCTAAAATAGAATCATGAAGCTACAGGGCTTTAAAATTATACTTTTCAGGTAAAAGACAAATATTAATAAATCAAAAATTTATTTACGCTATTTTATTAAATGTTCATAGTCCATCAATATCTAAACATTTAGCAATTCGGAGGTTTTCTCTAACATTTCCTTAACATTTCCTATCATGCATGGGGTAACGATGTCACAAGCTTCAAGCATTTGATGCTTCATGCTATATTTTGTTGAAGGTGTTGTAGATATGACTTTTTGTTTAACGTAGTTGATAAAAAGTAATGTAAGGGTGTAAGGTCATGTGAGCGGATAGCCATACAACAGGCCCAGCACGTTCAGTCCATTTAATGTGAAATTTGCAGTGTAATATCCGCGTTTGTCGTGAGAAGTGTGGCAGTGCTCCATCTTGCTGGTACATCACTTTCCCCCTACAGTTAAAGGAATATTTTCCAAGAGTGCAGGTAATTCATTCCTAATAATTACCAGAATTTTGACACTATTATGCAATACACTTAGAAAAAGTCGTCATTTAAAAATACAGGCTTATAACACTTTATTTGAGTCAATCTGTATATATTTCCTTATATTTACCGTCTCCAGCAGTTAATTCCTTAAAGCGTATATATACCGCCACGGGTGGCCGAGGTCGTTAAGGCATGGACTCGTGAGCGGGAGGTCTGCGGTTCGAATCCCGCCAGGACCGTCCTCCCTGACTGGGGTTTTTTCCAGGTTTTCCTCAGTCTTCATAACTGGCAAATGCCGGGGAGGTACCTAAACTTAGGCCTGGAACGCTTCCTTCCTTAAAAAAAAAAAAATCCTTTCCCAATATATCATTTCATTTCATGTATCATCAGTGTCCACCGCCTGTGGTGCCTCAGTAGTAAAAACGGGCGTTAAACACTACTCTACTAAAGCGTATATCGCGAGATGGTTTTTAAACCAAATATCAGGCTGCTTCTAAAACTTAGCTTTCCAAAGCCTTTCGCAATAAGCGTTTTAGCTGCATCAAAGTGCATCATGAAATGGAATAGAGTACTTAAACTTAACTATCTCGCATACTTTACAACGCATTAATGCACAAGCTGAAAGTACGCTCGACTGAATAGCCATGGCCTGGAATGCATGTAGGAGGCCGTTCTGTGATATTGTTCTTTCCACTTCGGTTAACTCAAAATATTTGTGATGCGGTATAAAAGAACACTCGTATTCGCTGAGGAAAATAATGAAAAGTTAGTAAGATTTGCGGAGTGACCAACTTCTACCTTCTAATCTCAGTAAATTATATACTTATGTAATTCATTCGTTAACACTTAAGTGGTATTTTTGTTAAAGTATTTTGGTTTCTAACTCGGCAGGGAATAATGACATTCCTCTGCCTCTATTTCTGCGTAATGGAATACTAATTGTTTTTATATATTTGATTAGATAACACTTATCTGCTTACCATTTAGAAATCCAAGACTCTGAGGTGAACTTTGTTAGATAAGTAAATAAATAGTACAATTTCAATTAAATGGAAGCACTGAATGGGAAGAGATAAAATGAGTTGTAATAGAGATTTGGAAACAAACACACACATTTTTAGCGATTGTTTGCGGTAGGTTTCTCTTGCTCACAGAAAGGCACATTACTGGTTCATTTACCCTAGCCAGCTGATACGGGAGAGTTGAACATTCTGCCTAACATTCCCTTCTCAAGGATAGCAAGCTGTCACCGCGCACAAGAAACGGTTTTGTTATTATCGGATACATGGCTTGCTTGGCGGACCGGCCCGCTTTTTTCTTGCGGAGCCGCCTCTGTTCATTGTCCAACCTGCATTTCATTAAGTCGCCGTGGTGGGAATAACGATTTCTTTCTATGCTAGCCGGTGGGTTTTGTGCAAATTGTGAAAATAAAAAGTCACATCACCCGCAACGCTGTAGCTTTGGTTACGTCTTGCATTTTTAAACATACTCAGTATTGCAAAAGTCGTAGAAGTTATTTGTATATGCTAACATTTACCATTACGAGGCCTTAAAGGTTCAAAACACATATAAAAGAATTATATTTGTTTGTTTTATCTCTTATAATCACAATTCCAGCGAAACTTTTTATAAGAAAGGAATTATATTAAAACAGAGTGGATTGTAAGTTTAGTGTCCATGGACTATGTCATTGCCGTTCGCATGACGTATTTATTGAATTGGCTATGTAAATAGCCAATAGAAAAGTACAGGTAATCATGAAAAATCAATGGTTGTGTTGATTCATTCAAACTCAGTTATCTAAGGATACTGTCATATACTAATATATATACATTTTATTTTATAAAAGTATTTCAAAAGTTAACTACCAGCTCCAGTATCATTGTGTGAACTACATTGAACTGTAATGTACTTTCTCCTGCTTTCTAATGTTTAACGTTATTGACTGCTGGCCGGGAGGTCTCGGGCTCGATTCCCGGTATCCAGCCTCGTGAGTACAATTGGTAAACTGCCTGTTAGTTGGCGTCCTTCGATCTCGAAAGCTCCGTGATAGGCTACCGGTAGAGTGCCGGCATGCTGATCACATGCCCCTCTGCGATACTGTCCTCTATCAATGATGTCTGAAGATGGAAGAACGGAACGCACCGTCGCTGCGGTAGGCCAAGGTCCGATATCGAACTGTCACGCTATAGAGAAATTTTGACATCTATCACTCACACAATTTTTAACAGCGAAAAGCTTCGTTTAACGTCACAAGATGTTAGAGGTGACAATTAAAAACATGACGAATCATTGTCTAATAAGTTTTCGTTTTGCTCGTTTGATAATATTACATATGATTGTATAACGATAATTTTTAAAGAGTTATGTTCTTTCTGTTTAGCCTTCTCTGTACTTGATCCTGGAGTTACCTGATTAATTTTATCAAATAAATAAATGTTCTATTATCTTTGTTCCTTGAAGATATCAGATATTGTTTATAGCGTTAGGCAATATTCCAAAATTGCTCTAAATGATGTAATATCCAGCTGCAATAGCTTATGAATCTTCAGCATGTAAAGTAGTAGTAGTTTCTATAATTTTATTGCTACATATTGCATAAAATATGACAGTTTCTAGAAAGAAAAAACCAAAAGTCCAAATTGGCAATAATGAAAGAGGAATGCCTGGTGTCATTTCTCTAAATTTTACTTTTATCGATACGGATTCTGACATAAGTTCTTATTTCTGGAAATAAAATGGTGCAATCGCTGAAAAATGCACGGATACTTTCAGCCACCCTGTGAAGTTCATGTGGAAGGCAGGTGTGTGAACCATTCTTTTATAATATTTTTACCTGTCTTAATCATATATGGAGCAACATCACTTACAAAACGTAGCATATCATCATATGGCTATCAGTTTATGAAAAAGCATGTTTATGTTTTTTTTCCCAGAGCCTCTGATCTAAATAAATCTTTCTCTCCGGCACAATTTCATGAGAGTTTACTTATAAGTACATTTACTATGTATCTGCCTGTCTCGTCAATAGAAACTTATTTGGAATGCTCTATTTAGTGCATTTTCCCAGAAATTAAAGTTTTTTTTAAAATATATATTTGTAGAAACATTATTATATTATAAATCTTTAAATCCTTATAAACTTCCTATTTGCTTGATTATTTAAAGATGGGGTCATTTTATATTTTCCTTATGTGTTATGTTTTTTTTTTTTTTTAAGTAGTGTTTAACGCCCATTTTCACTACTGAGGCACCACAGGCGGTGGACACTGATGATACATGAGATGACATGATAAATTGGGAAAGGATTTTTTTTTTAAGGAAGGAAACGTTTCAGGCCTAAGTTTTAGGTACCTCCCCGGCATTTGCCAGTTATGAAGACTGAGGAAAACCTGGAAAAACCCCCAGTCAGGGAGGACGGTCCTGGCGGGATTCGAACCGCAGACCTCATATATAAATATATATATATATATATATATATTTATATATATATATATAAAGTTCGTTGATTTCGCTATTTTAACTCGCGAGAACACGAAAAGAATCCACAATACCACTGTCAAACAAGGTTTCGTTCCTCTCTATGAATACACAAACTTGTATACTGCCTCCGTCTCCTGCGGCATTTTTTATGGTCTGGATGTTTATATCCCTAGTGACAAAACTGAACACAAACTTCTTCTAAGTCCTACTCGATGTAGCGCGTGGTTCACACGGTATCTAGCAAAACTGCGTGTTATATGGCGTGCACTAAAGACGCTGACTAGTGTGTGTGTTCCGTTAGCTCTGTGACAGATTGTGCAGTGATGCCATGGTTAAGAGCACAGGTTCTCCTCACGATATGAGGAGCTTATGCAGAAGATGAATGCGTTCTAAACCACTCGGTCACTGCTACTCTATCATGATGTTCTCTTTACAGATGCTTATGATTGTGACCATTACGTTAATAGGCAAATCGCCCACTGCAGTTTGCACTCGCTGCATGCGCTTGTGAATACAGCGTTTATGAGCGTCCCAGAAGTTCTCCGATAGACACATCGATGACTTTTTTCCCCCTTGTCAAAGGGTTTACATGCTACATCATCAATACTCTCTGCCTCATGAACCTGTATCATTCTTAAACATACAACAATCTCCCATTATTCATAAGTTACAACTATTAATTTTAGAAGAGCTAAAAATAGAGAAGATAATGCATTGATAGGCATATCTTTTATATTCGCTTACTAAAACCTTTCATCAAAATATATTTCCGTCTCACATCCGCAACTGTGCTCTGAGCTATCGCCAGTCACTTTATAACCCAAGGTCGCCTTCATTTGTGCCTTCTCAACAATTGCTGCAGTTTCAGATGTATATAGTAGGCTTTATAACGCCCCTAAGTTTCTGTAACAGTTTGGAAAATGTCACCCAGACATATGCGACATTAAATTATAAATGGTGCTGTTTTTCAAACCATTAAAAAGTAAACCATAAAGGAAATTAAATTAAATTTTCATTCGATAATGTAACTCATTATTTTATTGTAGCGAATTTTATGCACTTACCAAAACGAACTAGAGCTCAAATGAGATTTTAAGGCGAGTTAAAGGGTGTATTATATAAGAGAGAACCATACATTACATTTATGGATTACAACTGCAGTTAGGTAGCTTAAGAAGTAAAAACTTCTTGGAAAATCTTTGCTAGAATATTTATAAGCAGACTGCCAAATAATCTGTTAAAATATAAACTACACAGTCTAATATGGGAACATCTTGGAAAATAACCGAAAATGTGAGAAATAACCGCTCAGCCTGGTGAAAACCACCTTGTTCATAATTTTAGTTCGTTACTTTAATCTTATCTTTTTATTTCCTTTCTAAAATATTGATTGCACAAATTCAAATTAAGGTAGCTAAAATATAATCTATGAATTATTAAAAGTATTTGTTTTCTACAGTCAAAAAAAAAAAAAAAAAAAAAACTTTATCACATGAAATAATCTCGCTTTATCGCGTACACATTCCGTTCAGTACTGTATTATTTACACGTACTTTTAAGTTCTAAAGTACAATGAGAAATTGTAATGAAAGTTATAGGTCGTTTAATTTACTTTCATGCTTATTATCATTCAAGCTTTGCAATGTTGAGTTTTGCGACTGGGAAGCAAAATAGTTTACATTGTTGTTCGCCTAGAAATGCAAAGAATTAATTGTTTAAAGTTTTAGCATAAATGGCAAAATATTTTTTTTTCATATATGCCTAAAATACACCTTTCTTTATGTTTTTTAATCTTATACAGTTTTTAATTATTTTTATTCCTTATAGTGTATGTTTATAAGGTTGTTCATCAACCTTTACAAGTTGCACCATGATACTTTGTTACGCTCCCTCAGACCAACCTGTTATTTTTTTCAGTTTGTTTTTTTTTTTTCTCATTTTTTTTCTCAGTTTTTTCCTCAGTTTTTTTTTTTTTTTTTTACAAAATTGCTTTAAAGTGACTCATGTCTGAGAGTCTTTCATTGAAATTATTGACATTTTATCTGGTGATTGTTCGTTAAAAAATGCAACAAAATGTATTCACATTTCTATTTTTTGTTTTCAATTAACAGCGCTTGCTTCGCTCAGTATACAGTAAGTGGATTATTAAGCAATACTTCACTTCTTTCACGTTATAGGCCCTTAAAGTAGCTTTTCATCGTGCTAAAATATTTTAATTGATAAGAGCAAAACCTCCTACCTGAAAATATTGAGAAAAAATGTTGTTTCATAAATATTTTAACACGTGCAAGAGGCTGTTAAATATTAAATCCTCTCTTATAGCTCCGGACATTTCATATTTTTAAAAATTAAAATTAGTTTTTTATGCTTCTATTAGAATTCGTTTCATGTTTTAGGAGCTTATTCTTATTTTTCCTATACATAGTTAACGATATTTATAACTACACAATATGGAACAGAATTATCACAAGTAATATCAAAGTCCTGGCGGTGTAGTGGTAACCATACTTGCCTTCTAAACCCAAGATCGCGGGTTCAATCCCGGCCAGGATCGATGTGTTTTTTCGGCCATATAAATCCCAAGTATTCGGAAGGGAAGTGAAGTTGTGGGTCCCGTGTCGTACATTTACGGAACGGAAAAGAACATCGAGTCTGAAAGAAGAGGCCTCTGAGCAAAATTTGTCGGTAGTTTCACGCCCTGAATTGAATGGGACGCTGATAACCTGAGATGTTAAAGAGCGTCCATAAATAAATCAAATCAACAAGTAATATAACAAGAGAGCCTGAGATTGCAAATAAAGTCATGAACGTAGTGAGTGAACTAATCTGCAAAGCTTGGACTCTAGAAACTTTTTCACGAATAAAACAAGAATTTAAATATAATTCCCATAAACTTCTTACAATATTATAATTGTACATTTGTATTATGATGAATATTTTTTTCAAGCCATCTAGCGACAGACAAACGTCGATTGTCAGTAATGTCCTTAGAAAAGAACCAAATACTGGTTTGGGACTATTTCATGAATAGAATAACAATAAAAGTAATACAAATATTTAATTCGCGCACAGAATATTAACATTTATATAAAATGCCATCTTTACTTATCAATACCTACCTATTCAGAAACCGTGAGACAAATGGACGAAAGTCGAATCGCTACCTTCGATTCACTAATACCAAGTGAGAAAAACAAAATAGAGAAAACATTTTACCATTCTGAACAACGTGTGTATTAAAATTTATGGTTGCTTAGGTATATATTGTTACATAATTTGCAAAATGATGTCAGACTATTTACTGAATACGCAAAAACAATTTATTGAATAAATAAACATTAAAGTACTTAAATTTAAAATTAATGAAAGCACAGAAATATGTTCAGTTATACGTGCTCGGGTGTTATATAGTGGAAGTATAAAGTTGGCTACACTGACCACAAGCCAAACGCACGTCACGTGATAAAACGGATTTGATAATTATTATTATTATTATTATTATTATTATTATTATTATTATTTTAAAGATATTTTGACTGCGATATTCGACTATGAATGGTCAACATTCAAAATTTTATTTAGTTTCATTAGTCGATTTTAAGGTGATGTCATATATATATTTTTTAAACAATGTATTACAAAGAATGTGGTTAGAAACAGGTTTGAATGAACAGAACAGTCAGGTTGTAGAGTAAATCTTTCGCTCGGGCTTTTACCAACTCACATGCAGGATATATAGCAGATATAGCAAAGTATAGCTTTTAGGACATATAGCAAAATACATCATACAAACACAGTCTGGACCAAGAATGTTAAAAGTAATATAAAAGTACTACTGAATTATTTCTTCTTCTTCTTCTTCTTCTTCTTCTTCTTCTTCTTCTTCTTCTTCTTCTTCTTCTTATTATTATTATTATTATTATTATTAAACGAATTCTTAGAAAGTACGCAACAAGTTGCCATGCTTTACTGTTGACTATAATGCATACAATGCGGAGATAATCTATGTACAATTGTAAACAATTTATTGCAACTATTTGTTTATTTCATAGGAATTAAATTATAGAGCAAGTTAGCCATAAGTTTGCTGGTACGAGACTAATTTGGTAATTCCTCGGAATGAAGTATTAAAAAATGTTTTAACTCTTTAAAACGATTCTTAATTTTCAACACAGTTAGGATTAACGATAATCACTTTCTCCAATGAGCTTTCAAAACCTTTATACCATTAAAAAAATCAAATTCCGTCATACCTACAAACATTTGATCAAATGCATCGAAATTCTTGGCCTTTTCAACTTTGGGAAGAAATACAACTCTTATAGAACCAAATCAGGTGACTATGGCGATGGGAGAGCTATCATATTTAATTTTATTTATTTTTGTCCTTTCAATTTCACATGAAGGAGATGTCTTGATAAAACACTGCTTTATTCTTTGACTATTTCACTCATATGACGTCATATTAAAATAGACAAATGAAACGAAACAAAATTTTGAATTTTGACCAATCACAGCCCGAGTACGGAGTGAAATAATCGGGAAAAAAATATAAAATCCGTTTTTCACGCGAAGTGCATTTGTCTTGGGCTCAGTGTAGCCAAATCTATACCTCCACTATATAATTCCTGTTGATCACTTTTGCTAGAGGCGTTGGGGAGCATCAAAAGCATGGACAATCGACAATCATTACGCAAAATGGGGAGTTCTTCAACGCGTTTTATTGATGCGTCAAATGTGCAAATTGATCTTATCATTAAGAATTCTAAACCACAGAATACAAAGAAAAATAGAGATACTGTACTCTCTCTCTCTCTCTCTCGGTTGGTATTAGAAAATCGAACGGTACGATTGTAAGAGTCGATTTTTTTTTCTTTCTATTTTACCTCACGGCTTCCGAATAGAATAGATATCCATAAGTATAGCATTTTATACAATTGTTAATATTCTGTGCGCGAATGTCAAATATATATATATATATATATATATATATATATATATAACGTTTATTCTTATTCCATTAATGAAATAATCCAAAACCCGTATTTTGCTCTTCTGTATCGGCCTTACTGACAGTCGACATCCCCCTGTCTCAAGATTACTTGAAAAGGTTAAGTATACATATACAATGATTACAGTTTTATAAGCGAAGTTTAGAAGAATTATATTTAAATTCATATTTTATTTTATTCGTGAAATAGTTCTAATAAATATCACTCGAGGGTCTGAGCTTTCCAACTCTGCAATCTCAGAACCTCCCGTTATGTTACTTGTGATAAATCTCATGTATTTTATTTTTGAGTTGGTTGGATAGTTAATATGACATGCTACAATAATGGCCATACAATAGGTAAACATTTAACACCTCGGAAAACTAAAACCATAATCTTTCCACCCGACTTCAAGAATTTGACTTTCTTTGGCGCAGGCCCATGGTTTTAACAGAAATTATGCTCCTGGTATATAATAGTTTATCCATGCTTAATCGTCTGTCATAAATCGACCCCATAACCTCTTTTGGATTACTATGGAAACATAGAATTTACTTAGAAATTTGCATTGTGATTTGTTTTTAGCCAGGTGTCAGCAATCACGCTAATCTATCCTTTGAATAATTTTTCATGCATAATTCCTCCGTCAAAATAATATTCCATCATCCACATCGAAACCGTCGAAAATGATGGAGCAGACTGCCCTAAAGGTTTCTCACTTCGCTATGAATCCTGTTCATTTCATACCCTTCTTCACTAAGTCTGCACGATATTATTAGCTATGTTCCTACCCTCATTTGTAGGTCATTCCGAGAAATATACAGATCGCTTTGTATAAAATTGCAAACGTTTACTTGAGATAGAGTATGAATCAATCTATTCTACCTAATTAATGAAGTGCGAGAACGCGTCGAGAATGAACCGCGCGCTCGGCTTCCACAATGCATGTACAACTGCTGGGATGTTTCAGGTCGTTCATTAATTGCTGATGTATGGTGGTCTCCACAGATGAGACTTTGGTGCCCGAAACAAAAGAACTCCATTGCAATGGTGTCGATCTTAATCTCTGATATAAAAAAAAAAAAAACTATTAAGAGCAAGATTGTGATTAATGGGGGAGGGGAGGTAAGGTTTATGTAGGGTGGTTTGCACATTGACTTCCTCCTAAGAGAACGACGCATAGTGAGTAGGGAATCTCCTCGAGGCCAAACAAAAACACCCATCCCTAAAAAGATTCCAGCTTTTTACAGGATAATACTTTCCCACATACAGACGCTCATGTGATTTTAATTTATTTGGGTACTTGAAGTAGTTTTTATGAGCTGAAAAATTTAATAGTAATAAAATAGACAATATGTACAATTGCTAAAATAGCTCCTTTTATTTGTTTGTTTATTTATTTTTATGCGCATATGGTGCCAATATATTTCCCAATTTTTTTTTAAAAATAAGATCAGCTGTATTGATGAATCCCACGTATCTTTTCTGTATTCACCAAAATATAATTAAAACTTAAACATTTCTTGTGCTTCGCATTGTTAAAGAAACTTCGAAGAATAATAAACAGTGTCTGAAACCTAAGCCGAGCATAGTTCTCCGTTAAAGCATGCTCTAGATTATGTTTATTACTTCATTGTGAATTCTAGAAGTATCATATTATTTTCGAACGCTGTAGAAATGCTGACTTTCAAATAAAAATATCGTGCAATGACATTCCGATTTTGTGATTGCGTAGAACATTTCGACACTCGAAGCATTCGACAATCAAATGGGGGCAGCAGCGCAATAAAATGAACTGCAAAACCTCTTCTTATCATAAAAATGTGTTTTTCTTTATGATATGTTTATGCGCATATAGATTATTTTATGTTCAAATACCCCTCCTTTTTTCGTGTTTATAAATCCTATGAAAATTGTGGAAAAAAGCATAATAATGAAGCTTCTTCCATTACAAAGTTATGAAATAAATTTCAATAAAACAACAAAATGTGTAGGTTGGTTGTATGGGAGGTTGAAAAGCTTTCCTCTCATTGTTACCACAATACGCCCACAAACAACCGAATCTCCTACTGGGTTTTGATTATACGTGGTTTGATGAATAGCTATTATCATAGTACGTGGGTTTATAAAACGCTCGAACAAAGAAAAATGGCCAATCATTTGCCTCAAATAACTGTCAAAGAATGTACAGCAAGAAAATGCTATTCCACAATAGTGTGCAGAAATATTTAGCAATACACTGGCAGCTGCCATGGAGACATTCTTCTGTTTGTTTCGTTGAGTATGTTTCTCTAATAGACATTGTTTTATGTGATTTTCATTCTTCACACGCTCTTAAAAAAGTCTTCAATTGGCTTCTTACATAACAAATGAGATTGCATTTTTCATCACCACGACGAGGATGTTTGTTTCTGATTGTTGTAGTTGAACCTACACATTTTAAACGCAAATAACGTTGTTTTATTGATTCCTACTTTTAGAAGAAAATACTATTATCTCTGAAAACTTGTATCGGGCTTATTCAATGTTATCGCAAAAATAGACGCAGTTTTTCATCATTCTCAGCAGTTTCGTATCCAAAATGGTTTAAATGTTGGTACATGCAATATGAGTATTTTTAAAATAGAAATTGTCAGAGTTAACCCAATATGTTATTGGGTATATTGGGTATATTCAAGAGCACGAACTCGGAACTACTGGATAAACATTGAAAAGAGCTGTCTGTACTTGTAAAGAACAAAGTGATGAATACACACAAGATCTTGGATGAAGATATAGCAATGACGGGTGGTACTAAAGTACACTTTGTTTTGGCACTTAAGATTCTATAGAAAATGAGGGAAGCACGAGCACTCATTTGTAAAAAATTCTCTGTTTTACATTTTGAATTTATAAACGTTATATTCCTAAATCTATTAACATTTGAACATTTGCCGGCGTATTCCACTAAATGTTACCAGCCGCAGTTTAAACAAAATATTTTCGTTTTTCAATATTATACTTTTTAATCCTGCACACTTTCTATTTTTCTTGTATTTAGATTTCTTATTCGTATAATAGTTTACAGTCTTTTTCGTGCAAAGTACAAGTTTAGTTTTAAAATGTCAGATTTGTTCTTGGTACACATTGCACAGCAACAAGAAAAAACTTTGCAAATGTGAATTTATATCCCTGGATGAAAACAATTGGATTCGTTGACTACTAGCCTGGCCACAAAAGCGGAGAAATTTGGAAATTAAGGAATTAAGTCCATAGTTACGGTTAATTGTAGCCGTTTTCTATGTCTGCTTACAAATTTGGAGGTCCTGGGTTCAAATCCCGAAGTACATTTTCCCTGGAATTTTTCCTTACAAAGGTGACTGCATACATTGCGTGCATTCATTTCATCGAATATTCATTCTTATCCTTTTAGATCTTCGTTCTTATCTACCGTGCACTATATACGCAATTTACCAAATCTCGTTGTCCTATTAAGAGGAGCTCTATAAAGACCACATTGCAAAATTTTGAATTGACCGCCCGTGATGTTTGTAACCCATAGATCCTTAGTTCGATTCCCAATCAGGCCAAGTTGTCTGGGTAAGATATTTTTTCCCTTAAAGTTTTTCCTTACTCTGAGATAGTCAAATAACTTTAAGACGCGAGGGACTCCAAGTTCATTTGCATCATCATTAATTCGTATCACTTATTCACATAGATTAAGTAGGTACTCATAGGTTTAAGAATTCCCATATCGCCTCATCATACAACGTAGTGGCATCCGATTAGCCTCCTGGAGTTAAATGTCGTCTGTAATACCGCCATGCAAGCTCACAAGTTAATGAGACAATGAGTGGCATTAGACATAAAAAGATTTGACATAAATTATTAAGTTTCAGACTGTGTCTTGATGCTATCTTTGTTCTTCAGTGTGTATACAGTTGCTTTATAAAACTCCGAATGTGTTTTTAACTAACGCTGTTAATTCTCATTGGTGTGCGGAACCAGGTACAAACTGTAAAATTTGTTGGTTACCGCTCGGGTATGTGGGAGGTTCAGGGAAAGTCGAGGACGATAAAGAAATATGGTAATAAAGGGAAGAGCAACTACAAAAAAAGCAGGAGAGAATGTCTGTGCAGCAGGTTGGAGTTTGAGGTTCAGGTAGAAAACTAATAGTAGGGGATTACCTTCATAAAGCACTCCCTACAGGTCTCTGTGTCGTTTATTACAGAAGAGTAGGGGGGGGAGAGGATGTATTCTGTAATCTTCCTAGATATTCATTAACAGGAAGTGTAATCCCATTCCATATTTTCAGAGGCACTTAATAATAGCTCCAGAGAATCTCACAAATTACTGTAGTTCATTTATTCTCATTTGCTTTGTCTGTGAAACTCTCTGGATTAATTTTTTGGAAAGGTTTTGAAAGTTTGAGGTAATCTCTGTTTAAGTTTGAAATCTAAGGACATTCTTTGGCACTCAATCAGTTCTTATATAATATCTGAGGCGCACATCTTTAATGAAGTTTGTGCTTTTTTATTCTCTATGTTTAAATAACAAAATTACGATAAAAAGCAGAAAGTTAGGTTAGGTGTCTTGCATGCATAAAATTCCTTTGTATCTTATATCACCAATACTTGCAGAACCTCCCTGAATAGAATGTGCATGCAAGCGTTAAAAAATGTGATTTTCTCGAATAGTACGTGTGTTTTTCTTTATTTAAACGCAGAGTATTATACGAGTAGTTTATTAGTTCACAATACTTATGTGGCAAAACTTAAAATTTAGTTGGCCTTCTTTGGAGCAAACGTTTCGTTTTTCAACTATACTTCTTTCCTTTGTAAGTGCAATGAAACGTAAAAGAAAGCCAACATAATATAGGTAATTAAAATCAAATAAAAAAATAGCCTACGTAGAAGACAACAATTATAACCTGCTTTACTTAACTTTTTACTTTATCTTGAATACCTATAGAGACCGGATGTTCAGGAATTAAAAAGATGGGAATAGGCAACAAAAGTTCACTTAAAATATGTAATATGGGTAGTAAAAAAGCCATTACGGATGTATTAATTCAGGAATTAAAAAAGGTAGAAAAAGGCAAGGGAAAAGGCACAAAGTGTTATAGAATAGGCAGTAAAAACAAGCATTACTAGTAACTAAATTTTCATTTAATGCAATAATAATTAAATTTGCAAAAATAATTATTTTAAATAATTAGTTACCTACAGTTGTACGTAATTTCTTTTTTGTATCATAAGAAAAATATAAATAATGATTTTATTTATTTATTTGTTTATTTAGCTGTTTGTTTATTTATTTATTCTGGCAAGAGTTGAGGCCACGAAGTCTTCTCTTCCACTCTACCGGGCGAAAAAAACAGCAAAAATATAGAGTCCAAGATACCTAGTTATAAAAATACAAAAAAGACAAATTATGTGTGTGTGTGTGTGTGTGTGTGTAAATATTACATATTTTATATAGTTAGAAGGTAGAGAAATTTCACTGTTTCTGCAATAATTTCTCTCGAGTACAAGGGGAGATGAGGAGGAGGAGGAGGAGGAGGAGGAGGAGGAGGAGGAGCGTGAGCAGAAGAAGAAGAAGAAGAAGAAGAAGCGAAAGACTAACTGTTGTAATTTCTAGAGTTGAGATGACAATTTAATTGCTTTACTGTCCGATAATCTCTGACTTCAGGAGGAAGGGAGTTCCAGATTCAGAGATACGCTTTTTATATTTGTTAAACAGCATTATTATTTATAAAGAAAAACCACAAAATACTCAAAAGACATTTAATAAACAACTGGCTTTTCTTCTTAATTTTTTGTATTAATGCAATATGCAGATTGCGAAAGAAGAGACTATTACTTGTTGAATCTAACAAGGAATGTTGCTGATAGGATCCCAGTGAAAATTTACGATGGCGATCTCATTTTCATTACGGAATAGAGACATCTAAATGCTTTTCCTTACCGCGTCATCGTTGGTGTTAAAAGTCTTTGTAATCGGAACGGGCCGCATTGGGAGCCTAGGCATAAACGTTATTGTTAGGTCATTTGGTGTAAAATTAAATCCACTGCAAAACATTCTTTAAAATAGCTGCGCTAGAACAAACCATTGCTTTTTATTTCCGCCAATGAAGCACCATATACGTTGGCAAAAACAAGAAAATAATTATAAAAAAAGGCAGAAATGGAAAAAATAATAAAAATAGGCAGCAATGTATAATAAAGACAAAAACAAAACCTGCCTATTAATATTTAAAGATAGTTCACAAATATAATTTTTGCACTTTTGGATCTTTTCTGAGAGTCAGCAATAACTAAAGACACTTTGTCATAAATCTGGGCTGAGTTTATGACTGTAAATAACACTACAGCTAAATTTAAGTAAGAAATTGAATTATATGGTGTAGAAATTAATTGATATTTTAAAAGAAAATATAGCTGTAGAAACTGAAGTTAATATGTAAGTATATAATTTATTACTAACGGAAATTCAATTTTTTTTCTTTTATTTTCTTTTCTTATATTTTCGCTCTCGCTTAAGTTAACTGGATTCCTCACATGCAATACTTTCACCTGGAGAGTGCATTTTAACACATTTAAATATTACACCACTTAATGAAGAAAAAATTTCTCTTGAATGGTATGGAATTAAATAATTCACTGCTTACTTTTTCCCTGCTACTACATTTTCAGAATCTGTACGGCCTTTTTCAAAAGCTTCCTAGATCATCTATCAGATGAGGCTAATGCCCCAATCTCCCCCCCTTCTTCCCCTGTACCCTTCATTCACAAAATCAGTAAAAAATAAATAAAAACTACTTTTGAGTTCAGCCACTTTCTTGGGCATGCTATAAATAATAATAATAATAATAATAATAATAATAATAATAATAATAATAATTACTACAAGGTTGGGGGAAAGTTATTAAAGGTAAGAATAGGCGCCTACTTTTAAAAAAAATCTAAAATGTCATGCTGGTATGTGGCCGCGCATTGTCATGTTTGAGGAACAGTCTTGTCGACCACTTCCCCTTTCGTCGTTGTTGAATCCTGCGTTTAAGCTGTGTAAGGGTCTCGCAGTATACATCACTATTGATGCCTCGAGGACGCCAATGCATTAGCAATAAGCCTGAAGTGTCCCAAAAGACGGTGATCATCTGCTTGTCCACAGACGGAACTGCACGAAATTTCTTGAGCCGGGGACTCCCTGGATGTTTCCATTGCATGGCCTGAACCTTCTTCTCTGGTGTGTGATAGTGACACCATGACTCGTCACCAGTTATCAACATCCGGCTCTTCATCATGCATTTTTGGTAACCGACGACAGGACTTCAACCCTTTTGTCCTGTGCTCGTGTCAAATCCCGTGGAATCCAATGAGCGCACTCCTTTTTCACATTCAAATCATCGTGTGCACGGCCGAGGCCTGTCTGACGTTGCAGCTCATCAAAGGCTATGCGCCTATGTTCCTGAGAGACTGCGATGTTGACGGACGACCAGTATCACATTCTTGTGTGCAGATTCCTTGCGCTGGCGAATTCATTCATCCAGTACTAAATGGTCTTCTGTGCAAGAACTTCTTAACCACATATCGCTGTTGAAGTCTATGAATTTCAGCAGTTTTGATCCCTTCCTTCCACAGAAACCATGCAGTCCATATTTATCCATTATAATCACCTTCTATCTTGTCCATGTCTTTCTCTAATTGACAACGAACGAACACTGTCTTCGGTACACACTCTGCATGCAGTATTAATATCAGACCATCTAATTGCGAATAGATGTAACCGGAGATTGCGCGGTATTCGTAAAACGCATCTATTGTAAATCATTTCCATCTTCTTATTCTTTATTTATTAATTAAGACACCCTCAGGCATTCTTAACATTATAAGAAACAGGACATAGTATGAAAGTAGCACTGGCAATGCTGGAGAATTACCATGTATCTCGTGGCAGTGTGTTGCTGTTTACACGAAAGCAATAACACTAGACACTCCCAACTCGGTGGGCATTAATGTTTGTCCCGCACTTAGAATGTTATGCAACAACTCCCTGGACTTAATATTGGTGCCATGCTCAACTAATGTTTAAACATTGTCTATAGTTCAAATCCCAGACTGCTAGTCATACAAGCGGTAAGTTGTAGACACCATGTGGCCACGGATGCTGAGGCAATGACCTATCTCTGACTCTACTCGATTGCTGCGGGGCGAAATATCATATTGATCCTCTTTGACTCGGCGCGGCGTCAGATACCAAAACTCTCACAATATGCTCTGTTCGAATGGCTTGCTTTTTATCGTGTGTATCGGGACACTGATATATTTGATGGTATTTGGACTATATAAATTTCACGAAATATAAATAAATAATAAGTAGGTCTTTACAGGAGAGAAGCCACCTCATGCGATAAAGATAGCGTGAGATTTTGGAGGAACGAACAGGCACTCAGTGCAGCATACTGTTTTCTAACTTCTCCAGCTATAGTTAAAGCACCCGAATTAGTAGTTAACTTTATAGTGGAACCAAGATGAAAAACCTGCATATGGCCTTCTGAACGCACGTTTATCATTACAGCGGTTAGTCCATTCGCATGACCATCTGCTTAACTACAAATTAGGGCTCCCTGCATACAAAATTATAAGACGAAGTTGGAGAAAAGGAAGAAATGGACAAAGAGGAGTTTACAGCCTTCTTTGCTAAACTTTGATGTTATTAGTTCGGTGTTTGCTATGCTCTGTGTATCACTGAGACTTGCAGAGCTCTTATTTTCCATTATTTTTGAAGAGTTTAAAAACATTTTAACATTTCGAGCTGATGCCATATTTTTAAAACTGTTTAACTTTTAATGGGAAATAAACTTTTTAAAAAATATATCGGTCATCCAATAAACGGATGACAGACGGTCTGCTTTGGCCGAGAAGCCATCTCTCAGGACCAGCCGGGCTACAATACAGTAGGGGTTGGCGGGTGCGGCATAAGCTTGTAAAACTACCGTGACAGTCCAATTAATTCGTAAAAAGTTATGTACTCACCAATGTCGCTTTAATTGCCTACCTACTTTTTGTGAGTTGTCATTTTCATTGTTGTCATTTTTTCAGAAACATATCTTGGAGAGGGTTTCCCTCCAGCACATTCCAGAAGACAAATCTTGCAGATATCAACGGGATATTGTTGTTTAAATTTTATTGTTACACGGTGCAGAACAATATTGATAAAACAAGTACAAAATCTGTGCTTGCTTAAATATCCTCTAATTTAAGAGTGCTCCCCACGGAAAGTAAGGTAAAATGCATATTGACCAATTCAGTTTTTTTGTGATCAGAAGTGTCGAGGATGTTTTTGTGTATATACTTAACATATTTGTTATTTTAAGGTATGTAAATTTACGAGAAGCTGTTATTGTGTTTATAAAAATATGTTAATATTTATTTTAAAAGAGATGGGGGGACTCGGAATGTTTGTTATGAAAACAAATAACCTCTAAAACGGTTTTAGAAAACTGATATTTCAAAAAATATATAAGGATAAATCTTATCATATTACTGTGTTTATTTGCCTTAGAGAGGTAAGTTTGTATACTGCAAGATGATGCAAAATGTCTCTTAGCACATGTGAAAATGAGAATGAGGGTGAGAGTCTGTTGAAACATAAGGAAAATGCATGTTCAAAAACTCAAGACATAAAAAATCAAGTAGCTATGAAATATAGAAACCCCATTATCCAAAAATAGTGTTCTATTCTTTTTGAAAGTTTATAAGCCATAGCTCTAGAATTTCTGAGAACTGATTCTGTACAGTCAAACTTTCTAAAATTATTTGTCTTCTTTGTAATTTCTTTAGATTATTATAATTATAATTCTATGTATGTGAAGATTCCGTGAACCAGATGCGCGAAAACTACAAGAAATTTGTTCTTAGCTCCAAGGAAAACCCGTTCAACTGTACTGCAAGCAGAATTCAAACTGGAATCCTCTACCTCATCGTCAGTAATGTGTTTTTACCGATGCTCTAAGCTGGTGGTTCCTAAATGTTTTCGACTCCTAAACCCGCTTCATAAGGATCTGAGGTGAGGGAACTCCTTATTAATATACAAAATGTTAAGCCTTAGGATTCTTCTCCAAAAACGACAGCGCTTAAAATTTGAAGAGATTATCCTCCTCAATGGAGCGACAACTTATTATCGGCGCAGCAACCGCTGCGTCCTCTACCTCCAACTTGCGAATGAAACTGCTTAAGTTCGAATGATTATACATTTACTCATCATTAAAACACCGTTTAAATATGTTATGTGGTGACTGAGATCGGACGTAAGTTACAAAGCTACAAGATTTGAACAAAACTGCATCATCCTTCTTACTGAACTTAAAATGAAGGGGTGAATAAATAGCTTGCTTTGAATGGCACAGATCTTCGAAGTCAGGAATCTCACAAGTTGAAAGTGATCTAAGACTTTATTTAACTTCCGTGATCTGACTCGCATCTCCGTGTCCATGATCAAAGTATTTTGCTTTTAACGACTAAGAAAAGTATTCCCTGCCACTAAATATGTGAACACATGCTATATTTCAAAGCACCGAAAACAATATGTCTAATGTATAATTGCAACAAGAAACTCGAGATCCGCCATTGCAGAAACGTTTTGGCGAACACCTTGCAAGATTTTCGGAAATATTGGCCTTACCCAGTGAATTTTTTTTAACGAAATAAATTACAGATTTTTTTTTCTGTTTCTAAATAAACCTATTTTTTTAAGTGTATAAAACCCCCAGCTGAATTACTTTTGGTTCCAGTACAAACCAGGACTCTTATGTACAACTTTTCTTCTTGTAACAGCAACAAAGTGGGCTAGTAAAAGGGAACAAATGCTAAAACTTTTCCATGACCAGCTGCGCAGGTAGAATGACCACCTTCGTCCAGAACCGGATTTCTTTGATACCTTGCAGACCCTTTCCTTTTTTCGCTCATCTCTCCGCCCGTCCTTCATCAGGGAGCCAACATGACCACGTAGCTAAGCCTGAGGGTAGTCTGGTGACAATAATGACTTGTTGGACCTCATCCGAGAGTCGTCGACAGAAAAAGTTTCGTTTTAAATACTTAGGAAAAATTTAACACTCGTGTAACTTAATTCTGAAAACCACAGGATTTTTATCAATTGAAGGTGCATAGGGCATTTCTTTCATTAAACTGTAGTTAATACTTTTGTATTATCTGATATTGAAAGCTAGAACGTCTTGTCGGTATTCTTTCTGCAACTTGGACCGCCTCGTTTCTTTATTATAAGTATTAAAAGTATAAAAAAGGGATCTCACAATTTAGAAACGTGCTTAATACTAACTAGTTTCCGTGACTATTTAGGCGAAGGAAGCAAGAAACTTCCTAGCACGTTGATCCACTTAACAAATGTAAATAAATCCATGCTTTGCAGCATAGCTGAGTGTGGACGTGGTTCCAATGAAGTGTACATAATCGTCAATAAGCTTGGAACAAAACTGTTGATAAACAATGTTCCATCTATGATGTATAAAACTTAATGGATCACCAATTTCTAGCAATAAGTCATGCCGAATGTTAAATCGTGTTTGTTATATCGCCTCTTTATAAATAGAGATTATTTTCTTAATTGCACGGTATGAGTTTGAACCAGTAGTAATTATAAAACAAAGCAGTAGCATTACTAATACTTCTATCATCAACATCAAAATAACAACAGCAACAACAACAATAATAATAATAATAATAATAATAATAATAATAATAATAATAATAATAATAATAATAATAATAATAATAGCTGCACCTGGTACAGTGTTTTTTCTACTTGCAACATTCTAAAATAGCGCTCCCAATAGATCGCTTGCTCATTCTCAGAAAACTCGACCTAATTATGGAATATAACGTTGTCATGTTGTGTAATATTTGTTAGACATAATTTGGATTTTGTATGGATTAAATACCGACATCTCCACGTAGTCCAAAATACAGTAGAAACTCGATATGCGCCTCTCTCATCGGATTATCCGACGGTCTTCCTCATCATCATCATCATCATCATCATCATCATCATCATCATCATCATCATCATCATCATATTTTCCTCGTAATTAACCGAGAAACCCCCCTCCCCTAAAATCCGATCTGTGCGCTTTATTAACAAGGGACTTCCATAACGGTAAATTACTACCCCTTCTTTTACCCCTTTGGCCACTTGCAGTACCTTAAAGTATCTAAGCGAGGCCTTCTCAAAGTTTACAGGCTTGGGTATGGCAGCTGCGACACTACAATGGCATTATACTATGAGTCATAAGTGGTATTTAGTTCTCGTATTTTCGTATTCAGTGGAATTATTGAACTTAACGTTACACGGAGAATGTCCCTGGTACATGTCACGCCTCCTTTGACGATCAGCTCGGCGAAAACCGAACGTCAAAGAAACTTCTCCTCCTTAGTGTTGGACATGTGAATGCTATCGCGTTTTGAGCTTTTCTATTTTTCGTCTTTATTGTAGCCTGGCGTGGAGAAGTGTGTTGTGTGTGCTAGTATTATTATTGCAGAGGTTTAAAAAAAAAGAATAAGTGCCAATTAAATCAATGTATATAGAGTGGAAGGAAGGATTTGGAAAAAGAAAATTAATTTTACTGGTTGTATGTAATCTAAGGGGTGAATAATAATTTCTTCCTCTCCGACGATGGTTTTCTTTGACTTTATATTTTGCCACGGCTGTCGAGACTCTGCTGCTGAATATTTTTATGGTCCTATGACCATAGGGGAAGGAATCTAGGAGATTAATAATATTTTTTCGTTATGGAAGATGACAAATTATTGTTCACACTCTATTGTGCATAAACTATTGTACTGTTGCACTTAACCAATAAAGCTCGTCTATTTAATGCTCTTCCAAAACTAACTACCATTTTCCACTAATTGAACTGAACTTAGAAAGCCCTTCCACTAATAATGCCCCACTGAATACTTTTGCAAAACTGACTGCGGGCCACAAAATTGCAAACTAAATAAACATGGCCCACGTAACTTTTTACATGTAGATATCAACTGAAGAGGTTTTCGGCCTGTCTTTTCATCCCAATTGCCTCCACATGTTTTATTGTGTCTACCCAGCTTTACAATTCTCTAATAAACATCTTGCTGAAGAATTCTTAACAAATGTTGTTTCAAAAGGCAACAGAGATTCCCAGGTCAGATTTTATGGCTGGGGTAACTTTCTGCACACTTGCGAGAAAATAATATTTTACACACAATAGTTCAACACTTGTACAGGAAAATGACATTACACTCATGGTTATAAGGAAGTTACATAAAATTACTTGCTATAATTATTCTAATTAATTAAGAGGGTGGCAGCTCATAAATACTGTCTCATTATTAATAAGCTGTATTATTTTGTTGTTAATGATGCTGCATCAAAACAGTTCGTATGTCTGGAATATGGGGGGGGGGGATATGAGTACAATAAAACGCTGAGAAGGCACACTCGGAAAAGTTGGATGTTTTCCGGCCTCTTAACGCTAGGTATTCCTTTCTTTTCATTGAGTAAGAAACATCTCCAGTGTCTATTATAAAATCATTAATATCTTTAGGATATGCAATAGGCGGTTCATTGCGGAGCTGCAATTGACATATGCTGTGTATGTTTTTACACATATACCATTTAATACTGCAAAGAAAACGAGAAAGGCCATTAAGGAAATTTCCACAACAAGAGAACTTGAAGTTGTGAAGAAACACGGGACATCCTTAAAGGCAAGTGGAATCAACACAAGAGCACCTGTGTATGCATATATTACATTCACTGCAATTAATTTGCATTTACCCTGGATGCCACTATCTTGCACAAAATATATCTCAGGCACTTTAAATCGCGCTTTCTTTGCTGCAAGATTGGAAGGCAATGACAAAATCTCATCGCATTCCCCTCGCAAAACCGTATACAACGGACACTAGCACCATCTCAAACATACTCTTTGCTATTAAAAAAAATCATCACATTCCTTTTGCAAAACCTAATACAACGGAAGTCAACAAAATAGCTTGTTATAGGCGTACGGTTGTTCAAATTAAGAAATCTCTCGCTTATACAGTTCGGAATACATGCAAAGCTTTTACTGTTAAAAGTGCATGCCTTTTTCTGGTTTAATTATCAATTTCTTTACTTGTTACATTGCTACATTGCATTTTCCCGTTTGTTTTCATGTGATTACTACTAACATACTTCTTACAAAATAATTTTGGCGACTAAGATTGCTTGTTTCTCTGCGTTATGACTATATGATTTTTTATCCGCTCCGCATTGATGCAGTCCTCCAAACTAACACCAAGGAGGCGAAAAGTGAAGTTTCGTTTTCTTCGCTGCAGATCGTGAAAGGAGGCATAACTTGTACCAGGCACCTTCTCCGTGTAACGTTAAGTAATTATTGAAGTTTATAACCACGGGGTAGAACAGTATTTGCATCTTTGTGTTTATTAGATTAAGAATTAGCTACTTTTTTGTTTTTTATTACTGATACAGTGTGCTAAAATGCCTAGCAAGTGTTCCATGTTGGGTTGCAAATCGAATTATCAGATGACTCAGTTTTCCCTTTTCCTAATGTTGCATGTGAAGACAGCAGTGAAGATGTGCATAAGGAGAATAATTTAATCTGATGTTAGTTCCGTTAATTTTCCCGAAGTTATACATACGAAGGGGCCAAGCAACGCTAAGTGATGCAACGGTTCAAATATTACCCAGGGAAAGATCAATGTAAACCTTATACTTGCCCCCCGTACTTTCATAGCACTCATACCTGTCATCCGAATCACCAACAAAATACGAAACGCCAGAAGAAAGGCGAATAGAAGTTTATGTTGATACATTAGTGGCGTGAAAATGATATAATTTATGATATTGAAGAATTAAAGGCTAGAGCCACAAAGATATTAAAGAATTTATCTGGTTTCGACTCCAGGAAAGAAAAGAAAATTGCATACTTGTTCCTATTAAGAAAATACGTATATATATATATATATATATATATATATATATATATATATGATAGCATTGAAATTGTGTTTTAAAGCACGACTAGCCCTTCAACTATTCTTGCATAACATGAACTTTGATAATACATATTGGACTACACCTAACTTTACCATTCGTAACCCTAACATAGGCTGTGTTTGAAAAAAAAAGAGCAAATTTCTTAAAATCTTCAGAACGTTTTATCTAAGAGTTTCGGAATTTCGTCTTTCCAGAAATTTATTACGCTGTTTTAATTCAGTTAGTAGCAATCTACTTTGAAATGTTACTTAAAGTTTAAATTACTGCAATAGGTGTGGAGCATTGATTTGAAACATTTAAAGGAGAAAGTTAGAAAGACTAATCGGAATAAAAAACCACCTTTTGAGTGAAAGCTGTGAACACAGATCTCGTAGCTATTTTATGAAGTCTGAACTTTGTGTAGTTATCTGGAATGCTTGTCAGATATCATTCATGCGTGTTTTGTTTTTTTTTTTTTTCATCAGAACATTTTTAACTACCAAGAAACGTATCTATATAAATTATTCTACAAGCTGCGAAAATGAATATAAGTTCTGTTACAAATTCTTGTTGAATGACAGTAATTGCCCTCACACATGACTCATGGCGGTAGAGTCGCTTGAGGCTCTCAATGTGCCTGTTCTCAAACACTGACCCTGCGGGTTGAAATCGGATCTACTGGAAGGCCAGTCTTGAGCAGCAATATTGTTGAAATATTTTTCTCTGGATGGAGCTTCTTGTAAACTAGTACTAAACCCTCTGGCAGCCTATTCTTGAACTGTACCACAGGCTCAAGTAAAATGGTTTCATGCAGCGTTTGGCATGAGCGCAGTTTGGTGACACTATCACCGTCCATCAAACCATAACTGAGGCAGCAGGATGGCTTCTTTAGATTCTTGTGACTCTCTCGTGAAGTTCTTGGGAAGTCGAGGCATACACGTTTGTTGTAGCTATCTTAGATGCTGAAACATTTTCCAGCCATAAAAAGAAAAGTTCGGTCGATAGTGGGCGTCTGCATTTCATCTCTCTCTCTCTCTCTCTCTCTCTCTCTCTCTCTCTCTCTCACTAGGCTTGGACTAAATATAAAACGTTCAATACTCCAGAGCATCTGCATTTCATGGGTTATATCTTTTTGCTTCCGTACTGAATCACGCCGAGTACAGCCGATATTGTTTCCTCCATCGTAGAGGACGAGGGTGTGAATTTTGGACGATCATCCCAGAGTATCAGTTTCCAAGCATCCTGGTGGTTTTTAGCTTCTGTAGGAACTGGGAAATCTCAAAAGGCGAATTTCCTATCATACTGGAAGCAATCAGTTACGGGTCTTTTTTGTTGCAGTTGAACTCCACAATGACACAAAAAAAAAAAAGTGGCAGTTAATGCTTTATCTGATCATCAAAACTTCTTGTACAGTCTTTTAAAATGTTTGCAACAGTATTTCAGTTTGTATCTTCTTCCTTTACTTTTATGAACTAGACTTTATTGTTATTTTTCTTTAAAATTAGTTTTCAAACAAGTTACAAGAATTTTAAAAGTCTTACTAACTTTTGAATATGAGCAAATAAAATAGGTGCCATTCTTAGAGACCAAGCTCTGAAACAGGTAACATTCTCTTAGACTCATTTGCCATCCCCCCCCCCCACAATTCCAAATAATTTTCTAACAATACCTTATGTTCTTAAGAAAATGATCAGGGTCTTTATTTCCAGTCTGTTAGGGACCAAAAGACAGTATACGTCTATATCTTTAAGGTAAGCATTAGTACAAAATAGAGTCGCAGATTTAGCATCGTCTCTTGTTTTATCTCCCTTAGTAGCTTGATATGCGAATTTGTAGCCTGTAGCCATGATGTGCGATTGGAAAGGTTGTTGTCTATTGCATAACATGGAGCCTGTACCGAAAACCGCCTGCAACTCTTGCAGTTAACCAGTGCTCGTTGGAAACGTGATGGCAAAAATCCTTTCACCGTGCAGTGGCTTTCTTGTGCACAATAGCTGCAAGAAAATGCCAAGGTGGGAGGAAGGCTGGTTCCGACTGAAGAATAATGTCCATCACGCATCGGAGAACCTGTGAAAGGCATCTAAAAGAAACGCTCACATAAAAATATGAAACCCATATTCTCGTTTATTCATTGCCATTTTCTGCCTTTCATGTGCTAACACTGTGATAAAGTCTTCGGAATATTAATGTGAAAAGTCTTGGGGATTGAAATACAGAGGAGAGAAACTGACAGTTGCAATATCCCTGTCGGAGTAGACAGCTCTTTTAATATAAATTTGCTCTTTGTTTCCAAATGTTAGCATTCCAAACATTTATTGCATTGCCAGTACGACCATTGTAGAACCAAGTTATACATCGCATCCTTTTCTTTAGAGAAAAGTTATGAAAGATTAAGGGTTGTCTTACAGAGGTTACTATATTAAGAAGAATTTTATTAGGCTTATTTTCCTACAAAGGACAGAGTGGCCGTTGCCTCCCTCGCCTAATATATAATATATAACTAATATATATTATTCAGATGTGAAACGGCCCATGCTTTTGCCCTCTTTCTTGCTGTTCAGGGTAAGGTGCGGTAACACTTTTCTTAATTTATTACCCCAAAACTACAAACGACACAGCTTTCGTATGTATATCATATTAAAAAGGAAATAAAATGGTTTTTCTTTGGATTTTGCCGCCAATGCTCGTTGTTCTCTCATTGGCTGCAGTTGGCGTTTTGTAAAGATGGCGACTTCTACCGAAGAGCGTGCTTTCTGTGTGTTGGAATTCTACAAATTTAAGAGTGCTACAGATGTGCAGCGGAAGTTCAGGACTAAATACGATAAAGAAGCACCAAAAAGGAGTGTATTTACGCCTGGCATGACACATTTGTGAGTACTGGTTGCTTGTGTCCTAAGAAAAGAAGTTCCCGTCTGATAGCGAGTGAAGAGACCGTTAACCGTGTGAGAGAGGCATTTATAAGAAGACGGAAAAAATCAGTTCGTAGAGCATCCCGCGTGCTGCAGGTACCACGTACGACAATTGGAAGACACTGCGTAAGAGACTGTGTATTGCAGCTCTTGCAACAATTGAAAAGAAATGACAAACAACAGCGTTATAAGTTTTGTATCCGAGTGCAACAATGGATGACGACTTCGTGAATCGCACAATCTTCAGTGACGAAGCGACATTCCAAACAAATGGCAAAGACATAACTGTGTAATGCGGGATATCAGATCCTCATGAATTCGTCGAATATGAGCGTGGTTTACCCGAAGTGAAAACTTTCTGACAATGTTATCGTGGAAATTTTCGGACCATTTTTCTTCACCGAAAACACTGGACATACGTACCTGGATATGATACAGCAATGGTTCTCCCCACAAATGCAAGCAAATCTCGACAATCTCCTGTTCCAGTCGGAATACCCCTCCTCATTACAATAACGATTTTCTGAACAACGAGCTACCTTAACGCCGGAACGTACGAGCAGGAAATAATAACTGTTTCTAAAACTGGCTTCCCAGTTCCCTGAATCTAACTAACTATGGAATACATCAGAGATTGCGTGTGTGTATGCCACCTTTACCAGAAAATCTAAAAGAACTCAAACGTAGGATTGAAGAAATTGCCACCACTGTACCTGAGGATATGCTCCAAAGAGTTTGATTACCGTAGAAATATGCCGAGTTACACGTGGTTCCTGTATCGAGTCATTGTGATATCAATAATTGAAATCAAAACCACTTGACTTCCTTTTTAATATGACATATATACAAAAGCTGTATCATTTGTAGTGTTTTTGTAATACATTAAGAAAAAATGTTTCCAGATTTTAGGGATACTCTAAATCTATACATCTTAAGTGTTTTACGTCCCAAAGAATCCATTGACCATATTCGGGATCGAACCCGCGAGACCGCTGAGGCCGACGGTTGTGGAGCTCTCTGGAGAAAAGTGTGTTCTTGTGCAATCTATGACAGTTGATGAGTCGAAGGACTCCATCACACATACTGTCGCAGATGTTCTAAGAGCTGTTTATACAGCATTGAAGAATCGCTGCTATTGTTTGTACAAGAACACAATGATGACACACCAACGTCCACAATAAAGGTCTAGCAATGAGTGCTGATGCAACTAAATCCAATTTGTTATATAACAAGTCAGTGACAGATTTTTAAATTATGCACTTTTTTAAAAAGTATTAGCAATGAAAGTTACCTCTTACTTTTGAAAAATAAAAAACCACCAAAGGCAAGGACAAAAACTCTTAAGAATGAAAATGATGAGTGCCTTTTTTTAGGAATGAAATATTTTATAAGAAATAACGCATCGGTGTAAGAGATGGTTAACAATCTTTCTTTTAATTACAATCTCTAAATAATATAGGTATAGTGTTGCAAAAATATGTTCTTAATAATTAAAAATAATAAATTAAAAGTTTTGAACCAGTCTTACTATTTGTTCATCTGTACAGATTTAATACTTTAAAATTTATTTTACCAGGTCTAATACGGTTTTAAGTTTTCAGTGTTTTATTTTGAAATTTTACAATATTTGTGACAAGCTAATAGTATAAGTTCTTTCCCTTTCGACTCATGTATTTTGTTCACTTGCACATTGTTAGCTACCAGCTGCAAGATCCTTTCGCCCTTGTTGTTCCGACCCGTCAATGAATTTCGGAATGTAGGTCTGTGCTTTGATGTTTCTTTTAAATGTCATGTATAGAACCAAAACATTTCTAATTGCATTTTGAGTTGGATTTTCAGATTCTGCATTATTTAAAAATAATCAAGAACATCTGAATTTCATTTTTGAAACTTGTGGGAAAAATTTAGCTTCGCCTAGGAATGCATTAAAACAAATAAAATCACAGACATTTTGATAGTATGATCACATTCCAATAATAAGCACTTCTACAACAATACCTAAGTACACTGTGGTAATTGCTAATTCTGTAGTACTTGAACCAGCATACAATACACAATTCACTTCGCATCCTGCAGGATGCTGAAAGAAAGCTTGAAAGAGTCTGGTGTTTAAGTTTCAACAGCTACACAGCTGATGGGAAAATCGTGATATGCTAATACTGTAATAAAGAGGCGAGTAAATTTATTAATTAATTAATGTATTAATATGTACGTCATGGAAAGTCATTTTAATGAAAAATATACTAATAAACTAATGTTTCCTTGCGGCATAGAATAAGTCCTCGTGACCTACATCATTTGTAAAAGTTCCAATAAATGAAATACGACAATGCCACAATAATAAAACTGCTTTGTTGCCAGAATTTATATCCTTTTATAAAATGCATGCACTTCTTAACATACCCGACAGTGAAATCACATGATGTAAGAATGGCTTGGGACTAAATGAAACTCTAATGACTAGAAGTTAAGGAAAAATATAAAGCACGATATAAGTTCCTTCCTGTCATATCACGTGATGTAGAGTATGGCATATGACATACGGTTTTTCATTGTACAAAAACATTCTCTTTTGACAGACAGTACAATCTCTTGCCAGAAAAAGCGGAGAAACTGTTCGTAATTTGCTGTCATGTATGGTTCTAGTTAATCTGTAGTAATATTTTGATGTACAAATATTAAAGTATATTAAATTGTAATGCCACCTTTCAATTTGGATATGCTATTTTTAAAAATAATTACAAATGTTTTTTCATACTTTAGTAATTTGTGTTTTATTTGTGGTCAACATTTCTCCATACTTTTCCTCTCGCTAATCATAACGCATTCATATTTTCGTGCTAATTATTTAACTTATTAATGTGATATATAGGTATATATAAATGAAAAAGTAATTTCTGGAGCAATATAAATGAAATAACAATAAACTATAGAAGCAAAGATAGATAGAATACTTAAATAATTATATTTCGCTATATTTCCAACAACTGTATTCTTCTTCTAAGCTAGAAGACAAGTTGTGCTTAAGTGTAGAATGTAAAATTTAACACTCTCCCCTAATAACTTAACTACATTATTAATATCTCACAACTTTCACATTTTAGTTATGTAACCACCGCAGCTACAAATGTACATTGGATAATTATACTAAATGATAAAATGGAAGTATTAAACGTTTCCCGTTACCTTTGTCTGATACGGTTAATCGACGTAACGTATCACAGTTTAAAACAATTTTCATTCCGATAGACTGTGCAACGCGACCTTCAAGGAACGCAGCGCTCGAGATAGTTATCTGTTTTGGTATTTAGCACAACGCTACAGTCCCACTTAAAACTAATGTGTGTATTTTTCAGGCTGTGAGAAAATCCTGCTATAGGGAACCGTTTGAATACTGCACCAATTATATATGAACTTTCAGGTGGCAATAGCACATTCCTAACGGCAATACGCAAATAAGTACTTCAAATGATTTTACTGGAACAAGGAATATATCGCAATTTTTATTTCGATATGATAATGTGTGCTTTTTAGATACATTTTGGTAAAACTTTTTTTTATCACAATGTCACAAACTAATTTTATTCTATTTCAAAATTGCCACCAAATGGGGTGGCTCAAGTGGTAAGCGAGTTCCCGGGTTAAAATTCATGAGGACCGATCGATCGTTCTACCTTGGTTAAGGTAGTTTCCACTGGACTCCCTTTCCACAATATTTCGCCCTCTATTTCATATTATTTCATTCCGTTAGTTCTGTTACAATGTTACAGGATCCAAAGTGCCAGGCAAGGTGGGCTGGTGCAGTTTGAATGTTGCTTGCGCTTGGAAAAGGTTTCTGCCCCGGCATCTGTTACGGAAGCGGTCCTTCTGAGGGGCTGAAACTCCTTGGTGTTCTGTCTGCGTCTTATAGCCCGTGAGTCCTGACCGCCCAATATTTTCCTAACATCATCACCCTCTCCCAAAGGTGCCACACCTGGAGGCATGCGCATAAACGGCCAGCCCTTGAGCAAGGCTGAGGTACCGAAATATCCTCCTCCGTCTCTACGAATCCAATCCAATCCGATCCAATATTAAAAATTTGAGCATATTAATGGTTAAAGGTTTAACTTATTAAACCATTGGTTAATGAATCTAATTGATACTTTTGGGGAAACATTTTGCTATAAATAAATAATCCTGTACACCGCATTTCTTTAGAATAGAATAGAATAGAATAGAATAGAATATTTAATCATACTTGCACAGTTAACGTCATAAGGCCTTCTCTTCCATCTTCAACAAATATACATGTTGATAAAATGGTGATATAATTTCATGTTGTAACTGAATATGGTGCGGAGTTCTGTATAATAATACTATCAAATGTAACCAACAAACAGAGTCTAATTAAAATAATGAGTTAATTAATACATACACTTTTAAATCAATAAAATACAAATAAATTAATAGTATTAGGGAAAAAAAGAACTGTTTTATTTAGAATTACAGAGTATTTAGAACCATCTTAAAGTTTGTAATTAAAGACAATGATGCCAATTGTTAATCTGTATTAGCATTAGAACCATTCGATAAGCAAACTGATAATTTCGTTGCATGGAATTAAGAAATGATAAGTGATTTATTAAACAAGATTGTGCCATTTTGCACACAATCCCTAACATCACTCAGTTGCAAATTCCAGTTTCTGGCAACAGACATAATGTATTTATGTAATAAAAAGTACAATGATGTTCCGTGATAGGGTACAACAAGTAAATACTTTCTATCAGACCTGGTGCCTTAATTATGATATATGAGCAGATTTTGAAAACGGGAAGTGGAGTAAACTGGGGTAGCGGTGTGTAGAATTTGATGTAAACGATTTAAGAGAATGCAGAGTACATTGCTCGCGTAGTAACCAGAAAGATTTCTCAAAACACTTTGAGAAGTGTAGTACTTGTAGTGATTTCACTTTGGCAGAAAGAAAACACCTTATGAGCATTAGGGAGTGGAAAATATTTTCTGATACAATTATAGTAAATTAGGAAATATAGAAACCACTATTAAGAGTAATATATAGTTGTGAAGTACATGTAAACACTCTTTAACAACGAATGCAGGCACCCAGTTCAAACGTATTTCGGATAGTTCAGTATCCTTCACGGTGTACAGATAACCTGTTGAATACCTGACAGAAACCAACATGGCTATATTGACGATATATACCTACACATTAATATGTACACGTAAGTTTGTATGTATGTATGATTCATCTGACTATTCCACTTAAGATAATATTCCATGTATAGTCCTGGGTTCTTTACTACAGAACTGTATGAAATAAAACAGTTGTTTAATAGTACAGGCGGTAGATTAGTTTTAAATTTCTTTGATCTACGATAGATAATATTTTTATATTGAGAAAATAAATTTCCATGCGTAGGTTTTTTTCAGAAAAAGTCCCTAAAATTTAATTGATATGTTTTACACATTTTTTCGCAATTGAGCACATTAATTATCGTATATCTCGAATAATATAAAAGTATTCTTAAATTTATATTGCTTTTTTTTTTTCATCACTGATTAGATATTGAAAAGCTGAAGAAAATGGGATAAAAGCTGCTTCGTGTGGAACATTTTGAATTCCATAAAGTAAAAAAATTTAAAAAATAGGTATTTTAAAATGTAAATAGAATATTTTACGAGGATATGAAAAAGTGATACATATAATAGAAATAAAAGTTGTTGGATTTTTAACTTTAGAACAAATATGGATGTCTGGAAGGTTTTGGCCAAGTTTCGCATGTGGATACCTTAAATATTTTTATTGAACTTAAAGGCTTTTTTTTTCATGTAAGTAAGTGTTAATGCAAAGTTTGCGCATGTCAAGAGTATACGATATGTTTAAATGTGGCATATTTCTGTTGGTAACTCTGCACATGCAGATTTTAGCAAAACTCTTTTTATGTGAGAGATCAGCTTTATTTTGTTTTTCGCTGCGTCTTCCCTTTTTTATTATTTCTAAATGTCAGTTTGCGAGTCTACCATCTGTGTCCTTCCCAAAGTGGTAATTAATGCAACGTTTTAAAACTGGCTATTGGTTTCTGCATGTCCACGACCAAGTGCAACGGAAAAAACGTTCAATTTTCATAAGCGAGTCACGACCACTAATGGCTGTTTCGTCTATCGAGCGACAGTAGCCTTCAGTTAACACTTTCTGGCGGGCGGGGTCCCTCGAATGTCTGACGAATACATTACGGAATCCAGTCATGCAACTTGTTTAGGAAATAAGTCCTCTAAGTACTGATCTTGCGCCTTCAGTCGTTCATGGGGTATTTCTGGACGTTCCGTCACCGTATAGCCTGGTAACATAGCAGCATTCATGTCTTTAAATCCAACACAAACTATTAGGTTGTGTCGTAAGAAATGTTGCCTTTTAAGTTTGGTGTTTTGTAAGATTTACATTTTTTTTGCAATGCTATTTATAGAATGCCGTGGTGATTATTGTGTATATTGTCAGACGTTAGTTGTTAATACATAACTATAAAATGGAGGTAATAAGGTTTGAGATTAGAGTCCATCTAAAGCACTACTAGAAACAAGATATAAAGCTGTTGCCTCAGCTCTAAGTGGAGGGAGAGGGTATGGTTAGTGAGAGTGTAACACAACATGGTTTCATTGTTTTAATAATGGAAAAGAAAACTCGGAAGATTTAGCACGTTCTGGAAGACCTAATATAGAATATTGAAAATACATGCAAAGGTTTGGAAGAAAAATCCGCAAGAACTACTCTAGGCTGTCAGAAGTACTTGGTGCATCAAAAGATACCATTCATTAAGACATTTAAGAAGTTATACAGAAGCTGCAGATCTGTACCCGATGAATTGACATCTGAACAGGCCCAACGCAGAGTGGATATGTCGTTAGCTTATTGCAAATCCCTTGGATTATAGATTTATCAGAGAATTATCACGTGTGATGAAAATGGGTACATTACAGCAACAATGACACCTCGAAAAACTGACTCGATCCCCGTCAGCCTGCCAAAATCATCGCTAAACAAAATCGGTTCGACCCCAAATTGATGTTACGTGTCTGGTGGAATTTTTAAGGTGTGGTTCATCGGGAGTTTGTTCCAGACGGGCTTGCAGTCAATACGATCTTTATTCTCAACAATTGAAACGAAGTTTTGAGACAGAAATATCCAGCATTAGTTAATCGAAATTTCTCTTGCAACAGAACAATAGCAGTAATGCGTCTAACTGCCTTTTTGCCATATAATAAGTTTAGAGCATGTTGAGTTTTAAATTATACAGGAATGACCGAGACTATTTCTAGACTAAAGAGACCCCTATAGATGATGAAAACTGAAGATTCAACTAAAAATATTAATAATGCAGAAACATAAAAAGCACACGCCTACCTGCATAAGAACAACTATATCTCAACTTCCGGACAGCTGTAAAAAATTTAGCCATAATCTCACGGCCTTTGCCTAGTATCAGGGGATAAGCAACATTGTAAAATTTACCGTTTCATTTTACTTTCCCTAAAGAAAGTGCTTTGAATACTCTGTGTTATTTTTAGATTAGGATACCTGAACATGTTGGCTGGCATAATGCAGACGGTGCTTTACAAATAAACACGTTACCATCTGTTTTAGTGATCAGGAAAAACAATCGTCTTCAAAAAAGAAGCTACCTTTTATCTGATATTGAATAATAGAATGATTAGAGATGAGGGTGAAAAGTAGGCCTATCTGTATGTACTGGCTTTTGAACACTTACCGCAGTGGACTGTTCTAGTAAATTTATTGCTCTAGCCTCAAGCTCAAGTCTCAGCTTTAACAAAAGAGGACGGAGAAAAGGGTAAGTCGTTTATTGGTGGCTTTAGAGAGTTATAGGTGAAAATTAACCTATTTTGGTCAAAACATATTTTACCAAAATATAAAGACTCTAAGACACTTCATTTAATGAAGTCATAAATGTCTTTAAATGTCTACGTTAAAATAGTTCTATTTAATCAGCATTCAAGCTTTAAAATTCAATTTCCCGCGCAATTATTTTAAACGCTTTTCAAAATATTCAAAATCTTATCTTACCCAACTAATGTTAAGTAGGTATGAATGAAATTTTTGTGTGTATTGTGCATACTATGATCAATGAAACTAAGTAGCCGGATCTTTTTATATATTATAAAGTTATTAAACTAAAAAGTAAAATATATGATGAGCATAAAAAATAATCAAACAAATTCAATATTACATCTCCCCCCCCCCTCTCTCTCTGCTCTTCGGAAAAAAATTAAATCTAAGTTGGTTTTATATGCACAATGGTGGTGCTGCAAAAAATATTCAAATATATGCTTTATATGTGCAGAAACGAAGATTTTTAGAAAGCATATTTAAAAAAAAACAGCTAAAAAACTATTTGTCCTACATTGCTAAGTACCTTATAAAAAATATATGTCCGAAAGATTAAGTTCGCAGCTAGAAAAGGAAAACTCATTCATTGACTTTTACAATCCAAGACGAAGATAGAGTTATAATCTAGCCTGGCTTTAGGTTGCCTGCGCATACCGGTAATTAGCAATCTGGCACAAAGTAGAAATACCTATTAAGACCTCTCACGTGTCTTAAATCACCTATTCCCGTAGGTGTCGTGTGTCACGCGTAATGCTGAAATGTCAAGGGCAGCTGGGGCTCCGTAAGGTAATGATATCGTCACTCCGTCCCGAGGAAGAAATCTGACAATGAGTACTTTGCTTGGATATGTGTTATGTATATTTTAATGCTTAACGGCAATGTGGGACACATGCTCTTCAGTTGTTCAAGAGGCTGGAACAGTTAAAATTTGCTTGGTATAAGAAAGGCATTTTTTAAAAAATTTGCAAATTCTCTTAAAAATACTAAAGGGGATAAATATTACGGTAAAAATCTACAGTTTTCGGAAAAAAAAAGAAGTCATATTTAAATGCCCCTCTTACTTTTAGCAACAAATCTACAGAGTTTGGTGGCCCTTGCTTATCTTTATCAAACAATAATTCGTACATTTTCAAAAGACCTGCATCATTTATATTCCACGCTTCCTGTTCTTTAAAGTAGTTTTCCCATAATTCCTATTTTCAGCGCTTTACATCATTAGAAGCCATTTTAATCCTCAGTTTATAGGCTTACAAGCATGCAATTTAGCACAGATATTCAGTTATATATTTTTCATGAACTCTAATATTAATTTTGCTTTAGCTGCTATGAATCAGGAGATATAGTTTTTTATATGCTTCATATTTCGCACCGTAATGTTTTATGTTAAATTATTTCATTTCGTTGCACACAAGAATTGAATAAAAACTATAAAAGTGGAGTTCAAAGACACGTTTGTTTTTCTTTACATTTTGAGCATAGCAACATCATTCCACATTTTCTATCTCATGTGTTAAATAATTTCCAAGGTAACAGAAAAGTATCGAATAAAAATATTTTATAGCTGACTTTTTCAAACACATTTTTTTGAAAATCAAAGGAAATGTTTACAATTATAAAGAAAATTCATTGTAAAAAATCTTAAGTCTTACATGCATTAGTATCCCAAATGAAATTTCACCATAGTATCCTACCGCCACGGGTGGCCGAGGTCGTTAAGGCGCGGACTCGTGAGTGGGAGATTTGGGATTTGAATCCCGCCAGGATCGTCCTTCCTGACTGAGGTTTTTTCCAGGGTTTTCTCAATCCTCATAAATGGAAAATGTCGGAGAGGCATCCCAAACGTAGGCCTGGAACGTTTCCTTCCTTAAAAAAGTTTTTCCCAATATATCATTTCATCACATGTATCATCAGTGTCTACCGCCTGTAGTACCTCAGTAGTAAAAACGGGCGTAAAACACTATTAAAAAAATATAGTATCCCCTTTGTGACAGGAAAAGGATTTTTCACAAGTTAAGTCATTCAATACAGAATCTTTTCTGTATCAGAAGTATGGTGAAAATTGCCCTGTGTGATAGATGTTGCAACCGTTGTTTTGTACTTGTAATATATAATAAAATATGACACATTTTAAAAAAGTGCACAGTTTTAAGCTTATACGAGTTATTGTTGCACAAAATTTAACCCCCACATTTATCTCAACATTTATTATATCATGCTAAAGCACTTTATTTCTATAAAACCTTAATTTGTTGATTTCCTCTGCATATTTACTTTGAAAGAAGATTATGATTTGTTAAGAATTTTATGTTGCTTTCCTTTTGGCGATATAAACTGCATGCCAGATTATAAAAGCTTCACTCACGAACACGTAAAATGATTTCTACAAAAAAAGAACACCTTTTATACCCTTTTTCTCTCATGCAACAGTGATATTCTCGTAATCTGTTCTGTTCCATTAACTGCTGATGAAAGTTCGTCTCCTTCCTGAGTTTTTGTTCAGAAACCGACCCATTGAGCCCACGCGATTTCCTGAGTGTTTTATAATAAATCCAGATTGTTAAATCCAAGACCAAATTTGATTTCAGCAAATTTTCTACAGGTTGAATCCCAACTTCACCGACAAACTTTCACAGGTTGTTCGGGAATGTTTTTCTGAATGTATAGATATAAGGAACCCATGCTCCTTATATCTACCGGTGGCTCATTACCGGTAAATTTATTGCTTTCGTTTTGTGTAACTCACTACCTCTGTTCAGTAGTAAAAACGGGCGTTAAACACTACTCAAAAAAAAAAAACTACCTCTGTATCTGTTTACTTGCAATTGGATTGTTTCCAAACAAAACAACCTTTCACTGCCGTAGTAGAGCGTAGTAGCACGTGTTTTTAGTGCGATCCGCCACCAGGCTTGAACTCCTGCTTAGCTCTGGATGGGACGCCCCCGCCTCGCATATGGACAGTATTGAGGAAGCTCTCACCGAACTTAAAACTCCCTCCAGCACAGCGCAGCCTCCTCAAGACAGTATAGCGGATATAACATGCAAGATTCAACATCATGACAACATCCAGCAACATTTCCAAACATCCCTCGAAATAGTCGCTGTACGCCTCAAACGTTTGGAAGAGGCGTACATCGAATCCGGACCTTCCACCACAAGCACTTTGACAGCATTAAGAAATAACTCCAAGACATCAAGATCTCCTCTGAGTCTCTTCACAGCACACTCTCCAACAAACAACAGACCGCCAGCTGAACGGGACCTCTTTCCTCACCTCAGCAACATGAATCATGAACAATGAACCAATCTCTGGCTCAACGCATAAGACAGCGCCAAAAACATTGATCCCCTTCGTTCACCCAACGTTCGTATGAACGCTCACTCAAACACATGATTAAAACATTTTAATACCTGCCACTCTCCCTTCAACCCCTTCATCTTACTCCCTTTATTCACTCGACAATGTTGGCTGCCGGTATTAACTTCAACGCGCTCTCAGCTATTGGCAGACCGCAACACAGAACACTATTAAGGGTGTGCTCTTGCGAAACCCCATTACCCTTCGATTACAGATGGATTGGTCATGGTGGTCCTGTTCCATGGTCAGCTCGATCACCAGATCTGACATCCATGGATTTTTTCTTTTGGAGTAACGTGAAGAGCCTAGTGGACGTGACTCTTGTTAAAACTAATATGGACCTGGTTGTTAGGATTGTAGCAGCCGCTGATGATGTGCGCCAATCTCCTGGGATGCTGGAGCCTGTGTGACAGTCCATCAGGTGTCGCTATGAAGTTTATCGCGACCATGACTGTCAACATTTTGAGCATTTACCTTAAACAGTATAAATTTTTTGTCATTTTTTGTAATGTTTGGTCAACTATCTCAAAAATAAATATTTGTAATTTTCAAGAGGTGACGATTAATTGATTAATTGGCGGCGGACCGTAATATAAACACACTCTATAGCAGTCAAATGTTGTGTTTGCTTGGAAACAATCATATTCCGATTAAGCGGATACAACGGGGCTGAATTATTATAAAACGAAAACAATGAAATTACCCGGTAATGAGCCATCGGGAACCATGAGTTCCTTGTATCAAAACACTCAGAAACTGCTTGTGAAAGGTTGTAGAGTTCGGATTCACTCTATATAATGTTTTAACATTCGAGGAGTTTTTTTTTTTCTAGTAGTAAAACAGAACAATTAAAAGCGAAGGCAAGATAGTGCAAAGTTTACTTATCCAATGCAATTAAGCAGAAAACGAACACAATTATTCTCTTTTTGTTTTATGGGCACTTCCTATAAAATATTTACCTATCTACAAAATGTAAATAAGGGCAACATGCAGATATCAGATACGGGTAAATTGGTCGAATACACTCATTTTTCTGATAATGACCGTTTCTTAGATGCCATTCCAATAGGGAATGAATTGTTCAAATTACTTTTAAAATATAATTGCATAATTAAACTTTATCCATCTTCTTTCTACTATTACTGCCATTTTGTCAAAGATTTTTGTTGCAATCACTACTTGACAGCACTGCCAGCCAAATGGATAGCTGGTTAACGTAAACACGGGATATTCCCTTCCCCCGGTATAGTGGATACGGTTCTACCACCCCTCAGGTCGGCACATTTTGGAGGGATTAGTGCAACAATAGACTGACCACTTTCACCCTCTTGCTGCTATGCTTCTATTCACTTCCACACTTAAAAAATGTATCATCTCTGCAATCTGTTTTGGTATCATGTTCGCTTGCCACATACCCAAAATGCGACTTCTGTTTATTTGTGAAAGAATTGTAACAATTCAGCATCTGAACTATCAACGGACATCTCAGCTACAAGGAATATAACCATTCTAGCAGGTAACAACAAGCATAGCAATCTGTCATAATTGAACCAGCTATGCATTTCGCTGTCTGTATCTATAATGCAATTGGTGCCAGCCCTAGCGCAATATATCGGCAGTTACCTAAATAGATATACAATATTGAAAGTCTGTCACGCAGGAGCTACGTAAACTAAGCGAATTCCTCACCTATTAGAATAACTTTAAAAATGAATATAAAATCCCAATTTTGGTCTTATTAATTAATGAAGTGAAATAAACGGTGGCATTAATGTTATTAGGGGAATAAAATAACAGAATTATTGCAACCTCTAAGTATCACAAAAGCGATATCTCATTTTAAAGTTATTATTATTATTATTATTATTATTATTATTATTATTATTATTATTATTATTATTATTATTGTTGTTGTTGTTGTTGTTATAAAACCAAAACAATTGTATACTATTAAGTGAAATATATCACCACTGATAGACAAAGCTACTGTGTCGGTATTTTAAACATTTTTAAATGCAACTATGTTATGACCCCCTTAACATCATTTTTACACTCACTAAAATAGTGAGAAATAATAGAAATTTTCGAGTTACGTTGTATATTTAAGAAGAAGCTGTTCATATGTTGCAATAAAATAAAACATGTTACAATCATCAGATTAGACATGTTGGTCAGATATATTGATGTGGTGAAGTATTTTTCAATTAAATTAAAAAAGAAAAGCCAAAAACTTTTAGTCTCCTTTTCGTACTCACGCCTAAGCAACAACAGTGTATACGAACTGGTGATGATATTCCTGGAGAGAATGATTATTACTTGTTTTTAACTCTAATCTCCTCTCACATTTATATGGACAGTACTTTCTTCTGTTCACCTCTAGCAGGTCAGTGCGAGATGCATGTGGGTCAGCGGTTTCTCATCTGGTCATTTGAGGACCGGGTCGCGACACAACGTGGAATATGTAATGCGGGTCAGTACTCTTGCCAAATCTTTTGATCTACCGACACTCGTCAAAGAAAGGTTTACTTTCCCTGCCCTTTCAGTGCGACGTTTCGTGGCAAACGATGAAAGCTAGTTCTCTTTTAATTGGAGCTTTCTTGCCATAAGTGTCTCATCATTTTATAAAATACTATTTGAGAGTAAATAAAAACATTTTATTTTAACTCAATTGCTTTAGAACATTTTATTATATACTGTGAATAGTAGGTAGACAACAGGGAGACAAATTGCATGACCAATATGATTTGTGCTATTAAAAAAAATACATTGTCTCAAAATTGTATATTTATTACTACACACGTTATTTATTATAGGAAAACGTATGTTGTAAAAATTAACAGGACAATTTCCAAAGTTTATATCAGCACTTGTGAGGCGTCGGTCCTGGTGGTGTAGTGGTAACCATATTTGCCTCGTAAATCCAAGATCGCGTTTTCAATCCCAACCAGAGTTGATGGATCATTTACGGGCGTAAAAATCCGAAGTATGACTTCTTTCGGAAGGGAAGTAAAGCCGTGGGTCCCGTGTCGTACATTTACGGCACGATAAAGAACCTCAAGCCTGAAGGAAGAGGTCTTTGAGCAAAATTTGTCGGCCGTTTCACGCCCTGAATTGAATGGGACGCTAATGATCAGAGATGTTAAAGAGCGTCCGTAAGTAAAAACAAATCAACTTGTGAGGCGTGCGCAAAACATCCTTACGATTGGTCACAAGCTCTATCAATACTATAGATGTTGACATTCTGCAACGTGTATGGCAAGGACTTGGTTTGCAGTGCTGCACGCGGTTATCTCAATAAACATTTTTAAATATTTGTAATGCAGACAAACTTGAGGAGTTTTTATTCTTCATGCCTTTCTTATAATAAATAGGTAAATTTTCCCTTAATTTATAACTACTCTTATTTTCTAAGGCTGAAATTAGCATCTAATTAGAAATGTTTAAATCAGACATGTTTTTCTGTGGCAGCTACCATTCGTACTAAACTTTAAGTGTTAATCGCCCATTATGACACACACACATTTGTATTTTGTACTCTCTTCGGCGTTTTCTCAACAACATGAGCTTCAGAGTCAACAATGTAAATAAATGTCGTGACATATCAATTATTGAGTGTTCCATTGGTAGAGGACCAGTAGTGAACTGGTAACCAGCCTATCAATATTTCATTGTAAATTACTTTTTCTCTTTGGGCTCATAGGGGTTTGTTACGCACGCCTCAACTTTGTCAAATGAACAACTCAAAACTAAATCAAATGTTTGGTGTATCTAAAAAAATTATAAACTGAGTAAATGTAGGTGATGTGTTCATTTGACTAACTACTAGCTACCATTGCAGTAATTTATTATTTTTATTTGATTTGTTTAAAGTGCTCCATTGTAAATTAATATTTTGTTTTTAATATATGAGTAGACTTTTCTCTGTTAAAACTCTGAAAGAAATAGAGCTGTTATAATAAATTAAATTAATGTTCAACGACCTCATATAAGTCGAGATAAAATATTTATGGCGAATGGATAATTAAAAATAGTATACAAATGATGCCACTAGGACTCTGAATACCGAAAAAGGCGATATATCCAGTATGTGCAGGCGAAGTCAAGAATTTGGCAGTCCATAAGAACAACATCTGAGTAAACCAAGGATTACAAATGCTACACAAGACAAATTTCTATGCGTTAGGATCCTGGGAGAAAGGAGGTAAACTATTGCCATGTTACGAAATGCCCTGCAGAAGTTGATCATTTAACTTTTTCCATCAAAACTATTACAAATAGACTGAACAAAAAAGTACTTCATTCGTGGCCGTCGAAATCAGGCACGTTGTACTGCATGGCGTCGTGACCATGACAATTGACCATATTCTTTTCACAGATGAATTATGCTTAGTTCTGCATTCAAATTCCAGGAGAATACAATACATGTACAAAGACAACCAGTTAACGATAAAGGCTGAGGCATTCACAGGAAGTTTACACGTATAGGATTATATTTTTGACACAGAGTAACTTTTTCCATATAAGAATAAGAATTTGCCGCCTCTTTATTAGCCTCATAATGACATAGTTAACTCACTTTCTCTTTCATGCAGTATCCCATTAAACTCCTACAGAATAGCCATTAAACAGTTAACCTTAAAAATTAAACGATTAATTTTAAAATACTAAATTCACAGTCTTATCTTGTGCACTTCAAAATGGGAGGGGGGAACCAACAATTAAAACTGCCGTAAAACAGTTCTAATAATAAAATAGCTTTGGACGCCTACAGTAGTTTACAATAGCATTCCCTTTATGTATTATTAAGACAATTCCCCTGAAATACACTGCTAGAAAATGTACAACAAAAATGATAATGCTAGTAATAATAATGTATTTTTTAGGGCTGAAATTGCAGTTTTCTGCCATGAGAACAACATGAAGCACCACATTCCTGGCTGCATAAAGTACATTGACATTAGCGAGTCTGCTGCTGACATATCTGCATTCCGATTATAGCTTATTACTTGCTGGGACATCAAAAAGCAATTGAGTTTTCAGCGTTTTAGCGAGAACGTGTATCAAATCCGAGTAACGTTTTTCTCGTAAAACAAAAATTCTTTTGAATGCTGAGTGTTTCCACGTGATAGTAAACACACAAACTTAACGGAATAGAGTTTGAGCATAATCCAATAGATTTAACTTAGAAAGATATAATTCCAAAATTATAAAATAATAAATTTACCAATCTTTAATTTTTGCTCCTTTGCATAGGAAATGTAATTTATTATTTTCGTTGATTGTACGGTATAAATGAGAAACAAATAAATTTAAAGGTAAATCAATGTTGAAGCTGGTATTATAAATATCCTCGTACTTTAAACAATTTATTATAAAAATAGAATGATCATATCTGCTTTTGATTTGTGAGTCTAAGTTCTCTTCTTAACAAGAACAGTTACCACATTCTTTATGGTACCCTTTCTGCGTATAGGTATTGTTTTATGTGGTAGTATCTTAAGGTGATCCCTGCTTATCGGACGTTTGGCTTTTAGAACACAAAGGTCCTAACGATGTGTCAGTGATCATACGAGTAGGCTCCTTAACAAAAATTATTCTCTCTCTCTTCCCCAAAGTTTGTCGGTGAGGTCCTGTTACACACCATATGCCTACTTATTGTCATTATTTTAAAACAGTTCTTTTCGTCTATATTTACCTGTTCAGTAGCGAATGGTCATAATAATTTCATAGGAATAATGTCTTCGCTAAAATTTAACTTTACATTTTGTTAGCTTAATGAGTAATGTACACGCGGTTATCACTTCCGTTTCCCACATGTACAAGTTGAGACATGTTCAGTTCCGCCTACAACAAAATGCAGATGACACAAGGCAAACAATATGCTGCTCCTAAATGCTGCTTTCGTCTCAACAGTTTCAGCTGAGGCCTGTGGTTTTTTCTAAGTAAAGCATAGTTTAAAGATGGATTGAAATGTTTAAAGAGGGAAGACAATCAGTTTCAAATGAAGGTGGACCCCGCACTCCAGTTTGTGCCCTAACGGAAGAAAAAACATTAACGCCACTGATGTCATTGTGAAAGAGGATTGTCGAATAACATTCAGAGCACTAAATGAAATTCTGAAAAGTTGCATATGAGAAGTGTTGTGCACGTTGGGTTCCAAGACCGCTGATTTCCGAACAAAAGGACGTTCGCCTGCAGGTTTGCATGCAGTTACAAATGTGGAGCTTCTTTCAAAGACAATCACTGCTGATGAAACATGACTACATTTCAAATTTGAGAGTGTTTGCTGAAAAATCCATGTGAAGAGTGTCCCTTACTCTTCCCCATAGACCAGTTTTAGTCCCGTGTGATTTTTTTTTTTTTTTTTTTTTTTCCCCCTTTTTCGTAAATTAAAGAAAAACCTCTGTAGGAGGAATTTCCATCGTCAAAAGCAATGGTGAAGTCTGACAGAAACGCTGGGATAAATACATTGCATCCAAATGAGTCCCGGCCAGGACCGATGGATTTTTTCCGGCGTAAAAATCCTAAGTATGACTTCCTTCAGAAGGGAAGTAAAGCCGTGGGTCCCGTGTCGTACATTTACGGCACGAAAAAGAACCTCAAGCCTGATAGAGAGGCCTCTGAGCAAAATTTGTCGGCCGTTTCAGGCCCAGAGTTGAATGGGACGCTGATGACCTGAGATGTTAAAGAGCGTCTATAAATCAATCGATCAATCAAAATCCAAATGAGTAAAAATATGTCAAAAAATATAGCCATTCTTTTTGAACAAACCTCATATATTTATGTTTGTTTAATGAACGACCCAAGTCGTTTTCAACGACCGCTATTGAATTTTATCAAAAGAGAAATAACATCTTATGTTGTTTCTTTAAAAAAAAAATTATCATCAAGATTTACATATTCTTCCCCATTACAATCGTTTTCATTTTTTTTTTCTTTCGAGTAGACGGTGCATTTTTAGGCATAAAAGTAATGTTTGGCGTCCGAAATAAGCTTAAAAAGTAAATAATATGCACTTTAAACCTAAAATACTTTTAATAAAAGTGTTTTTCCTTTTCACAAGCACTTGATTATGCACATATGTCATTAAATTCCACATATAATATGTATAATCCCTTTTGTTAACACAGTTTAAATAAAAATACTTGTAGTGGTTTTTAAAAATACATTATTTAAACTAATACAATGAAATTACTTAAATTTGGTACCTGAAAGGGACTATTAGTAAATGTTTGTATGAGAATATTTTTTATCATTAAAAATCACTACTTTGTTTTTTTATGTAAATTACAAAAACAAATGTTCGAAATAAACTCTATAAGAGATTTAGATAACTAGGGAAATTAATGATAGTACTTTTCAACATTAGTCACTGATTTCCCGTAGTTTGCACCAAAATAATTGACAAGACTTTTCTCCAAATTTGTATCTTTTGTCTGCAAGTGTAAGTTTGGAGGTAGAAAAAGATATTTCCACATCTCAGATGCCACTCGTATGCATAAGATTAACAGCACAGTCAAATGCAGTTTTGTTTTCTATCAAAATATTTGTCACTGCATATAAATACAAGAAAATCTTTGCTTTGCCTTAGTTCTCACTTTCAGTTAGGCGAAATTCAGCCGCTTAACGTAATAATTATGTATGTAGGTGTGTGTGTGTGTATCTATGGATTTTCGTCTTTTAAGCATGAAAGTAACAAATATGCACTAACGTCAAAATTCGCATTTATATGCACTAGAAAACTACAAAAGTTCGTTCCAAACGTAATTATTCTGATTTGTCCTCATCATATCTATTTAGAAATAAACGTAGGCACTTCCCTGAAAATTAGCTATCTATTTATAACAGAGATGATCGGCTAACTGTATATCAATATTCCCTCTTATGAGCTTACGTATGCACACTATGTCGAATTGATGTAATTACTCCGTGTTGAAATATTTGTGCACAGGGCGTATGCTTTACTTTCTTGAACAGAAACTTTCTTGGAATGTGTCGGCAAGTAGGTGCCAATTATGTGCATGGAGTGACATGTGCCCGCTATACGTAGCGGTATACCCGCTGTCTTGGGTAAATCTGGAACCAGCTCTTCAGCCATCGTGCCGAGGAATGCAAAAGTGAAAAGATAAGAAAAACAGATCTAACGGACCTTTACGACTTGCTAAGAAAAGCGCAGGTCTTGTAGGGGTTTATAACAAAAGAAGCATTAATTCTGATGCTCCCATCGCAAAAATGTGCTGGCATCTGTAGGGGAAGCTTAACATTTCTACGTTCTTAACGTTTGTTACTCGTTTTGAAGGCTGTGAAACGCGCTGGTTCCTCATTCTTTTCCAGCGCTCTATAAGACAATCTAGATAAACGCGGTCGTAATCCTTGAGGTACTGTCAAGACAAGTGGATTTGTGACGTAACACCGGTTATTACGGTCTAAAAATAATTTATTTTGGCTTAGAGAACAGTTACTAGGAAGCGGACCAAACTGGTTGCTTTTAGCAACTTTCGTTACTTACGACATTGCTTCTAAATAGTCCTACTCTTAGTTTATTTCATCTTTATTATTTCTTTTTATTTATGACAAAAGTGATAAGTGATTCCATATATCGTATGAGGGGCACTAAAAAGTTGCTGGAGAAGCAGTAACTAACATACTTTGGCCGCCGAATGATTGTCAGCAGTATGGTATTTAGTGCACGAGCGAAATCTTGTAACCGTTATGACAGATTTCACTCGAGGGAACAGCCAAACGTTACACGAGACAAGATTGGGACTGAACGGTGGATGACTAAGCACCACAAAGATCTTTCTTTGGTCTTAAGAAAGGTCCGGCAAATTTTCGTTATGGCATCATTGTTTGTAAACATCTGTTTCACATAATATTGTAAAATATTATCTACTAATTAATGCATCAATCCTTTTTAAGAACCACAGAAATAAAAAGCAGTTCATCAAAAGAGCAACCAACAGAATTTCATTAAATACATAATATCTCTGGCACCCATTTAGATATCGAGATGCGATTTGTAGGGGATAGAGTTAGAAATGTTAGAAAAAAAAAAAACATTTTATGGAAATACAACTTCAGTGGCCTAAGGCATTTCTACAAGCCTCTTCAATTAATACTGGTGATTTTAATACAACTTTTATTTTGTAGGAATTAAAATTGAATGCTTTGTCAGATGTGATTAAGGATGGAATCTTGTTGGATCATTCTGCCTCATTAGGACCTCTCTGTCATCTTCTTCTTCTTTCTTTTCCCATATCAAGACGGGGGTAACTTCGTTCCGAACTAAAAGAAAAAAACTGTTATTTCCATCTTGTAAGGGGTCGTCTTTCCTGCGGTTGATTTTCTTAACTAGTTAAGAATTCGAATAGGACACATTCGCCACATATGAGATAGCTTCTGATAGCTCTGTATTTCTTGTATAATCAGCGTTACTTATAGTTCTGTACTTTAAAAGGAGAACTGTATGGAGGAAGGTCACGAACCGGCTGAATGATATACCTAGACAGGTACCATACAATCGCACAATGTGAGGAGATTTCGTTGAAAGTGCAAACGGGGTTAATATCTGGATGGGGGAGAAGCTGCACGTCAAAACAGGGGCCACACTCGGAACTCGGGTGATTTAGACTTGGAACATGGTGGCAGATCAGAATTTCAGGTGAAAATGGACTAAGAATTTGCCCTTTATGTGGAGAGGAAGAACCATGTCGCACATCCTAGCGAACTGTAGCAGCACTGGGGTGTTGAAACAAAAGTGTCTACCGCCTTCCTTTGCCGACTGTAACAGGGGACAAGGCCATGCTGGGCTCTGCTGGCAGGCAGGGATGAGGAGCAGGTAGGCAAAATCATGTCGAAGGTGAGACAGCTCAGACCTCAAAAGGCGAAAACCGGGCGGAAGAGCGTGTGGAATTAAACTGAATTAAAAATGTATGTATAGATGGACATATTCTACCGACAAAACATGTTCTGGATATTTATATTAAGCTAATATCATCATCATTATTGTAAACACGTTAAGCAATGGAGGTATGACTTATTTATTTATTTAAGTAATGTAGTTTTTGTGTAATATGAAAGACACGTACCCATACGGGGGTTGCAATGTTAGTATTATGTATATTAATGTGAATAAATAAACTCATTCTTTCATTGATATTTTTCAATCGATTTCTCCTGGGGCCTGTTTCATAAACTTTTACAAACAAATGGTGTGTAAATTGCCCATAGTTTGTAATTTATACAATTTCTAATAATAATAATAATAATAATAATAATAATAATCCATTACTTAAAGTAATTGGTAAGATTTGTGTGTATGGGAGCTAAGAATGATTAGCAACCTTCCTTTTTATTCTTTTGGTGAAGATTTGCAAATACCTAATGCCAGAAGATAAACATTATATAAACAAAATGCGACTTTTAATTTGTTTATGCTTCCAAGCAAAGCGGAAAGAATGTTCCGAAATTCAACATGCATCAAGAAAATTGAGGTGTTTTTCTTCTAAGCAGTAATTGTGTATAACTTTACGGTTAACCAGTACTTACTATCTGCATCACACTTTAGGCGATACGCACGTAGAGCAATTAAAATATTGTAAATGCTGTACATTTATTTTTATTTTCAATAGACAATTACATGACCTAGCAATATTGGAAATATAGCTCAACAAGTGTACATAATTGTCAATTTTCTAAATGTTTAATGGGGTGGTTGATGGACCATTAATATGGATCGATGTCCCACCACATAATGAAACTCTTTTGTAGACCGCAGGGAAAAACACTTTCTAAACAGTATTTTTTTAACTACTTGTCAATTTCATTATGTGAATTCATTGCCCTGGAAGTATTCCAATGCCCGTGTTCTTCAAATAAGTAATCTTTACTGAAGGATGGAAGAAGAAAATCTCTTTCCCAATGGAGCAATTTTAGAAAATTCTGCACTCCCTCTCATAACCAGGCTTGTGACACAACTGTATGAGGACCAAGGTTGCTGAAAAACATTACCAACAAAATCATAAAGCAATAAGACAGGGATGCTTTGGGTATTCCAAAGAAAAAAAATCATATTTCGTAATCATCGTTGTGTATGATTTGAAATGCTCTAAACAATTTTCATAGTCATTTCAGAGCCGCTACAAATGTGTAATTTGTAGAATTTATAGTACCGTGCGATCAGTTTTGCTTTCCCTAGGAGTGCTTTGCATATGGGTGAGCGCGCCGTTCGTTAGCCAGGTCTGAGTGATTAGCGGGAGGGTAAAACAATAAAATAAACCAACAATAAAAAAACATTTAAGAGACTTATTACTTACCAAATTATCAAATGAGGTATGACAGTGCCCGCCTTTATTCTCCACACATTTTTGTAATCTCTTTAGGAAAATAATTCCTTACTTACTGTAGTTAATTTTGAAAATTCCGGACAATTTCCTGACGAATATTAGCTTTAAGTGCTTGTATGGTGTGCGGGTTCGCCTTGTACAAGGTATTTTTTAATTTACCCCACAGATAATAATCGCAAGCTGTTAAATCGGGAAGGTGAGGGAGCCACAAATCCCTTCTAATAAAGCGATCTTGTGTAAATACATGTGAATTGCTCTCATAAATTATTCGCTGTGTGAGCAGTGACAGAGTCCTGTTGAAAAAATGCATGATCACGCTCCCTGTCGGTTAATTATCTGAAGAAAAAAAAAAGCGTTAGTATGGTTTTCACATAAGTAACCGAACCAACTGTAAGCTAAAAAATTGGCCCTATGAATCTTTCATCATTGAATTAACGCATATGAATTGTACATAAAGACACGCTATGCCTTTATAAACGCACAAGACCATAATGCACTTTATGTATACTGTCGAATTAAGAAGCGAACAACATACACCCGGGAACAACTGCGCTACTACTGCTACAGTCAATAAGGTTAACAAGTAAGCAAGCAAGCTTGCTGTCCCCTTCATGGCGCGGCAAACGAATGGGGGCTCATAGCGGGGAAAAGCACAACTGATCGCATGTAGAACGTCTCTAATATTATTGACAAAAGGCTGAGAACTGTTAAATAAATTATTAGTAATAGTAATTTATAAATTTAAGTTCGATCTAACAGTATTAGCAAACGTATGTACCAGAGTCCTGGTGGCTCTCCTTGTCTGCTTTAGAAGTCTCCTTTAGCATGTTTATCTCCTTCTTTTATCCTGTTCTCTTATTATTCATTTCTCAGTGCCATATTTCAACGCTAGTTTAGATTTATACAACCTTTGGGTCTATCTAAATCCGCGTTTACTGGATTAATCGATAGTGTTCTTACATTTCAGATATATAAAAACATTCACTTGCTTTATTATTTCCAAATCAATTCATATTTTTGCTCCTCTTCAGTGTTTACCTTGCATAACTGCCGCTCTAGTTTTAGATACCGATATCTTCGTTTATATGTACTTTATGGATACTATATTATATTCCTGGTTCGGTCGTATAAAGCCCTTTGCGAGTTTCATGCAATACTACAGTAAAACAAACTGTTTCTCTTACATAATCCCCAGTAGATTTCCGTTTTGATGTTAACTACCTTGCTATTTCAGTTCTGGAAAGTTAAACCGCGCAGTTCTGTTTGCACAGAAATTAGTTTTTGTTCCGTCTTGAGGTATTAAGTAGAAAACTCTATGTTGCAAAGGAAAAAGAAAACAAGTGGTTAGACTTTCCTAATTCTCTTGGGTCGGCAATTCGTCGACCATCATTTTAGTTTTGTCGTCCAAACCTCGTTACATTCCCGCGAGGAGTGTATGGTATATCAGGTTTACATAATCCACTACTTCAAAATAGAAAGTGAGTAAAATACTGCCGCACCGCTGGGAACCACATTACACCTGCCTTCCGCCTGTGTCGTTATTGGGTAACGGGCTTCCGGGAATCTGTCACTTCTGGTCATCTTAGCGATCAGCCACCATCCAAAACGTGAAACGAAAGCTTTGGAATGGATTCTAAGCAGGCATGTGATGACAATCATTGATAAATAATATTTGAATAAGAATTGGGGATATCACTATTATCAGTAATTGTAGACTTTCGGCCTTTGAAATTACTTGTTTGCCAGAATGGGCGAATTGAACTGTTGAAATTATTTAAATCTGAACCCCCCCCCAAAAAAAAAAATCTCGTCAATAATTTTATAAATAAAATTCTCGGCTTGGCTTGGTTACTTGTATCTTTCTGGGTTACTCGAAAAGTTTGTCCTTAGAGGTTTAAAAGCAGCCAAAACATTAATAATGGTGTATTTAATTACGTATAGATAAGAAGATTTGAGTCATACGCTTATACATTGGAATAGTGAAATTACTGTTTCAAATGGGAAAATACAAACATTTGAATTGCGCTTGAGGTACTGGAAACTTCACACTTTTAATGCAAAGAAATGTTCTATTTCTCCAAAATGTAATGTAAATTTTAAATTTGTGTAATGAAATGCCCTTGCTTCTAAAATAAAGGAAAAAGTAATTTCGGAAGAAACAGTTTCAAAGTTGTTATATAAACAGCATGTAAAGTGCTTCTTTAGCGAATTCCAGTTAATGCTGATGTCTTAAAGACGATAAAGAATTTTAGTCCTATTGCATGCTTGAGTTGAACTCGCCCCAATTTTTTTCTGAACTCCCTTTAGAACTGTTATCACATAAAAACCAATTAGGCCATATAGAAAACCATTGAACTTTTTTTCGTTTTAAGAATATTTAGTTTCTTAATAAATGAATTTAATTCAGAGGATGTAATTTATGTGAATTTATTTAAGATGTAGGTATTTATTTTATGTTCTTAATTTTTAAGGGATTAGCTTTGAAAAAGAGTAGTTATAAATTTATTTGGTGATATATATATATATATATATATACTTTTTTATTTTACGTATCTAGTAGATACGATCGATGCAGATTTTGATAGATAATTAAAATATTTCCATGGGTACAACCGCAATAGCTTACATTCCTTCGGACTTCGGTAATAGCTCAGGTGCGTAATCAACAATGGTTTTAAATTTTCTCCTTAATTTGTAAATTAGTGCGCTCTTCAAAAACTAAATTTATGTTAAATAAGTAGTTATTCAGACTGGGAAGTTTTTAAATGAAAACCTAATATGTCAAAAGTAATGGCCTTATTTATAGATATGATATTATCGGTTTCACAACTCCCGGCGACTCTCGTCAATAGCATGTCATGATTCTTCATTTTCCTGCAATATCTAATACTATGACATTTCGTATTCGTTTGCTTACAAATGTCTAATTCTATGACATCTGAAGTATGAGAGAGAATCTATGTATTCACTTGGATGTGCTGCAGAGCGCTTTTTTTTTAATTAAAATATTGTTTGAACACTACTTCATAATATATATTTTACTACAATCGTCCAGATTATCTAAGAGTGAGTATTAACAATTTCTACCAACCTGATTTTACAATGTAGAGTTAAGATGTGCATGTTTCTGGGGTGGGCCAAAGATGCGACACATGACAGTCCTATCCTTTTGGTGGTCTATTCCCATCTAACTCTTTCCTAGCGTCCCCATAATGCTACATAGGTGCAACAACTCCCAACCATCAATCAGATTAAAACACAATCTGGAAATTTATGATAACCAACTGCCACCACGGTCATTCTTCTTAAAGGACATCCTTTCCGCAAATGATTAACGAACACATTACAGCAATTTGAAACAATGCGTATGCCACAATATTTGTTTGGTAAATAGAGAAAATGCGTTTCTATAGTCATACAACGAAAATTGTGTTTAAAAGTATTGTCAATTGATGCGAGGGAAACAGTGATTGATTCTTTCGAAACCCGCATAGTACATTCAGAAAACTAGCATAGTGGTTAGCATAAAAATGAAAATCGCCTCTTGGATTTCTGTTAACTTTTTATATTTTCTCTTTTAATGAAAATATTAAAATGCCACTTTTAGTGCAGTATGAAAATATCATCATGTCAATATGGTATGGCAGCTTATTGTCCGTAAGTGATAAAAGTATTTACTTTTATCTGTACAAATTATTACTTAACCTCAAAGGAACAAAATAGTGAACTAGTGAGCACACGTAAGCCACGGTTTGTAGGAAAGGGATAACTGCAATTAGGTGGTAAAGGGTAGTACGGGCGGTTTCCCTACTGCGAAACTAGTAACACACTTTCATTTGAACGTACGCTAATTGTGGCGGTGTGGTCGTACAAAAGAGCAATTAACTTGGTTGACAAGGAAACTAAACAACTCCTGCTCGAACCAATCGACTTTCTAAAAGCCTTACCGATAGAAGCCGATTCCGGGTGTAATGTGTTCGCTTTCTCTGATAAACCAGAGACCGCAGGGAAAATATCGTAACATGGGACGTTTCAAAAGTAACTACAGAGTTTTCAAATAACGGGTAATGATGTAGGTCATGTTAATTCCCATCTTCTCCGTCGATATATAGTCATTTGTTAATTTTGGAGATACATCGATATGAATACTCAATAGGGTTATCTTTTAGTTGTTACAAAAACTAGAAAAGAAAGAAAGAAACAAATATTTTTCCGCTCTGAAGTTGATGTCTGAAAAATATGGTTTTTAAAGGCGGCTTCAACCGATTCTTGAAATGATGAAAACAGCTGTTCACGCATTTTTTGTTTGACATTGGGGAACAAAAAGAAGTCGTTAGGAGATAAATAAGGTTAATATGGGCAATGAGACATTAATTCGATGTTTTTTCCCTTTAAATAATCAATTGTTTGACGTACTGTGTGGGAGCAGGCATTGTCATGATGAAGAATGATGCGACGTTTGCGGTTGCTTTTCCTGATTTCGTCGATGATTTCTGGCAAACAAATTGTTGTACACCATTCAATATTAACTGTTCTTCGATCATCTAAAGGAATGGTTGCGACATGTCCAGTACAACCGAAGAAACAAACGATCTTGGAAGTGCTTCATGAACGAACTACTTATGTGGGATTCGGTTTATCTTGGAACACTCAAAGAGTGGATTGTTGCTTAGTTTCCAGTTCATACGAATATATTCAAGTTTCGTCGTCTGTTACGATGTTGTATACTGATTTTGTAGTACCACGGTGGAATTTTTGGGAGTTTTATTATACCAATTAACGTTAGCATGTTTTTTTTCCCCCTTCGGACAAATTATATGCGAAATCAATCGGGAACAGATCTTTTTCACAGCTAAAAGATCATGCGAAATCGAATGTAGTCTTCTATATGCCTAAGGCTGCCTCTATCTCACTGTAAGTCATATGCTAAACTTCTTCAGTCATGTTGCGCACGGCATCGAAGTTTTTTTGGAATGACAACCGATTTCGGTCGACCTTCACGAAATTCATCACTGACGGACGCACGACCAGGACGAAATTCTGCAAACCCAATGGTATGCAGTCTTTTCTGATGGTGCTTCACATCAAAAAGCTGAACGAAGCGATGATGTTGAGTTAGGACTTTAATAAAATCATAAAAAGGTCCTTACTTTTTTCGCAAGAATTGCTTTGTTTAAACGCTCACTGTAAACAAACTAATCGGTAATTGTCCAAGCTTTAACTGTTTCCTAAATAGCAAATGTCAATTACTTCGAAAATAATTATGTGTATCTCATTACCGCTACCTGGTGGTCCTTTGTAGCAACTTAAGAGGTAACCGTCGTATCGTGTTTAGTCTCGATACTAAATATTTTCATACTTTTATTAAATAAAATACTAATATCTCATTGTATTATTTTCAGGGTATTGATATATCAAACATATATTATTGAATTTCTTTTTTTCACCGAATGTATTTTTTATTACCAGACATTTAACACATTTACCAGTATACGATGAGTCTCTGAAGTGACTCAAAGTACTGGCATCAACGCCTTGAATTCATCATCTGCGACAGTGCTAAATGACTGGTTTTCTTTGCATATCGTGTATGCTATTTTCTTGGTAGTTAACTTTTACCAATTATCTCCCGGTTTAAAGCAGAGTCTACTATCCAGAAATGTATAAGTAGGTTGGCTCATATTCGAGTAGTATGATGTTCATGACGAGAGGACGAGGACGATGACGCTTTGTCTCGTTATGAATACCCAGAAAACAGTTAATTCAATAGAAAGAAGTTTATAGCAGAAGAATGAATAATTATTGACTCAGCTCAGTACGAGAGTAACTAAACTCAAAGATAAGAACCCACCTTGTATTTAACAACTTTTACCATTGATCAAATGGGGAAATCCCTGATTTGACAAGTGATTTTGCACGCATGGTTTCTACTGTTCAAATTTCCTAGTCAATTATTCTCAAAAAAGGCCAGCTTGAAAATCTCATATGAGATGGAGCCTAAATACAGTAAATAACCTATAGAACCCTTGCGGCTACTTTGCTGATTAACTGTGCGAAACAAAGAAACACCATTTGTATAAACACATAAGAATGTTTTACTTGAATGCTATCATTTTATTGTCTCCATAATTATAGTATGATATGAGTGTTGACAAATAATGGAGTTCTGCAACTTTCTGTGCATTAAAACTGGGGGAGTAAATGTTTGGGTAGGGGTGAGAAAGAAACAAGATTAACAATTAGAAAATGTAAAATAATACAGAATTAATCACCATATGCAATCCTGAATAAAACATGGAAAATAATGTGAAAAATTACATCTTATTCTGCAGCTTATAACAGTGGTGAAACTTGTACAAAGCGGAGCAGACAGCAAACTAGTTGCATCTCTCATCTCTGACATCACCTTCATCGAGCTCAAAATCATTTGCTGAAGCATTTCATCACGTGTTATTTCTTTAGGAAGGTATTTTCCTCGCTTCTTTCATATACTGCAGTCTTGAACTCAGTTTTCCGTGCTTCAAATGCATCATTCTCACGTAATCGGCAAGTTGAACCCGAAACTTGAAGCTGAACCTCAAAGTTTGCTTATTTCTTGCCTCTTAGCATGTATCTATGCCAGTGTCAAATGTTTAACAGAAAAATGAATTTGATGACTTCATTAAATGTGATTTTCTTTCATAGCAGTTGATGCTGAAAAATGAACTCAAATGTTAATTCGGCAAACAGTTAACTAATTTTGCGGTACTTGAATTGTCATCTTTGGAATAAAATGTTCTACTTGACTATCCTATTTCCTTTTCTGGAGCAGCTTCGTAGATCCAAGATCACGCCTTCAATCCTGGCCAGAGTCTATGGAGTTTGAGCGTAAAGCCGATTTTTGGAAGGAAATTAAAGTTGTGGAGATTTACGGCATATAAAAGCCTTAAAGCCTGAAAGAAGAGGCCTCTAAGCAAAGTTTATCGGTCGTTTAGCGCGCTGAATTGAATGGAACGCTGGTTACCTGAGATGTTAAAGTGCGTCTGTAAATAAACCTCCCCCCCCAAAAAAAAAAAAACCTGAAAATGCACATTGAAGAGCCGGGTTTTTTTGGAGAAGCTGGTGATTGGTGAAGAGATGTGTCACTATCACATACCAGAAAAGAAATTAAATACATGCAGTGAAAACCAGGGAGTCCCCGTTCCAACTTCGTACTGCTTCATGACTTTTCGGACATTTTAGGCATACTGCTAATGGACTGTTTCCTCAAAGAACAGCAAGGCTTAGACACAGGATTCAGCAACGGCGAAAGGGGAAGCGGTCAACAGGAGTGTTCCTTCAATATGACAATGGGCGGCCCCACTCCAGCAATCGTTGGGTTCATTGTTGTGCTACCCCCCTTCCCACTATTCCCGGCCTCTCACTCCGTCTGATTAAGCCATAATCGTCAACATGAAGGACTCGCTGCGACAACAACAGGAACTGTTCATGAATGCTAGCGTAGTACAAACAATGGTTTCGTGATGCGAAAGCTACCAGAAAGAAGGCAACTTACTGACGCTGTTGGGCAGTATATTGAGAGATCTCATGTGCGTTAAAAGTCCTTTCCCAGTTTATCATTTCACCTCATGTATCACCAGTGTCCACCTGTGATACCTCAGTAGTTTAAACAGACGTTAAAAAAAACCCTATTTAGAAATAGGTTTATTCATTTGCACCAAAGGAACAAAAACTTGAAGAGTTTAGGGCTCGGCGAACTATCAAAAGTGGCACTAGTGCGAAAATGCACACAGTCGCAGAAATTAGAGCGGTAATGGGGGGGGGGGGGAGGGTTCCACTGGGTTTATCACAAAACCCATCACCCTTACGACTGTCAAGTTGATACACAAAGCCTGGTTATATTTAGAAATGTCAGGCTCTGTTTGCGACAGGCCAGCCCTCAATACATCAAACTTTGCTGTCTCTCAAAGGAGTGGTAAAAAGATATCCGTTTTCGGTAAATGATAATAGAATATATTTTATAATATGCGACATAAAACTACGTAAGTGTTAAGTAAATAAAAATGCAGAAAATAAAAATATAAATAAACACATTGTTACAATTCTTTACTAACGCTTGGCTATAAGGATTATTTCCTCACTGACTGCGAAAAATTAAGTTAAAAAATATGCGAAACAAAGAATAAGATTCATTGCTTTTGCAAAATCAAGCTTTACACAGGGATTTCACTTCAAAAATCTCCAATCTGAGTAACTGAATAATTTCATTTAAACTAAAAAAAAAATGCTTATTTATATATTGGAGGAGACTTAAAACCAAGTTGATTACATTTTGTTTCATCGCCTCACCCCCAGGTAACCCCCATTATGAAATTTCAAACGACACCCCTATATTTTATACCTATACCCTACAAGAAGAACAATGTAAATGCATTCGTAAGGCGTTCCGAAATAGGTTGTATTAATATGATGATAATAATGCTGATTTTTTTTATTGATATATTTATGGGCGCTCATTAACATCTCATGTCATCAGCGTCCCATTCAACTCAGGGCGTGAAACGGCCGACAAATTTTGCTCAGAGGCCTCTCTTTCAGGCTTGAGGTTCTTTTTCGTGCCGTAAATGTACGACACAGGACCCACGGTTTTACTTCCTTTCCGAAAATAATGCTGATGTTACCCAAAATACAATTTTCATTCTACAACCAACTGACATATTTCATACTGTACAGATTCAAACAATAGCGAAGGATGATTGATTCCCAGATTTAAAGATCTACACTTTACTTTTGGTTCGGTTTAAGAGATGAATTACAAACAATATAAGAGAAGAATTAATAGCCAATATTTCTGGAGTATAATAGCAACAAGTGAATAAAATACTGATTAGACACTACAATATCTGTTTCAGCGAACGGTACTCATCTTCGGCATATCATTTAAAAAAGTAAACAATTTAATTGCATGTTATTGTTTCATAAAAAGTGTTATTTTATTATTTTTTATTTTATTTATTTATTTATTTTTAATGAACGGGATTGCTTGCGAAAAAATAATTATATATAGAGTTTTTCGATATCATTCCGCTCAATTCCAAATGAAACTGTACATATTTTATGTTGCCTTTTGAAATAAATATACATTTTATCAATATATATTTATATTATGCTGAGCGGATTCAGTCTTAGTGTTGTTACCGTAGATATGTGGATCGATCCATATAAAATCAAACACCAAGGAACCTTGATATTGTTGGGAAAAATACATAAAGAGGGTTAAGAGACATAATTATATATATATATATATATATATATATATATATATGTGTGTGTGTGTGTGTGTGTGTGTGTGTGTGTGTGTGTGTGTGTTTTCTTCAAGTCCATTAATTTTTTTGTTTTAATGCGTTGAAAATTAACAAATTGGAAGGTCATACAAAAAAAAGCCATTGCTGAAATTTTTTAGAAAAGTTAATTTAGTCGTTATCATTATTATAAATGTATTTGTACCATATTATGATAAAATGGCAACAGGAACATAAATAAATTAATTCAAATTATACTAACTTTCTCAAAAAACTAAAATAAATATCGGCTAACCGTTCTCTCTTTTTTTTAAAAAAAATCTCGATATTATACTGTTGTACCATCAAAAGGAGCACCCTAAAATACTTTCATTAAATGTTATTAAGAACACGCGAATATTGCTAGTTGCGTCTACATATGGTGATTGGGGCCGAGCGAGAAGTCAATTGTACTACTTTAACTTGAGAATGCAAGACAGATAAAAGGACTCGAAGTAGGCATGAAATTATATATATATATATATATATATATATATATATATATATATATATATATATTCGAACATTTTGCAATTTTGTCATAATTTGATTTTTAATGTCCTTGTGGGGAAATCGGTGAAATGTACTAAGACATTCTCTTAAATGAATGGTTAGAATTTGCAAATCAAAATGTTCAACAAGATATGAGTTTTAAAATGAGCTATGCCTGATTTTTATATTAATGAGTTGCATATATGTCATAAAAAAGACAAATTTAATAAAACACGACGAATTTTTTGCATGAAAACCATTAGATTTGGGGATGTTTTGTTTCATAAAACATTAGTGTGCATTACGTAGTAGTATAAAAATATAGTATGAGATGTATTGTGCTACTTTTCTGTCCTATTTCACAGCAATTGCAAGTTCTTAGTTTTGAACGCCGTTTCTGTTTGGCTCTATTACCAGTTATTTATACAGTTAAAACTAAATAGCTTCTTGAGGTGCTTTTGGCCAAGCAGTATCTATTTCATATGCTACCTAAATGCTACGCTGTGCTCAATATAATAATTATTTATGATACAAATGTTAAAAGGGGCAATTTATTTTCACTAAACCTATGAACAAAATAAACCACTTTTATAAGTATACCATACACTATTTTTAGACATCTCTTAATATTTATAAACGAATTTGTAATTATTAATTAAATTTATTAAATTCATTTCCAAGCGTTTCTCACTAGGGAGAACGTGGAAGAAAGGTTAACTATACCTCTGTATTATATTACTAATACAGCAGCGGTGATAATTAATGGGTTTTAAACGTATTTTGGCGCGCTAAAAATACAAACTAGAATTTGATTTATTCTTTATACTTTATTATTATACTTAATTACTGCTTAAAATAATTTTCTCACATTAAAAGAAACTGTAATTAGCGTTTGGGGCATGCGCAATGAGCTTAACATGATTCCAGGCTTTCCAACATGGTTACTTACGCAAAAAAAAAAAAAAAAAAAAAAAAAAAATCCTAGAAACAAATTTATGTATTATCACTAAATGTCTGATTTCAAAACCGCCGTGAGAAATATTTTTAAAAATGTATACAGTAATTTGTATCCGCTTGAATATTTATATAATCATTACTTTAAGCTGTGTTACTAGCACTGGAGGGTTATACAAATTTTATATCGCCGAATGTTATAAAATGCAGTTTTTAGTTTGAATGCCTTGTGTTAAAAGAACTAGTTTTAATAACAGCTGTCTAAATAAAAAAAAATGAATCACCACCACCGTACCACAGGGCATTTCAGTCAAAGACACCGAATGGTTATAGAATATCACTAAGGTTCATGAGCCGCATAGGCCGGCTGTCATCTTCCTACCTTTCTCCAGTTAATTGTGAAGCCTGGGGTTAAAATCCCACACTGCAGTATTCAGTAGTTAGTTACAACTGCAGTGCATATCTTCTTACCTATAACAGAACGAAAATTGAGGTTTAGAATATAATATTATAATTTCAATAGAAACTTGCAAACATAAACAGAAATAATAGATAGGGTTTGTGGTAATGTTAATTAAGCATTCCATTCAAGAAGCAATAAAACCTATTAAATATATAAGTGATTTACGTCCACCTGGCATATTGACAAGAAAGTTTTACTCGTCAGAACAGTTGAAAGTTACAAAGCTTGATATTGTTCATATAGAGTTAAATGCAAAACATTGCCTGCCAAATACAGCTGCTCAGTTGAAGCAGAGTGTAATGGGAGATAGAATATATTCCCGTTACAGAAGCAGTGACATATATAGGCGCGGGCATTATTACATAATAGTAACGCAAGCGGCATAGTATCGATGACATAATGAACAAGTGCTATTAATGTAAAATATTAATAAAACATTGGGTTATCCAATAATCTGATGACCGATGAGGCGGCGGGGACTGTATAGACCTATAAGCCATCACTCACGGCCAGCGTCGGGGTGGGCGGTAGGATAGCGCAACCAGTCGGTGGTACACTGGAATGACAATGTAATACATTCTAATGCTCTTCAGAGAGATGCTGGAACGGCCTGTCTTCATTTTCTTCTTATTTCTGCCACCTGCTTATGAAATTAACGTTTTCCGTTCACTTTAAGAAGCTACAGAGTTTTAGCTTTAGCTAAAGTAACTTCGTAGTTCTTTGTACAGAACAGCAAGGAATTTCCATTTGCTGAAAAGGAGATTTTAGGGAAGTTTCAGATGGTGTGCAATATCATTCTCTGAGGACTTTATGTCACCTTATTCGCTTCTTATCTTGAATCTATTATGAAGTGAATTTATGACTTGCATTATGACTTGGAACGCGATTACCTGGGAATTCGTCTTCAAAAACTTTTCTGAATTCAGTTCGAACATATGAATCTTAAATAAATACTTGTGAAACAGATTAGCTACCCCCTTTTGCACTCTTAGCAGGCTTTACTTTAGAACATTAGATATGTATTGCCACCACATGTTAGAGTTCGGTCCACCCTTACCCTTGTAGCCCCACTGGCCTTTAACGATTGCTTATCGGACAATGCAGTCCACCGTCGCCGCGTTGATCATCATATAATTAGAACACCCGATAATGGTTACAAAACGCCAGTTACTCTTATTAAGAAAAATTAGAATCTAGGGTTGTTCTAGAAATTATACATCATTATTGCTAAATTTTCTTTTTCAGTTCTTTCAGGGTTATTTTTATAGACTTTGTGTTCCTAAGAGAAAGTCACAGGGTTTAAGTCTGATGATCTAGGAAACCACGCTGGTAAAAACATATTCGCATATCTTTAGAAATTACTGACTGAAAATGAATGTAGATTGTTATTCTAACATTAGCACTTGAGCATATTTTCTAAAAATATATAGTGAAACTTCTCTAATCCCGACAGTCAAGGCTCAGTAAATTTAACGAGGTGTCCATGATAGAGGGAAGTAGGTTTTCATGGCATGTACATACACATGTACATCATTAAAAGTAAATGACATGTATTACACATTAATGTTTAATAAAAGTTACTAACTTACGATTACTCATATTAAAACTCCACACAGAATAAAAGTAAACTTTTGAAATTTACATCTCAATAGTAACTGAGGACTACTCTACATATTTTAGGCATGCAATTGTTTGCTGCAATAAGTTTACAGTTAAGTACAATGTACTTTTTGGGAAATGCGTAACAATTTTACATTTTGTAAAGAATTAAGGAAGCATAAAAGAGGATAAAAGTTGAAGATAGCCAATTATTTCCATACCTCTGTGCTTAATGACCCATTGCCAAGCATAAAGATAAATGTCATTCGAGCTCAAACATGTAGTAGAAAGCCAGTGAGGGTAATACATCCTTTTGATGTTGCAGTATTGTATATTAGCCAATGACCCGTTTAAAACTTTAGGGATAAATGCCAATCAAGCACAAATACACAACAGAAAGAAAAATTGTTCTAGTTATGTCTCTTTGCATTTTGTAAAGAATTGAGGATGTGCAACTGAGAATAAAAGTTAAATAAAGCCCATCATTTCCATACCACCGTACTAACGACCCATTCAAAGCATAAAGATAAATGTCAATCAAGGTCAAACAGGCAGCAGAAAGTTAGGGGGGGGGGGAAACACTCCATCCTTTGGATGTTACAGTACTGTGGACTTGCTAATGACTCATTTAAAGCTTTAGAGATAAAAGCCAATCAAGCCTGAGTGTGTTAGCAGAAATATATAAGAGAAAGAAAACTGTCCTAGTTGTGACATAAATGGTGCCCAGCTAATGGACATGTTAAAGCATAGAAAATGTTCCGATTCCAAGAAAATATGTCCAACATAATGAACGGTGTCCAAATACGCATATTAGCCTAGAATGTTATTCGTTATTGCATAAATACACGTTTAAGAAACGAGCAATGCTTGGCATTATAAATGAGCTTCACCCGTATTTTGTTTTATATCGGAATTATGAAAGCATTTATTCAAATAAAATTAATATTAATGTCGATTTTGTAATGAATTACTCTGACAAGAACGACTTTTTATTGTACTTATGTATCGATGCAGATTATTTAGTTCTTTTATCAACTGTTATTAACGAAGATGGATTTACCGCAAGAAAATTTAGCCCAAGCTGACAAGACTGAATTTTATTATTATCGAGAAAATCTTATGGTCCTTAACAGCTTCATCAATTGAACTAACAGGCTAGCATTATAAAATTCTAATAAATTCCTTGGTATGTAATATCTGCAAGACACAACTTCTATTGTATGAGAGCCAATTTGTATCGTTTGCGAACACTTTCCAAATTATTTAAAAAAAAAAAAATATTTAAAAAATCACGGAAACTCAAAGTTAAAAAGACTAGTGCTATTTCCATCTAAACCTGCTGTGAAACTGAAAAGGTGATCGCGGTTTAAAAAGAGTTAGCAATACCATTGTTATAAAAGAATAACTGGTTTGCCGGTTTGCAGCAAGCAAACCCCTTGTAGTTGTTAACATAATTCATAGAAGAAATTTGCAACAAGTCGAAACACGGCGCGCATCATCAAGTAGCGCTCGCTATTCGATTATGTAGCACTCTTTGTCTTCAGGCACTAGTTTCCCAACTTTGTACTTTGCTTTTCATAACAGACAAGCTTTCTAAGTAAGTTTTCACAGGAGCTTAGTAACATTTTACTTGTGAGAAGTAACCAGAATGTTTTTTTTTTCCCCCTTCATAGGGGAAGAAGGAAAGGACTAGAAGATGTCACTTGTTATAACTTTCCTTTCCCATCCCTTCCTCCCTCTACCCCCTTCTGAAAGTACAAATTTTGCTACCGTTTTTGTGCCTGATCGGTAACTTAATAGTTTTAAATTTCACAGTAGAATGTCAAATGCGTTGAAAGATTATATACCAAAATACAGTAATTTTTGTACCAGCGATTTAACACTAGAACGCCCGAGCTCCAAATACCCCCTAAAACGCCCTGTAGTGGTCAATTGACCGCGACTACTTTTTTGTGCATTTTTGCCTCACTGAAAACTAAAGAATTTCTTGATTATCACCTTCTAGCCTGCTGTGTTGGTATAGAGGGCACGATTTTGCTTCTAATTTGCAAGCCTGGTTGGAATCCAGTTTGCATTTATCTTCCGGGGTGAGGAAGTCTGCTCAGTGTCACATATTTAAGTGCCCTTCTGTCTCAGGCCGAAGAAATTTCTGACTTACCAGACCACTGCAGTGATGTAAAGGGAACAACATGGCTCCTGGTCTGCAAACCAGTTCGAATCCAGCTTGAATCGAGCTTCTAGTGTCAGATATTTTTATGTTCATGTTTTTTGCTCTCGAATCACGTATGTTTAGCTCTGTCCTGAGGCTCCTGTGCCTATCCATTTAATTTGTTGGTAATTCAATGATGTATTCATACATTTGTTCGTTCTTTCTTTTGTTCATCTATATAGATCATCTCATTGTCTTTTCATAAAAAGGTCATTTAATTTTTATTTCAAGTATAAACTATTTTTTCTCGAAAAAATAATAAAAAAAAAGGTTTTTATTGTACAAATTGGTTTTGTTCTATGCTATGTAGTAACAAATGGTTTGTACAAAAAAAAAAAGACACGTTATACAATTACGGGTTATATCTATACAGAAAGATGTTACATTAAAACATTATCAGAGATATTGGTATGACACTTTTTGCAGTTTTGAGTTTTTGATTATACAAGAACCACATACAACTTTTTTACATGTCGAACAACTTTGTTTTGTTTGTTTTTCTTACATAACACTATTTCACATGTCTTGCATTTAGTGGCCTTAGATGTTCCTTCGTCCACAATCAGCTGTGAGTGGTGGTGACAGTAGTCGATATGAAAGATAAGCGAAATTTTAGACACTGATACAAAAACTGGTAAACATTGATTGACTCACGCACTACGCTACGTCTGAAATATGTTTGTTGTGCAATTATGATTATTGTCCGTTACAACTACGCAATAAACGTGGGGTAAGGAAGTGGTCTATTGGTCTATTGACCGCCTCCGGGAACCGATATTTGCCGGCAGTTTGTGCAACACCTACACGTTCTGTAAAAATCTAAATATACGAGTGTCATATGCCTGCAACAAACGTAAAGCTATTATTTCTAGATAAATAATTGCAGCTTCAGAACCTACTTCAACCTTAAGGGACCATTATATTTCCCAGAAGGAACGAAGGGCAATCTACAGTGAGATTATTTGAGTTAGGACCAGCTTAGCGCGGCTGCGTAGTACGACAGGTTAGACCTCAAGGCCGTAAATGTATGTGCAGGTAACATGTTGTAGTTCGTTTGAGGGAGGCTTGATGTGTGTGCGTTCGTGTGTTATTCTGAGTTTTTCGTAAAGGTTTATTCATAAGAGGTATATCGTAAAGGTCCTTTGTAAATATAAATAATTTTGATAATTTGCTTTCGCTTGTGTAAATTGTGTGCTAGTTATTATTTGTTAGTAATGTCACTACATAATTATAGTGTTGAGGAATGGGTTTTGTGTATGATATATATGTGAAAATAGATCCTTGCAAATAAGTACTAAGGCTCTCAATGACAAGAAACATGTTACGAATAATCGTGTTACTACGGAAGAAAAGCTAAATGAAATGTAGGAATTCCCCAGGCAGACACCAGCAATGTACTACCACTGCGGATTATCATTTCCAATGTCTCTTTTAACACAGATTAGTGCATATTTGTTCTAAATATGCCATCATTTTATGCTTTCAGTAAAAATATAAATACTAAAATAAAAAAGCGTTTACTTATATAAACTCTGCACTTTCCCAGTAAGCAGCCTTGCTCTGGCGGCCCATAATTCAAATAACCTCACTGTGCAAGCGATCTATCTAATCATGTGCAGCATTCTGTTATTTATTTATTTTCCTCTCCATTTGAGTATTATATTCACAAACTTTTCTCATAAAGGCTTCTTTGTTTCAAAGCGACCCCATTGGTCTTTATTTCAATATATATATAGTTCAAATTTATATATTCAAAAACATATTAACAGAAAAGATCTGTTCTGTAACTGAAAAATAACTACTGTGTGCTCTCTCTTATTCCTGCCGCCATGATCACTCATTGACGGATAGCATATTTGTGCATCCAATAACATATAGCGTTTCAAACTATGTCTCTACGAAAAATGATGCAACTATATCTTAGTGAAAATGCTCGATTAACAAATCAGGACGCAACTATTGAAACATGCAACTACAAATGTCGTTTAAGATGAAAGGAGCCTTAGCATGCCACTTATTATATATTGGATTTATTAATTAAATGATAGAGTTATGATTTTGAATAACCTCAAAAGGTTGTTCTGCACCTTCGGTGGTTCATTGCTGTTGATTGTAACCTAACGCATTTCAAAGCTTTCAGGTTTCACCTATCAACACACGACCGCCACGGGTGGCCGAGGTCGTTAAGGCACGGACTCGTGAGCGGGAGGTCTGCGGTTCGAATCCCGCCAGGACCGTCCTCCCTGACTGGGGTTTTTTCCAGGTTTTCCTCAGTCTTCATAACTGGCAAATGCCGGGGAGGTACCTAAACTTAGGCCTGGAACGCTTCCTTCCTTAAAAAAAAAAAATATCCTTTCCCAATTTATCATTTCATCTCATGTATCATCAGTGTCCACCGCCTGTGGTGCCTCAGTAGTAAAAACGGGCGTTAAACACTACTCAAAAAAAAAAAAAAACCTATCAACATAAATATCTTGTTAAACACATTCCCATACAAAACTCTAAAATGCCTCTTAAACCTGAATTTCAAAATGGTAAATGGATCGCCCTTATTTAGTGTTTATCGTTGCTATTAACCATGCGAGACATTCCCAAAACTCTTATTCAGTGGAGATGAAACTCGTGCTCTATGGACCCAAACGCTCAAGTTTTTCTGAGAAAGGCAAAATCAATTGAACGTGAATTCCAGGTATTTCTCTCTTCTCTAATCTGATTTTGATGTTCAGCAATTCACTTCTACATCGCATATTACATTCTTGTGGAATGGGATGTTCGGACGAGGAAGAATTGTCTGATAATGAACAATGGAAAGGCATGTGTTTGGGGCGAGTTGTCTTGCTGTTGCCGGAGAAACCCATATCAGGACCTACGGTTTACATCTGGAAGTTCCTAATATACTGACTCAGAGCAGAGTTCATGAAGCAGCTGTTTACGATATAAGCAAGACAAAGCGATAAAGGACATGAGTGTGCCAACTTATTCAGTAGAATAGAGAGAGAATGTTCTTGAACGAGTTCTATTCGGGTTGGAGTACAAAGAATAGTATCAAACTATTGGTCGGACCTTAAAAAGCAGCTTCAAGTATGTTTACTAACTTCTCCCTTGTTTCCCCTCCGTAGATCATACTTTCTCAGTCAAACAGCAGTAGATTTACAATACCACTAAATCGTTTTGGGGTTCCTTGTCTTAAGGCACTCTTTGGTATATGTGCTACAAGCTTTAAATGCAACTATAATATATTTCGTCATAATTAAATCATTTAATATTTTCCTATATCTAACAAAATGGGCACAATATTTTATTCATTTACATCGCAGCGTCGTGTTTAAAAAAACTTCCTTCTGGTTTTAATTGTAGCAAAATGTCTTACTTCATCAATAATTGACATGCTATTACTCTCTTAAGCACATTTTTGAAAAGAAAAAAAAAATTTTTTAAATACTCTTAAGAAAGTTTGTTGTACACACATTTTGAGAATGGACATAATCTTTCAAACCTCCACTTTCCTTAAGCTGTTTGTAACAATTTTCCAATGACTTATGCTCATCAGCAAGAGCTCCTTTGAATAGGTGGAACATGTATCCAACTTCTCTCTCCTATGCGAGAATGCTCGACTACTAGGGTTGTCATAGACACTATTCAGTATATCTAACTTGAAGCTTTTCTTTTCCATCCAGATAAATCTTATAATCTTTTTTTCAATAGCAGAACTTATTGTTTTTATATCATTCTTTAAACTTTCACGGCTTGCGCTATTATTATTATTATTATTATTATTATTATTATTATTATTATTATTATTATTATTATTATTATTGACCATTACCGGGCTGCTACGCTCTGGTTGTTGACTTAAATTGAATTTAAAACCAGAGCTTTCGCTAACTCTACGATCAGCATCATCAGTAAGCTGAAGTGTCTAGAAAGACAAAGGTAAAGAACCGTTAAATGGGAAGAAATCGGAGTGGTGCAGATGTTGTTTGTCGAGCAGTAAAAGATTTCAAGTCATGTGTATTTGAAAACCGTCGTCTTTGTTTAAATTATCTAGATGCTATCTGGTTCTAAGGCCTCTCTCCTAACCACATTAAAATATACAGTTATTTTTTAAATTAATTCTGTTTTTGTTATTTTTATTTTTTCTTCTTCTCCATAAAATGTTCCATAATATCAGATTTATCTGGATTTTAAAGGCGCAAATGTCGCTTATATTCGTCCAGTAGAGTTTTAATTGGATCTTCCGGTCATACCAATATAAACTTTTCCACATTCGCTTGGTACTTTATATCTTATATTCCCTTGGACCTTTCTCGGAACGGTTTTTATGTGGGTGTAAAAACTCTTTTTGTGTCCTTTCTGAAAACCCGAGCAATATGTAGGCTTGAGGTCTTATATAAATGACAGGAATGCTTTAATTTGGTCATTGTGGTCGGTATAAATGTTATACTTTTTCCAGGTTTCAAGCCTCGATCGATTGCGGAAGTCATTTACTTGCAAGGTTCTCTGAAGAAGACGTAGTGCTTTCCATAATAATGGAAGACAAAATAAAATAATACTTTTCCAAATATATTTTAATTAATTATGTAACTAGAGAGAAAAAATCTTAAAACACAAAATTCAAAATATGAGGGGAAAAGAAAGTTTTTTTTTAAAAAAAACTTCAAAGTTTAGAATTAAAAAAAAAATAGTTTATATTTAAATGCTTGCTTTTATATCGGTTCTCGTTAAATGAAATTTACACATTCCGCTGGCAATATATAACAAAATTTCAGTTTTTTCATAAAGAAGATTATACTCTAACCCAGAATAATTTTGTATAAGGAAAATCTGAGCTCTACACAATGTGATGCATGTTGGCATAGAGCCAGACAATGCTATGACTACAGAACTTTAAATCAGCAAAGTAACCTAAAAGAAATTCTTAAATAGGAAAGCAATTAAGAAATTACAATAATAAATTAATGTTATCAAAAGTTTTATATGTAGCAAAACTCAATGTTTTATAGTCAGACATCTGTAAAATTGAACAGTTCTGAGGTATGAAAAGTAAACTAAAAGAATGCCACTTTTTATTGATTCGGGTTATTTACGGAAGCTCTGTAACATTCCAGGTCATCAACATCCCATTCAAACCATGGCTAGAAACGGCCGATAAATTTTGCTCTTCTTTTAGGCTTGAGGTTCTTTTGCGTGCCTTAAATCTACGACATGGGGACCCATGGCTTTGCTTACTGTTCAAAGGAAGCCATATTTAGATTTTTTTTCGCCCGAAAAAGTACATCGACCCTGGCCGGGATTGAACCCGCAATCTTGGGTCTACAAAGCAAGTATGGTTACCACTAGCGGCGCGGTGATGAGAAAAGCATCAAGAATGTTCCTTGTATCCCCTTCTGCTGTCAACTTAGAAAAATCTAAAATAAAGTGTTTTACAATTTTTAAAAAATGTTTAGTGTTAAAAACTACTAATAATTACAATAAAAAGTACATATGTGTAATTTTCCTAAAAAAACTCTCTTCAGAATGTCTATGATTAAGGAGACATAGTACTTTGACACGGTCTTTCGAAAGGATGAATAAAATTAAGCCCCGAGTCCTGAGCGTCTAATATTACCTGGTATTCACCTTTTCAGGGTAGGGGAAAAGATCTTACCCAGGCAAAAAACCGCTAACCGGGATCGAACGTTGACAAGCAAATCAACGGGGTACTTGTGACATATCCGTGGCATATGTGCATTTTATATTACATAATACACATGTATATATAATTTTACACAACATTATTTATAAAAAACATTTTGAAACTAATGCAGCCGAAAGGAGGATATTTTGATATACTTTTCTCTCAGAAACTATCAGCAGTGTGCCAACGAATTTAAAGTGCGTGATTTAAGATCCTAATTAAAAATTAAAAATGTTATTGTGGAGGGCGAATTTAATATTTAGCAGAGAAAAAATATGACCACTAAAGAGAGGCATTTTAACTTTCGTATATATTTACAAATATTAAAAAGGTTAAGTTTATATTATTATTTAACTGTCTGAGAAAAAACCTAAAAAATGAATAAATAAAATATAAAAGAAAACATAGATTTTATTTGAACAATCAGTCATTCGTTTAAACATTAAATCGCGACACTTTATGAGGAACAAACTAAATTCAGCATTAATTATTTAAAAAGGTTAGTTTCATGCTGCAAACAGCCAACATGGATAGAGCCTTTGATCTTCGTTACCGAAGAAACAAAACTGTGAACTTCAACTTTTAAGTGATTTTTGCATGCTGAAAACAATTGAACGTTGGTTAATGTGAACAATTTTCCAGTTTTACCCCTACAGAGATATAAATATAGGTGTTTGTATGCAGGTGTTTTGTTGGAAAGTGCTTTGGTGGGAGGACATGGGCCGTAGCAGAGAACTGGCGCCATCACATGAGAGCGATGACCCTGTCGCTGACCTTGAGGAAAGCTGCACTCACGTTCCAAGAATTCTCCGCCTGCAGTTGAAGTAAAACAGCTTGTTGTTCTCGAATGAGACCTGCATGCAGGTAAGCTTCTTCCCGAGACTTCAGGATCTTACTGCCGGTTTATACATTTAACTTATTTTTCAAACTCTTGGCCTTGTCCTGTATTTGTGATAACATACCGCCAGATACTTTCTTATACATTGTCACTGGTTATAGCTACCAATGTGTTCTCCTTGCAAAATAAGTAATTTCTGTGGAGTGTTTTCAAATGCATCAAAGACAAGAGGAACGAGGTTTCATTTATCCATATTAATTACGTTTCTTATTCTTGTTGAATAGGATATATATACGTGCTAATTTTACACAAACGTTCGTATTTAGCTGTATTAATAATTTATTCCTCTTTTGTCATTAAATTTCTTTGCAATGAATATCTGTTCTGAATGTTTGCCTACACTGATTGCAACCATTGCAGAAGTTGCGACAATACGACAGTACAGAGACATATAAAGTCGAACCCACTAAGTGATATATAAATCATCTTACTGTACTTTACCGTTGGCCAATTCATACAGTACAGAAAATTAAGATAAATGAATACCTCCTCCAAATCCCCCGTACAGTCTGGATATCGTCCCCAATAGAGTTTAATTTATATGAACTCTTGAAGTTTTTAGGAAGACTATGTTTGCAGTAATAAAGACGCTGTATTTAAATTGCATTACAGTAATATATATTACCAAAAATGCTGAAGCTACCGGACCCATTCCGATTAACGGATTGTATTGTTACGGAAGGAGGATGACATTTCGTTACTTCAGCCTTGCTCAACGAATGGCCGCTTGTGCCTACGTCCTTAATGGGGCGCCTCCTGGAAGAAGAGTGAGGTTGAAGGAGACACCGGGCGACCACGATCCGGGACCCCTGATATTGTTTCAAGATAGAACATTCCGGCGCCGGTAGATCTCCCCTCCAAGGATTTCGAATTTCTCAGAAGGGTCGCTTCCATACCAGACCCGAGGCAGAAAGCTTTTCAAAGCGCAAGCCACGTCACCACACCTACCCTTCTCGCGTTAAACAGAACAAACGGAAGAGTGGATAATTCGAGGAAAAGAAAGATCCGCCCCAGCACTTGCCTAAGCGATCAATGTCAAATCCACGGGATTTGAACCCTGGACATCCCATAATGCTAATCCTAAGCGTTACCACTTGAGCCTCCCCGTTCGGTCATACCGCAATAAGGATTACATGAAAAAAAATGAGGTAAACTAAATGTATTACTGCAGTTTACTTTTCCTATATTAAATTATAATTGAAAGTTATATGCGCTTCGCACAAATAGAACGGTACTGAATCAAAAGTCAGTATGATTAAAGAAAATCTGGAGCGGAAATAAGAAACCGGTTTCTTTCAACAAAACGGGAGAATCCTTAGGGACTTGACCGCTTGAAGGCTAAGAGCAAATAAACAAGCAGCTATTGTTTGACAGCAAAAACTAAACAAAGAAGAGAGACCAGGAAATGTATAAAAGTACACAGCATATTTTTTTTCCCTCCCTAAATATTGTTTAACGCCCGTTTTTACTATTGAGGCACCACAGGCGGTGACACTGATGACACATGAGATGAAATTATGTATTGGGAAAGGATTTTTTTTTTTTTTAAGGAAACGTTCCAGGCCTAAGTTTAGAATACCTCCCTGGCATTTGCCATTTATGAGGACTGAGGAAAATCTGGGAGAAACCTCAGTTAGGGAGGACGGTTCTGGTGGGACTCGAACCCCAGGCTTCCCGCTCATGATTCCGCCCCTTAACGACATCGACTACCCGTGGTGGTGCATAGCTTGTTGAGTAAGTCTGATACCATATTGTAATTATCGCGTTAACTTTCTTATAGTGTATCTGGTAATTACTGTCAGCTTTGATTTAAAATATTTATAGATCTTGTTTTATCAAAGTAGAAAATAACTGTCACACACAGGTCGTTGTGTATCATAGAAATAAAAACACGTATAATGTTTTAAATGTGTCAGTGTTTATAATTTCATGTGAATTTGATTCTTTACGGCATCTAAAATGCACAATGTCGAACTCGAACGAAAAATCTGTTTTAGAAAGCGGGTTTTTGGCAGATTCTTTACCCTTAAAAATGCCATTCATCAAAGGCAGCTATCATTGTCTCCTTTAGAAAATCCTCCACTGCTGCCTCCTAAGATAACTTGAGGTAGAAGCGGCATTTTCTTACAAATGAGAGAAAACGAAAGGTTCAAGCACTGGCCATGGATTGTAGTAGAGGGTCGGTAGGGAGTCAGAATTAAGCAGCAATAAAAACAGGAACATTCTTCTCTAACCAAATCTGGGTGAACTCTGGCTGTGGGCGGGTGCCATATCCTGGAAGTAGTTGAAAAAGGCCCAGGTTCTTTGCCCAAATTTCAAGGAAATGACAGAAATGTAGCATGGAGACACAATTGTGCCTTTTTTCCCCAACAAATCAGGCAGGATCTTTGGGGACACTCTTACGAGCTTTTAGGGTTTTTTAACTACACCCTTTGTCATATTGTTGCCCTCTTCCGTTGAAAAAGAAAATATTCATCCGCAAAAAAAAAAAAAAAAAAAAAAATCAGTGCACATTGTTCGCGTTACATGCAAGTAGCTTACTCTGATGCTTCAACCTTGCGAGTTAAAATGTTCTCCACTACGCTGATACATGTCTCGTATCTAGCACTCTGGACATTGAATTGCAAAATACATCACAAATCATCAATATCTGCTTATGTACTGCATTATACCGGATACTTTGACCACTCAACTGGTACTTGCAAAGCATTGGCGTTCAAATATTGAATGTTCTTTAAATTTTCCAGTTGAAGCGATGGACAGTACTGTACGCAGACATTCTGTTGATTTTCACCAGGAAATTCTTAGGAGCAAAATCAGTCTCTACACGGTTCTTGTAATCTCTCCCTTTCCAATATTAAATCTTTAATTACTGTCTCTCCTCCTCCTCCTCCTCTTTCTAGTCCAGCAATTGTTTAAAATTGTTGTGATAGATTTTATGACTAGATTAGGCCATACCAAGCGATTAAAGAAAGTAAATGTGGCATGGAAGAAAAAAAATATGGTCTTTTATTCATGTAAATCAACGTACAGTAAAGAAATCTATCTTCATTTAAAAATATCCTATGGGCGATTTCCTTAAATTGTAGACAAAATGCTAACAGACATGTACTGTTTTGACTTAACAACTAAGTTTTATTTTATTTTCTTTTTGTATAGTAATCTTGGAGTTCTGTAAACAGGACCTGAAATTACTTACGATCCTATATATGACAATATCTCGAAAATTACTTGGCCTGGAATCGTGGTTGTGTGTGGGGGTAGGGGGGTGGGGTATTCTATTTGGAAAAAAATGTAACTTTGTGCTAGAAATACACTTTCTAATCTTTGTGGATTACATTGATTAACCCTTGCCCGAACTTCATTAGGGCATCTATTGTTTCAGAAATATTCGCGGTGGAATTTTTAGGAATTTCCCTCCATATTAACAATGCAGATACAGTTTTGGGTCTTCCATTTGCTAATATCAATTTAGCTGACTGCTTGTAATATGCTACGGGTTTTCTGTAATTTGAATATGGAGGTATCACAGGCGTGGCGTTCTTAATCGCTCGGTGAGTGTTTCTTGGAAACTGTGAATATCCTTCGCTCGCTGTGTTAGCATGGTGATATTTTCTAAACTGAGTGACCATCTGTTTTCATATGGCTTAAAATTAGTAGCAATGTTCGCATATACGTACAAAAAGGAATGTATTTGCAATATTAATGTTGCAAAAACAACTGAAAGAACCGACAACTGCATATTTGGCAATTTTCAGATATAAGAGCCCATACTGCAATTTATAAAATGACTCCAAGATCTTATGAGAAGACAAATAAGAATACTTTTATTTCTGCTATCGTACCGCAATAAGCTGAAAATGAAATCTATAAATGTGAATGCAAAACAATTTTTGATCAGCCTTTTACATCCGGCCAACCGCCAAGATATTTCCAGAGTGTTTAGTATTACTTGCTATTTATATTTTCAGAGCAGGAAAACCTGTAAAGAAAAAGAAAAAAAAGAAAAAAACGTAAATCGTGCAACATATTACGAACGGGGATGACGGACCTGACATCTGAGCCACTAGTGGATTGTCCCTGCTTATTAACTTTATGTCCATTAAATGCCTAAATATCGTCACCTTTACACTTAAGTTGACATTGATCTGAAAATAGGTCATGCAAACAAGAAAATATATGACAAAATACTTTCATTTTTTTCTTCAGACAACAGAATAATGGCAAGGCGATGTTTTATACTGGACGTAAAATGCAAATCAATTAGGAAAAGCTTGCATACTGCGTTAATATGAACTGAATAACGCCATCTGTTTCTAATATGGAGAATTAAGAATTCTTTTTCATAGTAAGAGTAGGAAACCAAATAGACGATATCAAGGTAGTTTTCATGAAACATCATTAAGAAGATACAAATCTATTTTGAACTTTGCTTTTTTCTTTAAAAAAAAAAAAAAAAAAAAGCCTTTAGCGACATTTTCTGCATATAAATATATAGGCCAAGAGATGAGGAGTGCTATTAAAGCAATCTTTAACATAATCCACGCGATTACAGTAAAACTAACACCAGTATAAACAAGAAACAGAAACACGTGCTTAAGACAAGAAATGGAACTTTCTGCAACGGGGACTACGAAAAACTAAAATCAGTTGCAATATATCATAACATAGAAGTATTGTAAAACAAGAATATTGCCAGATGCATGACAATAAACAACAATAACTTTTTTCGCTAACATTTGCAAATTATATACACATAAGCTAACTTATCTCTGGAAGCTTCAAGAGTCAGGAAACTATATTGTTGTATATACACATTCTTACTGGTTTCATGAGTTAAAATATTTTATTTTACCTCGTTTTAGTAATTACCTTTCAGTAGCTACACACAAATAACTATTTAATAGAAACCAATATCAGACTTTCATTAACTCGTTTCATATAAATACAGATCCTGAAAGGTTTCAAGATTCATTGAAAAATTTAAATATGTTTATGTATTTTTATTCTTTTTTTTTTCCCCTACAGGTTTAACTGTGAATTATAATTTTCGCATGTTTTATTATGTATTTTGGGGTAATTATTGGTATTACTGGTATACATGACGTTATTTGGCTTAGTTGCCATAGTAATTTTATAAATATGCTATTCATTAACTGCTCATATTTTAGTGGCTTCAGAATCTAGGAATGTTTCAAACATTACTTTACAAAACTACAATAATTACAATTTTGGGGGAACCTCATAAAAAGAAGTAATTGATAATATGAGTTAAGCAGGTAAATTATTTAACATTTCTTAGCTTTGGAGTAACCTGTGATGATAAAGATATAATTGGCTTATTTATTTCGTTCGTATGTGCGCGCTCTAGTGATCATTGGTTGTTACTACAGATAGACAAGTGACAGCAATTCTTTAAGGCTGTTTTACTAATTCCCGGTATGAATTTAACGTTACAATTGCGTGCATCACTCAGGTTTTGCGTTCTTCTAAAATATGCAAGTGGAACATTGTATATTATTATTAGATAGAAAACCAACAACGAGGAACTTAATCAGGATCACCTGTTTTTGAGTTTCATAAAAGAATTAGTTCCTTAATTCCTTTTTCTTAATGAAAATGAAGAATATCTTGTGATACAGATCATCGAAAACTAAGATGAATGTAATGCCAAAATGTGAGATCATCGTTTGCTTATTAAGATGTGTTTCTTTCATTATACTTGCAAATACTGTCATTTTAGAATACTAGCAATGCGTTTGATAAAATAATTGCATTAGCTAATATAAGTAATTCTGCAAGTTAGAACTAAGAAAAAGAAACAAGAACTTTACCGTCTGCACTATAATGTTGGTAGCCAGCTGTTACGTAGTTCCTTGCGGTCATGCTTGGGGTCACGACCCAGGTGTTAAGAAACCCTTACCTAGTGGAAAAAATCGTGTCAGAAACTAGAAAAGAAAACCAAGTAAATGTAAGCTGCTTCTGTAAACACATAAACAACACAGATTGCGTGTAATCTCTGGTTTCAAACTAAAATCTTCATGTATGCAGTTAAAGTAACGCTTATTAAAGTATTTCTTCATTAATTGCATAACCAAAAGCAAAGGATAGCGGCAAATTATACCCTGGTCATACTGGGAATTATGCAGGATTTCTCCAGTTCTGTAACCAACGGTGAAAAAATTACAGCATTCTCGTGCAATTATATTTTACAATTATAAGTGCGACCTGAGTCACCAAGAATGCCTGGAAAAATTGAAAAGAGTTTTCCCAAACTCTGTTCCTTCATATTCAAAAGTCTATAATTGGCTTACAGAGTTTAGATGAAGAAGGGAACCTTGAAAGACGAGGACCACAAGGGGCGTCCAGCAACAATAGTCACAGATGAAAATATCGCTTATGTAGAAGCCACAGTGAAAAACATCCACTAGTGACTTATAGGTAGATAGAGGAGTCTCTAAACATTCATTTACTGTAACATCAACTTGTGAGAAATCTTTGTTTCCATTGGGTACTCCACAACCCCACAGAGGAATAAAGGCAACAAGAGTAGAAAGGTGCCAGTAAATTGTTCATCGTTTCGACAATGGCAGTTACTGATATGTTCATGATGTCTTTACAGTATTTTATCAATACTATTTGGAACAAAGAGACAATCGGCAGTCTGGGTCTTCCCAAATGACGATCTCCCCCCTCCTCCTGAGAAGGTTAATTGTTATCTAAGTGTAGGACGGAATATAATTGTCAGTTTCTTCTCAGAAAGTGGTCTTATTGCAAATATTCCACTCCAGGAACATAAAAGAGTCACTGTCAACTTGTACACCAAGTTTTTCTCTACAGAATCTCAGAATACTAATTGAAAGAGACTGAATTCTGAGTTGCAAAAAGTATTGCTTCACCACTCCAATACCTCTATGCACACCACTTTGAAAATAACGCAATTTGTGCAAAAATCAATGATATTGCTGAACCACTCACCGTACAGTCCAGATCTGGCTCTGTCGGTCCTGGTGGAATAGTGGTAATCATACTTGCCTTCTAACCCAAGATCGCGGGTTCAAATCCGGCCAGGATCGATGGATTTTTTCGGGCGTAAAAATCCGAAGGGAAGTAAAGCCGTGGGTTCCATGTCGTACATTTACGGCACGATAAAGAACCTCAAGCCTGAAAGAAGAGGCTTCTGAGCAAAATTTGTCGGTCGTTTCACGCCCTGAATTGAATGGGATGCTGATGACCTGCGATGTTAAAGAGTATCCATAAATAAATCAAACTAACAACAATCAACAGATGTGGCTACGTATGATTTTTTGGAATTAAATTGTTTTTTGGTATATGAGTCTAGTGGCTTTTCTTTGCTAAAATGTTGGGAGAAACAACAAGATTTTTTTTTAATAAATGAAACAAATGGTAAAAGATGTCATTTGGATAAGTTAAATTGTTAATGACGACTGGAATAATTAGTAATTGTGGAACACAAGTTTATTCCTCTAGGGCTGTGAATACCGGAAGAGGCGTTATATTCGGAATGTCGAGGCGATATCAAATTTTTTGCAATCTAGAAGAACAACATCCAGGTAAATCAAGGATTACCACTGCTGCACAAGAAAGATTTCTGTGCCTAAGGATCCTGAGAGAAAGGAGGTCAGCTGCTGCCAAGTTAAGACGTGTCCTCCAGAATGTTGACAATTTAACTGTTTCAATCCATAACTGTGCAAAGCGATTCGCCGTAAAGTTGGGAATGGTACCGGGAGCATGTCAATTTGCAACTGGAACAATGGAGGACGTTCTCTTCACAGGTGAATTACGCTTCGGTTTGCATGCACATTTCAGGATATGGAAAAACCAGAAAAATTTAGGCATATACTGAAATTTCAAAGGTACCATCATGATCTGGGGGAAAATAATGGCAATTAGAAAAACAGGTTTCGTTTTGATCCGCGGAACAAGAGATATATTCAACGTTTTCATTGTCTATTCTCACATTCTTTTACATGCATGATAATCTCAAAGCACATGATGGAAAGTATATGTCTAGGAGGCTAGAAATGCACAATGTTACAGTACTAGAGAGGTAGGCATGCTGAGTCCCTAGGTCTAAAGTCTATCAAACGTTTGTAAGATATTCTTCAACAGAGTTTTAGAGGATACGGGAAACATCGAGACTTTGGATCAGCTATTCATATGTCTTCATAATAATATCGAACAAGATGAAAACCTTTATCACATTTTTTTCTAGACAAAGGATGTCAAACAGTACTTAATGGAAGAAGTGGTGGTACAAATTACTGATGGCACAAATGTCACGGGAAATTGTTCGTAAAATTTTGTGATTTTGTATCCTTAAAATTAGAACATTTTGTAATTTTCGTAAAAAAGAACCGATATCTTTGTGGAATATTGCGTTGTATAATAAGTGTAAATATTGTTTATACATCTTGTTTGATAAACCGTTATTAGAAAATGTAAGAAAACGCTATATTCCTTAGACAGTTTTGATATGTGTACACCAATCGCAAGAAGAAATTCATTATTTCAGAGAGAGAAATTCCCTTATCTCACAGTGCTTTCCATTCCACTTCCAAGAATGCTTTGTTCTCCAGAAGTGGTCTTTCTGAAAGGGCCGTGACTTCTCAAGCAAGCACAAACGTGTGCAACATGTAGACAGCAGTTTTTGTGCTGTTTCAGAACAAAACAGCTACGCTTTCACTTTCGTCAGGCAAACGGATGCTTGGTTATTAGCATAGATAAACAGAATTCACAGGAAATCCTCAAGGTCTGAAAGATTTCTCCCGGTTTTAAAAAGGTGAAGTTCAGAAAGGCCTGCACTTCAATAGTGAGATACTCGGCAAAATACGATTCATTTTAAATATGACTTATTAATAACATACTATGCCTTATTGCACGAATTTGCAATGAATGGCATTTTGAAAATGACAAGTCAAGAGGCTCCGGCATTTGGCAAGCCCACAAAAAGAAATCAAAAGTGCACAATATTTGTAAATGAGGAGGCCAAAATATACCCATTTACTTCGAAACGATTCTGTCTTAGGAATTTCTTCCAACAGCATTCTGTTGATTGAGTTGCTTCATTACTGTGAATATTGATCCCTTTTAACTGGAAATCATAGGAATCAATATCATTTGCGCTTACATAGAGCGCGTGTTAGAATAATATTCAGTTATGACGATTGATGACGACTGACCCAGCCATTGAGATGAAATTGAGTTCGTATATATAGCAAACATTTTGATCAACCACGATTTTCTCCTAGGCACAATATTAACATATGATCATCGCATCAGTTTTGAAAAATTTTCTCAGTGATATCTGTCGTGTTTTTAACTATTATACACTTCTGATATCCTTTGCGTATTCTCCGCTCTGCTGACTACCTCTTGTAATTAATATTTTCCACAATTTTAGCAGTTTTTCTCCCGACTCAGCTTTCACCCATTTCCGTCCTGGTTATCTGCAAAATTATTTCTGAAATCGTCGGTTTTTATGAATAAAAATCGCCTGTTACTGGCTTTCTATCTATATAAATGAATTTGTTATAGCGTAAAATAAAACTAGCTTTATTCTCCGTAAAACTGTTAATATTAATTTAACATAAACGTTTGAAGAAATATATCAAGAAAATTTTAATTTAATTGTCATTGATGTTGGACATTTCTTCAAAGAAACCCTTTAACGGTTTTCAGTCACAAATAAGCAAGTGAACTGACACCTTATTTGAGAATGAATGAACAACTTTTATTAAATATTTTCTTGAGTGTGGCATTGAGAGAATTGAGAATAATTTCTCAAGTGAAGAAGATGATATTAGTGAGAGAGAAAAGTCATATTACAGTGACATGAATTTTTCAGATTTCTAAAAGACCAGTTTTTCATTTTTATTAATTGCTTTTATTTTTAAGTATGTGTTTATTTTTAATGCTATTTTATTATTGGGATGCTTTTATATACCAGAAACAGAAAATACACGCATAAAAGTTGTGTAAGGAACACAAACCTTTGATATATTTGGTGGGGCAGGGTACGGAGCTCAGTGGTTGTCGGCATGCCAAGCCATAGATTCGTGGTTCCAGTCCCGACCGTGATCTTGAGTTTTTCCTACCTTACTTGATTGCAAACCTTAGTTTAACAGCTTGTGTAAAACATCACATTTAAAAATAAATTAACCTTAATAGTGTGATTGACGCCTGGGCCGCAGGTTGAGTTACTCTTACAGGTCTCTAGGGTATGTACATCGCGATTGTGACCTGGAAGGGCACAGTAACTCAGATGGTAAGAAAGTAGGCACGGCAATCCCAACAGCCATGATTCGATTCTAGGATATGATCTCGAGTTTTACCTCTCTAACTCTGATTCCATACCTTAGCCTAACAGGCGTTAGGCTATACATTTGGGGGAAAAAAATTATAATTTCAAATTAAACATCCAAACTTGTTCTTTGTTTCGAAAACATGCGATGAGAAAGTGCCTCATATGTTCTATTATTAATGAATTAAATCCGTAATATTGATTGGCTCTCTTTGTATGTTTCAAAATAGATATGTAAAAGTACCTATTGACTTAGTTGCGAAAGCAAATACCAGGTTAGTTTCTTCCTTGTGCCACTAAACGTTTACGAATGCTTTAAATTTGTGACAGATTAGGGCTTATCTAAAAGATAAAATTAGGGTACTTCTCAAAATTATGTAGAAGATGTTTACGATAATGTATGTTTCCATACGGCCAACAAATCTGTCAAGATCAGATGTCCATCTTCAAATGTATATACTCTCACGGGTGGCCGAGGTCGTCAAGGCACGAACTCGTTAGCGGAAGGTCTGGGGTTCGAATCCCGCCAGGACCGTGCTCCCTGACTGAGGTTTTTTCCAGATTTTCCTCAGTCCTCATAAATGGCACATGCCCAAGAGGTACCCTAACTTAGGCCTGGAACGCTTCCTTCCTTAAAAATAAATCCTTTCCCAATATACAATTTCATTTCATGTATCATCAGTGCCCATCGCCTGTGGTGCTTCTGTAGCGAAAACGGGCGTTATACACTATTCATTCATTCAAATGCATATACTTACATTCATTCAAGCAAAGAAAAAAATTATAAAAATTAAATTTAACCCGCATTCTTTTTGTTGATTAAGAAAATGCGGATGTTAAACGATGTAAGCACAGAATACCACAAATATATATATGGGCACAGTTTCAGCCGAGAGACGATAAATAAAGCAAACCTGACATGCTAATTTGTAAAATTGGACTAGTCTAAAAACCGGTTGTGGATTATTCAGTGACAAGGTAATGCCATGCAAACCCGGGAAGTGAGCGTTTCCTTATGGAGATACTAATAAACTATTTGATAATTTAAACAGACATACGTATGCGATCAAATAGAAATCTCGAAAATATTCCTCCTTAAAGAATTCAAAACTCTAGTAGGCACTACAGTTTAAGAAGTATCAAGTTAACTGTAGAAAGCACTGGCAGGAAGCATTTTGCAACTTTTTTCTTCCAAAGGCTAAGGTAACCATAATATAAATAATGCTATGTTAATGTAATTTGTTACCAAGTTTTTCCATTAATATTCCTTACAAATAGCAAACTAATGATATTTATTATTATTATTATTATTATTATTATTATTATTATTATTATTATTATTATTATTATTTTAAACACTATCTCCAAGTACTTTCTTGAGTCATTCCCATGATGTGATGACGATGTCAGCGGTATACATACACACTGCAAGGAAAATGCAACAGTTAGAAGAGAAATGTGGAGAAATAAAATACCATGTCCCGTATTATTCTGAGCTTGCGTCACTTTGATAAACCCAGTAAAGTGTTCTTTTAAATATGATAGTGAATTTTAAAGTATAACGATTTTGAAAGATAAAGAAATATTTTTAAAAAATATTCCCTGTGCGAAATGGCATGTTTAATAATCTCATGACTGTAACCGAGAATTTGCCTTTACACTAAGATTCATACTTTTAAAGTTTAAGCTACAAATTCTGAAATATTTCATTCATTTTGGAACATTATGATAGATGAAAAGTCATAGATAACAATGTAAAGATCCTGATTTTACAAAATTCAGGAAATTATACAGAATTCAGAATACAATACAAAGTTTATATGGAACACAGAATACAGAGTTTAAATAAAGTTGGAAAGACGTACTTATAGGATACCCTTACAACTGTATTGTTATAACATTACTAAATTATTACGTAAGGAAGTCAACAAAGAAATTCAGATCAAAATTACTGTATAAAATTTTAGTGGATATACTGATAATACTGTTATTTACATGTAGACGTCAAAAAGTTCCCTTCAAGGTTGTTTGGTATAGTTTCACATTCTGCGAATATCAGTGCTCAATTATTTTACCCAGTCCAGTTATAAATTTCTTGCAAGCAGGAAAAGAGCAATATCATAAATACACAAATTCTCAAAATATGCGTAGGAATAAGTTGGAACTCTGTCCAAACAATTAAAGAATACGCTATTTTGAATGGTGGAAAATTTGGTGATGGTGCAGGTATATAAAAGGTTGTTGCCGCCATTAAATTTGCAACACCAAGAGAAATGCATTCAACCGAGCCCACATTTGCTTAGAATAAATAAAGTGTGCCCCGCAGAAGCATATGACAATACTCGCACAGCAGGTTTCCGAATTTGATCGCAAGAGAAATGTCACATACCGCGAGTGCAGGATATCCTTTCAAAAATTGGTGCTCATGTTGGATAAATGATCAGGCGGCAACGTTTGGGACTCATATTCGGGAGGTCCTAGATTGAAATTCTGCGGCCGATCCTCGATCCGTTTTAAGAAAGAGAAAATGGAAGGTTAATGTCTCTGTGATCGAGGCTGCCCTCACATAGGACTGACTCATGCGCCCCTTAGTATGCGTCCAGAGTACATAACTCCCCAAAAGATGATTGGCCCGAGTATTGATGTATAAAGTCGCACAAACAGAAGAACGTAAAGAAGAAAGATTAGATGAAATGCATCCACAGAGAAAAGGATACGAGATAAATGGGTTGAGGCAGAGTTACGTTTAGACGTGAAGGGTCACAACAGTCCCGTCGAACAGCTTAACGAGAAAACAGGCATCTTGTGCGCATGTCTATTGTGGACCGCACAACGTGCTGCTGCTGTTGATTTGTTTTATTTAGGACGCTCTTCAACATCTCAGGTCATCAGCGTCCCATTCAGTTCAGGGCGTGAAACGGCCGACAAATTTTGCTCAGAGGCCTCTCTTTCAGGCTTGAGGTTCTTTTTCGTGCCGTAAATGTACGACACGGGACCCACGGCTTTACTTCAATTCCGAAGGAAGCCATACTTTGGATTTTTACGCCCGAAAAAATCCATGGACCCTGGCCAAGTTTGAACCCGCGATCTTGGGTTTAGAAGGCAAGTATGAAAAAAACGTGCTGCAATTTTAATGACCAGTAGTATACAAGCCGGAATTATTTTTAATTCTCTGTGCGTTTCCTGGAAACCCAGTTTAATTCCATATTTATGTATGTTCTTATCAAATGCTACATCTTTTGAAAGTTTTGGCTTCTCAACAATTTCTGCCCTTCATTTCTATCAATCTTTTATGTTATTTTCTTTCATTGTGCCCTCTTCCCATTAATTTTTGGGTCTTCTTCGTGCACTTGTTCTCATTGACTTCCAATGACATATTTCTTTAGGTAATCTTTCTTTTGGCATTCTCATTATAAAACCAAACCATCTAAATTTTTGAGACTTAATAAAAATATATATTTCTTAATTTTTATTTAATATATATAACTCATTGTTTCATTTAATTCTCCAATTGCATTCTTCTTCTATTGTGTTACTATCGTTCACTATTGAATCAAGATATGTAAAGGAATTATTCTGCTAACATATATATATATATATATATATATATATATATATAAATGCATCATCATCATCATCATCTGTATTTTTATTTTTTTAATTGGTATGTTCCGTTCTGGCTCAGAAACTTTGCATATTAATACGTTATTAGCACAGCCTCCGTATTCTAGTGATGGCGTTTGCGACTACTAATCCGGAGGTCCTGGGTTTGATTTCCGGTCAATTCAAGCTTTCTGGGTAAGTTTTTTTTATTTATTTATTTTTCTTTTCTTTCATACTTGTTATTATTTTTTGTTTTGTTTTGTTTTTCCTGAGAAGGTGAATGCCAGTAGCCTTAAGGCACAAAGGACTCCGAGCTCGCTCATTTGCGTCATCATTATTTTATTTCATTTTTATTAATCTATAGGTTTAAGGGCTCCCTGTTGTATCATAACCATTTCATCTTTACCATAATCTCTATTGGACAAAGTAGCCGTGCCCCTATGGACGTCCCGGCCTCTGATGTCGGCTACAATATCGCCATGCTAGGGAAGAATGCTCACAAATTCATTAGCAATGGGCAGGCATTTGACATAATAACATTATTACAACTTGGGCTAGCATTAGATGTAAAGATTTATTTTTATGAAAGGCTCTACAGAAAACACGCGTTTTGGCTTTTCAGGGGCATACGCTACGAACGCATCTGTGTTGCGTGATGTTATTGCTGTGTTTCGGAAGTCCGATTGTCCGCATACCACTAGAGACGAAATTTGATTTACAGGATAATGCTAACAACTGTTAAACTTAAAGATTAGCTATCTATCAATTCCTGACAGTGCTTAAGCGCAGAGAAGTATTCCTTGCGCCATAGAATGCAAATTTTAACCTTTTTTTTTGTCGGTAGCACAGGTAGACGCACAAACATTACCGGAAGAATAAACAGATGCTCTAGAGTTTTCCGTTAGACCTCTTAACACTGTACTCTGGTGTCACTCTTTGTTGGCATGATACTCAAGAGACATTGCTTCTGACACTTTTCTATACTTGTTAGAACTGCTGAAGATCACAAAAGAGCAAGTATGTATGCACATCTGACTTTCTGAAACAACTTTGCTACATTGGATTAATTACAACTATAAATATATGTAATTTAAATGAGGATTGTGACATGAAATGAAAATACTGTTAAGTATTACAGCAGAAGGTGTAAGACCCCATCTTAGGTCTGCAATATCTGTTCAAGGAAACAATGTTATGTACTCATAATTAGATTCCATATTTTCAAAATTATTGTCGATTTATTCGTGGTACTCAAATTTCAAATGTCAAAAATTAAATGTGCTGCAAACAATAATATTTCTTCTCTTAATAGCAAACTGCGATTGTCTATGCGCAGTCAAAATTATGAGAAATAAATGTTATTAAGGCAGGCGACAGGCAAAAATAATTATATTTTTATTTTATTTTTTCAAACCTCTAAAGTTTAATAAAAGCAAACTATGATAAAAATCAGTTCGAACTAAATTTAGAAGAGCTATGTATGAATCATAGCCTTTTTAATCCAATAACTACAAGTTAGAAAAACTACAGATAAAAAACAGAAGTCATCTTACTAAACAAACTGTGATAATAATGCAGTTTATAATTTTCAATGCAAATGCAACTCAGGTCATGTTGATTGGAAAGACCTGCATGTCATTAGGTAGCGTCCAGTTATTAACAACGGTAGGTATAACTGTTGGCACACATGTGCACAAGAAGCTCGCCATTCCCGTTGCATGGTCAGACACCTTGAAATGTATGTACATTTTTAGCGTGGCTGTTAATTACTAGACATGCGCACAAGTGTTAGATAATTACAAAACAGAATGACCATGACTACTGAACTTTGTTTCTCCACGCTTGCATTCTTCTCACGTTATTTCTCAGCCACTAACTCTTCGAATACCACCTTTGCCTTGCATGAATATTAATGTGTTGCTCTTTCCTTGCAAAATCTATTGTTGTAAAAATCTTCAAAGATTTCCAGAAAATACAGAAATACATGCACGAATTTCCCAGTGCTCCCAGTTTTTCCCCTTATGTTCATCTACTTGTTATTTTTTTTTTTTTTAATTATACCTGTTTGAATAACGATAAAAATGTACAACTTTTTCTGACATCAAAAGTATTTTTACGGCAGAAAAAAATCCATCGACCCTGACCGGGATTAAACCCGCTATCTTCCAGTTTCACGGTTATCTGATTTCAATGCTCTGGTGTTTTTTTTTTCCAAATATTTTTTCCAGTGATACCGTCATTTCTTATCTAATACGCTTGATTAAATTCAAAACAGCAGCATAGATATGATGGCCAGTTTCCGTCAAAGTTCTCTTAGCTATAAGAAGCAAATTGAAAATCTAACACAACTGGGTGTAGTACGAATTTGTTTCCATCTAATGCCTGCTTTTATTTCAACAATCTAAAGCCTCGAACTGTAAGAGATCTCCTCTTCAAGTATATCTCTACTTATGCCTGTCGTTTTTCAAGCAAGGCTGTGCTTTGAATGAAAACGCTCAAAAATCTATTAGTGACTACAGTTTACTCTCTAATCACTGGACAACCGTCAACATCACTAATAAATCACCTTTGGCATTTACTAACTGCTTAAGTTTGTTAGACCACTCTGCTATTGCGGGACGATGACATCAGAGATTGCCACTGTCTCGCTGTCTTCACAAGATTTTTCTTGAGATATCCTTAGCTGGAATGCATGCCTTATTTTCCAAAATATCCATAGCCTATAGTCCACCATGTTCAGGTATGCTATGCATCACGGAAATGAATTCTGGAACATTATTCCTAATGTCCATGTCTTGTTAACTTGAGTTAAGTCTTGTTAAAAGACTTCCAGTGTTTAAGATCTTCACTACTTCAAAAGTGTCACGCTTTTTACTCCTTGTTGACAGAAATTAGGGATGTCACTCCCTACCACTCGTTACTGATGCTGAGCCAAGAAATTATCTGTTTATTTATTGTATTTTTCCTTTATTTATATTCGAAGTTCCACTAAGTAGAAAGTAATCGCTCACAAATTCTGCCCACGCCATGCTTCCTCAGAGATGCCACCAACTCAATCATCATAGACGACAAAACTCCCTAACTAATGGCTCCTCGGTTTTTCCTTGGCAGTTTGGAAACAGGTAAAAGTCGCTGAAAGCCAGATCTGAGCTGTACGGGCATTGAGTTATTAGTGTCATTTTCAAATCTTGCAGAAATTCTACCGGCGTCTTTCTGTTAGTGTTCTGAACGCCCTGAGGAGGCAAGCTGTGGTGTGCCAGTTGGCAGTGACTACTTTTTGTTCCTGGAGTAGAATGATTGCATTTACTGAGAAGAAATTGGCAATCATTTTCTGGCCTTCAATTTGACATCGCTTAACCTTTAATGGGGGGTTGTCCAGTTTTCATTACCCGTGTAGATACTTTGGACATATCACGAGCTGCCATTGTCGAAACGTCGTACCATTTGTTCTTCTGTGATGTTGTAGGGTACCTAAGGAAATTTCATTGCACGAAGATATTTGTCCAGGATTTGTAATACCTATGATGATTGAACATTGAAAAATCCTCATTATTTTCCTTTAAGTCACTCGAGCGATGTTTTCTTTTGTGACTATTGTTGTTCTTCCTCATCTAAATTCTGAAAACCAGTTATAGATTTTTGCATATGAAGGAGCAGATCCTGAAAAGTATCGCACAAATATGCCTCATCTTAGAACATCAGAGAACGAGCACACGACCACAATTAACATTTTGCTGTAACTGCAACAATAGGTCCGCGCTAAATCCGCTTGTTTGCTAATCAAGGCATGTTTTTTCCAGTGCTGGCCACAGGAAACTTATATCCCTCATAGTTTCGTCAAACCCCAACAATTAAATACGACATCGTGTTAAATTTCTCGCCAGCAAAGAGGATGTTTTCGTGGCCATTATGAGTATGTTATTGAAGAAGTCACATTGCTATGATTTTGTTTTTCGGGTTATAGGTTAACAGATGTCCCACCGACCGCCGATAAACTTTCATATGAAGGTCCTCTTTAATGCTGCGAGACATCGATCTGGTGGAAATATTTAGCTCCCGGAGCATACTTTTTTGTTTACGGAGCGGATTATGGCGAATTCGTTCATACACTCTTTGACCGACCGACCGACCGACCGACCGACCCTGAAGTCTTTGTGGTGCAAAATCTCAGACAGCCCCTCAGTAGAATAAAGTTCCCTGAATTTGTTTATAGTGCGGTAGACAGTATTAACATTTTTCATTTAATTGAAAACCTCTTTAGCTTTCATGCCGCAATCAAAAAGGGACGTTTTCTGTTATGTGTTGATGTAGAAGATCAGACTAAGAACTTTTGAATAGGTTGTTATAATTGCCTGTTATTACGCATATAGTGTATTTATAAAATAATTTTAATTTTGAGAATAAAGTGCAATGTTAATAGTATGCTCGTATGGAATTAATTCTAATGAATGCTATCATTCATCTGACATAATATTACTTTATGCTTAAACGTACTGATTTTAAAATCAGACTGATAAGAATTTTAGGTACTATTTTGAGATATCAGAGTGTGGTCACATGTCCATTTTTGTTCATAAGATATGTAACAATATTAACAGATCTGGTGATAAAGTTATCGTCTATGGGATAAGTGATAAGCTAACAGGAATCTATAGCTTCTGTGTTTTCGTTCTGAGCGTCGCGATGTGTCTTTTGCCTCATTAGATTCTTCTAGTAACTTAAAGAGTCTAAAACTATCTTATGTTTGTATCTCATGAAAACATATTTGCATTGCGCGTAATTAACGATTAGTTCTCTACACAGATTTTTCTTACAGGCTAAGAAGTAAAATGACTTAAAAGTCGAATGCCATTATCTTCATTGCATGCTTTTTTATTTAATAGTTAATGATTCTCAATAACTTGGGCATAAAATGTCAGCAATAATTGTGATAGAACCTATTAGTGTAATGGATCTACTAGTGTTATATAGATGATAATTTCATATTTTTTTATTTTATGTTTTCAAAAATTTTCCCTTCTCTAAAAATAGAACATAGAATTTACAATTACAAAACTTTTGTTTTTTTACCAAATATTTTGGGGGAGATAAGAGTATTTTTTCAGATTTGCAGATTAATTACTATTAGTGTTTTCTTATAAAGCTGTGAAATATTGGTTTTCCACATATTTCCAAGTTAAAAATCTTGGGAGTGTAAAATGTTTTCTCCTGTACACTCTATTGTTATTTATTCCGACATAGCGGGTACCTGCATTTACAAAAGGCTACTATCTTTAATCTATTCAGCGATTTCTAGAGCTTTGGAGAGCTGGTGTGTCATCAAAATTAATTTTTATTGACTTTATATATATGAATTTGTGTCCCATGAGGCATTTTTTCCAGTCAGCCGTAATGTTGTTGGAACAGATGTAACTGGCTTTTCAATGTTTTGTTGTAACATTTGGCGCATAAATTTTGGGATGCAGACAATTTAGAATTATCAGTCATTTGGGTGCAACGAGAACAACTGTGGCTGCAATTTCAACATGGAACAACAAACAGTAATGTGTATGAATTATTCTCAATGGTGATTTGAAGCATAATGTAAATAAAACTCCAACCATAGCTTATTCTTCTGAAGTTTTTATCCTTTTTCATTGTTCTTAAACTCTGTATTATTCGTGTTCTTTATACGTCATGATTACTTCTTATCTATGTTTTGCGGTTTTTTTTAACTTAAACGTACCATGTTTGCACGACTTTTCTTACATATCTATGAGCATCAATCGATCAAGCACAGGGTTGCTCTCTGCAGGAGTCACTCATGATAACACCCGTCCCTACAGTGCAATAAATGATAAAAAGTTGCAATTTGGAAATTCACGTGGAAAATACGGCAGTACAGATTTTTCTCTATAGCCTTTGTGTATTTTAGGGGTTGAAGTTCACCTGTGGAGTCACAGATTTACCTCTGATAGTTAATCTGGTAACAGTGCAGGAAGTTCTTTGGTAATGGCTATCTTTGTAACTATTTACCTCTATGCACGTAAAATTAAGCATTTATCATAATGCCATAGGTAACCTTATGACCTTTAAGTGAAATTAACTGATCTTGCGTTTGGCTAAAAGAAACTTCCACTTTGCAATAGAATTAGTAGTAAGCAGATGTATGGTCCTTCTCGGCGTATTTACAAAATTGCTATGAAAACACCTAGTGCATTTCAGTTCTTCAGTCGGTCTGCCAGTTTAAAGCTGTAGAATTTATGATGAAAAACGAGACCACGAAAAACAATATCAACAATGTAATTTTTTCTACACATAGGAATACTATTCGTCTCCCATTAATCTGCAGATCAGTGTGATCCAACGGTTTACAACCACGGGCCAGATTTTTCCAAGAATGTTATCGAGGGCCATCTTTAATGTTATTATTATTTTATTATGCTGAAAACGACAACTATGGTCTCAAAATTAAACCACTAACACACACACACACACACACACACACACACACACACACACACACACACACACACACACCCTCACGCATGCGCCTATGTACATGTGTGCACTAAAGATTTGAACTCCTGAGTAAGTCATTTGTAACGCGTTATTTTCAACATGTTCTGCAAACATGCTACTGACATAGAGTAAAGAAGAAGACACAAGGAAAGAAGTTGAAAATAGCTGTTATCCCTTGTCCCTTCATGAATCAAACTTTCGCTTTCTGCGGACATCAGCCATGCTGAAACGACCTTGCTGTGGTGTTACTTTGTTGTTCATGGAATGCAAATTTCTTGAAATCGGAAACAACGCAGCCGGAAGGGACGAAGGAAGGGATTTTGATCTCAGTCCAGCCTTTCAGTTTCTCGCTCACTCTTTCAAATTGGAACAAAGTACTTGATTTATAAGTTTTTTTCTTAAAGTTTTTGAGGAACGTAACAAAATACCCGCTTTGGGAACCAGAGGAAAGAGCCCCAGGATCTAGTCTTTACGCCTAGAACCACTAACCTAACCAGATAGGTAATAGGGGAACTATCTAGTCATTGCAGCACTGAAGGAACTCTGGCCGCTAGACACTGACTGGACTGGACGTACTTCTTGTACGAATAATAAAAATGAAGATATTTTTCGCTTATGCGTGACTTTAAAAACAAGTTTTTCGTATTTTTAGAACAATTTGAATATAACTTTTATTTGTCTCGTCTTATTTCAAACTAGTTTATTTTTTCGTAGCAAGAGGGTTATGCATACGAAAAGAGGTGGTTTTCATTCATTCGAACTTTAATAGGTCAGCACGGCGCTACTCTAAATCCTTTAATGGAGAGCTCCATTCTCAGAACGGCATCGACACGTGCAGAACAACGAAGATTTAGTCACGTACAGTCGAGGCGTGCAGATCCTAAAACTACACAAATAAATCTATTGTAGGCTGGTGAGAAAGAACGGATTATGTGGAGCCCGGTGCCATATAACGCGATAAGCAAAATTTACGATGCATATGCGTATTAGAAGTTATATCTGTTCAAGGCCGGAAAATTCAGTGTCGCACGTACCATTAAATCATAAGGATTTTCATTAAGCAGACTCAAATCAGGGCAGGTTTATATTCATAAAATTTATATATTGCTATGCATTAGAAACATTTTCGGAATATGGAATCAATGGGCAATATTATTTCTACCCCAAATAACTTAATAAATGTTAAACACCACAACGCTTCCTTGGAGCCATATACATACTCTTACAGTAAGTTTTCTTCTTGTGTTGGCAACCTGAACCTTACACTGTGAATGACAAACAATGCAACTCTCTTTTGCTTTTAACCTCTTTTAAGTTCATCAGCAGATATGTATGCCACTTTCTGTATCTCATGTATGCATTGAAGATGAAATACGACGACCACACCTCATTTTTTTTTTTTTTTGAGTAGTGTTTAACGCCCGTTTTTACTACTGAGGCACCACAGGCGGTGGACACTGATGATACATGAGATGAAATGATACATTGGGAAAGGATATTTTTTTTTAAGGAAGGAAGCGTTCCAGGCCTAAGTTTAGGTACCTCCCCGGCATTTGCCAATTATGAAGACTGAGGAAAACCTGGAAAAAGCCCCAGTCAGGGAGGACGGTCCTGGCGGGATTCGAACCGCAGACCTCCCGCTCACGAGTCCGTGCCTTAACGACCTCGGCCACCCGTGGCGGTACCACACCTCATCATTCCACAATACTTCTGCACTGTTTAATGAAATCTCACTCTCAACTGCACAACTTAACTGTCTAACTCTGTCGAAATCCCGCTCGCAACTGACTGAGAATGACGCGCTCGTGCCGCTGAAAAATCTCAGCGATTGGAGGGGCTAGGTCCGTTGCTTGGCTGATCTAATTTGCAGAACTTTTAAACTGCTCTCACTTTATTATGTGAGTTGGAAGGCTATTCTTTCTCTCTCTCTCTCTCTCTCTCTCTCTCTCTCTCTCTCTCTCTCTCTCTTTGAATACCTTCTTACATGACTGCAAATCTTGTATCGCCTTTTGTGGTTCCGTCCAAAACAACCTGCATTAACACTTTGGTTAATTTTCAACAGTTTATAGAACAAAAGTTCAGAATTATCCCGTGATTTCCATTGATACTGGACCTTTTAAAAAGTTTACTACAAACCAGGAGACAATATAATTTTTAGAAATCGCTATTTATCCATTTTTTGTTACTTTATTGCATCCCAGAAGTTATTATATTTAGAAAATTATAATTTATCAAGGAAGTGACGTTTATTTTTAATTTAATAAATTATTTTTTTTAAATAGTGTTTAACGCCGTTTTAACTACTGAGGCATCAGAGACGGTGGGTACTAATGATACATGAGATGAAATAATAAACTGGGAACGGATTTTCTTTAAAGGAAGGAAACGTTCCAGCCTTAGTGTATCTCCCCTACATTTGCTTTATGAGAACTGAGGAAAACCTGGAAAAAACCTCAGTCAGGGAGGACAGTACTGGTGGAAATCGAACTCCAGACCTCTCGCTCACGGGTCCGCGCCTTAACGATCTCGGCCATTAGTGCGAGTAAAATTGCCAATATTTAATTAATAAAAAAAGAGTTACACAACCCTCTTTGAAAGTGCAGACGAGACTTACATTCCTCTTCAGTGTGGAAGTTCGAAGAATAGAATGCTTTAATCTTTTTGTTTACTCTAATTACTGTAACAGTCTTCTCGATTTCTTAGCTCCGTTATTTTGTAAAATAGGCTCTTCCAAGACTTGCTGAGTAGGTTTGTCGCCAACTCTAATGATAAAGTCGCCACATGATTTGAACTTCGCAAGATGTTGGTGAAATTGGATAACGGACAGTGAACGTTTGCACCTTGCATTTCTGCGGTATCGAGCCGGTTTGGGCCTCTTATTAGTATCTTCCTGGTTTAGACAGCCGCAAGGTCACGGTCACCCTGAAGGACTCTCAAGGTAACACGCCAATGGCGATCGGATAACGAACGTCATGCAACGCAACTGTACTGTTGATACGCATTCTTATGAGAAAGCGCAATGCTGTGCTTAAAAGTTTAATTAAAACAATAGCATATGTATGTCTTTCCTTATATTTTGACATATTACTCTTAAAAAAACATTATTTACAAGAGTAATAGCTTTTTTTTTTAAAAAATGCTTTCCTCCTATGTGTATTTAAGTAATTAGCAATACATAAAATTAAGTTAAAGATACTAAAAATTGGAACGAAATTTCCTCTCAATAATATATTTATTTTATATCAAAATGTGAAAAATTAATAATAAAATGTATGAAAAGTCATAAAATAATTAAAAATAAATCAACTATATGAAGTAGTGAAAAGTAAAAATCAGTTATTTACCCAAAAAGAATCCCGGATCCACCCTCCCCATACGTTTTATGGTAGCAATATTTGGCTATAGGAGAATAAACTAGTGAAGAGTCCTCATTTTGTTAGCAAAATGGCAAACTGTAAGGCTTATCATTTTTCTATGATATGAAGTTTTTAAATACGTAATCACTGCCCTTTTGGATTGACATATTTTTTTTTTATATTCTATAATCTCATTTTGATATAATTTATAGGCATCGGCTTATAAAACTATGCACAATCCAGTAAGAACAAAATTAATTGAAAGATACGTAATATAAAATATTTATTTGTGCTTCAAATATATCTGCAAACGTGCAATTTATATACATTAATTTTTGAGCTTGTGTTAGCATTATTCTCATGTTTATAAACTTCTTCTGGAAGATTTAGAAAAATTTTATTAACTTTTTTTCGTATACCCTTCAATTTTGTTATGGTGTTTAACGTCCAAATTTTACTGCTGAGACATCACAGGCGGTGAACACTGATAATACCATAAGATGATATGATAACTTTGGAAATGAACATTTTTTAAAGACAGAAGCATTCCGGGCCTATTTAGGGATCTCTCCGGCATTTGCCATTTATAAGAACTGAGGAAACCCTGAAAAAGAAAAGAAAAGAAAAAGCTCAGTCAAGGAGGACGGTCCTGGCGGAATCGGAACCATAGATCTCCCGCTAATGAGTCCATGCCTTAACGACTTCGTGGTGGTGGTGGTTACACTTCAAATGTGAATGCTTTCTGATTGCGTAGTATTTTTTCGTGACAGATGTCTTCCAGATCCCCGTATTAGACCCAATTTGCTAAAAATGCTTGCTTGCAATTGGAGTTTAAATTAAAACACGTTAACCCTGCAGGGTATTTCCATTAATAACAGTTTCAAAATCGATTTCCATGGGTCCATTTTAATTTGGTTTTTCTTTAAACACTTTCGTCAAAGTGTAAGATAAACTTCATTTTTGCATAGAGCGCTTTAAGAATTAGAGGACTCATAGAATGCTAAACGCTTTGTTTCATTTGTGACCCATAAACTCAAAGCTTTCAATCCAAAATAATCAAAAAATGTAGCTTGTGTAGGTACATACAAAATCGACAAGAGACTGTTGTTCAATGGTGCTATTCTCTCCCAACTTGTTTCACAAACGGAACAATGTCCAAACTGAAGTGCAGTGAAAGGACCAAAATCAACAATTATCTTAATGAAAATCAAACCATTCCCGCAACACATCTCTTGTCCCATTAATGGACATTTGTTGCTGAGGCAATAAAGAAAGCTTTGCTGGCGTCACAGATGGGTGCTTCGCAGCGAGATGGGGTGGGGATGTATCATAAATTCTGCGTCGTTTGCTAATGAAATGCACCTACAGGTGACATGAGGGCAACGTCATCACAAGCAAACTACTATTTAGTCATCTAGTGACATTACTATTAATCTTATAGCGGCGCTTAATTGAAAGTTTAGGATCTCTCGTAAAGAAGAAGAAAAAAAATTCTGTAAATCATAAAACATTCTGTTTATCATTATACGCTTTCAAAGTGCAAGTTATTACAAAGTTAAGCAAAATTAAAACACTATTTTGTTAATGCAAAATTAATCTTTTGTTTTTTGTTCTGGGTGAGCCATACAAGTATGAACCACTCGCGCGGCATTTGTTCCCATAATGAACTGAAACACATTTGCTTTGTGTGAAAATTACTTGAGTGTAAAGTGTTATAGTTCAGCACATGAGAATTTATTTATGATCAGGTCTACCGATAGAATCAGCTGGTAACGTTGAAAAAAAAAATGTGAACAAAGATTTCCCGGTGTTAAAGTTTCAAGCCGTCATTTTCCACGTCTTTGTGGGAAACGAAATAGAATTAAAGTTTGCAAGATTTTTCCGAGGAGGAAATATTACAATTATCTGGCCATTGTTTGAAAATTAGAAACGCCTTCGCTCATAGGTTGACAATTAATCAGAACTGGTATATATTTTCCTCCACATAATCATACAACAACACTGTTACACAGATTAATAAATATTGACTATTGAGCCGCCAAAATGCCACTATTTCTCTCACAGTTCGTCAGACAATGTGGTAATGCATCTATCGGCGTACGAATCCCGGACACCAAGAAACCTTGCAAATTAGTAATGATATAAAGAGGGATAAGAGATATATTATGATCATGTGAAATTTTGCTTTAAGTCGTTGAGTTGTCCTGTTACAATGAGATAGCTCTATTGTGTGTGTGTGTGTGTGTGTGCGCGCGCGCACGAAATTACTAAGGATATACACAATGTTATATCTGATAGCGCACATTCCGTAATATAAAATACAAATCAATAATTCATATTTGGCTATCTTCAGTAAAAAAAAAAAAAATATCTATAACATATATGTCTTTTTTGGAAACCGAGGGCTTGTGAGATAATGGTTTCAAAAATTAAATAATTTAACTATGGTAACATATCCACGTGCTCTTCCTTTAAATGATGTCCCGCTGTCAATGAATGCTATCCAACGAATAGGGGTAGCTAAATTTTTGAGAAAAACTTGTTCAACGCTTAGATCTTTCAAGTGTTTCAATATAATCGTGTTTAGGAAAATAGGGAGTAAAAGTGTTACTTTAAAGCAATATTAAAAGATCTAAAATTGTCAAGTTTTAATAAATTATACATCAAAATGTTAAAAAAAAAAAAGGTGCTTTTAGGTGCACCATGAAATAAAATTGAAAAATGGAGCCATTTCCAGTGAAATTTCCTCGTTCTGAAATCACCTAATAATTTTTAAAGAATGAGTTATGGTTTTTTTATTTACTTTGCATAGCTACAATGCAAAGATGGCTAGGCCTTAAACTAGTAGGTAAAAAACCGAATGACACTCGAGCGTAAATGTGCCCTTCGCTTCGCGACATTATTGCTTACATTCGGATAGAAAATACCCATGCGGTATGATCCATATGGAGTGGAAAATGAGTCTTGTTGACGAGCTACTGATATTATATTTTTTACATTATGCATCAGTGTAATAAAATCCCTACTTTTAGAATTCTGTTATCATATTTTATACTTAAGTCTTGCACTTTGTGGGCTTGATAACACTGATGGTGAAAATGATTTAAAAGAAGAAGAAGAGTGCGCAGTAACAAAACAGAAACGAAAAGTACGAGGTAGTTGCTATGGTTACTATAAAATTCTCTGCGTAATACAATAGCGTCCATGATGGAGGAGAGAAAATACGAGCAGGCTGCACAATGGAGATTTACGCTTAGTGCATACCAGGGAGTTCTCCTGGCAAACAGCCAAAGGTGATTACCTTATTCATTTATGCCATGGTTCTGTAATTAATCGTAATACATACATAATAGCAGAAAAAGAAATTAAATAATATCCATTTGATTCAAGTATATACACTGAAACAATTTATAGTTGGTGATACGCTACAACTTTTAAACAAGATTGGAGTTTGCGATCTAATGTTGTAAATGCCTAATAATTGTTATAAAGCAACAAGCGTACATTAGCGGCTTGCCTACAGCTTGCATTACCTACCTTTCTCTTCCCTTCTGATAGCTCAATACAGCATGTCTTTAGTGTTGACAGACATAGCACAGTATTAAGCGAGGACACTCAGTTATCAGCAACTGAAAACAATACGGCCGAACCTAGTACAAGAAACAGCTGGGGAGTTTTAGTTTCACTTATTGTCAGCCTTTTATAGATGTAAATGCGATCAGACATTTGAGTTTTATGCCAGCAGAGCACACCTCCACTTTTTAGGTTAAAATCTCCAAAATAACGTTTTAATGACTTTCTAAGCAAATGTCTTCAAGATGTTTGCAGCATTTAGACTAGCGTTATCGTAAAGATGTAATTTTCCTTGCTTGTTTTCTGCGCAGGCGCGTTAACGCTTCTAAATATATTGTAGTGGTAGTGTTTTATTTATACACGGACACTCTGTAACATCTCAGGTGATCAGCGTCTCATTAAATTCAGGGCGTGAAATGGCCAATACATTTTGCTCGAGGCCTTTATTTAAGGCTTAAGGTTCTTTTAGGTGCCGTAAAATTACGACATGGGACCTACGGCTTTACTTCCCTTCCGAAGGAAGTCATACTTAGGATTTTTACGCCCGAAAAAATCCATCGACACTGACCGGATTGAACCTGCGATCTTCTACAAGGTAAGTATTGTTACCAATAGGACCGATGGCATACGTTGAGATAGAACTGTCTCCTTGGAAAAGGGTTTCTGCTCAAGCTAAGATATTTGTGCTCACCTCGCTTTATGAAAAGTTTGTTGCGAAACGTTATTTACAACAAACAAAGGAGAAAGTCTTGTGACGTTTTTACGGATTTATTAAATTGCATTATGTCAGATTTATGCAAGGGCAGAGCTCAGCTTCATCTTATGGAAGGACATTGGGCGTTGGGCTGCATCTTTCTTCCTTCAGATTAATTTTAATAATCTGCAGGGCGTTACAAGACACCTGTTTATCATATAATAGCCAAGACGGAGGTAAGCTTCTTACGGCAAGCGTGACGCGACTATTCGATAACACCTATACTCCACATCAGATATTTACATAGTCCACCTCCTGCAGAGGTGACAATGTCCCTTGTGTAACATTTCCGGTGCTACTTGACATGATATTTACGTGATACTGCTATTTCCTGAAATATTGCGGAGTTTTTGCTAACTTTATTGGTTAATATGGTCTTTTTGCAGTTGAAAGACTTGAGCTGTCTTTTGCCTCTGATAAACACAAGGCTTTTAGAAATATTGCGCTATTTGTTTACTTTTTCATGGTTTTATTTGTATTTGCTTCTCTACTTCTTATTTGTTTTTAGCTATATTGTTCTTTTCGAGTTGCTCCATTTTTCATTTCTAGTATATTCATAACGTACATGTATATTACGGGACAAACCTTGATTACCTTTATTCCTGGAATTGAGCTTACAGCCATGATACGCGTAAGTAATGAGGTGTATAACAGTTCACTCAGGAAAACAACGTTGTCACGTCACCAGGATCTCTTTCAATGTTTAGTGCTAACAGAGCGGGCGCGGAAGTGAAAGTAAATTACGTATTCGTTGTTTATTAACTAAGACACTAAAATATTCTTAATACTGTGAGAAGCAGGAAAAATTCATTGTTTCTGTTCAATCTTTGATGTACTAGTGACAACCCTAGAGAATTTCCAGGTATCTTATGGTAGTGTGTTACTGTTTATACGGCTATACACTAGAACTCGGTGGGATCGGACGAGGTTATTGAGTTTTCCAGCACTTTACACGGATAATTTAATGTTTTGTATAATCCGAGCCAAAAAACACCTACCACTAACAAACGACAATTCGATATGGCGCACCTTACAGCACTAGATAATTTGAATTTCATTCTTCCTAACCGCTCCAGCGAATAATTAAAATGATTCCTGAATTTTTATAAGACATCTACTTGATTTCTACTTTTTAAGTTTGGTCCAAGAGTTTGATTGAAAAAATGAGTTTTAAAAATAAAATAAGTTTATTCCTATACAAAGCTAGAGGTCGTCCGAAGACTAAACAGAGGCGATTGCTGCAAAATATGGCTAATGCAAAAATTAATGTACCATAGTTTATTTATCTATAGTATATTATAGCTGCAGAAACTCCGTGGAGTTAAAAAGTTTGTCTTCTTTTCCGTATAATGCGAGATAGCGTCGGTCCTTTCCAACTCGAATTATTGAGGCTTTACTATTGGTAACCCCCCCCCCCCCCCCAATTTTTAAGTCCGTTTTACTGCTGAAGCATTACAGGCGATGGACAATGGTGATACATGAGATGAAATAATAGAACGGTAAAGGATTTTTTTTAAGGAAGGAAACGTTCCAGGCTAAGTTTAGGGTACCTCCCCGGCATTTGCCAATTATGAGGACTGAGGAAAACCTGGAAAAAACCGCATATATATATATATATATATATATGTGTGTGTGTGTGTGTGTGTGTGTGTGTGTGTACGCGCGTGCGTGCGCGCGCGTAATAATTCGATATCGAATTCTATAATTCAAGGGTAGATGGGAGCGAATATATATCTACCTTGAATTATCGAGACTCTTCTACTTTATACTATATAATATACACTGTAAATTACCGCATTTTACAGTCTATGGGAACTGTAAACCTAAAACTCCAGGAAAGCAAGAAAGAATTCTAGCATCACTTTCCTTACATCACACTCTTGAGTTTGTATTTTAATGTGCTAAGGTCTCAGAGCTGCAGTTGCTCTAGTAACTTTATGTATGTTTCTTTCTCCACTTTAATATATCTCCAACAACTATTTGGAAGCTCTCTAACGCATAGAGCCTTAAAGTTATTAGTATCATGAACATCGAATTCAAAGCATGATTTCGCTTAGTTTGTGATTATAATGGGGGACGAAACCTCTGTTTCAGTTCTTCGACACCGCCACGGGTGGCCGAGATTGTTAAGGCGCGGACTCGTGAGCGGGAGGTCTGGGCTTCGAATCCCACCAGGACCGTCCTCCCTGACTGAGGTTTTTTCCAGGTTTTCCTCAGTTCATAATTGGCGAATGCCGGGGAGGTACCCTAAACTTAGACCTGGAACGCTTCCTTCCTAAAAAAAAAATCCTTTCTCAATATATCATTTCATTTCATGTATCACCAGTGTTCACCACCTGTGGTGCCTCAGTAGTAAAAGCGGGCGTTAAACACTATACCAAAAAAAATGTCTTCGACAGCATCTTTTACTATAGGCAAAATCACATTTGAATTGTTTGTCATTCCGTTCTAAGAACGAATTATTTCTCTCGTGAAATACAGAAGAGCGCGGTGATACTCATTATCGGGTGAAATGTCGCAATTATCGCAAATCTGTACAATATATCGCTTGTAAGATTCACCTAACATAACCTACAGTTGAACGCAACTCTGTTGTTATTAGGCGGAAATGAAAAGTGGAACAGTGAAGAAACGCTATCTACATGAAATCAAAATAAATGTGACAAGTATTTTATTATAAATGAAGTTGTTATGCTTCTGTACTCTGGGAAACGTTTTATTTAATAATTGCTAAACTCTATTTAGTGCTTTAACTTGTGAAATTTTGCTAGTTAAACTTAAGTTGAGGTTAAGACGAAATAATCTTTGATTAATGTCAATACGACCAAACTCTCCAGGTTAAGTATAACTGATGGTTAATTTTATGCCCTAAACTCAAGTTAACTCTTCATGCAGCTGGTCTATAAGATTTTATAATAGTACTTCTTGCACATGCGTATACATTCTTACTTTTGATCAAGAGCGCTATCAAACGTTGATGTTGAAATTCTCTGCTGACACGCAATTATCACATTGAACATTTGCAAATATTTGTAATGTAAGAAAACTCGGAAAGTTTTCTTATTTATATCCATTATTGTTTCTATAAAGAACATTTCCTTTGTAATAGATATTCAAGTTGTCTCATGTCGCAGAACTGTGAAGAAAAGCGGTTACCTTTATTCTATAGCTTCCCGAGATTTCTTTGACAGAAGGGTATGCAGTTAACCTGGTAATCACATGGGTACTTATATTACTCAACCAGAGAGTTGCTGATAGAGACTAATTTACATTCCACCCTTGTATACTCCTCTAATTTAACTTTTTACAATGTATTTTAATTAATGGTTTGCAAATTTACATAGTTGTAATGGTAATTGAAACAGGTTTCCCACTGAAAATTCGAATTAACTAAATTTAAAAGTAAAATTAGACGATACGCATGTTCACATATTTGAAAATGTACGTTCAATTTATGCGATAATCAATTAATCAATCAGTTAGTCCCTTGCGTGATTACAATTAACTGCTCGTTACCAGACAGACTACATTCATATTAATTGTTGTGTTTACATATTAATTGTCACTGTAAAAAGCCTTTATTACAAACATTCAGTTTAAAGCTTGTAACAGTCAATCTATACTTACTAGATAATTTATTCTTTGTATAATTCCCATTACGCTTAAATTATTCGAAGTTTTAGGAATCAAGTTTCATTTTTTTATTATTATTTATCTTATTATATGAATAAACAGTATGCATGAATGTGTAGTTAGCACATTTTAACGAACAATGTAAAAGGATGACATTGTTATTTGTTGATACATTGTACCATGACTAATTTCTCCAATTCTGTACCCAGCCCCAATTTTACAGAACCCCCCAAACTTCAAAATACATTTCGTCACAATCTATTTTCATCTCCGTTGTTACGCCCGGTCGCTGATTCATATCCATGTCAACGCCCAAGAGTGCTAATTATCTCCTGCTAATCCTTCTATTGTTTTTATTTAGCCAAACAATTGAAGATCTGCATATCTTGTAAATTTCGTAAAAAGTATCATATTCACCGGGGATTCATCCAGAATGAACAATAACGAACACGCGCTTCCTGTTAATGTCAATTCAAGAAAAGTTTAATTTAATTTAAGACCTTACTCACTTAAAGATAGAGGACTGTGATTTTCTTACACAAAGCATATACCTCTCGATTTAATTAATGCATTTGACATTAGGATTGGTCATTTAAAAACCGAACACCTGATTGAAAGACACAATAATCTTAATTAGGTCAGCGTACCTGTTGAGACTCTTATCTCGCCTGGTAAAAGTCTCCATGTTTCTACTATGAATCGTTTGCCTTTGAGGGAATATTTCGACGTTACGAAAACGTGAAAAGCACACGGGAACGTTACAAGGCTGTAAGGTGGATGCGTCACTTGAATTGCTGTGCAATATTGACAGACGAAAATGACACTATCCGAGAGCAATCGGATTTTTACATTTTACTTCACCCGCTACAACTTCGTAAGTGTTTCGACATAGCGCACGTCAATTGAGTGGCATTTCTTTCCAAAAACCCCATTAGGAGAAAGTCATGTTGATCGAAATAGACGTCATAATCACGTTCTATTTTGTCGATCGGAAGGCCTCTATACTGCCACCAGTGGTGTTCGTCTTGTTTACTGAATGTCACGTCACACTACGTTGTCAGGTGTATCTTCTTTCGGTTTTTGTATCACTGAACATCACATATTGTCTCAGCTCATCTCAGCAGTTATTCCTCTTTTTCTTAATATTTCATCAGTAGCCTTCTCTATCTGTAACAGTTCCACATCTACAAGGATGTTGTGAATATTTTCTTCTAAAACGCTAAATCTAGTTGACACTTTAAAACTCCACATGCTTAATTACAATGATATTATTTAAATATAATGAGCAAAGGTATAAAAATAAAATAAATTGAGTTCACGAAATGAGGAAACTTTTAAAAGTTTGAACTGTGAGCATCCAGTGCATTCCGGTGCATTCTGGTGTTTTGCTGACTCTTTTCCTAGCAGCTGTACGGAAATAAGATATAGGCAAACCAATGTTTAGTAGGTTTTCTCCGGGTATTCCGATTTATAATACCATTTATTCTGTTAATAATTCAAGTACCATCGACCTCATCATCAACTTTCTAGCACAGTGAATCCGCCGCGTTACAACTGCTGGACGCAACGTTTCGCTCGACAAACAAACGATCATTGAAAATAACATTGTATAGGTTGTCTTTGGTATTGTTGATTTATTTTATTTTCGGACGCTGTTTAATATCTCAGGTCATCAGCGTCCCATTCCATTCAGGGTGTGAAATGGCCGATAAATTTTGCTCAGTGGCCTTTTCTTTCAGGCTTGAGGTTCTTTTACGTGCCGTAAATCTACGACATGGGATCCCGGCTTTACTTCTCTTCCGAAGGAAGTCATACATTGGTCCTGGACGGGATCGAACCCGGAATCTTGCATTTACGAGATAAATATGGTTACCATTAGACCACTAGGACCGACATATGGATAGTCTGCATGCCTTCTCTTGCCAACTAAATTTAGCAAACTCATGGCCCATTGATAATTAACCGAGTTTTTCAAAGTATACACAGCAACCGTTTTGCACACTATTGATGAAAAGAAGAGAAATGAAGTTATGCTTTCAAACATATTTTAAGAAAAATGATGCTTTTCTACTTATTAAATTATTTATGGGTAAAGTTTTCACACTTTTTTCTGTAATTTCATGTTTATGTAGTTGTAAAACAGTGGTATAATCTCCAGTCTCTTATATTAATGTTAAGTATATCGATTGTTTTTTCTTCATAATTGTAAAACAATTTTTATTGATGCTAATTTTTGCCATGACCCATTTAAATAATTGAAATGTTTGTGCAAAGGTAAATCGAAAAATAAGTTTTCCTAATTTTTTGTAATTAAACTGGTACATAGGTTTTTTTAACACTATTGTTTTATTTTCCCACATATTCGTCCAAACTATACAACTGAGGCATAAAATGAGTTTTTCCAACTCATAGTTAGAAACTAGCGTCCTGTTCCTTCAGTCATTTCACACTTTATTTGTGAAGAGTCGAAAGCATCTACTCGCAGAATATTTAGTGGTTTATTTTTTTCCTTTAAGTTTCCATGATTGATACTAAATACTGGTTCCGTATTTTCTGCTTATAGAAATCGAATAATTGAGTACAATTCCTATTTTGATTACTTACAACTACAGTTTTGAAATTATTCCTATGCGTATATATCGTTGCAATGGACAGTAAAGCTCTCTATATACATTCTCGTATTGCCATTCTATAGCCCCATGTAGCACTGATTTTTCCGGAATGCTTTATGAAGCTACCCCATTGTTTAATAGTATTTAATGCCCATTTTAATTACTGAAGCATCACAAGCGGTGGATATACCTGAGATGAAACGGTAAGTAGGAAAAGGAGTATTTTTTTTTAAATAAAGGAAGCGTTCCAAGCCTAAGTACCTCCCCGGCATTTGTCATTTATGAGGATTGAGGAAAATCTGGAGAGAAAACCTCAGTCAGGAAGGAGATGGAGATTTAGGGTCAATAACTTCAGAGATGTGCTTTAATTATCCGCACGTTATTGTGAGATAACCTTAATATAAAGTGAAAAGTATAGCAAAAATTTTAGAAAAAATTAACTCTTTAGAACCAATGCTGAGCGACCGCCCCCTTTGTCTAATGGTTAGCATTGCTGATTGTTAGCTGGGAGGTCTCCGGTTCGATCTCAGGTACCTGCTTAGAAATTTTCTAAGTAAGAGAGATATGGAAAGGAATTCACCCAGCCTCATGAATACATTTGGGGAGCTACCTGATAGAGAGGCGCAGTCCTTTGATCTAGAAAGGCGATGATGGCGACCGGTCGGGTGTCGGTCATACTCTCGTGCAATACTGCCCTCTATCAGTGATGTAAGACGGAGATAGAGGATGTAGCTGTCGCTGCGGTAGGCTAACAAGCTAACATGAAGGAAAATTGACGTTTAAGCAATAGTATTAGCTTATCATGTTAAAAACAAAAGGAAATTTCAAACATTTCTTTACAACCAAACCGAGAAAATGGGAAGGGCTCAACATTTAATCATTATTATCATAACAAATATTATTTGACTTATTCAACATTTTCACATTTATGCTAATCAACCCGGAAGTACTCAGGGAATGTATAAACGGATGGGATATATGTTTTGTGTTCGTCTATTTAAAGAACTTTATAATTTGTGTGTTCCGGTTCACAGATTTAATCCCTGCCATCTTGAGTGTATTTCAGGGTCAAGGACCATATGGTAAATTATCCATCAGTTTCCCGCAAGGCATCCGACTCGTGTCAAGTCACGCATCGTTCGTTGCTTAGCGTAAAATATAACCCACACGCACGTGCGTACGGATACGCTACAGTAAGTCTGGACTCGTGTGGTATGAATGACCTATGGAAGTCACCGACGAAACTTTTGCCAAAATGTGCGGATTATTTAAAAAGCTACAGAGGCTATTTCTGGACAAAAAAATCCTATCAATACTAACATTTATTGAAGATAACCAGAGATTTTGAAACTTTAAAAACATAAAGCTAACAAAAAATATAAACAGGAATTCAAACATTTTACACTTGCCAAGGAAATACCTGAGCTCATCTAAACGAACGAAAAATGCATAGTAATCACGGTTTAACTTATTTAACATTTTCAATATCAATCACTTAGTTCCCATCAAAAAGCCATGTAAAGATTTTTTGCTTACCATGAATGTCATATAATTTAGTAACAAAATTAAACCATTTACATGTTTAGCTGATTATATTTATATCTTTTTGAGGGCCTTACATGACGTTAAAAACTTTAAAATGGTTATTTATTTCTTAACGATGAATAATTAATTACAAAACACTGCCAGAAAGAATATCAAACTAGAAATCACGATTAACTACTGAGGCGGTTTACAAGATCCGTCCATTATACAACCATGTAAGCAGGTTGCTACGGAAAACAAAGGATATACTAACAACGTCAAAGCAAGGCCGGAAATCGACATGTAGACGAGAAGTGAAAGTGCTGAAGTCATCTTTGAAAAAAAGAAGACTTAAAATGCTTAGTTTCCGTTGAGCGTTAACTTACCGGAGCTTGTTTGTAACACACGATGGATTAAGCGCCATGCTGCTGATCCAACCAGTTTTGTATTGCCATGCAAGGAATATTTGCTGCTTTAGTCATGAATGTGAAAACAGCATGAAATATAAATGCATTAAAAACATTAACGCTGGACAAAGATATAAAAATGTAAACAAATTCACTGCAAAGTTTCTGCACGCATATAACACAAGAATGTGGTGATACAATGGTACATTAGATGTTTGTATATATAATAGGGTGATCATTAGAGTATCAGGCATTAGAAAGGTAGAAAAGGGAATTACACACTATTACTGATAACTAAATTTGATATAAACACAATGAACATTTAATTGGAAAAAATAGGAGTGGAAATGTCGAACGTTCTAAGTGTCATTTTTAAATTTAATATTTCAAAAGTACGTTCTGTGTGTCCAGGTGCGTATTCCTAGTAGTTTCTAAATTCCTATACACGGATGAAATAGTTCAAATACTCGTTAACACATAGCACAGTTTTAAATTCTGTGCTGTCATCTGGTATTCTAAATGCCATGCCATGATAATATTAGTTTTAAGGAAAAATAGTTATAGTTTTTTGAGTTGCGATAGAGATTTCGCTATTATAGAGAAATGGAGAAAGGCAAGTAAGACCTTCATTTCCCAAGATTTACATGCAATTGTAGATTAAGCTAAAGTTATAAATCATTTTCATGTATATCTAATGGAGGCAAGTGCTTTCTTTGAGTTTAAGAGTGTTCTTGGTTCACTGTTAGCATTAAATAAGTGCAGCATTTCAAAATGCACAATGCTTAAAGTATCCCTATCTCATTCAGTTCAAATACTTATTAAAAGAACCTACTTACCATTAGAAGGGCGGAGTGTTTTTTTTTTTTTAAGTTTTAAAGCGAGGAAAATCATTGGTTGATACACAGCAACCTGTGCTTCGTCTGAAAGGTCAATCCCGTTTATCGGTTGAAAAAAAGAGAGACCTCTCGTCCATATTACAATTCCTTACTGAAGAGTACAGAGTTTTATGAGACATCAATTTCAACCCGTGTAAGAATTGAAAAACTAAACTCTTCCTGTTAGTCATGAGGGGGAAATTGAAGATTGTATTCTTGCAATGTTTCATAATACAATTTTGTATTTATATGACATATTTTATCAATAACATTATAATATATATTCCTGATAAATATTAATGTTATTTTTGTAATTATTTTCTCCTAAAACCTAAATAAACTAACAACGTTTTGAATGGCACTTGTAACCGACACCTCCTTTATATGGCACACAGAACCTTCTTATTGTTATCATTTTTTTTCCTCCCGGACTATTGTATTTTTGGCAACGAATTGTTATACAACATGGTTTTGGTGTAAAAATGGCATCATAATCATTTTGGGTGTAATAAGTTAAATGTTAAAAGAGATGGGTACTTTTTACCTTATCCTGTAAAATTTAGAAAATGACACTTAGAACATTTGACATTTCCACTCTTCAATTATTGTTTTAAATTATTGGTTAGTTGAAGTTGTATGTAATTAATTTTTTATTATTTATGAAACAATTTAAAATACTCTTATATTTTCTAAACATATTATTTGTAAAGATAAATCATAAAATCATAAATACTTACCTTCATACTCTTTAACAGCTTTTATATATAATTAAAAGTTTTTCTTCAGTTTATCAGCACACTGGAATCTTGTCATCTGTCAGATAATATAGTTTTCAGAACGTTTACTAAGCATTTTGCTACTTTTTTTTATGTATTACAATGTGCAGATTATGAAAGGAGAGCCTAACCCTTGTTGAGTCTAACAAAGGATGCCGCCGTAAATTCCAAAGGCAGATAATATTGTAAGTCTACATCTCAGTGAGAATTTACGACGACGAACAGATAAGTAGTCATGTTTTCCGTATAAACGAGCAGCATGGAAAATATTTTCTTTATCGCGTCATTATTGGTGTTAAAGTCCATAACTGTAGGAGTATTTTTATAAGTCAATGATGCAAATTGAGATCGGCAGCTCACAAACGATACCACTCGCCGACGATGAAAACGAAACTTCTGTAGCGATCTATTTAACATTTTTATGAAAGTCTTTCTAGAAGGAAAGAACACATTGTTAACCACAGAGCTTTTCCTTTTTAAAATGAAACCCGAAGCAAAACTTTCTTTACAACAGCTGCGTTAGAACAAATAATTGCTTCCTATTCCCGTCAATATAGCATAGCAGAAAAATTATAAAAACAAGAAAATAATTTTTTAAAAGGCAAACATTAAAACTTTCCCACGATGTTTGATAATTCACTAATATCATTTCTATTTTAGATCTTTTTCTGGAGGTTATAAATTTTAAAAAATGCATTTTGCCTTAAAATCTAGCTCTAGTGATAACGGTGGGCTGATCTCAGAATGTGTTTTCTTATCTGAGATGTTCAAAAAATAATAGAAGGTTGCCTCGAAAACGTTCAATAGCTAAATATTTGATTCATTAGAAGTTAGATTAAATGTTCCATCATATAACCTGTAAATAAAACTTAAATGTTCGCAGCATGTGTAAAACTATCTGGTAGATATATATGTTTAGCAAGCTTTTGATAGTTGACTATCGTACGTTATGTTATATTTGCTATACTGGAACGACCGACTACATGCTTAAAAACTTACCAATTAGTTACTTACAAATATAACTAAAATTGCATTGAAAATATAATCAAGGAAAGTGATTCAGATGCATCATGATTATAATTTTCAATTAAAAATACTCGAGAGGATTTTCCATTAATTTCTGGAGAGATATGAATATACCATGCTATTCTTTTGTAAGGGAATTTCAATTTTAGAAAAAAAAAAAGAAAAAAAAAGGGGATAAAAATTTAATTTACATTTAAAGGTTTTTTTTTTTTCCACTTAAAGTTCAGAACTATATCCATGGGAATGAGGTAATTGCAGTTTTACTGAGAAAAACAGAATTCTGAGAACCAGAATTGCTAAATAATTGGCTTATTGGCGGACTTAGAAATTGATTTCTGATCACAAAGCGGTATAGCTTAAAAAAGAGCAACAGACTGGGGTCTGACGCAATCGGAAGAAAATTCAGCTAGACAAACAGGTTTTTCTACTTCTTTTTCTGTGTTTGCATGCGTGTATGCGGTTTTATTTTCTTTTTTTCCCCCTTTTGCACGTTCCCTTTGAAATTAATTTCTTTCGCCTTGTAGTTCATGTGAGTGGGCAACATACTCGATAAACATTGACAACGCGGCAGACATTTGATTGTGAACGTTACGTCTAACATCAAATATCTTCACACTATGTTTTGTGATACAGATAGGTATTTCAATTATAATGAAACGCCCCATTTAAAAAAATGAGAAAATGAAAGCGAATTTTACATTGCATTTGATATCCATACTTATGCAATAAGAGGAGTGGTAAAGTATCTTATTGTGAAATAATCTGAATTAGTAACAAAGTTAAGCAAGGATATCTTTAGAATTTGGTGCGTCTTTAATAGAAAACTACTTACATACAAGAGAAAAATAAATGTTTAAAAGAATCTATATTCTAGCATACCTTGTTGTGGAGAGAAGAGGAAAGTAACCAGTCCATGAATGCCAGAAAATAATGCATCCGCTATTTGTTGTATTAAATTCATTCTCAAGGTAACAAACGCAAAACTGAAATGGGGAGAATTGCGGTTAAACTTACAGCGTGTTGCAAAATATAAATAAGCATTTCTTATTTTTGTTTTATGTCTGGTAATGTGGGCTGTCTTGCACTCATTTTTAATGTATTCTTTTTATAGTTTGAAGTTATAACTATAAAATTAGGCGTAATGGGTACCTAGTGTGTCACTATTTTGATTTATGAAATCATGTTTCATTATATCCCGATGATGTTTTCACCCCCTTGAGTGTCGTTAAAGTTAATTCAGCCTTTGATGCGGTAATCATTAATCAAGTAATATAGAAATAATCTAGAATTAAATGAGCCCAACGAAAAAAGCAACAATAAAAAATCTATCCAGTCCATGTTTTATACTTTTTTTTTTTTTGGTAGAAATTACAAAAATAAGATAGCTTATAAGGCATAATGGATAAAGACAAAACAGTTAAAGCACACTGACACAATAAGTAAAAGATCCGGGTTCGGATCTAATGCTTAGGTTCAAAATTTTTCCAAATTCGGACGAGCGTCAGACAAATTAATTGGTATTTTCGCTTACTTTTAAAGTCATGCCGAAGTTTAAAAAGCGGTAAATTCAGAATTATAGCTCTAAACGTATCAAACATGTGCTGCTATGCAAAATTTCGTTGTTTTGTTTCTAATAGTTTTAAGTTTGTTGCCATTATTCCGAATATTTAGGGCTTTACTGTGCGAGATTATTTTGGTCTCCATCCTCAGCCCATATTGGGTCGAGGTCACACCTGCCATAATAATCCACGCGCTGAAAGCTGTGGCAGTCGCATTTTGCTGTTACGAGATCAAGCATTGTTTCTGCTTTTGTTTTATTATAACTTAAGTTGGGGTTAACAGAACAATATTAGTGTTTGTATTATTACAGGCTTTGGTACGTCGGATTATACAATGTGTTAGTAAATGTGTAGGTATCCGCTATATAAGGGTAGACATATTAACAATTGTAATTTATATTTCATAATGTTGAGGGTGTGCTGTATTTCAGATTATTTATTTTACACGATTAAAGTACAAATTATAAATGTAAATGTTTCACGGAATTATGAAGACTCCTATATAACATTACGAAAACGTAAGATTTGATAGAGGGTGTAAGAAAATAGCAGCCATCTCTCCGTCTCTCAGGCGCGCATTGAATTAAGCGTTTAAATGTCGTATTGCGACAAAACACTTTATGCGAGATTTCATTTTAACTATCTGTTATTGTTCATTTGGAATGAATCTATTATAGGGGGTGTAGTCAATATTGAAAATTTGTACACAAGCACTGTTTTTAAGGCTGAATTGAAACTGTTGAAGGACAAGTGAGGGCATACGTTTTGTATTTAAGACATTGGCATGAGTAATGAATCATAGATTGGGCGGAGCAATAGGGATGGAAACAAGTGCACGGAAATGTGTACTTGTTTGGAGATGAGAGCATGTTCGACAATGAAGAATGCAAACGTCGACAACATAGTGAAAAAGTGTTATTATTGGGCTGTAGATAGCATGGTCATGAGTTCAATGCAATTTATGTTAGATGTATTGGGTTTACGTGGATTTTATGCGTTGGAAGGATATGGAATATTAAAAGAGAAGACACAAAGATGGAGCATATTTTACAAAATCTTCTGACATACTACTAAGTCGAATCACAGGCGATATGACGGGCGAATTGTGCAAACACAGTTAGGAGACGATGGGTGACGAAACTTGGCGTTGCAGAATGTACAACCTCTCGCTTTGTGCAGAGAAAGTTAGCAGCGGTTTTCAAGGACATGTGCAAACACGTCTCATTATCACCTTGAGAGCGCCAATAAAGGCACAGTATCAACACAATCTGTTGCTGCCATTCCGAGAAAAGGCCTGACAACGCGTAGAAAGATCTTGCTGAAATATGCAGATACTGTTAAATGAGTTATGTTTTAAAAGATCCCACTTTTCAGCCAGCAGTAGCGGTTCTTGCTTTGAGATGTAAAAAAATTCCTGATGATCATTTTAATTGCTTCATGTTTTGACAGTTTCTTGCAGAAACAAAGTTGAACGTAAATTGAAACAGATGCTTATTTGAAGGCAGAAATGAAAGTTGTATACCGAGTAAGAAAGGAGTTGAATTCCATTTAATTTCTGAATATTTTCTCCAATAGTTTAAGCTATGTGACATCCGGCATTCTTCTGTTGCAACAAAATTCTCTTTCTGTTAACTACCGTATTTACGCGAGCCTAATGCGAATGTAAGGCGCGGAACTTAAAACGTATAAAAATATTTTGAAATATTGTTGTACGGCGTCTTAGAGATAAGCACGTGTGCTTCATAAAACGATCAGGACAAAGAATTAATACATGAACTATTACTACATCTTGAGGCACGCAGGACAAAATCCATCACTCGTGCTCTTGCCAGGACAGTTGGCGTAAGTTAAAGAAGAAAAAGTTGCGGATTTCTTATGGTGTCACTAGTCACATGTAGCCTGTCCTTCCTCCTTTCATGTACGAATTCCAAAAGCTTTTCTTCAATGTCAGGAGAACCAGTGAATTTCTTCCTACTAGCTTTAGTTGCAAATAATGTCAATTTCTGTTGTGAACGTTGTTCTAAGCTACATTGAACTCTCACCATTTTTTTTCAGCACAAAGAGTTACTCTACGCTTGAAAGTAGCATTATAAGCTGATCTTCTCTGTTTACCTTCCATTATGTACTATTCAACCGCTCTGTGTAATAATAGGCCAACAATAAATATAACGAAGTCGAGAATTGCAGCAATGCATCATGACGATATATTTGAATGAAGCTACCGGTGAACTAAGGAATGGATTTGCTTTCGAACCTAATACGCCACCGAATTGATGTGCACCATTTTGAATAACACATTTGGACAAAAAGGTGCACATTAGATACGCGCAAATACGGCATTATCGAACTCCAAGTCAGAAATTCACATCTCGCTGTAGCTGCTGAGAATAAAGCTCCACATCAATTGCACGTCCCTTTGGAATCAGTTCCAAGCGCAAAGCTTTCGTGCGTGAGCTTGGCTGGTAGCCGGCGGCTCGCAAGTGCGCTTAACCCGGTGGAAATTTTACTTAACATTACCGCGCCTGAGACTATTTTAACTTACAGTGTTACAAAATAAAATTACAATTAAAGTCGCAATAGATACCTAACTGATCACTGACACCAATTCTCTCATCATGTAAGGGAGGTTGCTTCTGTGCTCCAACACTTGCTGTTTGGAGATGCAGTATAGCCGTTAAACGAAACATGTTGCAGCGTTCATGAAGAACATTAATCGTGGACTAACTTTAATACTTCGCAAAATACAATTACAGAAACTATGCCGGCGTTCATCATTGTGGGCTACAGTTGCTTGGAAATAGTGCGTCGATATGTTTCTATGTAACTTTTAAAAAATGAATGATTAGTGTTTAACGCCCATTTTTTGCTACAGAGGCACCACAGGCGATGGACACCTATGATACAAGAGATGAAATGATATATTGAGAAAGGATTTATTTTTAAGGAAGGAATCGTTCCAGGCTTAAGTTTAGGGTACCTCACCGGCGTTTGCCATTTATGAGAACTGAGGAAAACCTGGAAAAAACCTCAGTCAGGGAGGACGGTCCTCGCGGGATTTTTTTTTTTTTTTGAGTAGTGTTTAACGCCCGTTTTCACTACTGAGGCACCACAGGCGGTGGACACTGGTGATACATGAGATGAAATGATAAATTGGGAAAGGATTTTTTTTTTTAAGGAAGGAAGCGTTCCAGGCCTAAGTTTAGGTACCTCCCCGGCATTTGCCAGTTATGAAGACTGAGGAAAACCTGGAAAAAACCCCAGTCAGGGAGGACGGTCCTGGCGGGATTCGAACCGCAGACCTCCCGCTCACGAGTCCGTGCCTTAACGACCTCGGCCACCCGCGGCGGTATCCTCCTCGCGGGATGCAGGCCCCAGACCTCCTGCTCACGAATCTGCGCCTTAACGACCCCGGTCACCCGTGGAAGTATGTGACTTTCAAGGCTGTGGTTCGCGAAACCTGTGCTGTGCAAGTTGTTAGAAAGAGTTTTAATTCCAGGTCTTCTAGTTTCGTCTCAATGGGCACACACCGTTCTACCCCTCACTACCACACACACAGCTTCTCTGGGGAGAGAAAATGTGCACTGGGAATTTTTACTGAAAATCGCCTTTTACCCTTCTGGCGTGAATTTGTATTAACATATGTATTGTACATAAAAGTTCTTTCTTGTAATGAGTATCTCTGTCGTGGCGTTATAAAACACTAATAACAACGTTTTTAAACACAACAGAAACATGTCTTTCCTTGTACAGATACGAATTCTTACTGAATGAACAGGAGAAGCAAAATCAAAAGAAGTAAAATATAGCACATGTCTCAGCTATCCGTAGCACTGCGCCATAAGCGGCCATGCTCACCCACGAAGACTGTATATTATACCTATGTAAATCTGTCAGACAAACCTCTACCTCAGACTGTGTACATACAACACCAGGTTGTAAAATTGTAGAGTACTGTAGAAAGGAGTACCAAACTAAGCATTTTGAGGACAACCGTCCACATTAAACCCTTCAAGTTAGAGTCTCAGAGTATGAAACTTGTTTGTGGATGCCGAATGTAAATAAAACGAACTCCTGTACAGTTACAGTCACTGTCACTAGGTGTGTCTGTCTGATGTTCAATTTTTTTTTTTTGAGTAGTGTTTAACGCCCGTTTTCACTACTGAGGCACCACAGGCGGTGGACACTGATGATACATGAGATGAAATGATAAATTGGGAAAGGATATTTTTTTTTTTAAGGAAGGAAGCGTTCCAGGCCTAAGTTTAGGTACCTCCCCGGCATTTGCCAGTTATGAAGACTGAGGAAAACCTGGAAAAAACCCCAGTCAGGGAGGACGGTCCTGGCGGGATTCGAACCGCAGACCTCCCGCTCACGAGTCCGTGCCTTAACGACCTCGGCCACCCGTGGCGGTCTGATGTTCAATGCAGCAACTGTGGTTTGAAGGTACCGAACGCTCGTATTGAAATTAGGCGAAACTTATGATTCTAACATGACGGCGCACCTGCACATTTTTCATTTGTAGCTCGAAATCGCCTAAACAGAAAATTTGGTGACCTCCACGCTACTTCAAATGTATATTTAGTTTCTCATTGTGTAGCAGAACTCAATTGAGACAGTAAGTAAGTATACAGTGAGTTACAGTTCATTTTGACGGGCAAATGCAGATGTTTCACAACGTCAGTCAGTTATGATTATGCAGCGCTCCTGTTTATTATACTCAATCTGCGTCCTCAAAATGCTTAGTTAGATATTGCCTTTCTACTCTTTAATTTTCTGCACATTTTTTTTCCCTCGCACCTGTATATTGTTTTTTACTTTTTACACAGTTATCTTTGTAGGCTTTCCGGGATGTTGTATATCTTTAAATTTGTATTTTTATTTTAAAATCTTGAATTGGAGCTATGACAAATCCATCGTATTTCACCTTGGATCTTCTAACTGCGGTATTTCTATTAGGGTCTATATTCGGGTTGTTTTATCTCCGGTTTGTGCCCATTAACTTTAGTAAAATGCTCGTAAACTCATAACAAGCATTAATAATAACCATAGTCTTCACCTTTACGAATTTAGAAACTATCAGACATAAAATACGGACATTTTTAATAGAAGAATGTATTTCCATGAAGCCAGTCGCTTGACCTTAATGTTCATTCACGAAATGAGCTATTAAGTTGACAGTGAGATGCCGTTGATTGCATTCACGTACTTGTCTTTAGAACCCACATTGAGCTCCCTGAGAAGTTTATCTTCGACTGGGAAGATTTTAGAATGTAGCTCGCCTTTGAATTGTGATCAAATATAGCACAGTTCCAAAATACGCAATGTAAGACAAATGCTTGATATCTTATGGCAAACGCAATGCCATACTAGGGTAGAAATTACTCTGTGATTAACGTGTGGGAGGTTTCTACTTCTACGTGGCCTGCCAACATGCTGTTTGTTGCTACATCCCGTCATTCGCTGTCCATCTTCAGCGGCTGCACTCCAAGATCATCATCATCATCATCATCATCATCATCATCAACTTCTTCCTGTTACTTGGTATAGTGCATATTTTTACATTTATGGCAAAATTTCACATGTCCTAACATAACTGAACACTTTATGTTAAATGTTTTCCACGGCTATGGTTCCAAAGTTATTGAATTGTGGCAAATTTGCTTTAACTTAACGTAGTGTCATCAAACGGCTGAAACCATGAACTGGACTTGGATGCATGGCGCGAAAAAGTGGCGTGTACGAAAATGGCGGGTATGCGTACGAAAACGTGCACTTTTTATCAAAAAATCCTACAGAACCACTTTTGTTTGATGAATGGTACAAAGCACAATCACTGCTCTAAATGAAACACTTGCATACGAAAAAGTAGATCAGTGCACGCATTTGTAAACACGTTGCTACTGGGTAATTTTAAACTTTCCATCCCCATAACTGTTGCAAGTCAATGATGTCATGCTTCCGACGATGTGATTGTTATGTGATTGCATGAACCTTTTGCCAGTTGAGTCGCCGTCCTAAACACGGCCCAAGGGTCAATCACAAAGTAATTTCTTCCCTGCAATGAAGATCAATCCTATTAAAATGATTTGTGTTCTATGTTTTTAAATTACATAACCACCTTTGTATTTTTCTGAAAGTTCAAAGAATAGGTACATGGTATTATATATAAGAAGTAGCTGGTTTATACTTTTCAGAAAGTACAGAGATATAAAGTAAAAAGGGTCCATTTTGTATAAACACATTATAGCTTTAAAAGATTTTAAATGCGTAGTTTATAATGTTAGTAATTGTGTAAAATAAACTGCACTATTTTTTTAAAAGGTTTGCCAAAAATTCAGAATTTCACCTTTTCTTAAGCTGACAAGATTTTTAGTTTTCAAAAAGTCGTGTTCTATTTACTGTTGTAAAAATGATTATATATTTTTAGACAAAATACTAAAAGTAGTTCTTTTAATACAAGACACTCGAATTAGAAATTGCATTTTATAACACTCCTGTGCTATCAGCTTTGGTTTAGTACGAAATATGATTAATATATTTAAATGGATACAAATTACACATTTTCTTAAAATTTTATATTCCTCGTGGCGGTTTCGAAATCAGGTCATAGTGCAATTAGTGATATTGCATAATTACTATTAAGCTGATTTCTTGTTGGCAATTTCGGTGCCATATCATACTGGAAGAAAATTAATAACAGCTTATCTCACCATTGTGCATACCTGTGCATATTATAGCTTCTTTTAGGGCGAGAAAATTTAATTTTAAACAGAAATTTATTATAATATATATTTAAAATGTAATAATACGATTTTAATATGTAATTTTACCCCATCAAAACGCGTTTAAAAACTATCTACGAATTATCGCCGCTGTGGCATTATGGTAAACTTATCTACAGATAGAGGACGTGCTGTTACTAATGAGAAATACGCGAACTACTCATATATATTTATGAAACAAGGAACGTTTCGAAATATTCAGAATACATTTATTTATAACTAATATACTATTTATAAACATTAAGCACTAGAAAAATGTGTAATGTGTTAAAATTATTTTAATTTTCATTTTAACACATATCATAAATAACTATTATTGTAGCCTTAAATATGAAATAAGTACACGAGAAACACATGAAAGTCGCTTTAGGAATTTGAGGTTCAAAAATATATTGCAATTATTCCAATAATCTTAACAAACCTGTCAATGAGATTAATCTTCGTAATTATGGAAAACGTTAACATCTTCACCAATTGCAAGAAAGTTATTTGCCGAATTCAATTTGTTTACATATATATTTACGCGCTCTCGTTTATAACCCTGATTAGTTATATATTATCACAGACCTGTAGGTATAACGGAACTCAGCTGGTTTTGCCTTGGGCAGGGATAATGTTCCAGCCAATGACATTTACCGTATGTTTACCTTTCATTTCCTTATTCACTTTCTGAGTTAATAAAAACCTTCTTCCCGTATAGAAGAAAAAACGCCTACAGGCAACGCTCTAGTGGATCTAGAGATGATGATATCTTGGCTTTTATACGAGTACTGTGGCTTAAAGCAATAATGCTTAGCTTTACAATGGTAAGGAAAATGCAGATAACCCAATCTATTAAATTATAATACTTAAAAAGAGTAGACCTAATTTTAACTGGTTTTTCTTCTTCTGCATTATAGTTATTGCCTGTATTGTATGTTGAAGCATGTAAATCGGTCGCTAACAATGCACGTTCTTCTATAGTTTTACAATGAATTAGGTTTACAACAACAACAACAACAACAACAACAACAACAATAATAATAATAATAATAATAATAATAATAATAATAATAATAGTAGTAGTAAACACTTGGGGATGCTTTTAAGTTTAAAAACTGGAAGCGTCAAGTATCAGTCTGGGAAATAGAAACTGTGAGAAATCTATTCCAAGCCCAGACATGTCCTGCTGGAAGAAACGCTTTTTGTGCGCTAATTTCGGTTCATTTTTCCTTTAATTTGTCTTATAAACGGTACAGCAGTTAACAGACTCTTCTTTTTGTTTAACTCTCTTTATAGCAGTTTATAAGAATTATTCCTTGGAGATTCAAAAAATAGTGACCACCAACTAACCAAAAGACAAAATGTTTTCATAATTTCATCAGTAGTTGCCCACTGCTTTGACTGCTGTTTCGAATCAGGTGTGTAATGGTGGATCCAAATCTTGTCCACGATAATCAATCGATGAACAAAGTTCTGCGGGTTGGGATAAAGCATCGTCAAACTCTGCACCGAAACGCCCTTTCGTATGGAATTTTTTCCACAGTCAAAAATCGCGTCATCCACTCGATATTACGCATTCATTCAGCTTTGACACCTACATAAAATTAGGGGACCAAATTTCGTCCCCGTGCCTAATACCGTCCCCAAGGGAATTTCACTTTACAATGTTGGTATTATCTGTTTATTTTATGTTTGCCGACGATCAAAGCTATCATTGTTTTGAACCGAGTCCTTGCGACAACAAATATGTGAGCCAATTGATGAATTGACATCAATTGAGGAGGGAGGGTTCTATCTGCTTAACCTGAGCCACAACTTGTGATATTTATTTTGTTACGCCCATTAGCAATGCAGCCCGTCATAGTTGTTTTGGTATTTGTGCCTTCAGTTAGCAATCCTACATGGCTGCACTAGCATCAGGCCATAAGAGTGGTTAAGGAGCGGATTTAAATAAAATTAGTAAACGTAAAATAAACTGACAATATATGTTTTATCAGCAGTTGTACTCACTGCCTTATCCCATTGTTTAATTGTAACAGTTTGTTGTGCCCAGCACGTTTAGTTTGCACATAAGGAGTGGTTTCAGTTTTCATTCTGTGATGAATTACGGAAGCTTTCAAATTAACTGTCTCCCACGTATTCCTAAAGTAATCATTGTATGTAATTGAATATTATGCTCATTGCAATCACCTGGTCTAATTCCTGACTTAAGTGGAATTTGTTAAAGTAATTGATATGAGGACGACGCTGAATTTTATTCAACCGATAAATACGATGAATAAATATGTATCTGATGTTGATATAGAAGGCTCAAAATATCTTGAAGATGATACTGTTCACAAAATAGTTTAAGTATTTAATTATTGTAACATTGTTAGGACATGCTGTAATGCAATAACATGTTTTGAACTTTTGAGAAGAGTTAAGGAGTACGAAGTTAAAAACAGTTTTCTTATAGTTTGCAGTGTTAAAGTCTATTTTATTATAGGAATGGTTAACAGGGTAACATGGGGCAAGTGTTTGAAAATATGCACTTATCTCTTCTTACCAATCGTGCCTCTCGCGTGGGTTAATGTCCCCTATTGCCACATTTTCCTCTGCTCACATGCAACGATTTTATTTAGCTCGTTAAAATTAACACTTAACATCAGTCTTGTGTAGTTTTTTTATTCTGGTATTTACTATCGACTGCATATTTTGCACGATTGATATTGTAACTACTATTATCAAAGCTCCAAATTAATTGAGATATAACGAAGTAGAAGGAAATATTACAACAAGGTATAGGACTCCACGTGGAGTTGATGTGTAACTGCCAAAAATGAATCCTAGCAAATGATTGGACAAGGAACGCTATTTATTGGAGGGCTACCGTAGTAATCCTCTTGTGCTTTCTGATATGGCTACTGATTGTTTGTCACATAATAACTGCAATAATGATATCGTCTGCTCATCTACAGATAATGAAGACAGTGATGATTGAGGAAGACGATGCTAAATATCCGTGTTGTAACCAATAAACATGGACAGAAGTGAATTCATTCGTTGCACGAAATGCTTTCTTTGGTTTATTGAAACTTGCTGTACAACTAAACAGACAGACAAATTTATGTGAAGATATTGTTCACAAAATGCCTTAAAGAGTTTAATTATTGTAGCAGTGTTTTTATATGTTGTAATGCAATAAGTTATGAATTGATTGTCTTTTGGTAAAAATTTGGGGGGACAATTAGCAGCAGTTTTCTTATAGTTTACATTTAGCAGTTAAAGATTATTGAAATGTTATCTAAATATGTTATGATGTGTGTATAACTCCCCTAAAAGTATTTATTCAGGAACAAACGTGTCTTCTTCTTCTTTTTTTTTCCAGCCCACAACATTTCAAAGTTTTTTATGTACTAAGGGGATGAAAATTTGCTCCCCTTCCTTATCGGCGATATTGCTCCCTTTCACTCAGCGATCACCATTATGATACCACGCATTTCTCAACGATATCATTTATGGTGGCATTAATTGAACATTCGGAGAGAGCTTCATCCTCGGTGCAAGGCCAAGTTTAAACTCGATCCAAAATTAATCGTAGTCTTCAAAAGTAGTACGAAGCCCTCATTAATGTCACCTAATTAGTTGGAAATACCCACCAGGGGCATATTCACTGCTGGTTCTGGGGAGGGATTTCCGTTGACATGATCTGGTTGACATTGCCATAAACCGTTACAGAAATAATGTTTTTCAACAATGATGCTACTTTTGTGTTATTTTATGGGAATTTATTCGACGTCATAATCATCTACCAGCTTAGAAATAAGATACATAAACTTCTTAATCGTTAAATACCACCAATAATGCAATACAATACAGTACATTTTGAGTTCAGTTCAATTAAATTTCATTGCGTTTATAGCAAGCACGAATATTTCTATTTTATTGTCGTTCTATAGTTAGGTCCAGCCATATTTCAAATAAAAAATAAAATTGTAACTTTAATCATGCAATAGACTGTTGCACATACTATGAGATATGGTGTGTAAGCAAACATCTTCATTAGAAGCTGTGTTATTGTGTTTATTTTATTAATTGTGGTTTATTATCTATCCCTGAAACATCTTATCAATTACCTATTAAACTATACAATTGCGAATTTATCAGTAAGACGAACACTCTTGTGACATTATCTGCCTCATATCTGGCACACCCTTCGTTTTAATGACATTTTAAAGGTGCCTTCATTCCTTAAATGTGTAATTTACATCTTTATCTAATATCTATTAACATTTAGTGGTGTAAACAATTCTTTTACACCCATAGATGATTTAGCAGTATAATATATAATTTTCTGCTTTGTTGAAGTGGAAGATTGAAAGTTAGGAAAATAATAACTTTTGAAATGCCTTCTGTAGCACAAAGCGACAAGCAAATTCGATACTGGAAAGATAATTTTTCTTCTTCTGTTACTGCAGAATTAGTCCGAAGTGCTGCTAGGCTCATTCAGCATGTTATTGATCGGAGTTCGAATCCCCGCTGGTGTATACGGATCACGGAATCCTTTGAATTCACCATTGAATGACAGCCAAGCGCAATACTACCCAGAATACCGCAGTAATCACCTGGATAGCTGCCCGCTGCTCCATCTTTGCAATAAATGGAGAAATATTACATTTTGAAATTAGGCTTTAAAACATTAAAATATCAGAAAACATCTCTCGAAAAAAGTGATGAATATATAATTTGATGAAACGAAAGCTCTAAGCAACAAAAACACATAATAATCATCCTATTTGCTGCTAAATTAATTAGCAAGGCTTCCTTTTTTCTACCAGTGTAGTTGCTAGGCAACTGTTATTGCTTTTGCGTCATCCATTCTCTCGGAGGTCCGTAATAGGCTAGACATTCGTAAAAACAGTGGTTCCTAAAAATACGCATAACAAGATTACTGTTCTTATATTAATTTTCTCTTTTCAAAGAGGCCATGTTCATCTCAAGATGACTATAATTGTGAAATAGTAGCCTTAGCTTGTTAATAATTTTTTCCTTTGCTTTTGTAAGAGTAAAACTTACGTTCTATTCCAAATATATAAAGAATTTGTATAGCATTCAAATTTACAAATATCTAAAAATTGAATATTAATAGAACTTATCTTACTAAAATAAACAAATAAATAAAATTACGCATAATAATATGAGAGGTTAGAATATTGTTGTGCTATGGGCGAAAAAGTTTATTTATGTATTTACTTGTTCGGGTTGAACCCACCCCAACTGCATATCTACACATTAGGCATGGTCAGCTATCAACATTTCTTTGACTTTTTAAAAACATATATTTGCTTAGATACGACTGAAATAATCTTAAGTTATTATTTTTGCAAGCAGCATTGAACTTTCTGTACATTTCTCATTTGTGGTTTTTATAATTTTTTTAAAATTTCGCCGATAGTTTTTAAGGAATAATTGCAATACCTGAACAGCTGACTAGCATTTTTTCGATAAACTCTTTGGCACGGTCTTGAATTTGGCTATCATCTTGTGTCGGTTTGATATCACCTCCCGTGTACAGTTAAGACGCAGCTGCAGTAGGATGTGATGCTTAATTAAAGTAGTGAACGAGAATGGGACCTTCTACTTCTTGGCTCTTGCACAGCTGCGCTACGAATCTGTACTGACAAAAATGCACTTCCCTTCTCTGATATCCTGTGAGGCGAAGTTCGTCTTTATGATTTGATGGAAATACGCTAGATTGTTTTTCATTTTTATTTATTAATATTATGTTTAATATTTACATAGTTTGCAGGTTTTATTTTGTAAACTATTCTTAAATATTCCCAAAGATCAATAGTTTTAATATGTATATATTTTCATTTGTAACAGAATTTGCATGTTAGTTTTGCCTCTTAAATCGTTTTGAAGTGAGATTCATTGTATGTGAAAATGTTAAGCACCGCTTCACAACCTTACAAAATCTGTTCTATGAAGTTATGCACATTTCCATTTATTTTACTTGTTCGCAACACACATTAATATTGCGTAAATTTGTATTTTTGAAAACTAGTCACAATTAAATCTGAATTTTCTGTCACAAGCAGTTGGAGCAAGGCTTGCAGTTCTAAAAAATAGCACATGTCTTAAGAAAGAAGATGTGTATTTCATACTACTCGTGAAGTTTGGAACAGATAGCAATTTCTCACAAAATGTGGAATATCGTAGAGTGTTAAGTTTAAACTTTCTAGATCATTTCACTGACATTTTCTTTATAAACAAAAGACTGTGTCCTATGAGACTCCGAAGGACAATGCGCGGTCCCACACCACTCACACATCTTAGGAACGAGAACATCCGTTAGTGAGACCAAGATGTTTGTTTCTGCTGTCCTTGACCACATATTTAGAGAGTTCCCCATTTTAAGTTTGTATTTGAGGTTGATTACTCAAAATAATCTCCAAAATTTTCATGATCAAAAAGTATGGAAATCGTAGATCTTCGGTATGGTCCTAGAATAGGTGCAGAAGTATTCTAATGCCGCCTGAATTTCCTGCTGAGTGGAGGTATAAATGTGTAAAAGATGTGCCTTTTGAATGCTAACTGAAGACACAGTAAACGTTTATAATTGAGTTTGGAGTTTAAAGAAATCGTCATCTCGCAACCATAATGCATTGTTGAAAGTCAATATTTTTTAACAAACCGAGTATATAAAGAGTCTCCTGAAGGCGCTGTGAAATCATTGGAGCTTTAGTTCAAAATTTCGTGTCTGCCTGCACCTAAGGCAAATCTGACCTTAAAACTTTTGACTACAAATTACAGCCAGTTTCAGAAGATTTCCTGGCTCTAAGAAGTGCCTGTTACACCGAGTGGGATGTGTCAGGGCTTATGTTTAAGAGGTTTCGGGTTCAAATCACTTGAGGCCGGTTATTCTGACTTTGGATTATCTCGTGGTCGCTTGACTAATGCTGGGATGAACCTTCTTTCCGCGAATTTTTTCGTTCTCCCATTTTATCTCATTTCATTCTGTTGATTCAGATACAGGGTCGAAAGTGCCAGGTGAGTACGACGTAACGCTGGCTTGCGCTTTGGAAAGGTTTCTGCTCGTTTTTGTTGTTAGGTACCTCGTCTGTTTCCGTGCTTCATCGTCCTTGTATCCCGGCCGCCCATTTATTTCCAGCTCATCTCTTCCTTCTGGAGGTGTTCCCCATTGGGCAGCATTTTCACAAACGACCAGCCCTTGATCACGCTGAAGTACCAAAAATTCCTCCTCTGTCCATACCAACACTATCCAAATAAAGAGGCATTCGAATGATGATGATGATATTCTAAAGCAATCCTCTTATAGGTGCATTTGCTTTTGTTTTCACTACTGTGAAGAGTTTATGTATTATTTCTTGTTCCGGGATACTTGCCAATGTTTCCCTCCCACCCCCCACGATGTTTGCAACGCCTCCAAACATACCGTTACGGCTCTTGAAAGAACAATTTCAGCAAGACACGCACCATTCGCGATCAATTACCGGTGATATAAAACATAGTCTTTATTGTCCTCCAAGACGCTGGCAGAACAAAACGCCGCGCAGGAACCGCCCATGTGACTAGCACAGTTAGACTATTGTCGTTTACCTTGAGAAACTTCCAGGTAGCCCACACAGTTCATGAACGAACTGTCTCTGTTGGAAAATAAAAAATGTCACATATGCCCTTGGACTACAAGCAGGCGATACTCCTACACTTGAAGACTGCACGGAGGCATTAAGAGTGCTAGAACGTTGTTTTTCAACGTGAATCCACCAGATTTTAAAGGCCACTATGTTTTATAGCAACATAATTAAGACATAATTTTACTTATTTTGCCCACCCATCTTATTAGTGTCTATAATTTCACTTTTTCTCATAATAATTATCTCATTTTAGCGCATTCCGAAGGAAAGTAGCTATTGCGATTGTACCCATGAAGAGCTTATTGAATCAGCTCTTCAAATTTCCATCCATCTTATCTACCAGGCACCGAAATTGAAAATGACAACGATTATATACTATATATATATAGTATACCTGTTAACGACCTAGAGGTCAATATTTTTGTTTTTTCCCAACAAACTCTACATATAACCATCAATTAGCAATTTATTTATCGAATTCGTTAACCATCAAAATTGGGAGAGGGGGAGTCCATTGGGAGTGGGGATTAACCTAAAACAAAAATTTAAAAATCGCTCTAGCGGCAGTAATTTTTGTTTTTTCTCAACGAAACTCTATATATACCATTGAAATAAAAATTAGAAAAGTAGTTTCCGAAAATCAGCGAAATCAGACTAATTAGAGTGGGGGTTACATGAGGCCCAAAATTTAAAAAGCACTCTAGCTGCACTAATAATTTTTCTCAACGAAAATCGGTATATACCATTTAAATAAAATTATAAAAATAATTTCCGAAAATGAGCGAAACCAGACTATTAGGAAGAGGGTTTACCTGGCACCCAAAATTTAAAAATTGCTCCAGCGTCATTAATATATGTTTTTTTTTTGCAACAAAACTACGTATATACCATTTAAATAAAATAAGATAAATGGTTTCTGATAATTAGGGAAATCGGACCATTAGGAGTAGGGGTATAATTAAAAGCCAAAATTTAAAGAGCGTTTTAGTGTTTAATTGTTCCACTATTGTTTCGAATTAAAAGGAAAAATTAACGATGTTTTATATTTGACATTGTGTGAAGATAACAACTATAAATAATATTAATCATATATGTGTGTGAGAATTATAATTATACGTAAGAGCGCTCTGTAATAATCTTCACAAAAAGTTTGCGTTACTTGTTTTTAGTACAATAAAATTAAATTTCAAAGCTACTGAAAATCGATGGAACTTTCGTTGTATATTGTTGATTGTGTATATTTTCTTAGTACATTGTAATTGTTTCTGAACGGTAACATGTTTTTGTTTTATTAAAACTATGAACATCTTCTTAAATACACAAAGTGAGTCGGAATTTCTGGTATTTCTCTGTGAATGTAAAGTTGATATTAAAGGCTTAGTTCATAAACATGGTTACATTTAAAAATGTTCAAAATATTCACACAGTATAGCGTTGTATGTCAGTGATGAATATTTCATTTGATTAATAATATGCCATTAATGTTGTGGTTTAATCTCAGTAATAATAATAAAAATAATTCTAAAAATATGGTTTCTCTTTTATAATACTTATAGATTGAAAGAATTCTAATTTTGTTCCCCTAATACCAACAGTAATGCAATGACTTTTTTCATTTCATTAATTAATAAGGCCTAATTAGTATTTTATATTAAGTTTTAAAGTTATTCAACTTGCTGAGGAATTCGCTTAGTTTACACTCCTGCGTGACAGATCTCTGTTTCCACGTTTCTGTGGCAATATCCTCAGAGGAGTCCTATGGAGTATTTTGTATATGGCTTTAATTTGCCTCCGTTTCTTTTCGTTTCTTTTCCAAACATTGTCTGTTTTCTTCCTCCATTTTAAATTTCCAAAAGTATAGCAATTCTTCACAGTCGTTTTTACACTTTTATCTGTAAACATCAAATGATACAAGAGCATTTCTATGGAGTTAGTTGAACAACTGCATAATGTAGAGCTGCGCCAAGGGTGTTTTCAACAAGACGATGCCATGTACCATATATCAACTGAGTTCTGGCGCTGTCCAAAGTTTTTTGACTATCGAATAATTTTCAAGAACTTACGAGGCGTGTTCCATAAAATTTCCGATATGACACAGAAGTCCATGATTCATTGTTGCGGTGTGCATGCTTTCTGATAATCATACGTTTCAGGAATGTAATCACCGCATTTCCTTCCGAGCCACATCATTTATTTGCTTGGAGAAGCTCATTTAGATTAAATTTTAAATAGTAACTTTCATCAAGTGATATAAGCAACACTTTGACAGCGTGAATGGGAAAGATTTCCTTTCATATTCCAATGAAAAAAGTGGTCGAATTATTTCGTTTGGGTTTTATTTGGGAATTATTTCAAGAGAGCCTTGAAGGTGAGCCGCGTGGGCTAGAAGGCCGCTGGATGTATTGACATAAGAAAACATCTCCCTTTTCAACTGAGCGATGTTTCTGTAGGCAAATGAAATAGCTGCAAGGTTGGAGCTTTCTAAAACACCGTGCTTAACTCATCAGCATTTCCATACGAATAAGGTCAATGCAAGATGAATGCCCTGAATTCTTTCAGCAGTTCAAATGTAAGTGCTCATGGAATGCTATCAGAAATTGTGCCCTTTTTTGCAATTCTAACGAAAGGACAGTATTGGAATTTATCGCCACAGAGAACAAAACTGTGGTCCTTTACTATGACTCTTTCAAAAAAAGAATCAATGATGTGGCGGAAGATCTTGGTGACAATTTATAGGACTGCAGAAGAATTGTGACGCTAGACTTCAGTACGGTAACTGTAAAGAACTATGCAAATCTACTGCATCAAGGAAAAGGGGCCTGAGAATGCTGAGTCGAGGAGTTCCTTTCCTTCATGACAACTCACCAATCCACATGGCTGCTGAAGCTGCATCATCCACCGTCTAGACCTCGCCTCCAGCAACTGTTAATTATTTTTAAGACTGAAATCTGACCTTAGAGGATGGAAGTTCACTAAAACGTTAATCTAGAGATATGAGAGATGCATTAAAATAAAGAGAGACTACTTTGAAAATGATATCTGTTTTTTTTTTTTTTTCATTCTATCACTTACTTAACACGATCAGGCTGGACCTCATAAAGCTAATAAAGCTACTCAGATATCCACATTTGTCTACACTGATTTTTTTCCTGTGGGATCATATGAAAGTACGCTCCCCCCCCCCCCCCCCGGATGTTGGACCATTTGTAGCAGGCCATTACAAACAAGATCAGCATATTGAATGCAAAATGACTAGGAAAATGGAATAAGTTCAGTTAGCCCTCAAAGGGAGGGAGGTATTTTATATATTTATTGTACAGATTACTAAATGTCAACATTTGATTAGCAGCAAATTGTTTTAATGTCGTTCTTGTTGGATTAAATAAATAAATATGTTAGGTTTATACCAATCATCCCGTAGAAGTTCTTCAGCAATAGGAGATCTCTCCATGTTTTTTTTTTAACTGAATTCTGTAGAAAGTTAATATGTTAGCAACCCTTGACAGTTACATGCACCCTGCATGTTTTCAAGGCATTCGGCAGAAAGGAACGCCTGCATTTAGATGTGCCAGCACCACGCTGTAACGGACCACATTATATGCACCGTGCACTCACGGAGACTTGAAAGCATGACTTTTAATTAGCATTTTTCACGGTAGTTAGTTCGTTCGCAAATGCACGCGAGTGCTCTGCTGCCGTTCTAACTGTCGTTTCGATAGACGAAGTAACGGTGAATGTTTGATGTTAGTTCTTTCCTCCTCACTTCTAGGTTTTTGTTTTCAAATCACACAGATGTTCTCTGCAAGTTTAAGCTAATTCCTCTATTTTTTTTACCAAGTTTCCTAGATCATAAACCAAATTGTATTGATAGCTCAGTTAAAAATGTTTTCGTTGCAAATTGCGAATTAATCCTGCAGAGTGATCATCAGTCAATTCATTTTTCTTTTTCTTTCTTTTCTTTCTTTTTTTTTTTTTTTACAATTTATTTTATATTTTTGAAAATATGCAATGGTATAAAGGAGCTAAATGTCGCACATATGGGTGACGTTCAATAAATTCAAAGTAACGTCATACATTTTAACGTGAATATATCTATAAGTTTGATATAGTACTCAATTACTATCCCAGAAAGTCAACCGATATCTTTTCAGGCGAGTTTTGTGCGTCATATGACTTATTTCAATGCAGTAAATGGCGATTGACAGAAGGACAACGTGTATCCTTGATTTGGAGCGAATAATGTCATCTTGCGATAAGTTGTAGAGGAAAATTGAGCGAACTGGCGTGTCGCGCGGCAGCCGAGACGATGCAACTCAAGAATGCGAAGCGATAAAACATTCGCAGATTCAGGTGCAATGGCAATTGATTATCAGTGAGCATTCGACAAGTTAAGTTGGAAAAATTCGCGAGTGACGTTGAGTGAAGAAGAAAAATTCGCAATGTCGAGTTCGAGGTATATGCACCCAAATGGAAGCTGGCATATGAGCAATGGGAGAGCAAGATGGTTACTATAGCAACTATGCCAAATATACGTCATTTGTATTGTATTTATCACACCATAAATATGTTATACATTCCTCGACCTAATTAATATTAACTTTAAATATTCGTTTATTTTTCTCGAACTTATTATACTAATATATATATATATATATATATATATATATATAGTAATAATAGTGTATTTTGGCATGCAGATTTAAGGCCTTAAGATCCGCTTTTATACTCAACCAGATTAAAATAACAAATATATAAAACACATGAATAAATATATAGGTACGTACATAAAGGAAAAAATTATATATGTATATAAATTAATGAGGAAATCAATAAAGATAGCCCTAAGCCACGTTAGATGATGAAAACATTTAGTTATTTTATAATAAAATTGAAATTCTAGAATTCTCTCTTACCACTATTATTACAACTCAAAAAAGGTGATAGTTTTCCTAAGGAAATTTCGCTTATAAATTATGTTTGTTGTCATGATAAAAATTGGCAAAAAGACATCAAATACGTACTCTTCTCGGTTTGAATATTGTAAATAATTTAAATATATTTGCATTCGAATGCCTACTCTAACCCCCCACCGCGCGCTCGCTGTGAGTTTTATTGATCCATCTTTTGTTTGAATAAATCTGATTACTTTACAAGAATGTAACTTTTAGTGAAATACTTTTACGATCAACAAAGACGTTCAAAGACGTTCAACATATTTTTAAAAAAATGTTCCAATTGAATTCTCCTGTTCTACACCAAATACAAGTAGATGGGGAGGTTGTTATCTTTGCCCAAGAGCGATCATAAATCCACAATATATATAAATTAACAGTAATAATAAAAGTAGGTAAGGATAAAACACTTAGATAAAGTCGCACTTGAAATTGCTATATTTCGAACTACTGGAGTTCTATAGCAAGAAGCTAGATCAAAATTATATATATATATATATATATATATATATATATATATATATATATATCAGTTGGCTTGTGCGAATGACTCCAGAGCATGAAAAGATTTCTCTTTGTGGCGTAATGAGTTTGATATCATTGTTTTTGTGTGCATCTGTCTTGGAGTAATATTAATAAGAGAATGTGACGGCTGATGAGAAAGTTGTCAGTAATAGAGAACTCGCCCAAGTGTTGAACTGGATCTGCAACCTCAAATGATTGTAAAATGTTATTTTCCCTGGCTGAAGGTTAAATTCTTTATAGAGCAGTAATACTTTATGCACAGTTAGATATCGGTTATTTAGATAAAAATCTGTTAGAAAATGTGCACATACAGATATTATATTCCTTATTAATTGAGCATTTCGGTTTACTTGCCTATTTTACTGCTAAATCCTTGCAAAAATTTGAAAATGTATAAATTAACTGAGAATGGTTCTTAAAAAACTGAATACACTGAATGCATTATATATCATGCTAATTATTTTCATGAATCAAAACTGAAGAGCAGGGGATTTATTCGATTTTAAAGGGAGTCAAAATGCTCTATCTCTGCCAATATTAAATTTAACAATTCATTAGCATTATCTCATTAGGGGAAGTATTGACGGGAAGGGATGGTCAAAAATCATATTTGTGTTTTTGTGCCATTTTAATATTTGAATTTTAATGTTTATTTTATATGCTTTTCATTAATGTTCCTTAGTTATAAGTATTTTAATAAAGTTTTAATTATGTCGCTGCAGAAACCTCTTTTTTTATTTCGCGAGCACTTGTTCAGTTAAAATTCTGCACCTCAGGAACTATTTACTGTAGAAGGGTGTGGTTTGTCTTGAATGATAGAAAAAGTTGTATTTCAAAATTGAAAGTTTGTTTCCACTACACTATCCTTTGATTTTTTTTTTTTTTTTTTTTTTTTTTTACATTTTTTGCAGAGTTTTAGCTGATGTTTCCCTCAAAAAGTTAGATTTTCTGTAAAAACATTTTTGGTTGCAATTATTGAAAAACTACATTTTATTGCCTAATTCATTTTTTTTTTTTTTTTTTTTTTTTTTTGTATTTGTATAAGCTATCACTTTGAAACGTTTACCACTTATTCATGATATTATTGTGCTGCTATAGATCTATATTATGGTAGAACTAGGACTAAACGTTACAAGGTTAAAAAAAAAACCAAAAAAAAAAAAAAAAAAACAAAATGAAAATAATTTATAATGTGCTTATTTTTTCATGGTGCACTTTTGCATGTGATTGATGTACAAAATCGTATTAAATATTAAGAAACTTTAAAAATGTCAAATATAATAGAATGTTACCTAAAAATGTGGATTTATATTTTATAAAAATAGCTATGAACAGTATTTTCAAAATGTTTCATGATAAACTCTTACTATTTTAAAAAACAGTTGGTAAAATTTTAAAGTTTTTATGTTTACAAGTTACTCTGATATGATGCATCATTTTTTACAAGTTTCCGCCCACCCAGAAATTGCAGTTAAATATTAAATTTGAAAGGAAACTCATTTGTAGAAGAAACAGAACCTCAGATCGCTCTAGGCTGATAGAGCGATATTTCTCTTTAACAAATATTTAGGAAAAGGTTAATGTTTAACTGAGTAAATGATACAGAACAGATTAAAATAGCCGTTATACACAATTAAGAACGTTTTTGATTGTTAGAATTATCGTACCGCTTTAAAACATGTATCAAAATAAGCGTAAAATCAAACATTTCAAATGATATCAAAATTTGAAAATTTAAAAAAATAACAAGCATCACCATTTTTACTCCCCTTAAGGAAATGTTATAGCGATGAATACACCGCAGCAATTTCAGATTGTAAAAGGATCTTAGACAATTGTTATACCGAAATGGAGTAATGTCTTCAAAGCTACTTCGCGAGCTAGGAAATCCAGATTTTCAAAAGCACATCATCAGCATTTTCAACATTTAGTGCTATGAAAATCTCTAAAATCTCGCAGTATCGTACTGAATAACGTTTAACTGATTTATTGTGTCATACAGCGTAGTCTAGAGGGAGTTATCCGCCTGATGGTGTGGCTTAAAGGTCTACGGTTTCGAAGTTCGTAGGTTCCGGTTATGCGGAGTGTGTTATTTTCTGCTTATTTTTTGACGTTTTAATGCTGATACATAAAATGTAAAAGTCACAAATAGCAATCAACGAACTCGATAACAATAATTAGCTTTTACTTGCCGCCCTGCGTCAGAGAAACATGCTTATCCTTCCGTTACATGGAAGCGTTATTAATCAGTTTCCTTTTGAAACTTAATGCCATAATTTTAAAGGTTTGCTTTAAAGAAGCAAAGCATTATTTAATTTGCAGTCATTGATATATAATTTCTATGCAGCTATGTTTTAGGAAATATACATTTTTTTTAAAAATAATGTTTCACCTTGAAATAGAAACTGAATTGTTAAGGAAAACTTGTACCGTGCGAAAATCTTTGATTTTTCTCTAAATTTTTATGCTTATATTGAAACTAAGCCAGTCAACATATTGCATACTTAGAAAGTTATTACAGTTATTGTCTGACTTCCTGGCCCCTAGTTCTTTACTGCTAGTAGTATTCTAGATCACGCCTCCTCTCAGGGTGATACGGTGCTGTATCACCGTGCTGAAAATTACTATTCGCATCTGTTGCCGTAGGGTCAATGAAACAAAATATTTAAAAACAGACCACAGTGACAATATTATTTATTAATCCGTCACTGTGGATAACTAAAGAGCTCCTCTTGGTTGTCGAAGTATGAAATTCCTCCATACCGTCATAATAATTACTCTCAGACGACAAACCGAAGATGTTCTGAAGGAAAGGTAGTATACAAGTTCAACCGCACATGCCCAGAAGACTCGTACGGCTCCTCCTACTTTCCTCTCTCTTTGTCTCGACCCGTAAAGAAAGGGGCCAGGTTATCTGGTCACATGTTCTAAATTCGAGTACGAATATCGACTTATCGAACTGATTCCCTTCATCCAGGAAGCGATAAAATCGTAGAGGAATGCAAGTACATGATTGAAGTTCGAATTTCACGCAGAACACTTTCTCTGCTCCTTCAGAAACTGCGACACACACTGAGCTGTGTGGGTTCAGCGTTGCTGTGCACAAGCACAGAGCTATTGCCCCTTGAGCAGGATAGGAATGATATGCGTGAGAGAACTTTTTACATAGATTTCAATAAGTACAAGCTCAATAGCCGGATCAAAGTCACTGATAAAGCCTCCACTATATGCAGTCTTCAATGAAAATCTACAGGCAGCGCAACATTTCCCTAGTCTTCTGCACATCCTTTGAATTTCGCTCACCTTCGCTACTGTCTACAGACTGTTTGGTTTAAGTTGAAACATGACATTTTGCGCTACCTGAGCTGTCTAAGAGGAGGGTGTGCTAATGACGGTCAACGGGGCTAAGAAGCATTGTCAGTTATCCTGAACTGCATAGTCCGTCAGTAGCAATTGTACTTGTAATACGTGTTTGGACCAGTTGTACCTTTTGGCAGTGAAATGTGTGATATGTTTATTTCACTGACTTTCGTATTGTTACAAGTGGATGTTGGGAAACAAGGAAAACTTGTGCAATCAGATGCAAGAGAAATTGGTGTAGGGTGCACATGTTCTGTAATGTTTTTCAGATTAAGCAGTTAAGAATTGCCTACTGCCGCTATCTCTTTCTACTTTCTATACTTCAACTAAAATCAACTGCACTGTAATTGGAAATCTTGAAGTTAATTCGGGCATTCTGGCAGGTGTGATTCATTTCTCCGAGTTTTTCTATGATGTTGACATTGCGCACTTATTGCGGCCGATCTCTTATCTCATGAGTAGTGTTTAACGCCCGTTTACACTACTGAGGCACCACAGGCGGTGGACACTGGTGATACATGAAATGAAATGATAAATTGGGAAAGGATAATTTTTTTTAAGGAAGGAAGCGTTCCAGGCCTAAGTTTAGGTACCTACCCGGCATTTGCCAGTTATGAAGACTGAGGAAAACCTGGAAAAAAATCCAGTCAGGGAGGACGGTCCTGGCGGGATTCGAACCGCAGAGCTCCCGCTCACAAGTCCGTGCCTTAACGACCTCGACCACCCGTGGCGGTCTCTTATCTCATCAGCCGTTAAATGGCCATCTCTATAATCCTACAGAATTAAAAAGCGGTCATTAAATATTGCATTACCGAAATGGTCTCACACCTCGAAGAACAATTGTGGATGTTGTTCCTAATATCCCTGCTCTATAACAATAACTGCGCTCAATAGTCTCGCGGAATCTTTAGGGCTCATAGACATCTTAATAATTGAAGTGAACTTCTTGAAACAATAGAACACATTGACCAAAGAGTCACTAAATTGAACAAAAAATATTGCAAGAGTTCCGATGTAAACTTTAATGTCGGCAAACAACAAAACCTCAAAACACAAGCAGGGAAGCAAAGTATGAGGACAATACTCAGAAAGTAGTATAGGTTTTTATTTTTAAATGTTAGAAACAAAGAATTTAAGCCCAAATAAACTACAGTAATGAACTTGAGATGCAACAATGTATCTCAAATTTGTTTCTGAAACTTGTAAAAATATTATTTATTTATTCCTGTCACTTTATTGTAATATACTTACATTGAAAACATTATAGTTCAAATTGGTTGTAATTTTGCTTAAAGATGCTTTCATATGCGCAGATTTTAACTATATGAATTCTCTCTGTCATTCTTGTCTGCAACAGCGTAGGGCATAACTGTCCTCATAGAACAGGTGGTTTCTTGTTGCTGTGCTGAAATAATAACCTTCTCTTCTACCTACTACTTTGGAGTTATTGCATGTTATCTTGCTGGTCAATACTAGAAATGCCTCATTCCATCGCTGTCACTTGGGCATTATAAAGGCTGCTGTGTGCCGTCAGCTAACAAAAGCCCCACCTCGCTACTACAGAAACCGAGAATATTTCCGTTTATTGATAGAACGGTGTTCCAGAAGACAGACGAAATCGTCTTGTGCATTGTTTGTGGAGATGCGGCCCTTTATTCGGTCTCAGTGGAATAATGAGGCTTTCTAAGTTTTAGACGATCCATTGCAACAGATAACTATGTACCTGTCACTTGCAAACAGTGCGGTATTCTGGGATCCCTCTCCGGAACCTGATAACCGACTAGTTCTAAAAGTTCGTCTCTTGCAGGCGATAAATTTCTGTCAATACAAGTACATGCACACTCTCGTTTCCCATTTCATCTTGCTTTTTGATGAATCCACAAAGTAACAATATCAAAGACTCGGGATAACGCGTGATAGGTATTTATAAAATACTAGCTCTGTGTAACTTCTGCATCGCATGTCTCAGATGGCAAACCAAAGGAGTGGAAATAGGCTTGTAGACTGTCCACTTTATTAACTACGAAAGTGATAAAGACACATCTTACTGAGCGGTAGTTCAGGCGATAATGCTTGCGACTTGCATTCAGATTGCTCCGGGTTCAAATCTCTCAGGACCGGCCATTCTTAGCTTCCTCTGGTCGCTTAGGCGAATGCTAGAATGGGTCTTTTCAGAAATTTTCGCTCTCCCATTTCATATAATTTCATTCCATTGATTCTGTTACAGGACAGAAAATGGCGAGCGAGGTGGGCTGGTGCTGCGTGCGTTGTGACGGTGGCTTGCACTTTAAAATTAATTACATAATTATGTTATATCATTGATATGGTCCGTTTATACATTATTTAATTAAAATTACAGCCAAAAATTTTGATTACTTTAGTTAGGCATTAACTGGTTTTATGTGCACTTAAATTATACAATCTAGGTTTGAATAATACAAATTTAATCACTAATTCTATATCCTAACTCTATATTGTGTTATTTAAAAGGTAAACCGCTAATATACATAATATGAGATTACGTATTTGAGCCACTCGGGGATGAAGTTAGGAGTTGAAAGTATGTTTCAACTCTTAATAGCGGAGATGGTATATGATAATGAATAAGATGTCTTGTGGCGAGATGTAAGTTGCAGATGACCATGGTAAGATCCAGTGTCCAATTCATTCTTCAGATAAATTTTTAAAAACACGAAGCTAAAAAGGTTTAGGTAGCGGTATGCAGAATATAGTAAAAAAGATTAAGAGAATGTAAAAGTTGGATACTGTTTAGTTTTAACCAGAACAGAGTCTCGACAGATGGGAAAACATGTTAGCATTGCTTATATAACGAATACGTGTGTATCGGTCCTGGTGATGTAGTGGTTACCATACTTGCCTCCTAAACCCAAGATCGCGGGTTCGAACCCGGCCAGGACCGATGGATTTTTTTCGGGCGTAAAAATCCTAAGTATGGCTTCCTTCGGAAGGGAAGTAAAGCCGTGGGTCCCGTGTCGTACATTTACGGCACGAAAAAGAATCTCAAGCCTGATAGAGAGGCCTCTGAGCAAAATTTGTCGGCCGTTTCACGCCCTGAGTTGAATGGGACGCTGATGATCTGAGATGTTAAAGAGCATCCATAAATAAATAAATTAATCATTAATAATCGAATGCATGTGTTGTCGACTGTTGCTCAGTTTTATAAGGCGGCTAATCAACAGAACATAACAATAGTTGAAGTGTGACATTACCCATGTTGCAGAATTGATTTTAACGTGTCTGGAAGAAAATACTTCAAGCGCTTCATTGAGTAGATAATATTAAAAAACATTATTTTGCAGGTATCATTCATTTATTCCAGTCTAGTCTATGTAAAAGGTAACTTTTCACAACCGTATCATTTACAAAAATCATCAGTAAATTGTGACTGCCACGCTTCCATCTTGGATGTTCTAATTAGATCTTTTAATGCGTTTATAGGAGGTACAAAGATTGTCGGCCATAAAACGTGCTACAAGATGTTCAACACTGCTTTCTCCTGCAGCCACAGTACACTTTTCCTCCCTGAAGGACTCATAATGCTAATACATTACATTACAAAATAAGGTAAGCTTATTGCTATCCCTTCTCACCAAATTATGTTAATCCAATTGCTACACGTAAAAATACCTGTCGACATAAATTACTCAAAAACCCAACGAGACGACATTGCGTCCATAGCCTAGATAAAGTGCAGCATCATGTGCGAGTGCTCACACGGGCCTGACCATTGTCATCTAGCATAACAAGCCGCTTTCATATTTTGAGACATAAAAAATCAAATACATTTTAGTCAGCAAAAGTTTTCTCTCCCCAACAAACTACTTCTGAACTGCTACACACACGCGTGCGCGCGCGCACACACACACACACACATTGTGTTAAATGATTATTCACAAATATAGATTAATACGTATACTGAACTCGCCTAAAATAAGTTAAGCTAAGCTGTGATTTGATAGAACGAGTATTGAATGATTAATAGAATTCTACAGGTTTTAAATGAATGTTGGAAAACAAGAAGAATGCACGATGTTTGGAAAGAAGCATTATTCCCAATTTTTAAAAAAAGAAATAAAAATGACCTTAGCTATTACAGAGTCATTAGATTATTGAATTTTTGTTATAAGGTATAGACAGAAAAAAGTATAATGGCAATATTTTGTCGCACAATCAACATGAATTAAGGAAGGACAGATCCTAATTTTATTGTAGCTCAATTATTTGAAAAAAGTAAATAATTAATTTAACACTTCGTATGGCATTTGTAGACTATAATAAAGAGAAATAGGTTATGGCAGAGATTTGCCCAACCATATTATAAGAGTGATACAAAGTCTTTATGTGGGAACAAAGATAAAAATTAAAAGTGGAAAAAAGATGAAATAGAAATAAAGGTTGGACACTATACTTTTTTCAGATGACCAAGTAATAATGGCACTTTGAGAGGACAGTTTGCTGAAGGCCAATTATTGTCATAGTAGTTAATATTGCTGACGTATACCAACAGATAAGACTAAAGTTATGCCATTATATGGGATATATGTTAGCAAGGACAGAACCAAAGTATGAACAGAAATATAAATTTATTTAACAACATTTGCGATGCAATAAAAAGAGCATTAGCAAAGAAAGTATGTAAAATGTTCGACATGTTTAGTGAAAGCGGCACTGCTATAGGATTCATCAAGACTATGGAGGTAGCAGAGGAGAAGTTTTTGAGGTTCGTGGCTTATTATACTTTAATAAATTAAAATATTCGGAAATAATTAAGAAAAGTTCAACTCTTCGATAAAACTGAAGCGTACAGAAAAAAAAAAAATGGTACGACCGCGTTTGTAAATGGATGGAGACAACACATTGAATTAAGCTCCCAAAAGAAGGCGAAGACAAGGATGGCCTTTTAGAAGACAGATTGAATAGGTATGATAGGTTATTGCTGGTCTAAACCTTGCTGAATGATGACGAATATTGAATATATATTTGATATCCAACGTTTGTCATAACGTAACACCAACATATTGGTAAAACATTTATTAAAGCCGTTGTTCTGATTATTTTTGTTACCAACACAAACAATTCATACTAACGAAACCTTTTAAAATGGAATTCAGAAATGATTTGACAGTAAACATTTGCTAGTGTTTCTGTTCTCACTACTGCAATTATTAGAGCGCTACATAAGGAAGAGCTAGAAATTAAGTACTTAGATGGTACATTTGTGATTGTACGAGCTTTTAATGCTAGAGTAGAGTAGGAGAAGAACAGAGTCATTGTAATAGAAGGGAAGGGGGATTTGCTCTGAGTAGAGGGGAAAAAAAAGAGCTAATTGCATTAAAAATGATAAAGGAAGTGTAGAAAATGGGTAAGGTTTTATATTGTACAATTGAAGGTTCAGAAACAAAAACATAAAGAGAAAAAGAGAGAAGAGAAAAAGTATGGATTAGAAATGGGATAACTTACAGATAGCAATTTTGATATTGCTATTATATTTTTTGGAAATGGCAGTAAGCGGTTTTTGAGAAAATTCGCTAACTGTGTAGGAAAGGTAAGAGAGAAGAAGTGGAAGAAAGCGATTAAATTAAAGGAAGAGAATATTTATGAGATAATATTGAAAGGAGTAGATAGTGGAAAGAAGAATCTATTACATATACCACCAGGGTGTCAATTGTACAAAATCCTAATATAACAATCCCTCCAAGAACAGTTGTAAAATTTGTAAAAATCAACGTAAGGAAATGATAGAAATAAGGTAATTAATTCATTCACAATTCGAATTGGTCCATTTGATTTAATAACGGTTTAATAAAAACAAAATCAAAAGAAGTTATCGATCGGTAAGTTGTAGATATAGTTAGTTATATTTATTATTCTTAAAATTCTAAGAACATGATAATTTACATAACTTCTAAATACGGCATATATTTTAACTGCAACTTGTACTGCGGAAATTTTCGGGAGTCGAATCGAGAGGAAATACGTTGTCATTAAGCCACGATGAGACCCCATACAGAGAAGCTCCGCCTAGCAGACTAATTAACGAGATGCCTCCAGATGAAAGGGATGTTTGACAAGATGGAAATTCCTTTTGATAATCTATAATGAAAGTTGATGGTACTAGTTCTGCAATTAGGGTAAAAGAAAACTTCCCTCGGTGTCCTTAATCAAGGTCTGCAGAGGTTACTTGATTACTCAGCGAAAATAACGTTCATACATAATTACAGGAGAGTTACTACAGGTACGGTTCATAAGTCTACCAAGCATTATTCATTTGGGTTTTTGTCTTCTGTTCTGTACTTCAATTTTCGTTTTCATTCTGTTTCTTTGCTGAATTCGTCGTTTTATGCCCCCCCCCCTTTATATGTCTTAACTTTTCTACTATATGAAGCGAGAACAGCTATATAGAAATGGGTTAGGAGATTTCGTGGATTAAAATTGAATATTTTAGAAGAGGTTGTTGCAGGGAAGTGAGATCAAGAATGGAAGATATGGATAGACAGGTTTTATTTACCCAAATTAGGGAGGAAAACTTACTAGCATATTATAAGAAATTAAAAGATGATCCAGAAAGGGAGAAATATATATCAATTTGAAAGAAAAATGGAAGAGAAAGGGATAGGCATGGTTTCGATTAGGTGTTTGAAAATTAAGGGGAATGAGGAAAGATGTTATTCCAGGAATGTGTCCCATCTGTGGGGAGAAGGAAGATGACATTCATATTACCGTAAAGCTACAAATGTTTGGAGAAAAGTTTATTTAGTAAGAAATGATTAATGAGGAATAAAGGAATTATATTGAAATCGATCTTTGAAGATCGTGAGCAGATACTCAAATTAGGGGAGTTTTATGGAAAGTAAAAATGAAATGGAAATGATCAGTTGAAAGATACGTAATTTAGATAAATTTTTAGTGATAAAGAATACATGTATGATTACGAAAAATGTCATTGATCTGGGAACGGTTGGGAGTGAAATTATATTAAATTTATTGAATTATTGAGCTTGGAATATTGGAAATTGCTCTAGAAAGTGAATAAATGTAGCATAATAGTTGGTATTTGAGAAATAAAGGAATTAATAATTTTTAGGGATTGTAGTTAGCTGATAAAATAGTGTTATAGATAAAGTAATTGAAATATTTTATTTAATGCCTTGATTGGGTCGGAGCCTGGTCCCCTGGAATTCTGGTAGGCTACTGCTGGTGAACAGGGGACTGGGGACTGAAGCAGTCAGTCTGGAAATGTTGTACTTCATTTAATTATTAAGAATTTAGATACGGAGTTAGCATAAAATTATTATTGTATTAAAAGTTCTGTAATCGCGACGAGGTACACCTAAAATGACTTGGGCCAGATAGGTGGAGACCCCTTGTAGTTTGTATTTTTCTTAGCACTTTCAATAAATTTGAATACTATATGAAGCATGTCCGTAAAATACTCAGCAATGTTTAATATTTCGAGAACTGGTCGCACAGACTTGATATAGCTTGGCAGTTATTCAGAGAGGACCCCACTGATAATGTGTGGATGGTTAATTGCTAGTCGCTTCAGGCCGGGGGTCACTCCGGTGGCCCTCTTCGTCAACGGACAAGCTGCCCTCGCTTTTTAGTCAGACAATTTTGATCAATGATACTATGCATACAATATTAGATTTTATTTCATAATGCGCGCTAACTTGGGTATAGGAGTTGTTCGCAGTAATTTCCGTCTGCAGTCACGCATTTTTGACATCTAAATTTGCACTCATTTGCAGCAATTCGACTTTCATATTTCTTCCAGTTTCTACCTTAAAATCTTCTTTAAGTTCCTCTGCATTATAGATGTTATTCCTGTACACTTTTATTACCTGTTTTAGTGGTAACTTTTACTATAGTAATTATACACTGTAATTAATAATTTGGCTCACCAATGGCCTGCAATAACAAAAAGACTTCAGTTATACGCATGTCAACCGAAAACTGAAATATTACTTTACTTTATTTAGCATACATTCATTGTTGTTTGCAAATGACCAAGCCATGAAAGCCCAAAGCCGAGAGGATGCAAAATTTATAAGTAAACTCTTGGGATCATTTGAAGTTGGTCTCCGGGCGAATTTTATCAAAACAGAATAATGTAATTATTGGAGGAGGAATCGGCCAGACTGACTCTGGAGATCGTGGAGGCCGTTTTGTTGGAAAGTGTGTACTGATGACAGGCCACGTGATTAATTGTTATGTTTTCTATATTTCCTTAGACCTTGAGAAAGACGTCTGTTACTTTCATAATAAAATTGAAGAATCTGTATGGAACATTAAATGGAAGAACCGCGATTTGCGACTTAAAATGCTCGTAGTAGTACTAAATTTATGATAAAACGCCAATAATCGCCCAAGGGTATGATTAAGTGAACGAAAGGTTGCAAAACTTACATAAAATGATAGTAGAAGTCATCAGAAAAATATCTGAGATCGTCGATACCTACCTTTCACCCACCCAACCCCGAAAAAAGCGATTTAATTTATAGCACATTTCTGCTGCAAGAAAAAAAATGGCGTTTTTAGTGATGAGGAAGATGGTGACGTCACTGTCATTGCCAACGGCAAGAAATGCACTAGATTGTAGCGCAGTTGAAATAGTGGCTGTACCGATACCTATGTAAGGCAGTTTTGTTATAGCAAACTTAGCGAACACCTAACTTAACTGGTTACTACAAGGGTCCTTTAAAAATTAAACCTACCTGGGGGTTACGTTTTAAGATTATTGTTGTTCGCACAAATTGGTGCAAAGGAATGTCCTTGTTGCTCCCCTATAGTAGCATTTGGTGACTGAACAATAGTGGATGAACGTAAGAAAGTGGTGTATAAGATATACAGAAGGTGTAGAAAAATTAACTGAGGAGAATAAGATGGGTGTGGTAATAGTTAATAAGGGAAGAATACCGTAGACTTAACGGAAACCGAAAAAATATATATATATGTATATATATATATATATATATATATAAGGAGATTAAAGAAGTAGTACTAAATTTCATTAATGAAAAACGAAGTTCATTTTCTGTCCAACACTATTTTTTTTTCTCGTAATCATCATTATATATAACGCTTTAAAGTATGAAGAATTTTTTTAAAGATTCGCATATAATTAATTATTTTGCTTCATAAACTGTTGAAGAACCGCTTAATTTTCTGTTGGGCTACGAATACTATCGGATCCCGTTTCCTACAATTGACGGTGCTTTCGCCGAATACGAAAAGGCTGGCCGAGTAGTCAACTGTCGATGAAAAGCCTTTCTGACAGGGAACAGCAATTTCGTTTGTTTACTAAAGAAGGTTATTAAATAAATTGAAAAGTTATGTATTTTAATAGGTAATAATTGACAGTAACTGCAAGTTGAAAACTAACAAAACTTTGAATTTTAATCAACAGTCTGCTATAACCAACAGTTACTTTAAAATACTTACAGAAAGTTTAAGAATGTTTGAAATATTAAATGTGCAAATTCGACGGCGATGTTCTTGATTTTTTATTATTTTTTTATTTACGAATTTAGGAGTTAAATTCCGGATTAACTTTTTAACGTAACTTAGTTTATTAAGGTGATTGTTCAAAACATTATAAACTAAAAGAACTATTTAAACATGATGTGTATACTTGTCACCATGAACTCTTAACATTTCTGCAAACACTGTAGATATCAAAAGACTTGTATGCAATGGTGTAGAAAAGGGTAACGCAAGTAGGACAGTAATGAAGATGAGTTTCACAAGCGTGACTATACCAAACACGTGTTCCGACCTGTGTCGATTCTTTATTACCTCATAAACTTGTAATTATGTTTGTTTACAGTATCCCACGAAGGCGGTAGCAAAATAAGACGACCAGGAAATACTTAACAAGCGAAGTAGTAACAGTCGTTAAAACAATGCCGAGATAACAAAATCTATCTCTCTGTGCCTTTCTACCTCGTAAAACCAAAAAATGTAATACAAATTATACGATGTAATTGCAGTTTCCACTGCACGTGCATTTTGAAGACAAGTCTATGCGCATGGGAAGCAAGAGTATTAAAGTGTGCCCGTTTCGTGTATTCTTTCACAGCAGAAAAATCTTCAAAGAGACTATCTTGTTTAAAAAAAATTAATGATTTGTACTTCTCTGGCGCGCTTGTACCCATTCTTGTCTAGCAGGTAACGTATTGTTCATATCCAAAGTTCTTCCTCATGCTTTGAGCAGTTCTTTTTATCCCTCCCAACGTGTAAAAAACTATTCTCTTTAAAATTTGGGAGTCATTCCCTTGAAAGGTTGAACATTCTCTGTATATTACCCAAACTAACTTGCAAAAAAGCCGTAAAACGAAAGTGAGAGTAAGCATTGCAGGAAAGTTTTTAAAATAGCATAAATTTGCGTTTATTAGACCATTTCGGACAGTGTTTAATCTAAACCTCACGAGAACTATGGAATTTTTGTTTTCCAAAGCAGATTTGTAAAATTTTTCAGTGAAGTCGCCACAGTCAAGATGATTGATTACTTACTCCACCCACCCCTCAATTTTGTTTATTTTTTTACGCAAAGGGCATTTAAAAGAGGGTACGGGGTGTGTATGCTTCCCAAAAGATGCCCATTATATGCCTTTGTGAGGAAATTGGTAACAATGGGATCTTTGTTGAATGAGAAGAAAGCACTGCACTTATTGTGTGGCAAATTTGAAGAAAATCCGGGCTTGCTGCAGACATCTTCTCAACAATCATTAGTAATTTGTCTCAGGAGGTGGGAAACTTCTATTCCACAAGTATGAATGAGTTTACCAAACCACTGCTTAATGAAGCACTCCTTTGTTAAAACCTCATAAATTAACAAGAATTAGAAGACCGCACGGATCAGGTTGCTACTTAGATCTTGTATTTAGATGTAGAAAAGAAACTTCCTCTATTTTATAACAGAAGATTAGGTTAAGCTACATTCCAATAAAATGTTATGTACTTCCACATGCTATACTGTCATTTGTGCTTCTTGAGCGACATATTATGCAAAAGAAAGAATTCATATTTATTTATTTATTCTAGCAGAGTTTAGGCCATTAGGCCTTCTCTTCCGCTCTACCAATCCAATAATAACTACACTAAGATATACTGACAATATTACAATCATAACATTGACAGTAAGGTGGAATACTCGGACACATATAAAGCATTGTATAACATGACATAGATATATAAATGTATGCTTATATATAAATATTGATATTGAAAATGAAAAATATTATCTTAAAAAATAATAAGAACAATAATAATAATAATAATAATAATAATAGAGCAAGCACTAACAATGACAATTTATACATACATCAATCTATGTAAAACATAACAATGGAAATAAATATACGAGCAAAACATAAAATTAAAAACCCTAACAATACTATGAAGGAGATAGAAACATTTATATTAGTCATAACAATAATAGAATGAATAATTCTACATCAGCATAAAACAATAAATACCTTTATTGTAATATAAAGAATCTAAATTTGAAGTAATCGATTAATTCTATTAACATAAAACAATTTCTAATGATATGCTCTTAAAGTATGGCAGTCTGTGACACCCCGTGGCGATGCATTCCAGAGATGGGCAGTGGTAACTGTGAATGATGAGTAAAGTGATGTTCGGTGCTGGAATTCAGAACGTGTGTTAAGATTATGAGAGGAAGACAGATTTTGAAAACGAGAAGATAGATAAGGTGGGGCTGATGAATGGATAATTTTGGAAAGTAGTGTGAGATAATGAATATTTTTTCGCACTTTCAGGCGGAACCAAGACAGCATATCGAGGGAGGGTGTTATATGATCGAATAGATCGCACATTGCAGATGTGAAGTACGCACCTATTATGAACACGTTGTAGTTTTTAGGTTAGGTTAGAGTTTAAGTCTGTGAGCAGAAAATCGCAGTAGTCGAAGTGAGGAAACAGGGATTGTACCAAGTTCTTTTTTAAGGTTCTGGGTAGGGATATGTGTAATCTTTAAAGGTGTGAATTAGATGGTAGTCAATTTATAGCATTGGTTGTTTGCGCTTATGTGACGTCACAGATTCATTTTCTATTATGCCAGTAACAAACTATGGGAAGTGCTTTGCTAGTTTTAAACGACGTTAAATAAAAATGAAGGTTTTTTGGTAATTAATTCATTTTGTTTTCTAGTTAAATACCTCTGGTAGCGAAATTAAACACCGCTTTTATATACGGTAAGGGCCAAAACCAGCTCAAAATCAGATTAAACCTGAAATCAATGCAAGATTAAACAAATAAAAATTAAGCTAATTTTAAGTAAATAAATGGTCACTATTTTGTACAACCGTTTGTCTCTGAGATATCCCAGAGGTACCTCTCAGTCTGGTTATTGAGTCCAGCTGAGCTGTGTTATATTCGTGAAATATGCACACTATCTTGAAAGCTACTTTCCTGCCAGTATTAAGCGTTGTGTAAATGTAAAAGCTCAGTGTTTCTAACGTAATATCCTAACAAGTATGTGGTGTTTTACCCCATAGGTAATTTTATAAGTAACATAATAGTACATGTATTGTTTTAGTGTGTAATCTCATATATGAGAGAAAATGATAACAATAGTAAAATTATTTTTGTATGCAATAATAATTGTACAAAATAAGGACAGAAATAAAACTGAAAGTTTAACGTGGCAGTGAAACACGAGTTATGAATTTATGATCATAATGCACGCATGTAGAGTTCAAGCAGCAGAAATGGAATTTTTAGATCGTTGATACGAATAACTAGAAGACATGGAATAAACAATTCGGTAATTAGGAAACCCTTCATATAGAAAATGTAAATCATACAATTTGCAAGCACGAAAGAGATGGTTAGATCGTGCCTTCAAAGAGCAGATAAGAAAACCTTCAATGATATTAAAATATAAACCATTTGATAAGCGAAACAGTCAGACCTAAAAATAATGTCGGTCCTGGTGTCTTAACATTAATTATACTTGCCTAGTAGACCCAAGATAGCGGGTTCAAACCGACCAGGGTCGATGGATTTTTAGGCCGAAAATCCAAGATTTGAATGGGACGCTAATGATCAGGAATGTAAAAGAGTATTTTTAAATAAAATCAACTTAGCCTAATCTAAAAAGGATGGAAGGACCCGTTATAAAGGATCCGCAACAAACTTAAGCCTACTGCTGATACAGACGAAGAAGAAGAAGAAGAAGAAGAAGAAGAAGAAGAAGAAGAAGAAGAAGAAGAAGAAGAAGAAGAAGAAGAATCTGTCATTTTAATGAGCGTTCGTGCTAAGAACACATGTTACTAGAGCAAACCTTAAATATTTTGTAAGATGAAGTATTTAGGCTGTCATACCCCTTTTACTTGTCGTGTGTTTATATGCAGGTTACTACACTATTACACGTTATATAAGTCGTGATTGACTTCCAGAGGTGAAAGTAAAATTACAGAGAGGTGCTTGATTGAGTTCTTGTAATCAAATCGCTCAAAACGCTCAGGAATAATTAGAGAACGTTACGCAAACGTAAATAAGTTTACATTCCTCACGGCAGTTAAGTGTTTTTATACCATATCTTTTAAAATGCCTTTAGAATTGTGTATTCCAAATGGAAATAAAATTCAATCGCGCAGGAGGTGTGCAAACCAAGCGATTTCCTCAGCAAGTTGAATTTGTGAAGGTTATTACAGAGCGTTAAAGCAGAGAATGTAGTAAAAAAAGTAACGCCAACTGAAGATATACCCATGTATTTAATAAAAATCATAGCTTTCAGACTTAAAAGTATATGCTTTTCTTGTATCATTATTATTTTATTTACATGTTATATTGTTAGCCTAATGTTTCCAATTGCACTTAGCTATATAACTAAAATAGAATGCGGTTAACATTTAAGCTACATGGTTAATTATAGGCCTAATATCTGTGTTCCAAATCGTTGTGTTCTCTCCGCCTGAATTACTGCATTCTTTATCCTACCAAGGTTGATATAGTGCATAGGATTTGTACATCGCTCTGTCTCACTCCAGCATTCCCTGAAATTGGGCTTTTTTCTTCGGTGCTGAAGGCACAGCACTACCGCTGTCTTTAAGAGTAAGTCCGATTATTTGTCTATGCGCATGCACAGACCATTCTCCCATGCTCTTTCACATGAACACCAACGAGTTTATCGCTTGGTGAGAAAAACAAACAAACGTTGTGGCCGCTAGATCTATTTTTAAATTTTCATTTTTGGTTAATCCTCACTCCCAGTGCTCCAGTTTTGCTGATTAATGAACTCGATGAATCGTTTGTTAATTGATGGTTATATGCCGAGTTTCGTTGAGAAAATACAAAATTTGCGATATATATGTGCGTGTGAAAAGTTAGGTGTCTGTATATGTATGAACATATATATGTATAAATTTTTTCATCGTCATTTTTGGTGCCTAGTAAGTAGGATTGATGAAGATTTGAAGAAAATGTTCAAATATATTTCTATGTGCACAATCGCAATAGCTAGGTTTAGAATTCGCTATAAGCGTGTTTTACTGTGTATTGAAAATCACGTTGGTAATCTTTCGTTTTAATTCCTTTAATACGGAATAAGCAACTACCTCGCATGAAAAGGGTCCCTTGTACCGATCAGAACTTCATCATTTTCTGGAACTTTTGGTTTACAGTTTAAAGCTAGTGCAACCATCCTTCACACGCTTCATTTCTGTTGTTTCAATGCGTTTAAAATGTTGGTGGAAAATTATCGAAAATTCGTAACTATATAAAAGATAAAGAGAGGGAACTGCGATTATTTTGCGAAATTTTAACTGTGTCCGTTCTTATTTTATTTAAGATTCGTCTAACTCCACACATAATTTGACATCTCTGTAATTCGGTATTTATATCTGTTAGAGTCATAGGTACCGACAAGAGGGGCCGAGGTCTGGAATTCGATTCCCGCCAAGACCGTCCTCCCCAATGAGTTTTTTTTTTCGGGTTTTTAAATGGCAAATTATCAGTGAGGTACACTTTTCTTAGGCCTTCCTTAAATTAAAAAAAAATCCCAATTTATTATTTCATTTCATACATCGTTAGTGTCTACGACCTGTGGTGCTCAGTAGTTAAACACTATTATAAATGGTTATAGATAATATCACAAACTCGATAATTAAATAATGGAACTTGTTCCAATTTTGCTGTAGTCAGATCTGATCCATATATTCAGCATTATTTCACCTGTTTATGGAATCACAGTAAATTAATAAACAGGGCAAGTGATGAATATATCTTAGCCTTACTCCATTATTAATTACTTGCACATGTTTTTCTCTGTTATGAATGTATAATTTATGACCTTTACAAAATATACACAAGCTTTTCTTTTCTCCTATTTATTGTCATTCGTGCACTTAGCACACTAAACATCATCATGCCGCGTTTACAGTCTTTTCTTGGGAGAGATAACTGCGTTAGCTTCCCATCTCTTTCTATAATAACGAAGATGAGATGATGGAGCAATTGGTGACAGGTGACAGGGAAACCAGGGAAAAATCTGCCTAAGCGCCCCTTTGTCTACTACATTACCTGCCGCTGGGAACGAACCGAGGCCATCTTTTGACTATATATATATAGGCAATATTTATTATACTAATGCCTTTATAACTTTATGTTTTATCTTGGTTTGCATTTTGAATACCAGTGACATTTTTGCAAATAGAGGACTCAGAAAAGTTTGTATTCATCCATTTGTACATTAGATGTAGTACACTAGGTAGTAGTAAATAGCTTTCTTTTTAACAATTTTTGTGTTTAGCTCATGGAGTTCAGCGGATGAAAATTATAAACATAAGCAAACAATATTATCAGAAAAGCCCATAAAGACGGCAGCAAGAAATGCATTAAAAATGTGGAATACACGAAACAACCCGTTTCAACTAACTTTATCGCCAAGTATACTACAACAGTGTAGTTGTTGACAAGAAAACGTAGATTAGCGGTCCTCGGTCTTTCCTTGATTGCGGACTACTGGTTTACAATATTTATAGATGTAAACAAACAATAAAATGCATACTTTTTCATTATTTGCTTTTTTGTTGTAATGCATTCTTAAACAATAGTATTATATTAAAAAGCGTATAACAAACATAATATGAATAACAATCAACAACGTACGTTGCTACAACATTACCAGTTAATTCTAATTCTTGAATGAGATTGTTGGTATAGCATTTCGCTTGCAAGCCTCACATATTGGGTTTAATAGGAGCAAATTGTACTGTGAGATTTAATTGTACGTTTTCCAAACGATTGTTATTCAAAACAATATAGAAGAGACATGGATACTTTCGTGGCCTTCTTTCAAAGTCCCAGAAAATTTCAGGGGCATACGAACCCCCAATATACGCAATTCGCTGCCAAAAGATGCTGCTCAGAGAAACTATGATAGTAAATACGAGTGTTTTGCTTGGTCCACGCTTTCGCGTTATCTATTAAATTTTTCCATCCTAAACAGTCTATCATCGGTTGTTTAATGCGCCAAGAGAAATGTTACATCAATGAAGTAATCTTCACGCAGCGACTGCACTGATTATGACGTAGGTAGTTATCCATCGGTAAAGAAGCAAGTGGTAGTGAAGTGGTAATGGACTTTTATTATGACAGGTTTACAAATACACAATGTAAGTATAACTATCGCATGGGTCTTACGGCCGTACATGCTAATACCGCTCTTTTAACAATCAAAATGAATAATATCCAAAAAACGGTAACATTACTTGCTATGATTAACTTTATATATATATATATATATATATATATATATATATATACATATATGAAAACACACCGATATACTTACATCACACATTTGCTATGAACAATTTCATATACATATATACAAACATGTCCAACTTTTCTTTACACACCCACATCTCCAACTCCCCTCTCTTCACTATAGCTATTAACTTTCTTTGTCGGGTTTCGCTGGAAATATTGCCGATTTCTCATACACCATAATCATTAATTATTTTATTTCCTATCCAAGTTCTTATCTGAGTCATGCGAGACCCGTTCCTTAATCTCTCCCACAGATACCTAGATTACCCCCCCCCCTCTCCCACACCTGATCAGTTTAAGCCTGCAAATTAAGCGATGCTTTTTCTGTGTACTCTCAGCGTTTTGCCTATCTATATTGCGCAAACATTTGTCAACTATTGCGCTATCCTCTCTCCTTAAACAAATATACCCTTGTCTAATTTTGTCAAAGCATTTACTTATTTTCGATGCCGAGCTCATATCCCACTCTTCACTTATTTGCTCCCTCATAAAAACTGCTTGAAGTAGTGCCTGACACCTCCCCCCCCCCCGTATTGTTCTTAACCAGCACTTAATTGTTATTATTTTTAAATTTACACTTTCGTTAAAATTTATTGCAAAATGTTATACGAAAGAATTAGGCAATGAATTATGAAATGCAATAGGCTCTCAAAATTCTAAGAGGGGTTTAGGGAAGGATACAGCACAGTGGATAATATTTTTGTTTGAGACACACTGAGAATGAAGCAAACACAAAAAAGAGGAAAACTGTATTATGGCTTTATTTTGCAAAAGCGTTTGAATCGTGGAAATACAAGCATTATGGAGTAAATAATGGGCGAAATGAGTTTCAGGAAAAATGATCAAGGCATTAAAATCAATATATAAGGTACAGTTCTGTGTAAAATATTATGGCAATAAAGTGTAAACACGGAGAGGAGCGAGGCAAGGCTGTATCTGGTAAAGGAAGCTAAACCGATAAGATGTGGCAGACAGGACTTCACTTATAAGACGCTGAGACATCTAAACAAAGCACATAACGTAATTAAAAAAGAACACCGGATTAATCGTTATAAAATCGTTGGTATTACTCTTGGCAGATATTTATCAGTAAATAAGATTAAATAAACAAACATTGAATGTTAAGTTTATAAGAACTTGAAGAAGTTACTAAGAACTTTGCAAACCTGTGTGTACTCTGCGTCTGTAGGTAGTTTAATGGTGAGTTTGTACATAAGGGAAAACAGCTAGCTGCTTTCTTTTGTCACATAAACATGCTGTGAACGTGAGCGGAGGAAGATTGCTCAAACTTGATAAATAATTAGGCTAGCGCAACCATATAACGACAGTGCGCTGAATCAGAACACTGTAGTTGGTATATAAGTGCCAAGTTGCTAGAGCGACACGTTCAGTGATGTAAGCTTGGAGCAAACCATAAAAAAATATGCAGAAGAGTAAGGAAGGGCACACTATGGAAAAGAAACAGATACGACGAAGAAGGATGATAAAGCCTGTCCCCAGCGCCCAAAAATGTAGACGGCGACAGTGAATGCTGATGAAGTTATTCTTACTGACTACATATGCGTCTAGAGAAATCTACGGCTACTAACGGGCCATAACAAAATTATTGCAGAACATTCATTCACTTAAGGCGTGTTATTAGGAAGATGATGAGGAATTTTTGCGGGAATGAGAGAAGATACTTCCATATAATAAAGAAACTGGAGTAAGCACATGGCGTTCTCACTCCATAAGAAAAATGGTACTAGTGCTAAGTCCAGATGGCTAGCGCAGTAATTTATATTTCTTATATCTCACAACCATGTGTTAGAAGTTTTTTCTTTAATTCTCAAAAAACTTTATTTTTATTTCTTTAACTTTTCTTTTCATTCTGCTCCCATTTTTTCCTCCTGGATATAGTAGTAATGGTGGAGTAGTAGTGGTAATTTTTGTAGTACTATAGATAGTAATAGGGAATAGTGTATGTGACGGCAGTAATAGTGCCAATGGTGGTACTTATTGGGAGTAGTTGTGGTGGCAGTAATAATAATAATAATAATAATAATAATAATAATAATAATAGTAGTAGTAGTAGTGGTAGTAGTAGTAGTAGTAGTAGTAGCAGCAGTAGTAGTGTTGGTGGTTATTGTAGTGGTGGGTGTAGTACTGGCAATAGTAGTATGGTGGTGGTTGTAATAGTAGTAGTGTAGCGGTAGTGACAGTAGTGGTGGTAGTAGCAGTGGTATTAGAGCACTTGCTGCAGTAGTAATAGTGGCAGTAGTTTGTATAATGGCGGTAGTGTTAGTACAAACAATATTACTGGTAGGATAATGACAGTAGTGTTAGACCGCCACGGCTTTCCGAGGTCGTTAAGGGCGGACTCGTAAGCGGGAGGTCTGTGGTTCGAATCCCGCCCGACAGGTTTTTTTCCAGATTTTCCTTAGTCCTCCCGGGGAGTTACCCTAAACAACCCAGGAACGTTTCCTTCCTTTAACAATATATCATTTCATCTCATGTATCATCAGTGTTCACCTCCTGTGGTTCCTCAGTAGTTAAAACGGGCGTTAAACACTATTTAAAAAAAACCATTAGTGTCAGTAACAGAGGTAGTGGTAACGGTAGCAGTGGTTATTTAGTAGCAACAGGGGCGTCAGTGGCGATGTTAGTGATGGCTTTAACGATTAAGTTTATAAACATAAATATTATTATGGTTCAGTTTTTATTAATCTCATCTCTCTATACCAATTCCTTCTATTTATCCCCTGGCTAAATTAATTTTATCTTTATCAGCTACGAACGTTAAGGGCACAGCTTGATTAGCGTCTAGGCGAAGCATATTAGCTGGAACTTTTGCTTGCTTTTTTTTCCCCCTGTCTTTCTTAATGGAATATGTTGTTTACTTAAGTGTTTTGACATTGCTTCACTGTTCCATGCAATCACTTCTTTCGTAGAGGTGTAAGAATAGCACAACAAATAACTTTTCTTTTCGATGCACTGATACAGTGTCCTTGTAATAAGTATAAACCACTATCTCAAAATTATTTTGGATACGGCAGCAGAAAGCTCAGTAACCAAGTCTCGATACCTTGCAGGAGGTTACAAAACCTGCTGCAGCTGGTGAATGAAGCTGTGACCCGCTTTCTCTTTCTAGCCGCTTGGAGGTGTACGGGTTTCTCTCTCTCTCACGCACTTGCCGCGTCCTTCTCGCACGTACGCACAGTGTTGTTAAAGAGGGATTCAGGTGAATGGCTCTTAAAGAGGACACCAGACATTCTTTCCACCTGTTTCAGAATATGTGACGTCACCGTGCTGTCGGAAGTGACATACAGGGTTCGAACCGTGCATAGCAAAGGGATTTTGCATCTGGTGAACAGAACGTGGGCAGTTTACTTTTTTCTCCTGTTCTTTAACGATGTAGTAAAATATCTCATACTTTTTTCGCAACAAATCGGAAAAAATACATTTTTATTTAAAAAGTATTGTATGAGATACATATTTTATACCGACATCTGATCCAACGAATAAAATTATTTCAAATATTCATATTTATTTTAAATAATAATCCATTATTTTTATTTAAGGTCTAAAAAACAAGCATATTTTGTTCTAGTTATGAAAAAATATTCTTCTTATTGTTGTATTGTATGAAAACTGCAAGAACATTGGGCTGGTAAACTATTGTTTAATACTGCCATAAAAGTATCCCCTTGTTCGATTGCATTTGAAAGATATGCAATCAATCATTCTCAGATAGTTTGAAGAAGTCAATTTTTTGTTGCAATAATGTTTTAATAAGTAATCGATCACTTTTAAACTGAGTCATGTCTGTTTATAGAATTTTAGACAAAAGATATAAAGAAAAATGTAAACTATGTGAAGAACGAACCAAGAGTTACAAGGAATTATAACTTCGTACCTGCACTCGCTAGTTTTGTTTCCAAGCGCGCGGTTTCTGTCACTTTTTTCTTAAAGAACTGCTCCAGTGTATTTGTCTGAACATCCATGTTAAGTGATTGGATAGTATAAGACCATTGCTACACACACAGCCAGGTACTCTTAGAAGTTAAGCCGCAGCAATATCTCTATTGCTAATTACCTCGCTCCAAACCTTAATAATTGGTAAAACGAATTTTCCTTTACCCTGAGAAGGTGAACACCAAATAGCTTAAAGTTACCAAGGACTCTCAGCTCATTTGCGCCATCATCATCCCTACGGACTACGGACTACGGTACCCCCTCTCCAGCGCACAATAGCCATATCACCTTCGCCATCATCTCCACTGGGACGTACTTTGAATACTTGCCATGATGAATAAGGAATATTTCTGGTGCATGGGAAGTAGTTTAATGCAACTATTTTTAATAAAAGCAAGTATTGTTTTACTTTACTTTTATGGAAAATGTAAACTGTGTTGATGAATCGCAATGTCTTTAAAAGTTACAGCTATATTTGCTGCCCGATGCCTACTACGACATATATTTTCCAGAATTAGAATTTCATTGAAATATAAACTTTAAAAGGACGTTAATAGGAATGGCGTGTCAGAAAAACACGTTTAGAATTGTTTTAATTTTAACAGCTGCCTAGTTCATACAAATCTCCCAGAACCTGATTTGCCCATAGTAAAAGCCATAGGTCTGATCCTGTTATGTAGATTTATGATTATGTTTATTATTCTCTGTCATATATCATTCATTGTATTAATTAGGATTGGCTGAATGGAAAACAGAACCTTACGGACTTAACTCTGCCAGTTAAAATAAAACGTTGTATACTATTCTATAATTTTATAACTTAATGAAATGCTCCTCATTACACAGTAAGCATCATCCTGCCGTGATTTTAGTTTTTCTGGGGTATCTTTCCTCAGTGATGAGCATGAGATTACAATGGAGTAAAGGCGGAATGAGTGGCAGGGGAAACTGCAATATCCGGAGAAAACCAGCGTAGCTAGCTGATTCATTCGCCACAAATTTCATTTACGGCCGCTGATATCGAACCCGGGCCGCCTCGGCGGGAGACGGCGTCGCCAAATACGTATTAAGGTACCGAAAATAAAATGTAAAAATATTAGGTAGAAAATTGTCAAGTATGAAAGTAGGTTATGTTGCAGCTAAGGAAGCTTTTGACTAAAGAGTATTTTTTAAATTACTCGATGCGTAGCAAACTCGCTTTTCTGCCCCGGTAAAAGTGACAAGAGAAACATGCTCGATGTTGTTAAGTTATGTAAACCAAATGGCAGTAATTTTAATTTTGGTAATTCGATCTTGGGGAAACTGCTCGCTAGATGTATGTAGTTTCCTGAGGAACGTGTGTTGAAAGTGGCAACGCCCGAGAATGCATACAGTTGTCTCACCGGCACTGAAACATTGGAATCATGCTTGTTTGCGCATCCCCAGGGCGTTTCTAATACCCAGTGCATTCACATCAGAAGTCACAAAAGGGGCAAAGAATGTTGCAAATCGACACATTCGAAAACCTTGGCTTGTTATAAAGCAATAATTTGTTTCTGGTAGAAAAGTGTGGTATTTACTACGGAAAGTGATGAAACATGGGAACTGTAGGCAATAATTACAGCTACTGAAAGTAATTACCTACTATTAAAGCTAAGCTTAGTGCAAGAGGAGAGAATTTCATAGTGTGGTCCTTTTACCACAAGCAGTACAATTATGTTAAGTCATTTAAATCAAATGTTAAATGGCATAAGTAAATGGAGATATTTATAACCAAGCCGCAAAACAGGTGTTTATTTCGATTGGCATCCCAAGACTCATATACTTGGGGTAACGCAACATTCTTATAAGGAAATATCAATGATAAGTATGAAAAACTCCTGAAAAGGTTCGAACGCATGCCCTCTTTGCAAACAATTTTTCTTACTTCTAATAAACTCAGCCTCCAGGACATTCTAAAGTCACTTCATACTCCTTCAAAATACTCTTTAAGTTACACATGCTTTTATAAAGTGCGAGACAAACATTAATGACCTCGCCCCATCTTCCGAGTGTTTGTTGTTTTCGCTTTCGACTAAACAGTATAAAACTGGCTTCGGCAAGACCCAACAATCATTTATAATGTTTCTTTCTGCTTTCCAGCCTTCAGTTTTTCTCTGCGCAGGTGCACTGTAAGAGCAGCAGAATTAAAGTTCCTATCTTTAGACATTGCCGCTTTAATTCCTCGAATAAACGATCCAATACACAAGTGTCATAATATACATACAGTGAGAGCAGTTTAACAGTCCCGACACATAGTTTAATCGTCGGCAGTTAGACCCCGCGTTGTTGCCGTTGCGTAGACTCGCGATGCTCAAGCGCTTCACCATTTTGAATCTTTGATACAACCTATTAAATAACAAAACTTGGTGCTCACCCTTCTTACTGTAGGTAGTGGAAAAGTTGCACACTTTCCCTGACACATAATCAACATCTTAGGAAATTATTCTACATCAGTTCCCCATCACTAATGAACTTATCTTCGTTTTGTATATTTAGGTTTTTCCTGCGTGTGAGGATTAATTGAATATGCTCTATTTTTCATTGTCCTCCAAATACAAAAATAACAAACCGTAAGATCTGGAGAACATATACCAGGACCACTAATTCCGAGACCAAATACGAGATATGCCGCAATTCCGTCATGAATTGATTAGCAGTCTTCGATTTTTTTCTCCCCGGTCAGTTACAGAACCTGTTCCATTAAACTTTGGTACTAAATTAATATTATTGGAACCGGGATGCCAGGAATTTTACCCCTAAATATCTGTCTGGTTCTGCCATGCAACTTTCTGTACTTTATATGTGCATTGAAAATAAATATGCGACGACGCAGTGAATATCACACCGTTTCACAATATTACTGCACTATTTAATGAAAGCTCACTCTAGACAGCATAACACAACTGCTCCACTCTGTCCGCCCGCAACTGACTGGAAGAAAGAATGGCGCCGCGCGTGTCGCTAGAGGAATCTCAGCGATTAGGTCCCCAGAGTTTAAACTTTATATATAAAATATAACCAACTTTCATCGACAGTGCATGTATTTTTGCCTTTTAGGGCTGTTTCGTGAAATTTTTGCAGCAATTTCCTTGCATATCCTTTTCTGCTCATCTGTGAATTGATTAGCGAATAAGACACATGTGTTGCACACATTTTTTTCAATTTTAAATGTTGGACCACTTAGTGTCAATGCTACCAACACTGATTGATAATTAGCATTTTAAACGAGATAACAACCAATTTTCTGCTTGAAAGTGCTTTCTTGTTCAGAGCTTAGCGACGCCGACCACAGCGAGAGTAATTATTTCAGAGTTTCTTCCCCTCTTCAAATAATTTAAATAATTTACTCCCCATCATTGTGGCATAAAATGAACACGTCTTATCACTATAAACCACTACCAAATATGTGGTATATAGCGTCTAAAAATGTACCATGCCCTCATTTCACTATTCAATCGGATTTGTGTACACTATTGGAAACCAAATGATCTTCTGTTGATGCGCGATTCCCGGTAAAAACGGAGTAAATTTCCGATGGCAATTGAGAATGCTCAGTCGTATTTACCAGTGGAATTTCTATAGAAAGTGTGTGATACACTTTCTAGCATTGGGAATATGCAGAGTGAGATATACGCTAGAACAAAGAATATTTATTTATGGTTGTTATGTGCAAAATAAACTTTACAAAAAAGTTTTATTAAATATGCTATCAATTAGAAACTTCTCATGGAAAGACTTTAACACGATTGGTCCAGAAAGTTGGTATATATGTCGGCAGTGCGTATAAAGTCACTCAGCTGCTGTATCTTCATCCATATAAAATTACTTCTGTACCTGTAATAAAGCCTCTGGAAGCGCTGAAACAAAATGCCCAGGAGGCATTTGCGGCATTTGTCTCCAAAGATTTTAAAAAGGATTCAGGCATGTCTTACAGCGGAGGGCAGGCACTTTAAGCATGTAGAATGACAGTGAATACAACATTAATTATTATTTACTACTAATAAATAATTAAATAAATTTTAAAATTTAAAATATGAGATGCGACAACGCGACAGGATATCCCTCGGCATGTGGCGAGTTCTTTACGTAATTAACTTCCCGTCAGGAAAGTAAATTTCCGATTTCGTAGCGGAATAAATATCCTGTAGTGTAGAACATATCCGCAGTTTCTCACCAGGTATTCATGTACGACTGAATTCAATAGACTCTACCTTTAAGATCATGCGAATTGAAATCTGCACTGATTCGTTTATAGTTGAAGTGAATTATTTGTTACCTTTTGAGTTATTTTACATTTTTATATTCATTATTGTCTTAAAATGCCTTGGCTGGGTGCATACGTTTTTGAATGTATGTACCATGTTGCATAATGCATTAACATGGTTAGCACTTGATTGTGATTCTTGCTTATATTAGATTCCTATTCCTATTCATATCATTCATTCATTGAAGGCCATTGGAGGCGGTAGAAAACGAAAGATAATGTTTGATTGCATAGACACTCTTGCCACTAGATGACTCAGAGGCATCTAATCTGGCCATCAGCTGGGAAAATTACATATGGGCGAGATAATGAACTGTGAATAAAAATTAACCATATCTTCCAATACCTCTTATCTCTCTGCCACCTCTTATCTATGACATTATTCATAGTAGAGAGATGTTATAATAATGGGGATATGAAGATGAGCAATCAGAAGATGGAATTGATGCTATCTTAAACTCTTAAAATTTCGAAACTATTTAGCATTTTTGTACATTTTAAAAATTAGAAAGAGAAGCTTTCTATAGTTGAATGCAAGTGATTGCTTGCTTGTAGCACGCAGGAAAGAAAAACAGAATTTTGGACAGTTGTGAGTCAAATCCAAGAGTTATCATTCAAGCGAGTATTGTTGTCATGAAGCGACGTGATTTCTGGGGATTTAAAATATCACTTTGTGTTTATTAACTTCACTGGGAATTCTTTGTATACTGAGGCCTACTTCATAAGCCGTACAGTCTTCTCCTGAGGTGTGGCAGCGCGCTTGCCCCTTCCATGCTCCGAAAGGCATATGCACTTCCAATCCCACAGAAAATGATTACAGTTCATTTCATTGTTTTTTGTATTAAATTAATCAATTTAGGAATTAAAACATGGCTACAGGGCACCAAATCATGACGATCTTCTGATGGTCCTGGTTGGTAGTGGTAACCATACTTGCCTCGTACACCCAAGTTCTAACCTGGCCAGAGTGATGAATTTTTAGGGCAGAAAAATGTAAGTATGGCTTTCTTCGGAAGGGAAGTAAAGTCGTGGGCCCTATTCTAGATTTATGTCACGTTAAAGAACCTCAGCCTGAAAGAAGATGCCTCTGAACACAATTGATCGTTTTCGTATTTTATTATTTATCCTGAACCAATTACATACATTTGAAATATATATGATGATGATTATTGTTTAAGGGGAGCACAACATCTAAGGTCATTAGTGCCCATGAAATATATATGTATACATTATTGGAGCGTATTTAATTATCTATATATATATATATATATATATATATATATATATGTGTGTGTGTGTGTGTGTGTGTGTGTGTGTGTGTGTGTGCGCGCGCGCGCCCGCCCGCCCTCTTATCTTTTAATTTTTCTCTTTCTAAGCGAAACTTTGTTTTTTGATAAAATGTCCATTTAAAACATGCCCTATATTTTAAATAACAACAACAATCTTGAGCAATGTTGTTTTATGTTACATACTGCTATCATGGTCTTTTATGATTATTAATTATTTTGTGAAACCATTACATATACCTCAAATGTATTTAATATTTAAAAGACTTAATAATGTTCTAGTTCCACGCGAATGTGTTCCAATCAGTCATCTAGCTCATTGATACTCGAATGGCCAATGAAAATCGAACTATTCTGACAGTAAGTAGTATGTTGCTCTAAAAACTAATAACCGGCACGTTTTTATTCCTTACTTCATTTGTTATAACAGTCCCTTCTTTGATTAGATTATTTTCCTCTAGCTTATTAATATAACTGTAAATGTGTATTGTTAATAATAAAATTAAAAAACAAGATCGCGTTTCTGGAATTATCTTTCAGAATACATCTCGTACTTTTCCTGAGACAATTTAATTTCACTTTTAAATTAATGTTTGTTGTCACGAGACCTTCAGTCTCGAAATTATTATGACAAAATGTTCGTTAAGCTCAATTATATTATTGCAAAGCTATCAGTAGTTGTGTTATATAAGAAAGTTGAGCAGTTTATAAAACGGAAAGCATAAACTATTCTAATTTTAAATGCAGATAAGGCAAAACATGTACCTTCAACCATAAAACATTTAATACTTAGGTATAAGTATTTTAGGAATTATATATATATATATATATCTCTGCAAAACATAACAAAGAAGAAGCTTTCCTCCTTTTTTTTTCCCTTTAAAAACTAAAAGAAAGAAAGAAAAGAAATCGTTAATATACAGAAAAGGAAAGGGGGGTCGTATATTTTTAGCTGTACAAAAATTGGTTTTCTGAAGATAGAGAAAGAGTTATCTCTGCTAAGCAAAACAGTGATGAAAGCAGAATAAAGCTGTAGTAGGGAAGAGGCATGCTATAAGTAGGTTGATAAAAAGTCAAGTGTTAATAAGTGGTAACTATGGGATTTAGGAAAATACAGTGATGAATACTGCAGGCGAATTTGTTTCAATTGATACACTAGGGCGAAATTTCAGAATTGTTAAAAAATATAATAATATTTTAGTTCATTACATTTTCCGCATATTAATAGACTGAAATAAAAAGTTGCGCTAAAAACTTAACTAAATGTGTAGCATTGCGCAAAAGCTAATACAAGAAAGCTATTATGTATGAACGCAAGAACCAGATTATGTCAATGCTTTAAATAGAAAAGAGCAGGGGGGGGGGGAAGCAAGAGATTGCAATTTACATAAAGCTATTATATATTATACTTTTTTAAGTTTTAAATAAAACACTGAATTATTTAATTAGCTATTTTTCAAATATATATATATATATATATATATATATGCTGTTATATGGTTCTCTTACAAAGGAGAATATTCGGTAAATATATTTAAAACCTTTCATAGCCTGCATCTCGGGCCAAGAACTCACATCATCACAACTCTTCACCTTTTTAAAACTTGGGTACTACAAATAAAATTAATTAACTCTGTAGCCACCGTTCTCACAGATGCTGGACCCATTGCTTGTTTGGACGACAATCTCCCAGTCTCGTCATAAACACTGTTACAAGGTTTAAGTTAAATAACTAGTATTTTTCTTCTACTTCTAATGTGTTGTTCTCGCGTATATTCCAAAAGTTTAGCATCAATCATTTTCAAAATGACCTCGTTTTGCTCTCACACAAGATTGAAATATTACTATCATCTATAGCTGCGAGCATTGCCTCTGTTGGAAAATCCGCCACTGCTGCCTTCAATGACCCCTTTCGGTTCTTAATATTAGGTGTCTTTTCTTGCAAACGATGTTCTCAAGAACAGATTAAACCTAGTTTTTACACTGCTAGAAGGCCAATCTTGAGAAAATCGCCAAATCCGACTGGATTTTGCCTTGAGGGCTGCAGCTAAATCCTTGCTGGAAACTCATGTTCCAATTCTTCATCTCAGGTTCCAATCAAGTGCTTTGTACACATTGACGGGATTCTTCAACCGCTTTTGAAATTTAGCTTGGTGACACTGTTCTAGCTGACTACTCGCCAAGCCATTATTGAGGCAGGATGGTTGCTTCTCCGGACTTGAACCTTCTTACAAACATTGTGTGAAGTTGAGGTGTACCCATGTCATTTTGATAGTTGTAACTTTCTTCGATATTGAATAATTTTTCGTAGTTAAAGAATTGCTACTGTCACGCTGTGGCTGTCTGTTGCTTCAATTCTGCAGTTAAAAATGCCCAATACTGAAACGAAAAGCCCTCAGCCCAAGCTCTTGTCACAGTACTCTGGACATGAAATTCATCTCAAATAGATTCCGTCGAACACTGGCTGCAACTGCTTTGACAACAGCACAGAGCGGTCATCAACAGTACCAGTCTCAATAATACTTTGGATGTGCAGTACACAAGTATCCTACTGATTTCCAGCATTTTAAGGATATAGAAATTTTCACTTGGTGATTTTTCAACTCTGTGAAGGACTGTCTAATATTCATAATTTCCTCATCCCATGGCGAAACCTCAAATAATACACTTTTTCGGCCGCACCAAAACTCAACAATGAAAGTCAGTAAAAGTGTTATCTAATCGCCAGCTTGCACAATTCCTTTCAAAGTTTTATAATATTATTTGTGGCGTAGCAGATTTCTACCATTTACATTCGTTAGTTCTGCATTAATTCACCTAATTTCTGTTTAAATCCTCCTGGAAATACACAGAAATTAATTAATCTTATTTGTAATAACCAAGTTTTAAAAAAGTTAAGTATTTTTGCGTAGTGTGTACGCGGCGTTAAATGCCGGCGATAACGGGGTGGGGATGCACTCCGATAAGAGGCCGACAATGTAAAATTTCAAGTGTGCCTCATTGTATTTATTCCCTGTTTAATGATAATAGATTTTGCAGATTCTATAGACCGTTTTTTTTTAAGAATAAACATATTAAAGGTATTTTTGAAAGGGATATTCGTGAAAGAAATGTACAAATGTATTATTGGCCTTAAATATTTCTATGAAACTTGAAATAAATCTAATTACAAGGTGCTTGTTTCGTGAACATTGAAAAAATTATGAACATTAACATGGTGTATAATAGTTTAGATAGAACCAAAATAATTGCTAATTGCCTCAACATTGAACAGAGCGTTAATTCAGAGGAACAATATTCGTCACATTGCTGCCATTTTAAAGCGATTCTCCTAACTTTATGGATCGAAGCATCAATTCATGACTGTGATGCCGAATTGAGAACATTGCAGGGCAAAGTTCCCAGTTGCTCTGATTATGATTTTCACTTTCAGTTAATTAATCATCTTCCATATTCCATCAGATTTTGTCCACTTAGATTGAAGAAAAAATAAAAATGGCAGAAACTTTTTGTCGAATAAATCACAAAGAATAGATTACAATCCAAGGGAAAAACATTAATATCCATCTGAGGTGTTGAATAAATAAAACTTTTTTTTTTTTTTTGAGAGACAGCACCTTTTCCGCGTTTCACTAACAGAGAAACTGTAATATCTCGTAAATGCGTGCATATTTATTTCACACCGAATTGTATAATTTAATAAGCAATAAGCAATATTAATAAGCCTCCCCCCAAAAAATAAATAAACACAACTTTTAAATGCTCTTATTTTGGTGTTTAATGAATGCGCCTGGAAGTTTATTTCACGGGTAAATTTTCCAGTCCTTTGGAAAAAGCCGTAATATTTCCTTATTTATAATTTATTACGCTTGATTGTTAATTTTTTTAAGTCAATGCAAAATCACACGTTTTTGCCCAATAAACCACTGTGCTGCTACATGTATGTGGTAGGCTTTGTCGTATATTGTGTAACATATTAATTGGTTCTCTTTCGAATTGAACTTTCCCTAACAAATAATGGGGGGGGGGGGGTCGCTTAAGAAAAGAAGATAAGATTTTGATGAAACGTTTGCTTAAATAGGACAACTATATGCTGATTTCATAACACTAAATTTATGGCCCCTCTGTAGTCCATGTCGGTCCTGGTGGCGTAGTAGTTACCATACTTGCCTCCCAAACCCAAATCGCGGGTTCGAACCCGGTCAGGACCGATGGATTTTTTCGGGCGTAAAAATCCTAAGTATGGCTTCCTTCGGAAGGGAAGTAAAGCCGTGGGTCCCATGAACCTCAAGCCTGAAATAGAGGCCTCTGAGCAAAATTTGTCGGCCGTTTCACGCCCTGAGTTGAATGGGACGCTGATGACCTGAGATGTTAAAGAGCGTCCATAAATCATTCATTCATTCATTCATTCATTCATTCATTCATTCATTCTGTAGTCCAGATCTTAATCCTATTGTGTGAGCCAGTTCAAAAGGCAATTTACTGGACAATCGTTATATTGAACATTTTAAACAATATTGGAATGGGTTTAATTAAAAACAAACATTAACTTTAATTACCTTTATCCAATTCTTGTATTTTGAAACAATAAATTCTCTAAATGTAATTTCTTTCTACATCACTTTATATTGACCTTCCTGAAGAGTTTTAAGGGAGCTTGAATCAGAGTATGTAATAAATATGTCCTAATAATCTAGAAAAGCTACAGTAAATGACTTGTAAATAAATGTTATGTATTTCAAAAAATTAAACTTTTTAAATTTTGTGGTTTTGGGAGTGGGCACTGAGTATAAAAACATAAAAGGTTTCTTCCACCCTTAAAACTAATACAGATAAACTTACCTTGTTCGTCTGTAGTTGCAGAAACGTAGCAATTCCAGCCCGTACCCTGTTCTTCACTCCGCGAACGGTACCTTTTGCGCTGCGGATAGTCGAAGACGGTTCTTTTTCGTGCAGAAAGTCCCTATACCCGGCAAAAGTCTCGTTTTCTTCAACTTCACCCCCGCCTTGTGACGCCTCGTTCTCTGTATCGTTGCCGTTGAAAATATGCTCATTCAAATGAAACTTGTAATATTTGTCTGCATCGTACACCATTCCGGATTTCTTGTGAAACGTGTCATTCTTTTGCAGCTGTTGTAGCTGTTTTTTCTCCTCTGTTTCTTTCTTCCGTTCTTCGTAAGTCTTTTCTTCCACAATAGAAGACTGCGGAGAAAGATTTTTTTTATCTCCAGAGGCAAGACTCTCAAATTCTTGGTGTTTAGTGCTCAGTTTTGCCCCATGATCCTCTATCCCGTTTCTGGATGTTTCTAGTTTTAGTGCCGATATTGGAGATTTGTTGGTAGCACTGGAGTTAGACTTGGCTACTATTTCGTCAGCCCAGGTACGTGTTTTTCTTGTGAGAGTGCTGCATGGAGAAGGAACAACGGTAAGTTTTGCTGTTCTATCCCTTATATCCTGGAGCAGCCCTTGGGGTAAGGATAGACCTGAGGTGTAGGTTTTGGGAGGCACAGCCGGAGGAGTTGGAGGTTTAGGGACAGGTTTAAGTTGTGGTGGATTTGCAATGGACTCAAGGAGGAGACTCTTCTCCTTCTTGTTTTCAACAAATGCAGTGTTAACTGCTTCGACAATATCGTGATTCACAATCTGAACTGGGTCCACCTCTTCGTCCTCTTCAGGAATGGATACTTCAGTATTTCCTGCAACGTTGAGGTCACTGCTGTTGAGAGAATCGCAGCTTATGTTACTACCATCATCGTCCTCACTATCCACTTCCGCGCCACTACTCGTCAGACTCCCGGTGCGCCTATGAACTCCGGAACTGCCGTTCACGATCACAGTCACTGTTGCTTGGGATGTGACTGAATTAGCTGATTTTTTCTTGGGTAGAGGAGGTGGTGTGCTTCCGTCTAGATCGCTGCAGGTCCCGCTGTCCAGGGTGTCACTAGGGGAAGACTGTCCACTAGACATGACATTAGACGGAAAGGGCGAATAGAAGAAGTAAGGGTTGCCACGTTCCGGCGAGGTCTTGATGAACGAGGCTGACGTGGTTCGAACCATGTCGTCTTGATGTTCTGCGTCGTTACTGCTGACATTAATTCGAATGGAGCCTTCGTTAGTGGTCGTACTGAAACCGGGTTGGAAAGTGAGAGACTGCGGCGATCGGGTTGCCTCAAGCTGTTTGAAGGAAGCCAGTACAGGTGCAGAGGGATGTTGCTGCACGCTTCCCGGACGTTGTGTAGCCGGAAGGGTTTCGTCCTCGGCTGGATTGATGCGGATTTTCACCACGTGATAATTGTCATTGGTGATACTGTGCGGAGAAGACGCCGTACCGAAAGTAGTCACGCGCGATGTCACCTCGGGGAAACCGTAGCTTAACATCTCTTGCGAGCTTGCAACAACCACATCTCCGAATACCGTTGTCTTTACAGCGGGGGGAGTGCCGTTATTGATGGTTATGCTCTTACGCGTCTTCGGCGGCAAAGGCGGGGGAACATTGGAACGCTCTGCCACGGTTTCCATAGCAATAAACTTTTTTACAATATTCACGCGTCAGATACTTCCTCGATATCCACGGTTTCCTTAGTCATCACATCGCTTAGCTTATCAGGCACAATCGCCGCTGATAAGATCTCATTTAAAAGTATTGTGTACTTTATGAATCACAAATATTTCACAATGGTTATTGCACTCACAGAAATTCACATAATCACTTAATGGAGCCCCACTTGTAATTTTTACGAATGTAATGTTACAAACAAAATCACAAACTTAGTAACTGTCCTGCCCAAAGGCTATTTCCACTTTGCGACGCCCACGTTGGAAAGTAATGTACTTTTTATGTTTCAGAACGCGAATTTGGCGCTCGACTTGAGAGAAAAATCAAGAACAGGTTGTTAGAGTCTGCCAGCCCACCTCTACCAAGGTGTGCCACTTGGAGACTGACTGACGGACTAGCCGGACAGGTACCACATGCCTTGCCTTCTCCACTGGAAGGGGCAGAGCAAGAAGCGGCTGCAGGCACCGCGGAGGAAGTAGGATACTTGCGGAATGGCAAACAGGAATAAAAGAATATTTTACAACAGAACTTTCAAGATTTCCTAGTCAAAGTTATTCATTACTATTATAGATCAAAATCGTAATGGCAGTTTCAGCAACAATTACAATCAATTAAATGACAATTAAACATTTTGTGGGTGCAGGAAATATTTTTGTATTTTTGAATGGTCAGCTTTACCTTAAAAATACCTTCTATAGAAAACTATGTTTTTTCGTCACTTGTGAGTAGACAGCGGACTTATACGCTCTAAAAAGTAAGAAATGTGCACTAAAACTGAAAATAGGCATTACAAGTATATTTTAACCATTTTATCCATTTAATTAAGGGTCTAGGTCATTAAATTTCGCATATAAAATCTCTATAAATTAATTGTTTAAACAAACTGCTAATGTACAATCTAAAAATTGAGAATTTGGTACCTAAAAAGGCATTTAGTAATGTTATATGAAAAAAATTTCACCATAAGAAAAAACAATTGTCACTGACACATTTTATAGTTTGTTTCTATTTTCCAAGTAAACTACAAAAATATTTTTCGAAATAACTTTTAATGAACATATTTAGTTTAACATTACTCACTTATTTCCCATAGTTTACCTCACAAAAATTAAAAGTGCCTTTTTTCAAATTTTCAACAAAAAAGTCCCATCTTTTGTCTGTAAGTATGAGTTAAAAGGGAGAAATAGATATTCCCATATCTATAAATGTCACTGGAGCATATTTTTACTTGCACGTGCAACAGCACAGCTGAGTTCAGTTTTGTTTCCTGCCAAATATATTTGCCACTGATACAATAATGTGAGGCGGATTTACTTTGAGTCAGGAATTCAGCAATAATTAGACCTGATGTTGCGGCATTAATACATATGTTCTTCTCGCGTTATTGCCAGCGTTTTAAAATAGCGGGAAAAAGATGAAGACAGTGCCGTGGGGCTTTACTTCCTTAAGATTCTTGCGCCTTAAAAAAACTATTAACTTTGATCAGAATTGAACCCGCGATCTTGGGTGTCACCATGGCCGATCCAGTGCATTATAGCTTGGGTACGTGGTATATGTGTGTATCGTAGACCTATTAACTTCGCCGAGTCAGTCTACACAGTTAATATGTATTCAAATGTATTACTCAATTTAACGTAAAAAATTCAAAAAGGAAAAAGTGTGGTAGATTTGCAGTGGGATGACATTTATTGCCTTGCCTGAAATCTCACGTTCGGTCATTCATCACAAAAATCATGAAATAATAATAATAATAATAATAATAATAATAATAATAATAATAATAATAATTTTTGGTTGCGTTTGCAACTTTATATGTAAATATACGTATTTTAATCATGAACATAAGGAATATGTAACGTCAAACTAGGCATGTCATACACTATAAAACTACAACATTTAAACTTTTAATGTATGAATATATAAATATTCTGATTTTTACTATCATGGAAAAAATAACAGTTAAATTTTCTTCCCGATGTCTCTGATGATCCCAAAGGAGTGAACGGGGGGGAGGGTCAAATTATTTGGCATCTGAAATTTCTGTGTTTAATTGCCTGGTAATCTAGAAAAAATTAATTAGTAGTTTATTGCAACTTTTTTCAGAAATTAGTAAAGGTAGACCTGAATATTCTTATGTATAACACAAAATAATGGGTGCTCGGAAAGTCACTGCGCATTTACAACATATGTTGGAAATGTCATCCACGGGCGGATATCAAGCTTAAACCTGCGTAATTTTTTTGAAAATCACTTTTGGCAGAAGTGTTTCTGATGTGTGATACTACTTAAGTCACAAAAGGTGCGTGAGCGATTGTGATACATTACAGATTTTGTTGTTCCTCTATGAAAAAAGTCTGGTGGAGTAAGGTCCAGCGAGCGAAGGGGACATAACTATTTAGAAACGACACGTTCCCCAAAAACTCTTCCAGAAATCGCATAATGTTGTCAGCTGTATGCGCAGTAGTGCTATCTTGTTGAAATCATGAGTCGTTGATTTCGTCTTCTTCTAGCTGACCAATGAAATCTTGCCTCGTTAAACAATCACGTTCACTGTTCACGGTTTCTTTAAAAAATAAAGGCCAATAATGCTCCGTCTGGATATTACTACCCACATTCCAATTTTCTGATCATGCAAGGGCGTTTCATTCACAGCACAAGGATTCTCCATAGGTCATAATCATGTGTTTTGTATGTTAACATAACCAGAAAAGTGCAACCAGGCCTCGCCTGTATAGAAAGTGACATCAACAATATCATTGGTATTCCTTTCAATGAAAGATGTAAACCATTCGCAATAATGGATTCGAGTTTCATGGTCAGCGTCTTTCGATTCTTGCATTGCTGTCACTTTATATGGAAGGATTTCAATGTGTTCCTAATCGCTTTATACACGGTTGCAAGCCCGTATATTTTTCTTGTGCCAACTTGCGCGATGATTTTGATGGGCTCCACCGCATAGAGTCAGAAATGTGAAAAAAATTCTCTTCGTTTAGTTGAGATGGTTTTCCAGTTCGTTCGCCATCTAACACTGAGCTGTCTCTCCAAATTTCTCAATAAGTCAACGAGCTGCATTACGATGAGGTACAGCTGTTTAGCAAATGCCTCCTGCATTAAATCTGTGTATTTATCACCTTGTCGAAAGACATGCTCAACAAGAAAAATACCTTCCTTAATTGAAAGCACCATAATTTAAAACTAAATTGAACATATAAACACTACAATAGCTTTTATCTACTAATAATTGAACTAAACTGTTAATTGTCATGCAACAATGGAACGAATCAAAATACAATCACGCATCTATGAAAAATCAATTATACCAACTTGTGTTCAGAAAAATGGAACCTCCAGCGTTATCTACATCCGTAGTCTTCGGTGCACAGCGACTTTCCGAACACTCTGTACTTTGTTGATATACATACATACATTACATACATACATACATACATTACATACATACATTACATACATACGTACATACATACATACATTATATACATACACACACATACACACACACACACAGAGGGTGCCAAAAATGTATACACACTTCAAGCAAGGAAGTAACTATGCTAACATAATAAAACTGAATTCACACAAACAGAAAATGATGATCACTAATCACCTTAGACTTTTACAGTTACAACAATAGCTCAGAATGCCCGCCATCGGCGTCCATACACTTTTGAGTACGTTGAACTACTGATTGAGCAACGTTTGCGAAAGTGTCCTCAGCGATTGCGGCACATGCCGTTTCAATTTCTTCCCCAAATGCTGCCAGTGTAGCTGGTTTTCTACAGTATAACATCCTTCAGAGTTCCCCATAGGTAGAAGTTCAACAAAGTTAGATCCGGAGAACACGGTGGAAACAAAATCGGACCTCTTCGTCCTATTCAGTGCCTAGGATAGTGCCTTTACATCCACTGCGCGGGACTTTTTGTTGTACGAGGTCTCCCAGATCTGTCCTTGTGAAAATCGCATATGGTGCCACAAGTCTCAAATTTCCCTCAAACGCGTGCATTTGTTACTCGCGTTGGCAGGTCTGCTGTATACACAACTCCCCATTGCCTTTGAACTTCAACATTCTCGGTTTTCCATTACCTCTTCAAAGTTGCATTCCGCTGTTCAAACGATAATCTTGGTTGCATTTTGTTGCAGCAACGCTAGCATAACGTAATGTGAGTCACATCTGTTTACAGAACTTCATATTACATATTAATATTGTTTTCCGGTTCAACTTTGAAATATATTAAATAGATATCTACTGTGAAAGTGTGTATACAATTTTTGGCATCCTCGGTATATATAATATTCCATATTTGCTTTACGGAGTTTGGTTAATAAAATTAACAGTTTTAAGAGATTTAATTTGTATATATCAATTAAAATTGTTATTTATCAAATGATGATGATGATGATGATAATAATAATAATAATAATAATAATAATAATAATAATAATAATAATAATAATAATAATAATAATAATAATAATAATCCTTGAAATTAAATAAGATTTCCACTCAATTTAACAATGAATATTTTGTTATATTAGTACATATATTTTGGTTTTATGAGCATATGTGCATGCACTTTGCTTATGAATTTGCCCCTTAATTATTATTTATTACACACATTTCGCCCTTTAAAAGATCGGGTCGTTGTCCGCTGGTTACGGCATTTTACAGCTAAAGTTTGAACATTTGTGTGATTAGCAGTCAGATAGTTCAAACATTCAGATATTCTACCCGACTTGGTATGAAATGTACCAGTAAGCTAGGTTTTTTTTTATGCTAGGTATACATATATGTTTCAAAGAGCGTGGCTTTCTCTAGTGAGTGACTCTTTCTGGAGGTAGTTAGAATGTACAACAGGTTCAAACAACGCAAACTGCATATCGGAATATTCTCGATCACTTATATTAATAAAAATATTTGAAAATTTTGAATTTAAAAATAAATTAAATAAATATCTATTAAAATGGTTTAGAAATAAGATGCTGAAAAATGCCTTCCCTTGTTGTTCATATATATTTTACACCTCTTTAAATACCTATCTATGAATTGCTGAAATTTCCGGAAGGAAATTAAGGCATGATCAGCTTCACTTCAGCGTGTAGGAATTTTTTTGTAAATTCGCTTTTAATTTACTCCAAAGATAAAAACATCAGTGAGTCAAGTCAGGGTACCTAGAGGGCCATAAATAATCATAATATAAAATTGATACCTGTACTTCAACTCCTGACGCATTTCTAGTTATTCTACAATTTTTATTTTCACCTCGCATTTTAGGAAGACAAGTCCTTAAATAAGCTACAAAAGAATATATAACTTAAACAAATAACAGTACTGATTTTAAAATAACTTTTATTTCTCAATATAATCTCCCTGTATATTGAGGCACTTTACCGTGGTTTCACAAATCCCTGAAATTCAGCAGCATAAAATATTTGGCTGCTTTCGGAACCAAGCGGCCACTTCCCTTTCTACGCCGTCATGTTCACGCGAAAGATGGTGTTTTTTAGGGCTGAATAAACGGAAGTCGCTTGCAGCAAAGTTGGGCTATACGGAGGATGTTCGAAGATTCACCAATTGAAATTCTGCAGCATCTCATTTGTCCTACGAGCAGTATGAGTTTGCGCATTACCATGCAATAACAACGCGCTTCGGTGAGGAGTCCTAGTTGCTTCTGTTAAATTGCCTTAAGAGTTTTCCAAGGATGGTATAGTAGGAATAGGCATTTAAGGTTTGTCCTTGGGCTGGAATGTGGTCAGCAGTATACCTTCGTGACCCCAGTAGACTGAGCCTCTATTGCCCCACAGATGGTGTCACTTTAAACTTTCCTTGCAGGAGTTGTAGGATATTTCCACAGCTTTTGCGCACGCTTTCTCTCTGGCTGGTAAAAGTGAACTCAGGACCCATCACCAGTGACAATTCGAACTAACATATCGTGTCCATCGTACTAGTGATTGAGATGCTGTAATGACAGGCCCATTCTTTCCATTTTGTGTTATGAGATCTGCATGCGTACAGACTTTGTAAAATATCCTATTATTCATTATGAGGTAGAACCTGCCTTGTAAACAACAAATCGCTGCGGCTATAGTGTGAATAGAAACCCTTATGACTGCTCGGTTTAAGTCTTGAAATCTTGGCAAACTCGCCTCTGTGGCAATCTTCATTCACCGGCATTTCTACCGCCACGGATGGCCGAGGTCGTTAAGGCACGGACTCGTGAGCGGGAGGTCTGGGGTTCGAATCCCACCAGGACCGTCCACCCTAATTGAAATTTTTCCAAGGTTTTCCTCAGTCCTCATAACTGGCAAATGCCGGGGAGGTACCCTAAATTTAGGCCTGGAACGTTTCCTTCCTTAAAAACCATTTCCCAATATAGCATTTCATTTCATGTATCACCAATGTTCACCGCATATAGTAGTAAAAACGAGCGTTGAACACCATTCAAAAAAAAAACCGCATTTCTCATCATAGATGAGATGTATTTCCTTACGAATTCAATTTTCACATGGAAACATTGCTCAACAGTTGCACACTCAGAGGCACTGCCTTCTGCCAATAAAAGTCTTGGAATGCTTTGGCTCCAACAGTTTACTATCAAGTATCAAAGTACTAGGACTGTTATAAAATAGCGAAAACACGCAGGGCATTCACATCAAGTTTTAGATTTTAGACATTTTCGTTATTCACGAACGCTATAGAATGAAAGGTGCAATAGTAACATACAAAATAAGGACGATTCCCGAGATTGGAATTTATTATTAGGATTGTTGTTATAATAACCATTATTATTATTATTATTATTATTAAATTATCTTCGCATGTCAAAACGCCCCGAGAGCAACATTAAACACACTTGTATATTAACTCTCGCAAATGAATAAAGAATAAACGTAGAATCATGAACAATTTTCTAGATAAAGCTGATGTCCAGATGTTCCTGCTGCTAGCCAGAATGACGAGAAAGATGCTCAGGTAACCTGGTATTCCCGATTATACTTGCCAGATATGTATCTACCTTCAGTGTGATAAAAGTATAATGTCACCGTAAGAGAAAATTTAAGAGGTAACTGTATTTAAGAAAGCACATTACGCTTGAACCAAATCACTTTACTACTGACAAGAACTTTTTTTTCCCAAAATATGAGACAGGGTACCAGTAGGCACCAGTATTAGAATACCGATAAATATCCGCAGAAAGGCTACAAAAATATATTAAACAAGTGGCTAGAAAACCAACTACGACCTCAAATATACAGAAAGCGGCTAAAATTAAAATAAAACTAAACGATTGAGAGACAATACCCCAGAGCCATGGAAATTACATTCCTTCTTAATTCCAAATATTTCAGAAAACAAATCCATTCCGAAAAGAAGAACTTTCAATAGATATCCCCAAGACCTACTTAGCTCACTGCAATTGCCCTCTAATGGCACGAAAGTGCTCTAAGTAGACCATGATAAAACTCGCTTCTTGCTGCAATTCGCAGCGCAGCCTAGCGGTAAGTCTTGGCGTTCAGCTGCAGTATTGATTACAAGATGGCAGTGACCGGAAGTTTTCCATTATAATAATAATAATAATAATAATAATAATAATAATAATAATAATAATACAGTGAAGAAGTGTCATTTTGTAAAACGAAAACCAGCTGGGTGATGTGTCTTTTCACCGTGGATCTAATACGAAGAGCTGCTTTGCGTGAAATGGTCGGTGTTTGCCCACATAAGGAAGTTAACGGGAAAAGCACATGGATGGATTCAATCCCAACGTAAAAACGCACTACCAACATTGCAGGTAAGGTTAATGTTTTATGTTTGCAAGAGTTACCAATGTTTTCGGGCAAATGAATGAATGAATGAATGGCGTTTAACGCCCGTTTTTGCTACAGAGGCACCACAGGTGAGTTTTCGGGCGACAATCGTGATTTATGCCGACGCCACTCTCTTTTATTAGTCGTCCAACTTAGGCTCCAGCGCTTTCTAGAAGGCATCCCTAGTTATTAGAGTATATAAAAGTGGAATTATTCAAATACTTGAGCCACTATTGATGAGAATGTATAGTGTGAGAGTTATACATATGTTAAACTAAACATTATTATTACACAGCACACAATTGTAAATTAGCTGAGGATATGTTGACGATGATGATGAAAATAGTAACAATAATAATAATATTCTTATTAATAATAACGCAATCATCGACTTGATGACGTTAACGGTAAAAGGCAATATTTGAGTTCCAAAGTGATCCGAATTCCCGCTTCTCGACTCCAAGTGCTGCGATCTACAATTGCTCCTGATATCTGTCTCATATTTTGCGGGAAAAAAAAAGTTCTTGTCAGTAGTAAAGCTGAATTGGTTCGAGCGTAATGTGCTTTCTAAAATACAGTTACCTCTTAAATTTTCTCTTACGGTGACTTTATACGTTTACACGCTGAAGGTAGACCGATATCTGGCAAGTATAATCGGGAATATCAGTCAGTCTACCTGAGCATCTTTCTCGTCATTCTGGCTAGCAGCAGGAACATCTGGACATCAGCTTTATCTAGAAAATTGTTCATGATTCTATGTTTATTCTTTATTCAATTGTGAGAGTTAATATACAAGTGTGTTTAATGTTGCTCTCGGGGCGTTTTGACGTGCGAAGATAATTTAATAATAATAATAATAATAATAATAATAATAATAATAATAATAATAATAATAATAATAATAATAATAATAATAATTACAACAACAATAACAACAAATACCGCAATCAACGAGCCTATCACATTAACGGTAGAAGGCAGTATTTTGAGTTCCAAAGTGATCCGAATTCCCGCTTCTCGACTCCAAGTGCTGCGATCTACAATTGCTCCTGATAAGCTCGTCGATTCCTGCAATCCGCAACGCAACCTATCGGTACATCTAGGTCTTCAGCTCCAGTGTTTATTGCAAAATGGCTGTGTCTGGAGGTTTTCCGTGTCAATGCAGTGCAAAGGTTGCTTTTTGTAACTTAAAAAACCGGTTGAGCGATGTGTATTTTCACCGTGGATATATAAAGAAGTGCCGCTTTGCGTGAAACAGTCGGAGCGTGTCCATACGCAGAAGTTAGGTGAAAAGTTATACCCAAACACAAGTGCTTCATTGCCAACGTAAACAGCAAGGGCTACCAACACTACAGGTAATGTTAATGCTTTATGTTTGCACGTAAACAGCAAGGGCTACCAACGTTTTAGGCGACTTTCATGCTTATGTTTGCATTTTTGGAATGTAGTGAAACAAATATACGTGTAACTGATATCCGCTGCGCGGCACAGTTATACAATGCAATTTACTGCGGAAATTTAGTAGCTTTTCGGTTTGGCTAGCGGTAAACTTGGATCCCAGTTCTAAGTGTAGAATTACACAATCACCTGTTTCAGCTTTGGGAAAATCGTAATATCCGCAAACATAGACGTTTGGATGAACACGTAAAATCTGTATAGTAAGATTTTGGTATTTGTGAAGGTCGGAAAATCTCATATCTTAATTCGCCGCATTTCGACATTTGCAATTTGAGCTGCCACAACTTTCTTAGTGCGTTGTCTTTCCATGTCCACCGAGAAAGAATTACAGTAGAGTACGTTTGGATGTCTAGCAAATCTTTTAAATCGATTTTCTCTCACAGCTAAATATCACTTGCGAATTTAATGCTGCAGCGTGTGTGGCATCCTCATGTAGATGGCGCCTCACTGTCAACATCCTTGTCTTGCGAGCTCCGCCCATTAGAATAAAGTAAACCGCCACTTCAGTAACTCTGCATAAAAAGGAAATCACCAAGTAACTAATATTTTGCTCCTAGCTTGCGAGCTGAACAGCAGCGCGCGAGTGGGAAACTGAAATGTTTCTCAATTAACGTGTTTGCAAATTTACCGATAATTCGCGTGCAAGCTTGCTCACAGCGAGGATGCAGGGTGATGATATTGTGCTATTTCTGTTATTCGTACCTTGGCATGTATGTTACAATGTTCCTGACCGCATCCATCACTAGGTATTCCTCAGCCATTAAACGCCTTCATCATCAGTACCTTTTATGCATGTAATAAAGACCTCTCCACTTCTACAATCCTTACCCTGGACTATGCCTTCTGAAACTTGCTCCCACTCTCCCCTTAAAATGCAGGAAATGCTTGCTAAGTGGAGAGTGGCCATTCCTGTGTGAGGCACGGCCCCTGAGCGGTGTACCAGAGTCGATTTAAAATTTCATTTTGAAGATGCTTTTAACTATGAAATGTAACGTTTCGGTGCGTGTATAGGAACGAAAGAAATTAAAATTAAATAAATAAAAAGAATGAAGAAGAAGGGAAAAAAAGTCAAGTTGCGCGTGAGATTCGAACCCGGGTCCGCCGCTCAAAAAGCCGTGCCTCTAACCACTAGGCCAAGGGGGAGGCGCAAAATTTTTCATTTTCCCTACCTCTTTACTGCTTCTCAGGCGAAATGTTGCATAAAATTGTGCTCCCGCGTCTCTGCAGTGGTGCTCTCATGGTAGGACTTATGTGGGACTGCAGTTCCCGCAGTTATATACAAACTGCATGCCTACGCTCACAGAGGGCACCACTTGCAGAGCTGCTCCGCCGTTCATAAATAAAGCAGATGAACCTCCAGAGACTCGAACCGCTGTATTCAGAACTTACCACCTGCAGAGTCACGCCTTTATCCACTCGGCCACGGGAGCTGCTGGTGAAATTTTGCTTTAAATCTGACTTTGATGAGTTTTGAACTTACGCAAAGACTTGACATAAAAAGCAAGCGCCGGCAGTGGGAATGGAACCGGGGTTACCGTGCTCCGCATGTCAGGCCGCTAACCGCTCGGCCATTGAGAGCACGATGGTAAGGTGGACTCAAGTGTTGCCCTTATCTTTTGTAAATGCTCAAGTTTTAAACAATTTCCCTCCTGCCCTAATCCAAAATATTTTGAAATGAGCCATTTTTGTTTGATGCTGGGCATCTGTAATTACTCTAGCGTAATTTTCGGTGACTTTGGAAAGTTCCCAATTCCAAGACTACCTTCCATTTTGCGATATTCAACCGGTCCTATGCTGCAGCATACTGTTAACACGTTTTTATTCATAACAGCCGCAATTTTGCAAATATTCGAAATCTAAGACCAGATCTGCATTCTAAACGACTTCAGCTTTCTATTGACACCCCAAGTGCTTCGATACGTTGCGAAATAAGAAAGTGGATTTTTCAGGCGACTGAAAATCCAAGGCTTTAGACTTGGTGTTTTGAAACCTATTAGCCCTCGTAACTGCCCAAAGGATAAAGGTAGAATCTTGAAACTTTTATCAGATGTAGCCCAGGTGCAGACGCTCCTATTGGTACCCAAAATGTTGAAAAAGGTGTCCAGGGAGCGGAGATATTGGTGGTTTTAGGTGGCAAAAACCGTCAATTTCGCCTTCAAAATCGGTCGAAAATTTACAACCATCGCCGATTTGGATGAAATTCACAAGGAACATACTTTTGGTTCTCAGGATCTCAGATCTGGTCTTCGTTTCCCGAAATTCCTATTTTTACGGCATTTATGCAGTTTCAAAAGTTACGACAACCTACTTTGACGGGCTGTCATTTCAGTAACAGAAGCGACAAGACCAAAATTTTAACTGATTCGTGACCTGGAGGGTCTATAAAATGCAACAGATGTAACAATTTTGAAATTTATATTTGAAAAAAAACTGTAAAAAAAATAAAACTTTCCCACTGACGTCTCGAACCCAGAACCCCGGACACAGTAAGCTCGAACGCTAACCATTCAGCCAAACAAACGAGTAAGAAACGCGGTGCCGGCAAGGCAACACATGCAGCATTAACGGGCGTCTTTCTCCTCTTAATGCCTGCTGCTTTACACAGATGGCGTAAGCAGACACACACGTTTGTATTGCAAAGACGCCCGTGAGGGCTTGGACATTTGCCTTGCCTTATTATTACAATCAGCTAAAACGCGAGAGGCTTGTCAAACCTCAGGCACACTAAGCTCGAACTCTAACCATTCAGCCAAAGAAACGAGTAAGTTAACGCATGCAACATTAACGCCCGTCGTTGTCCTCCTAATGCCTGCTGCTTCACACAGATGGCGTACGCAGACACACCCACGCATTTGTATTGCCAAGACGCCCGCGTGTGCTCGGACATTTGCCTTGCCTTCTTGTTACAATGAGCCAAACGCGAGAGGCTTAACAAATTAGCAACGTGATAATTATGCTGTCAAAGATTGCGCAGGTTCGGAAACTGCACACGTAAAACTCTCACATTAAACGTTCTCGTGAATAGTACTGCAAGTATTTGCACAAGTCACACTTTTATACATGCTAATAACGAATGATGCCAGGGAAGTCCTACGACTGATGAAAGACTGCAACGCAGGCATAAATAACGAAGGTCGCCCGAAAACGTTGGTAGCTCTTGCAAACATAAAGCCTTAATGTTACCTGCAACGTTTACGTTGGCATTGAAGCCATCCATGTGCTTAACTTGCTTATTATGTGGGCGAACATGGACCATTTCACCGAGAGCAGCTCTTCGCATCGCCCAGCTGGTTTTCGCTTTACAAAAGGCCACTTCTTCACCGTATTATTACGGAAAACACCCGGTCTCCGGCATCTTGCAATCAATACTGCAGATGAACGCCAAGACTTACCGCTAGGCTGCGCTGCGAATTGCAGAAATCAGTCAGTTTTATCAAAGTGTACTTAGAGCGCAGCACTTTCGTGCCATTAGTAGATCTATCGAAAGTTCTTCTATTCGGAATAAAATTGTTTTTTTTTTTTTTTTTAATTAAAAAAGGGGGTGTAATTTCTATGGCTCTGGGGTATTTGTGTCTCAATTGTTTAGTTTTATTTTAATTTAGGCCGCTTTCTGTATATTTGGAGTCGTAGATGGTTTTCTGGCCACTTGTTTAACGTATTTTGGTCTACTTTCTACGCATATTCATCGGCATTCTAATGCGTGCCTACTTCCGCCCTGTCTCATTTTTGAAAATTAAAATTCTTGTCAGTAGTAAAGCTGATTTGGTTCAAGCGTTATGTGCACTCCAAAATGCAGTTACTTCTTAAATTTTCCCTTGCGTTTACTTTATACGCTTATCGCAGTCAAGGGAGATCGACATCTGGCAAGTATAATCGGGAATATCAGTCTACTTGAGCATCCTTCTCGTCATTCCGAATAGCAGCAAGAACATCTGGACATCGATCGGCTTTGTCTAGTAAAATGTTCATGATGCTACGTTTATTCTTTGTTCAAATGAGGCGTTTCGGCATGCGAGGATATAATGGTAACAACAACAACAACAACAACAACAACAACAACAAGCAAAGAGGTTGTCACATTAACGGTAGGAGGCAGTATTTCGAGTCGCAAAGTGATCCAAATTCGCGCTTCTGTTCTCCAAGTGCTGCCACCTGCAATTACCCTGATGAAGTCGTTGATTTCTGCAGCGCAGCCTAGCGGTACGTCTTGGCTTTCAGCTCGAGTGTTGATTGCAAGATGGCTGCGTCTGGACGTTTTCCATTTCAATACAGTGAAAAGGTTGCTTTTTGTTACGCAAAAACCGGTTGAGCGATGCAACTTTTCACCGCGGATATATTACGAAGTGCCGCTTTGCGTGAAACAGTCGGTGTATGCGGCATATAAAGAAGTTACGGGGGAAAAAAAGTTAAACCCAGACCCAAAGGCTTCATTGCCAACGTAAACAAGCGCTACCAACTTTCCAGGTGAGTATAAGGCTTTATGTTTGCATGTAAACACCAAGGGCTACCAACTTTCAATGCGACTTTCGTGCTTTAATGTTTGCATTTTTTTGAATGTAGTAATGCAATTGACTGCGCAAATTTAGTAGGTTTTCGGTTTGGGTAGCGGTAAATTTCGATCCCAGTACTTAGAGTAGAATCAATCACACAATCACCTGTTTCAGCTTTGGGAAAATCGTAATATCCGCAGACACAAACATTTGATCTGTGTAGTGAGTTTTGGGTATTTGTGAAGTTCGGAAAAACTCAAACCTTAATAGACCAGATTTGGTTCTCTTACAATTTCAGCTGCCGCAAATTTCTTAGTACGTTGTCTATGCATATCCGCTGATAAAGTGCGTTTGGATGTCTACCAAACTTTTTAAATCGATTTTCTCTCCCAGCAAAATATCACGTGCGACTTCAGTAGCTCTAATCGCAAAGTAATTAACGTTTTGCACCTTGCTTTCCAACTGAACAGCAGCGCGCGAGTGGGAAGTGATTAAAAGTGGGAAAGTGAAAATTTCTCAATTAACGTCATTGCAAATTTAGCGACAATTCGCGTACAAGCTTACTCACAGTGTGGGTGCAGGGTCATGAGTTTGTGCTAATTCTGTATTTCGTATGTGACTGTGTATTCCTCAGCCATCATTAATACCTAGAGACCTTCCATGCACCCAATAAGGACCTGTCCACTTCTGCAATCCTTACCCTGGACCTAGCCTTGTAAAACTTGCTCCCACTCTCCACTTAAAATGCAGGAAGTGCTTGCTGAGTGGAGAGTGGCAATTCCTGTGTGAGGCACGGTCCCTGAGCGGTGTACCAGAGTCCATTTAAAATTTCATTTTGAAGATGCCTTTAGCTATAAAATGTAGCATTTTGGTGCGGCTATAGGAACGAAAGAAATAATAACAACAACAATAATAATAAAAAAAATTGAGCATGAGAAAAAAAAAAAGTTATGTTCCGCGCGAGTTACGAACCCGGGTCCACCGCTCAAAAAGCCGTGCCTCTAACCACTAGGCCAAGGGGGAGGCGCAAAATTTTTCATTTTCCCTACCTCTTTACTGCTTCTCAGGCGAAATGTTGCATAAAATTGTGCTCCCGCGTCTCTGCAGTGGTGCTCTCATGGTAGGACTTATGTGGGACTGCAGTTCCCGCAGTTATATACAAACTGCATGCCTACGCTCACAGAGGGCACCACTTGCAGAGCTGCTCCGCCGTTCATAAATAAAGCAGATGAACCTCCAGAGACTCGAACCGCTGTATTCAGACCTTACCACCTGCAGAGTCACGCCTTTATCCACTCGGCCACGGGAGCTGCTGGTGAAATTTTGCTTTAAATCTGACTTTGATGAGTTTTGAACTTACGCAAAGACTTGACATAAAAAGCAAGCGCCGGCAGTGGGAATGGAACCGGGGTTACCGTGCTCCGCATGTCAGGCCGCTAACCGCTCGGCCATTGAGAGCACGATGGTAAGGTGGACTCAAGTGTTGCCCTTATCTTTTGTAAATGCTCAAGTTTTAAACAATTTCCCTCCTGCCCTAATCCAAAATATTTTGAAATGAGCCATTTTTGTTTGATGCTGGGCATCTGTAATTACTCTAGCGTAATTTTCGGTGACTTTGGAAAGTTCCCAATTCCAAGACTACCTTCCATTTTGCGATATTCAACCGGTCCTATGCTGCAGCATACTGTTAACACGTTTTTATTCATAACAGCCGCAATTTTGCAAATATTCGAAATCTAAGACCAGATCTGCATTCTAAACGACTTCAGCTTTCTATTGACACCCCAAGTGCTTCGATACGTTGCGAAATAAGAAAGTGGATTTTTCAGGCGACTGAAAATCCAAGGCTTTAGACTTGGTGTTTTGAAACCTATTAGCCCTCGTAACTGCCCAAAGGATAAAGGTAGAATCTTGAAACTTTTATCAGATGTAGCCCAGGTGCAGACGCTCCTATTGGTACCCAAAATGTTGAAAAAGGTGTCCAGGGAGCGGAGATATTGGTGGTTTTAGGTGGCAAAAACCGTCAATTTCGCCTTCAAAATCGGTCGAAAATTTACAACCATCGCCGATTTGGATGAAATTCACAAGGAACATACTTTTGGTTCTCAGGATCTCAGATCTGGTCTTCGTTTCCCGAAATTCCTATTTTTACGGCATTTATGCAGTTTCAAAAGTTACGACAACCTACTTTGACGGGCTGTCATTTCAGTAACAGAAGCGACAAGACCAAAATTTTAACTGATTCGTGACCTGGAGGGTCTATAAAATGCAACAGATGTAACAATTTTGAAATTTATATTTGAAAAAAAACTGTAAAAAAAATAAAACTTTCCCACTGACGTCTCGAACCCAGAACCCCGGACACAGTAAGCTCGAACGCTAACCATTCAGCCAAACAAACGAGTAAGAAACGCGGTGCCGGCAAGGCAACACATGCAGCATTAACGGGCGTCTTTCTCCTCTTAATGCCTGCTGCTTTACACAGATGGCGTAAGCAGACACACACGTTTGTATTGCAAAGACGCCCGTGAGGGCTTGGACATTTGCCTTGCCTTATTATTACAATCAGCTAAAACGCGAGAGGCTTGTCAAACCTCAGGCACACTAAGCTCGAACTCTAACCATTCAGCCAAAGAAACGAGTAAGTTAACGCATGCAACATTAACGCCCGTCGTTGTCCTCCTAATGCCTGCTGCTTCACACAGATGGCGTACGCAGACACACCCACGCATTTGTATTGCCAAGACGCCCGCGTGTGCTCGGACATTTGCCTTGCCTTCTTGTTACAATGAGCCAAACGCGAGAGGCTTAACAAATTAGCAACGTGATAATTATGCTGTCAAAGATTGCGCAGGTTCGGAAACTGCACACGTAAAACTCTCACATTAAACGTTCTCGTGAATAGTACTGCAAGTATTTGCACAAGTCACACTTTTATACATGCTAATAACGAATGATGCCAGGGAAGTCCTACGACTGATGAAAGACTGCAACGCAGGCATAAATAACGAAGGTCGCCCGAAAACGTTGGTAGCTCTTGCAAACATAAAGCCTTAATGTTACCTGCAACGTTTACGTTGGCATTGAAGCCATCCATGTGCTTAACTTGCTTATTATGTGGGCGAACATGGACCATTTCACCGAGAGCAGCTCTTCGCATCGCCCAGCTGGTTTTCGCTTTACAAAAGGCCACTTCTTCACCGTATTATTACGGAAAACACCCGGTCTCCGGCATCTTGCAATCAATACTGCAGATGAACGCCAAGACTTACCGCTAGGCTGCGCTGCGAATTGCAGAAATCAGTCAGTTTTATCAAAGTGTACTTAGAGCGCAGCACTTTCGTGCCATTAGTAGATCTATCGAAAGTTCTTCTATTCGGAATAAAATTGTTTTTTTTTTTTTTTTAATTAAAAAAGGGGGTGTAATTTCTATGGCTCTGGGGTATTTGTGTCTCAATTGTTTAGTTTTATTTTAATTTAGGCCGCTTTCTGTATATTTGGAGTCGTAGATGGTTTTCTGGCCACTTGTTTAACGTATTTTGGTCTACTTTCTACGCATATTCATCGGCATTCTAATGCGTGCCTACTTCCGCCCTGTCTCATTTTTGAAAATTAAAATTCTTGTCAGTAGTAAAGCTGATTTGGTTCAAGCGTTATGTGCACTCCAAAATGCAGTTACTTCTTAAATTTTCCCTTGCGTTTACTTTATACGCTTATCGCAGTCAAGGGAGATCGACATCTGGCAAGTATAATCGGGAATATCAGTCTACTTGAGCATCCTTCTCGTCATTCCGAATAGCAGCAAGAACATCTGGACATCGATCGGCTTTGTCTAGTAAAATGTTCATGATGCTACGTTTATTCTTTGTTCAAATGAGGCGTTTCGGCATGCGAGGATATAATGGTAACAACAACAACAACAACAACAACAACAACAAGCAAAGAGGTTGTCACATTAACGGTAGGAGGCAGTATTTCGAGTCGCAAAGTGATCCAAATTCGCGCTTCTGTTCTCCAAGTGCTGCCACCTGCAATTACCCTGATGAAGTCGTTGATTTCTGCAGCGCAGCCTAGCGGTACGTCTTGGCTTTCAGCTCGAGTGTTGATTGCAAGATGGCTGCGTCTGGACGTTTTCCATTTCAATACAGTGAAAAGGTTGCTTTTTGTTACGCAAAAACCGGTTGAGCGATGCAACTTTTCACCGCGGATATATTACGAAGTGCCGCTTTGCGTGAAACAGTCGGTGTATGCGGCATATAAAGAAGTTACGGGGGAAAAAAAGTTAAACCCAGACCCAAAGGCTTCATTGCCAACGTAAACAAGCGCTACCAACTTTCCAGGTGAGTATAAGGCTTTATGTTTGCATGTAAACACCAAGGGCTACCAACTTTCAATGCGACTTTCGTGCTTTAATGTTTGCATTTTTTTGAATGTAGTAATGCAATTGACTGCGCAAATTTAGTAGGTTTTCGGTTTGGGTAGCGGTAAATTTCGATCCCAGTACTTAGAGTAGAATCAATCACACAATCACCTGTTTCAGCTTTGGGAAAATCGTAATATCCGCAGACACAAACATTTGATCTGTGTAGTGAGTTTTGGGTATTTGTGAAGTTCGGAAAAACTCAAACCTTAATAGACCAGATTTGGTTCTCTTACAATTTCAGCTGCCGCAAATTTCTTAGTACGTTGTCTATGCATATCCGCTGATAAAGTGCGTTTGGATGTCTACCAAACTTTTTAAATCGATTTTCTCTCCCAGCAAAATATCACGTGCGACTTCAGTAGCTCTAATCGCAAAGTAATTAACGTTTTGCACCTTGCTTTCCAACTGAACAGCAGCGCGCGAGTGGGAAGTGATTAAAAGTGGGAAAGTGAAAATTTCTCAATTAACGTCATTGCAAATTTAGCGACAATTCGCGTACAAGCTTACTCACAGTGTGGGTGCAGGGTCATGAGTTTGTGCTAATTCTGTATTTCGTATGTGACTGTGTATTCCTCAGCCATCATTAATACCTAGAGACCTTCCATGCACCCAATAAGGACCTGTCCACTTCTGCAATCCTTACCCTGGACCTAGCCTTGTAAAACTTGCTCCCACTCTCCACTTAAAATGCAGGAAGTGCTTGCTGAGTGGAGAGTGGCAATTCCTGTGTGAGGCACGGTCCCTGAGCGGTGTACCAGAGTCCATTTAAAATTTCATTTTGAAGATGCCTTTAGCTATAAAATGTAGCATTTTGGTGCGGCTATAGGAACGAAAGAAATAATAATAACAACAACAATAATAATAAAAAAAATTGAGCATGAGAAAAAAAAAAAGTTATGTTCCGCGCGAGTTTCGAACCCGGGTCCACCGCTCAAAAAGCCGTGCCTCTAACCACTAGGCCAAGGGGGAGGCGCAAAATTTTTCATTTTCCCTACCTCTTTACTGCTTCTCAGGCGAAATGTTGCATAAAATTGTGCTCCCGCGTCTCTGCAGTGGTGCTCTCATGGTAGGACTTATGTGGGACTGCAGTTCCCGCAGTTATATACAAACTGCATGCCTACGCTCACAGAGGGCACCACTTGCAGAGCTGCTCCGCCGTTCATAAATAAAGCAGATGAACCTCCAGAGACTCGAACCGCTGTATTCAGACCTTACCACCTGCAGAGTCACGCCTTTATCCACTCGGCCACGGGAGCTGCTGGTGAAATTTTGCTTTAAATCTGACTTTGATGAGTTTTGAACTTACGCAAAGACTTGACATAAAAAGCAAGCGCCGGCAGTGGGAATGGAACCGGGGTTACCGTGCTCCGCATGTCAGGCCGCTAACCGCTCGGCCATTGAGAGCACGATGGTAAGGTGGACTCAAGTGTTGCCCTTATCTTTTGTAAATGCTCAAGTTTTAAACAATTTCCCTCCTGCCCTAATCCAAAATATTTTGAAATGAGCCATTTTTGTTTGATGCTGGGCATCTGTAATTACTCTAGCGTAATTTTCGGTGACTTTGGAAAGTTCCCAATTCCAAGACTACCTTCCATTTTGCGATATTCAACCGGTCCTATGCTGCAGCATACTGTTAACACGTTTTTATTCATAACAGCCGCAATTTTGCAAATATTCGAAATCTAAGACCAGATCTGCATTCTAAACGACTTCAGCTTTCTATTGACACCCCAAGTGCTTCGATACGTTGCGAAATAAGAAAGTGGATTTTTCAGGCGACTGAAAATCCAAGGCTTTAGACTTGGTGTTTTGAAACCTATTAGCCCTCGTAACTGCCCAAAGGATAAAGGTAGAATCTTGAAACTTTTATCAGATGTAGCCCAGGTGCAGACGCTCCTATTGGTACCCAAAATGTTGAAAAAGGTGTCCAGGGAGCGGAGATATTGGTGGTTTTAGGTGGCAAAAACCGTCAATTTCGCCTTCAAAATCGGTCGAAAATTTACAACCATCGCCGATTTGGATGAAATTCACAAGGAACATACTTTTGGTTCTCAGGATCTCAGATCTGGTCTTCGTTTCCCGAAATTCCTATTTTTACGGCATTTATGCAGTTTCAAAAGTTACGACAACCTACTTTGACGGGCTGTCATTTCAGTAACAGAAGCGACAAGACCAAAATTTTAACTGATTCGTGACCTGGAGGGTCTATAAAATGCAACAGATGTAACAATTTTGAAATTTATATTTGAAAAAAAACTGTAAAAAAAATAAAACTTTCCCACTGACGTCTCGAACCCAGAACCCCGGACGCAGTAAGCTCGAACGCTAACCATTCAGCCAAACAAACGAGTAAGAAACGCGGTGCCGGCAAGGCAACACATGCAGCATTAACGGGCGTCTTTCTCCTCTTAATGCCTGCTGCTTTACACAGATGGCGTAAGCAGACACACACGTTTGTATTGCAAAGACGCCCGTGAGGGCTTGGACATTTGCCTTGCCTTATTATTACAATCAGCTAAAACGCGAGAGGCTTGTCAAACCTCAGGCACACTAAGCTCGAACTCTAACCATTCAGCCAAAGAAACGAGTAAGTTAACGCATGCAACATTAACGCCCGTCGTTGTCCTCCTAATGCCTGCTGCTTCACACAGATGGCGTACGCAGACACACCCACGCATTTGTATTGCCAAGACGCCCGCGTGTGCTCGGACATTTGCCTTGCCTTCTTGTTACAATGAGCCAAACGCGAGAGGCTTAACAAATTAGCAACGTGATAATTATGCTGTCAAAGATTGCGCAGGTTCGGAAACTGCACACGTAAAACTCTCACATTAAACGTTCTCGTGAATAGTACTGCAAGTATTTGCACAAGTCACACTTTTATACATGCTAATAACGAATGATGCCAGGGAAGTCCTACGACTGATGAAAGACTGCAACGCAGGCATAAATAACGAAGGTCGCCCGAAAACGTTGGTAGCTCTTGCAAACATAAAGCCTTAATGTTACCTGCAACGTTTACGTTGGCATTGAAGCCATCCATGTGCTTAACTTGCTTATTATGTGGGCGAACATGGACCATTTCACCGAGAGCAGCTCTTCGCATCGCCCAGCTGGTTTTCGCTTTACAAAAGGCCACTTCTTCACCGTATTATTACGGAAAACACCCGGTCTCCGGCATCTTGCAATCAATACTGCAGATGAACGCCAAGACTTACCGCTAGGCTGCGCTGCGAATTGCAGAAATCAGTCAGTTTTATCAAAGTGTACTTAGAGCGCAGCACTTTCGTGCCATTAGTAGATCTATCGAAAGTTCTTCTATTCGGAATAAAATTGTTTTTTTTTTTTTTTTAAATTAAAAAAGGGGGTGTAATTTCTATGGCTCTGGGGTATTTGTGTCTCAATTGTTTAGTTTTATTTTAATTTAGGCCGCTTTCTGTATATTTGGAGTCGTAGATGGTTTTCTGGCCACTTGTTTAACATATTTTGGTCTACTTTCTACGCATATTCATCGGCATTCTAATGCGTGCCTACTTCCGCCCTGTCTCATTTTTGAAAATTAAAATTCTTGTCAGTAGTAAAGCTGATTTGGTTCAAGCGTTATGTGCACTCCAAAATGCAGTTACTTCTTAAATTTTCCCTTGCGTTTACTTTATACGCTTATCGCAGTCAAGGGAGATCGACATCTGGCAAGTATAATCGGGAATATCAGTCTACTTGAGCATCCTTCTCGTCATTCCGAATAGCAGCAAGAACATCTGGACATCGATCGGCTTTGTCTAGTAAAATGTTCATGATGCTACGTTTATTCTTTGTTCAAATGAGGCGTTTCGGCATGCGAGGATATAATGGTAACAACAACAACAACAACAACAACAACAACAAGCAAAGAGGTTGTCACATTAACGGTAGGAGGCAGTATTTCGAGTCGCAAAGTGATCCAAATTCGCGCTTCTGTTCTCCAAGTGCTGCCACCTGCAATTACCCTGATGAAGTCGTTGATTTCTGCAGCGCAGCCTAGCGGTACGTCTTGGCTTTCAGCTCGAGTGTTGATTGCAAGATGGCTGCGTCTGGACGTTTTCCATTTCAATACAGTGAAAAGGTTGCTTTTTGTTACGCAAAAACCGGTTGAGCGATGCAACTTTTCACCGCGGATATATTACGAAGTGCCGCTTTGCGTGAAACAGTCGGTGTATGCGGCATATAAAGAAGTTACGGGGGAAAAAAAGTTAAACCCAGACCCAAAGGCTTCATTGCCAACGTAAACAAGCGCTACCAACTTTCCAGGTGAGTATAAGGCTTTATGTTTGCATGTAAACACCAAGGGCTACCAACTTTCAATGCGACTTTCGTGCTTTAATGTTTGCATTTTTTTGAATGTAGTAATGCAATTGACTGCGCAAATTTAGTAGGTTTTCGGTTTGGGTAGCGGTAAATTTCGATCCCAGTACTTAGAGTAGAATCAATCACACAATCACCTGTTTCAGCTTTGGGAAAATCGTAATATCCGCAGACACAAACATTTGATCTGTGTAGTGAGTTTTGGGTATTTGTGAAGTTCGGAAAAACTCAAACCTTAATAGACCAGATTTGGTTCTCTTACAATTTCAGCTGCCGCAAATTTCTTAGTACGTTGTCTATGCATATCCGCTGATAAAGTGCGTTTGGATGTCTACCAAACTTTTTAAATCGATTTTCTCTCCCAGCAAAATATCACGTGCGACTTCAGTAGCTCTAATCGCAAAGTAATTAACGTTTTGCACCTTGCTTTCCAACTGAACAGCAGCGCGCGAGTGGGAAGTGATTAAAAGTGGGAAAGTGAAAATTTCTCAATTAACGTCATTGCAAATTTAGCGACAATTCGCGTACAAGCTTACTCACAGTGTGGGTGCAGGGTCATGAGTTTGTGCTAATTCTGTATTTCGTATGTGACTGTGTATTCCTCAGCCATCATTAATACCTAGAGACCTTCCATGCACCCAATAAGGACCTGTCCACTTCTGCAATCCTTACCCTGGACCTAGCCTTGTAAAACTTGCTCCCACTCTCCACTTAAAATGCAGGAAGTGCTTGCTGAGTGGAGAGTGGCAATTCCTGTGTGAGGCACGGTCCCTGAGCGGTGTACCAGAGTCCATTTAAAATTTCATTTTGAAGATGCCTTTAGCTATAAAATGTAGCATTTTGGTGCGGCTATAGGAACGAAAGAAATAATAACAACAACAATAATAATAAAAAAAATTGAGCATGAGAAAAAAAAAAAGTTATGTTCCGCGCGAGTTTCGAACCCGGGTCCACCGCTCAAAAAGCCGTGCCTCTAACCACTAGGCCAAGGGGGAGGCGCAAAATTTTTCATTTTCCCTACCTCTTTACTGCTTCTCAGGCGAAATGTTGCATAAAATTGTGCTCCCGCGTCTCTGCAGTGGTGCTCTCATGGTAGGACTTATGTGGGACTGCAGTTCCCGCAGTTATATACAAACTGCATGCCTACGCTCACAGAGGGCACCACTTGCAGAGCTGCTCCGCCGTTCATAAATAAAGCAGATGAACCTCCAGAGACTCGAACCGCTGTATTCAGACCTTACCACCTGCAGAGTCACGCCTTTATCCACTCGGCCACGGGAGCTGCTGGTGAAATTTTGCTTTAAATCTGACTTTGATGAGTTTTGAACTTACGCAAAGACTTGACATAAAAAGCAAGCGCCGGCAGTGGGAATGGAACCGGGGTTACCGTGCTCCGCATGTCAGGCCGCTAACCGCTCGGCCATTGAGAGCACGATGGTAAGGTGGACTCAAGTGTTGCCCTTATCTTTTGTAAATGCTCAAGTTTTAAACAATTTCCCTCCTGCCCTAATCCAAAATATTTTGAAATGAGCCATTTTTGTTTGATGCTGGGCATCTGTAATTACTCTAGCGTAATTTTCGGTGACTTTGGAAAGTTCCCAATTCCAAGACTACCTTCCATTTTGCGATATTCAACCGGTCCTATGCTGCAGCATACTGTTAACACGTTTTTATTCATAACAGCCGCAATTTTGCAAATATTCGAAATCTAAGACCAGATCTGCATTCTAAACGACTTCAGCTTTCTATTGACACCCCAAGTGCTTCGATACGTTGCGAAATAAGAAAGTGGATTTTTCAGGCGACTGAAAATCCAAGGCTTTAGACTTGGTGTTTTGAAACCTATTAGCCCTCGTAACTGCCCAAAGGATAAAGGTAGAATCTTGAAACTTTTATCAGATGTAGCCCAGGTGCAGACGCTCCTATTGGTACCCAAAATGTTGAAAAAGGTGTCCAGGGAGCGGAGATATTGGTGGTTTTAGGTGGCAAAAACCGTCAATTTCGCCTTCAAAATCGGTCGAAAATTTACAACCATCGCCGATTTGGATGAAATTCACAAGGAACATACTTTTGGTTCTCAGGATCTCAGATCTGGTCTTCGTTTCCCGAAATTCCTATTTTTACGGCATTTATGCAGTTTCAAAAGTTACGACAACCTACTTTGACGGGCTGTCATTTCAGTAACAGAAGCGACAAGACCAAAATTTTAACTGATTCGTGACCTGGAGGGTCTATAAAATGCAACAGATGTAACAATTTTGAAATTTATATTTGAAAAAAAACTGTAAAAAAAATAAAACTTTCCCACTGACGTCTCGAACCCAGAACCCCGGACGCAGTAAGCTCGAACGCTAACCATTCAGCCAAACAAACGAGTAAGAAACGCGGTGCCGGCAAGGCAACACATGCAGCATTAACGGGCGTCTTTCTCCTCTTAATGCCTGCTGCTTTACACAGATGGCGTAAGCAGACACACACGTTTGTATTGCAAAGACGCCCGTGAGGGCTTGGACATTTGCCTTGCCTTATTATTACAATCAGCTAAAACGCGAGAGGCTTGTCAAACCTCAGGCACACTAAGCTCGAACTCTAACCATTCAGCCAAAGAAACGAGTAAGTTAACGCATGCAACATTAACGCCCGTCGTTGTCCTCCTAATGCCTGCTGCTTCACACAGATGGCGTACGCAGACACACCCACGCATTTGTATTGCCAAGACGCCCGCGTGTGCTCGGACATTTGCCTTGCCTTCTTGTTACAATGAGCCAAACGCGAGAGGCTTAACAAATTAGCAACGTGATAATTATGCTGTCAAAGATTGCGCAGGTTCGGAAACTGCACACGTAAAACTCTCACATTAAACGTTCTCGTGAATAGTACTGCAAGTATTTGCACAAGTCACACTTTTATACATGCTAATAACGAATGATGCCAGGGAAGTCCTACGACTGATGAAAGACTGCAACGCAGGCATAAATAACGAAGGTCGCCCGAAAACGTTGGTAGCTCTTGCAAACATAAAGCCTTAATGTTACCTGCAACGTTTACGTTGGCATTGAAGCCATCCATGTGCTTAACTTGCTTATTATGTGGGCGAACATGGACCATTTCACCGAGAGCAGCTCTTCGCATCGCCCAGCTGGTTTTCGCTTTACAAAAGGCCACTTCTTCACCGTATTATTACGGAAAACACCCGGTCTCCGGCATCTTGCAATCAATACTGCAGATGAACGCCAAGACTTACCGCTAGGCTGCGCTGCGAATTGCAGAAATCAGTCAGTTTTATCAAAGTGTACTTAGAGCGCAGCACTTTCGTGCCATTAGTAGATCTATCGAAAGTTCTTCTATTCGGAATAAAATTGTTTTTTTTTTTTTTTTTTTAATTAAAAAAGGGGGTGTAATTTCTATGGCTCTGGGGTATTTGTGTCTCAATTGTTTAGTTTTATTTTAATTTAGGCCGCTTTCTGTATATTTGGAGTCGTAGATGGTTTTCTGGCCACTTGTTTAACATATTTTGGTCTACTTTCTACGCATATTCATCGGCATTCTAATGCGTGCCTACTTCCGCCCTGTCTCATTTTTGAAAATTAAAATTCTTGTCAGTAGTAAAGCTGATTTGGTTCAAGCGTTATGTGCACTCCAAAATGCAGTTACTTCTTAAATTTTCCCTTGCGTTTACTTTATACGCTTATCGCAGTCAAGGGAGATCGACATCTGGCAAGTATAATCGGGAATATCAGTCTACTTGAGCATCCTTCTCGTCATTCCGAATAGCAGCAAGAACATCTGGACATCGATCGGCTTTGTCTAGTAAAATGTTCATGATGCTACGTTTATTCTTTGTTCAAATGAGGCGTTTCGGCATGCGAGGATATAATGGTAACAACAACAACAACAACAAGCAAAGAGGTTGTCACATTAACGGTAGGAGGCAGTATTACGACTACCTACTTTGACGGGCTGTCATTTCACTAACAGAAGCGGTAAGACCAAACATTTAACTGATTCGCGACCTGGAGGGTCTATAAAATACAACAGATGTAAACATTTTGAAATTTAAATTTGAAAATAACTGTAAAAAAAAAAAAAAGTAAAATTGCCAACTGACGTCTCGAACGCAGGACCTCGGGCACAGCAAGCTCGAACGCTAACCATTCAGCCAAATAAACGAGTAAGAAACATGCTGCCGGCAAGGCAACACATGCAATATTAACGAGCGTTGTTGTCCTCTTAATGCCTGCTGCTTTACACAGATGGCGTAAGCAGACGCACACGTTTGTATTGCAAAGACGCCCGTGTGTGCTTGGACATTTGCCTTGCCTTCTTATTACAATCAGCCAAACGCGAGAGGCTTAACAAACCCCAGGCACACTAAGTTCGAACGCTAACCATTCATCCAAAGAAACGAGTAAGAAACGTGCTGCCGGCAAGGCAACGCATGCAACTTTAAAGTCCGTCGTTGTCCTCTTAATGCCTGCTGCTTCACACAGATGGCGTAAGCAGACACACAGTTTTGTATTGTCAAGACGCCCGTGTGTGCTTGGACATTTGTCTTGCCTTCTTATTACAATCAGCCAAACGCGAGAGGCTTAACAAATTAGCAACGTGATAAAATTATGCTGTCAAAGATTGTGCAGGTTCAGAACTACATATGTAAAACTCTCACATCAAACATCCTCGTGAATAGTACTGCAAGTATTTGGATAAGTCAACCTTTTATACATTCTAATAACGAATGACGCCTTATATTGCCCGGAAAGTCCTAGAGCCTAAGTTGCACGACTGATGAAAGAGAGTGACGCAGGCATAAAACAACGATTGTCGCCCGTAAACGTTGGTAGCTCTTGCAAACATAAAGCATTAATCTCACCTGCAATGTTGGTAGTGTTTTTTTTTACGTTGGGATTGAAGCCATCCATGTGCTTTTCCCGTTAACTTCCTTATGTGGGCAAACACCGACCCTTTCACGCAAAGCAGCTCTACGTATTAGATCAACGGTGAAAAGACACATCACCCAGCTGGTTTTCGCTTTACAAAATGACACTTCTTCACTGTATTTTTATTATTATTTTGGAAAACTTCCGGTCACAGCCTTCTTGCAATCAATACTGCAGCTGAACGCCAAGACTTACAGCTAGGCTGCGCTGCGAATTGCAGCAAGAAGCGAGTTTTATCATGGTCTACTTAGAGCACTTTCGTGCCAATAGAGGGCAATCGCAGTGAGCAAAGTAGGTCTTGGGGATATCTATCGAAAGTTCTTCTTTTCGGAATGGATTTGTTTTCTGAAATATTTGGAATTAAAAAGGAACGTAATTTCTATGGCTCTGGGGTATTGTCTCTCAATTGCTTGGTTTTATTTTAATTTTAGCCGCTCTCTGTATATTTGAGGTCGTAGTGGGTTTTCCAGCCACTTGTTTAATATGTTTTTGTATACTTTCTGCACATATTTATCGGCATTATAATACGTGCCTCATATTTTGGGGCGGGGGGGAGGGGAACGTTCTTGTCAGTAGTAAAGCTGAATTGGTTCGAGCGTAATGTGCTTTCTAAAATACAGTTACCTCTTAAATTTTCTCTTAGGGTGACTTTATACGTTTACACGCTGAAGGTAGACCGATATCTGGCAAGTATAATCGGGAATATCAGTCAGTCTACCTGAGCATCTTTCTCGTCATTCTGGCTAGCAGCAGGAACATCTGGACATCAGCTTTATCTAGAAAATTGTTCATGATTCTATGTTTATTCTTTATTCAATTGTGAGAGTTAATATACAAGTGTGTTTAATGTTGCTCTCGGGGCGTTTTGACGTGCGAAGATAATTTAATAATAATAATAATAATAATAATAATAATAATAATAATAATAATAATAATAATAATAATAATAATAATAATTACAACAACAATAACAACAAATACCGCAATCAACGAGCCTATCACATTAACGGTAGAAGGGAGTATTTTGAGTTCCAAAGTGATCCGAATTCCCGCTTCTCGACTCCAAGTGCTGCGATCTGCAATTGCTCCTGATAAGCTCGTCGATTCCTGCAATCCGCAACGCAACCTATCGGTACATCTAGGTCTTCAGCTCCAGTGTTTACTGCAAAATGGCTGTGTGTGGAGGTTTTGCATGTAATGACTGGAGGAAGTAACACGTGTGCATCGAAGCAACATGCATAATCACCGCAGTGTGTTAATATTAGTACAGCAGTTTACATTAAATTAAAAATAGCTTATAACTTTTATGTATTTATTGTACATTTTATATATTAATAATTGAAATAACGGGTTGAACTGAGCAGACATTTTGTGAACCATTTCCAAAGGGGGAGAAATAAGCGCGTATGCTATGATCAGCATACACACGCTTGACATTGCATCTCGGTTTTCGTTAGAAGAGAAAACAAGGTATCTGCACACTTTAGACAAAGAGAAGTATAAAATTTATCAAGACATGAATTTAAGAGGTTAATGGGTAGGTATCGGAATTTTTAAGCACTTAACCTCAGGTTCGGTACAGTTAAATGCAGGCTAAGCGCCAAACCTGATAGGACAGACAGGCTTAAAGGGAGAGAATGTTTTGTAGCTCTACTCTAACCTTTTGTAACCCCCGCCTGTTGTCTGCAGTTCTATACCAACGTACTTTTATTCTGTCTTTAGTGCTTAGGAATTCCATGCCTAGTAACGGGATATTTCACAAGCAGATGCCGGAAGTTCCAGCATTTCCTGCTTAAAATGTAATAGGACTTTGATAGAGCTACGTTGCACAAATGTGATCACCGACGATATTTGAAGTTATATTTAATGTACACCAGAAATGCGGTACCGTGTATACCCATTCTAGTGATGAGAGCAAAAGTTCAATCATTCATCATATATCAGTGCATCGGCAGTTAATATCTCCGCTTCTGCCGCCAGAGACAGAATATTTACTGTTTTTAAAAGGAAGTAAAAATAAGATAAAAGGCTTAACAGGCTATATACAAAATTACAAAAACACTTTTTTTATTCATGTGCTGAAGTGAAAATACTCTAATTAAAGCTTTGCCATAAATATAATACAGATGCCAGTGGAGTTGTCCTATCGACTCCTTTCGTACAAACAGGATTAAAAAAGAGGAATAAAAGATATATTTGACAATTTTGTCTGTTAAATCTGGTAAATTTCAGTTTTTCTAATTGGAAAGTGTTGTTCTTCTCATCCACATGTGCGAATGACAAAAGTTGCTTATACGGATCGTTTTAGTGCATACTCACTTGTTTTAAATGTTGTTAAATTACTTTTTACAAGCAGTTATTAATAACAAAATTAAACATTTAAACTCCCATAAAATAAATCGTAATTTAGAAAAGTCCATCACGCAGGGGCTGGTAACTAAACGAATTTCTCAACTATTAGAATAACATTAAAAAATAACATAACACCCAAATTAGGCCTTATTAATTAATGAAACAAGTTATGACACCACTGTGTGGTATTAAGGGAACGAAAATCGAAGTCTTGCAGTCTATAAGTATCATAAAAGAGAAATCACATGTTTTAGAATTATTATTGTTATAGTTTATTGGTATTATTATTGAGATTAAATCACAAAAATGAATTATTTTATTAATATTAATTAAAAGAAACGTTGACCACTGAGAGGCAAAGCTATACTGTGTGAGTGTTTTTTAACACTTGTAAATGTAACTGTTCGTGAACTTAGCCATTGATATCATCTTTACATTCACTAAAATAGAGAAAAAACAAAAAAGTTTCGAATTACTTTGTGTATTTAAGAAGATGTTCATATATTTCAAATAAAACAAACAAATGGTACTATTTAAAAGCAATTACAATGTACTAAGCATATATACACAATCAACAATAAAATTTTATTTTCATCTATTTTCATTGGCTTTAAATTTAATTTAAATATTATTGTAGCAAAAACATATAACGCAAATTTTTTCTGAGTGCTATTACAGAGCTTTCTTACATACAAATATAATTCTAAAACATAATATTAGATTAATATTCACATTTACTCTCTTCACGACGATACTATTATTAATTATAAAAAACAAATGCATAGTTATAAATACAGTGTATATTCTGATTTCATTTTTCCTTTTATTTTAAAACAACATAGAGAAAATTAAACGCAAGGCGCCTTTTAAATTTCAGTTTTCAAGTATACCCCTACTCCTAATGGTCCACTTTCTCTAATTTTCCGATACTGATTTTGTATTCATTATATATTTGCCCTCAGGCTATAAAGTTCACTGCATTCAATCGAAGATCTAATCTATTTACGTAACTTTAACTTTAACGGAACACTTCTGTAATAACTTCAAGCAATCGGTCAATAACAACTTTACTTTATAATAGCAATGATCACTAAGACTGTAATAAATGATAAACTGACTTCCGTAATCTTTACAATGGCTTAAAGTGACTTGTACTTTACTATGTTAATGATGACGTATTTCTTTCACTGAACTGGCAGCAACAACTCGACGAAGGCAATAAGAGCGTGGTGAAGAGTACTGTAGTGTAGAGTGTGATGTCTTTCAACTACCCTCTTTTTCTGTGTAAACTTATTCTTTATACTCGATACAAAATAGTATCGTTCCTCCGCGAAATATATTTCCTCAAATATTCGGCAATCTTAACTTCCTATTGATTATCACCACACATCTTTTATATTGTGTGTCCGCTTCTTATTCCTTAGGTTTTTACAGTAGTGATTGGTTGAAATAATTCACCCTTGCTATATTTTGAACTTTCCAAAATTAAGGTTCTCAGCTAAAGTTTCTCTAGGAAGAATACACCGGCCATATATCAGCGGCATCCTTTGACTCTGACAGAAGCAGTTATACTATTGATTCCATATTGCTCGGTGTCTCCCTTAAAGGCAATAAAACCTATTAGCTGTCTTGATTCATCCCAGTTACTTTCTAAAATTAAATTCCCGCGTTTAATGTTTTCTTTTAAGACACCTGTTTTTGCAAGCGGCATTTCTTTTGAACCCTACCACGCACCGTTACCTGTCGAAAGCGCATTTCTTCCTGCGCCAAGTTAAATACAATAAAACATTTGCTATCTTGAGTCGTCAAAAACAATTTCTGGAGGATTTACAAAAGGGAAAAGGGGTCTAGCCTTAATAAAAGAGTACCCTCTTACGAAGTGAAACTATTGTCTTAAGTTACTGAATGTTGCTACGCGGATTTACCTATAGTAGTGACAGAAGTAGCGACATGTCCTGTTGTTATAAAATTCTGCCTTTATGGCAAAGTTACAGAATCGTAACCCTTTGTATAGAATATCGCTTATTGTACTATATATATATATATATATATATATATATATATATATATATATACACACTAACAATCACAATATTACATTATATTTATCATATTAATTACTATGCACTGAATGGCAATGTTAAAGAATTAATTATTATGTTAATGAATGGGAATTCTTGAGAGAAGAATCTTGTCCCAATGTATGTTTTCAGTCTGTGGTATGCCGTAATAGAGATCAGATGACTTCTCAAAGTTATTCAGACGTTCACGGTGCTTTATATACGAAGGGTTTCAGAAATGGTTTACAATACTGGTGTTTTACGAATACGGCACAATATATGGACAAGTTCATTTGTAGAGCGATGGACTGTAACTAGTACGCCATTCAGGCGCTAAATGGAGGTAATAAGAAGAATGTGTAGCGAAAGGGCAGCGTTCATTTGTTGTCAAGTAGAGAAAGTCATGGACAAGATGGAAGACGACTATCATGGATAAATATCGACTGCATATTTTTGTGGAAGAAAGGCGTTAAAACTGTAAACATTCATAGACATTCAACAGATGTATGTGGTCAAGAAGCTCCTGCACAGAAGACTGTTTGCAACCGAGTCAGTGGGTTCGCCAGCGGCAGGGAATCTGCACACAAGAATGTGCATTCTGGCCTGTCTACATCGCTCTCTCCCAGTAACATTGGAATTATGGCTGATAGACGCATAATGAAAAGTCAGAAGGCTTCGGTCGCGCCATCCTGCATATCATTATTCACGACGATTTGAATATAAACAAGATGTGCATGCATTGGGTTCCATGGAACTCGACATTAGCACAGAAGGACAAAAACGTGGAAGTCTGTCATCTGCTTCTGTAAATGCACAATGAAGATCCGACTTTTTGGAGAAACTGATGACTGGTAAGTAGTCATGGTATTACGTTTATTTCATGCAATGGAAACATCCAGGGAATCCCCGACCCACGAAATTTTATGCTGATCCTTCTGCGAGTAAGCAGGTGGTTACAGTATTTTGGGTATACTACTAATGGAAGGTGTACCAAGAGACTTTAGACGCAGGATTCAGCAACGGCGGAAGGGGAAGTGGTAGACAGAAATGTTCCTCCAACACGACAATGTCTGTACTCGCATGAACTGTACGATCACAAATTTGGGCCAACTGGGGTTCATTGTTGTGCTACCCAATATTCACCGGATCTCGCTCCGTCTGATTATGTCTTATTCAACAAAATAAAAGACCCGTTGCGAGGTAAAAAATTCATCAACAACGAGGAAATTCAGGCAACTATCCACGAGTGGTCACATAATTCTCCCAAACAGGTTTCGCAACGCCATAATGAAGTTACCAGGAAGATGGTAATGGTGCGTTGACGTTGGCGGGGAGTTTATTGACAGCCCCCATGTACATTGAACCAAGTTGCATTATAAATAAGAAACTAAAATACTATTGTAAATCATCTCCGAATACCCCTCGTAAAAACCGAGAAAATTGATATGGTTTTCATTTGAGGTAAATTTCGCACAATTAGAACAGCAGTGCGACTGTATTCTGAAATATATCCTGATCGTGCCACACCGCGGTTCGTCTTTTCTTGCACTGTGATAAGTCCAGTTGGAATTCCAGGTGTAGCATTGCCAGTCCAAATCACTTTGCAGTGCTCAAGATCATCATTTTGAACATCTCTATGACGTAGGTCGGTTACCGAAATATTTTGGCTATTCCTTGATATAAAGTATTGTTCATTTCCTACCTTCAACGACTTCGAATAACCCTCAAAAACATATTGGCGTCTTCAAACACACTGTTAAAAGGTTAACAGTAAAGCATGTCAATATATTTAAAATAACAAAGTTGATTTCATATATCCTATACACCTCTACCTGTGAAAAAGCTAAGAATATCACGTTAACTATATCCCTCATCAAGCTAAGTAGCTTTGTTTGATCTGAAGTGTTCTTTTCTATCAATTAAATGTTCGTGTTATTCACGTAGCCTATCTTAATATCTCATCCTAAATAGCAATAAGCATTTAAGTTAAAACTCCTTAATTTCTAAAAAATTAAATCGTAACAAAATAATTATTTGCATTAAGATATTGCTCTTTTGTAGTATTAATGTCTGTACTACAGACTGTGTGAATCACATGAACTACACTAGATAAACTTAAAATCCTAAGTATGGCTTCTTTCGGAAGGGAAGTAAAGCCGTGGGTTCCGTGTCGTACATTTACAGCACGATAAAGAGCCTCAAGCTTGAAAGAAGAGACCTCTGAGCAAAATTTATCGGCCGTTTCACGCGCTGATTTAAATGGGACGCTGATGACTTGAGATAATGAGCGTTCATAAATAAACCAAATCAACAACATCATTAGATAACGAAATTCTATGGCAACGTGGTTGATCTTAAAGCACAGCAACCGCGACAACGCATAAGCATTGAAATCAGCCGTGCCCAAAACGGAACTCAAACCTGTGTCTCTTAGTTTTCTTGAATAGTGTTTGACACTGTTTACTACTGAGGCACTACAGGCGATGAACATTGATGATACATGAAATGAAAGGATACATTTGGAAAGAATTTTTTTTAAAGGAAAGAAGCCATTCAGGAACTAAGTTTAGGGCACCTGCCCGCCATTTATGAGAACAGAGGAAAACCTGGAAAACCTTCAATCAGGGAGAACGATTCTAGCGAGAATCGAACTCCAGACCTCCCGATCACATCCGTAGCGGAATTTCATAGGTCTCTAGTAAATCACCATAATGGTTATGGGCGGTGATCACTGGAATAATAATAGTAATGGAATTAGGCTTTATTATATGTATAAATTATGCCTATCCAACCCCAAAAGCGACTTAAAAATGATAAACCTTTGTTTGAAGTTCAATTAATGTTTCCATGCATAATGGTTGCTCAGATAGAATTGAACAAGATAAATAGACGATCAAAAAAGGCCAAAAGTTTTCGTTCTGAATAAACAGCTACAGAATTCTCGTTTCATCCCATATTATTTTAAGAAAAAAAATTTTTTTTCCACATTTCGAAATGGAAAGATTTGAATACTGTGCGGTGATTAACTTTTTGTTAAACGTAATACTTTTTTTTTTTTTTTTTTTACAAAATATACGCCTATCGACCCGTTCCTTCCTCAATTAAACATGCATTCTATCTTATTCTTCCTACTTAGCGATATCCTCTAGGTCTATAATTTAGTACAGTTTTTTTATATCCGTTCCTCTTTCATTCTTAATATCTGCTGATATCATTTTTTTATTTTTAATAATTAATTAACTTTTTTCAAATTTCTTCATTTCTTTGTTTATCCAGAGGAGTAAATCCAGTTGTTACTTTTAAAAATCTCATCTGTGCAATAAAAAGTGTATAACCAGATGAAAAATATGTTGGGATTGTCAAATTTAAACCTGCCGCAAAAATTCGGAAACGGGCGTCCAAACACAGCAACAATTGAATTATTATTTTGCATAGTGCACGACATTTTTACAGAATTATCAACTGAAGATAAATGCATAGGCTGTAGGCATATCTTATCCAAAAGAATATATAGGTCTGAAAAAGTCTTCGACAGATGGCACGTAAACGGATTAATAGCTACAAATATACGAAGGTTTCAAATTTTTACCAAAAAAAAAAAAAAAAAAATTGGAAAAGAAAGAAACAAACTTTTTATTGTGAGTAGTTGGATGGTGAACACATTATTCAGAATAATGAGACAACTATTTTTTTCTTCGATACCGTATTACTAAGCAAGACTACAACGCGAAGCAATAGAAATCTAGAAACATTCTAACAACTTTAACAGGAAGGGAGAGACTCAAACTGAACAAAACCTGGCATCTGATATTTGAACATATAAAACAAGCTCAAACACATGCGAACCAATCAGTTATCAGAGCGGATATCCCCGACCACCGAGCACACATCCTCTGCTCCAGGCGAGTCAATTCCTTGCGAGCAGCCCATGTATAAATACGACACCTCTAGCTAGCGGGTGGGGAGGGAAGAGCGAGTTATACATATTTTATTGCTTTTCAAAATATTCCCCTTTAACATTTATACACTTTTGTATGCGTTCAAACCAATTCTGAAACATTTTTTCCCACTCTGAAGTTGTTATCTCAAAAACATGGTTTTTAAAGGCTTCAACAGCTTCTTGAAGAGATGAAAATTGTTGTCCACACATTTTGGCATTCGGGAACAAAAAGAAGTCGTTAAGCGATAAATCAGGTGAGTACGGGCAATGAGACATTAATTCGATGTTTTTCTCCTTCTAGAATTCAATTGCTTGACGTGCATGTATGAGCTTGCATTAATATGATGAAGAATGATGCGACGTTTTCAGTTCTTTTTCCTGATTTCGTCGATGACTTCTGGCAAAAAATTGTTGTACACCATTCAGCATTAACCTTTTTATAGCTTCGGTCAAATTATGCGGAATCCATCTTCAGCATGTATTGTTTGTAGCTAAATGTTCAAGCAAAATCGAACATACGTATGTTTTCGATATGTTTAAGGATGCCTCTATCACACTGTAAGCTACATGCCGATCTTTTTCAATCATGTTGTGAACATCATCGATGTTTTTTGGAATAACAGCCGATTTTGGTCGACCTTCACGAAATTCATCACTAACGGACGCACTACTACTACAAAATTCTGCAAACCAATTGCAAACAGTCTTTTCTGATGCTTCATTACCAAAAGTTGAACCAAGGGATTCTATGCATTGCTGTTGAGTAAGGCCTTTAATAAAATCGCAAAAAAATCATCCATCCAAAATCTTCACGTGAAATCTCCATTTTTTCACAAAATATTGTTTTTAACACTCACTGTAAACAAACTACTCGGTCAATTTCTAAGATGCAGCAGTTTCCATAATAACACATTTAATTTATTTCGAAAATAGTAATGACATATTTCAATAAAGGCACCTATTAGTCGTTTGTAACAAACCTAAACGGTAACCCTAGTACATTGGGCGCGAATTTCTTAAATTTTCTATAATCTTCTCACAAGAAAAACCCTCAAGTAAGAAAAAACCTTAACAAAATTTAGTTGCAGGTTATTTATTCAGTGGTGATATTCCTTTTTGTGGGAAATGCCGCAGATGCTCACCATTTAGTCACCCTTCACCTCCTTCTGCTACGCCAGTTTATATTGAGGAGATGTCTTAATTTATGTACGTAATGGCTGGATGTTTTATAGAAATAAATCCCGGTAATATATTGAGATTGGTTGAGCTGAAAGTGCGATGAAGATGCTACATGCATCAATCTTTGTACACTTGCACATCCTGGATATTTATACTGAAATGACAGACGACGATATACCTAATTATTTTGGTGCAGCTTCTCTCTTTAGGCTTCGAAGTGGACTTGTCTTCAGAGACCCCCTACTGTCGACTACAGAAAGACGAATATCACTATTTAATTCAGTGGTAAGTAAATTACCTATAACATATTTTAGTACGCTTTTGTTAGTTCGAAACCGGGGTTTGATGGCCTGCTGATTATTTTTAACGTTTTTATAGTCGCTTTGACTGCATTGGTCTTCTGTAGAGTATGTACTGAATAGTATAGGTGTAATCTGTAGGGATAAATAAAATAAAATTAATTTAATGATGTCGCAAATAAGTCCTTGGCGCCTTAACGCTATCTGGCATTCATTTCTCAGGGCGAGGAAAAAAAAAAAATAAATAAACCTTACTCAGACAGCTTGACTTGACCGGGTTTCAAATCCAGGACCTCCGGATTAGTAGTCGTAAACACTACACTGATTTTTGTTCTGAAATGCTCAAGAAATGCTTATTTTTGAATACCTTATAAAGTTAAATTAATAACAATAATAATAACAATGAGCGGTTACTGTTCAATCTTCAGGATCAATTCAATTAATCTTATGATTTATATTCTTATTCATCGAAATCTTGGAATATCCTTCATAAGAAAATATAATGAACTGAATGAAACGAAAATATGAATGCAAGTATTTAAGAAAGTTGGAGCAACTAAATAGAAAAGAAAGTTAAACAAATGTAAAGATAATTTATAAAAAAAACAAACTGAAACTTAAATAATTCTTTTATAAGACAAAAGAGTGTACAAATAACCAAGATGAAAGAAAAAGAAAAACTGAACATACATTTTTTTTTAATTTAAACATTTGTTGTGCTTTCTTTGAACATTTATGAATGATGTGAATACTCATATCATTTGGCAAAAGTGGTAGTTAGACTGGATTTAAACCGAGGAACTGATTAAGTCCCCTCCCACACTTTTGCAATTGACCTTGATTTTAGATCGAGTTACAGTTAACGATACGAATCGAACTGATCAACCTTGAGCTTCTGGATCCTGATTGTGCATGCAGAGAGATATACGTTTTGGCAATACACATTTTTATTTATTTATTCAATCTCCAAATGTAATCGAACCCTATTGCAACTTATGGATTATGGTTTTACACTATAAAAGAAATTATTAACAATATAATAACATGGAATAATGTAACACTAGTTACATATTTTTGTTTACAGTGTTTAATAACTGTTTAGAAGGATTTTTAACCTCTCTAAAACTATAGAGCAGCTATGTTTATCATGCATCAATTAGTGGTTGGATGTAATTTACATTACAATTTTGAAGATGTCCAATAAAAATTTATAACTTTTTACCTGGTGTAAGCCACAGTTGAAGAGTAGAAGAGACGCCGTTTCGTCAGATTTTTCACTTTTACACATAGAGTCATTGCGGTGTACAATATCAAATCTTTGAAAATGGATTTTTTTTTGATTGATTTAAAGGATGCTCTTTAACATCTCAGGTCATCAGCGTCCCATTCAACTCAGGGCGTGAAACGGCTAACAAATTTTGCTCAGAGGCCTCTCTTTCAGGCTTGAGGTTCTTTTTCGTGCCGTAAATGTACGACACGGGACCCACGGCTTTACTTCCCTTCCGCTTCCGAAGGAAGCCATACTTAGGATTTTTACGCCCGAAAAAAATCCATCGGTTCGGGCTGGGTTCGAACCCGCGATCTTGGTTTAGAATACAAGTATGGTAACCAATACACCACCAGGACCGACTTTGAAAATAGCTTTTAAATTCTCCATGGCCATTAAGAAACCGAGTCAAAACACTCGCGGTTTTGAAGAATTTTGCGTTCAATCGATGTAAGACAGTGAGGAAGAAATCCTTGGTTAACGCTCCTTTTGCACTATATATCTATGCTGCATTCCGATTGTTTATTATGTCCTTTTTAAGGGTGGCCCTTATGTATGTAATCGAGCAGGCTGTTTGCGAGATAAGATTTGACGCTGAGGAATGTTTTACAATAAAATTATCTCTTTCATTTCCGATGATTTCCGCATGTTCTTTGATCCAAGATAAGCCGTTGTTATTAATGCCTCCAGAAATATGTCTTCTTATTTGCGTTGGAAGAGGGTGATAATTATATTTATCATTGATAGAGTTCATTAAAGCTTGAGAGTTGCCCATATGTTGTTTATTTTTTCACATTCAGTGGTGAGCTATCATGAGGTATGGCTTTTCCTTTAACAACGTATATTTAGATTGTTTCTAAACTGGACAATAGTTTGTGGTTAAAACTTTTGATTACCTTTTGGATGAACATGACCCCTCATCATATGCATCCGTGTAGGACTGAAATCTTGTAGATAAAAGTTTTTCTGTCCTACACTTATGAAACACAAATATAACAGTTTCCTTTATGTATATAAACATAGTGTATTGCAAAAGTGCTAAGAACCACCTTAAATCTATTTCTTTTCATTTTAATTTTATTAAAATAAATAGATTTTTTTTTTTTTTTTTTTTTTTTTTTGCAGTATTCATGGCATCAAAACATAACTGTCTGCCGCGACCATTCGCATAGATATACTATTGATCGGTAATTGATATGGTGCCATGGATTCTGCCGCGCACCTCTACAGTGCCCCAAGGTGAAGTTCAGGGTGACAGTAAGTGGTATTGCTGGACTGGAATTATTTATTATCATTTCCAGAGAAGATTTTTTCTGTTACTCGAGGCTAATACTTTCGGCGACCTACAATGATTGCAGTTTGTGAAGGAAAAAAAGAAAGAATGAATAAAAAAAAAAACACGAAGGTCATTGAAGTCGTTAAAAATGATGGTCGCAGATAGAACTTAAACTTTTAACCTATAACCCAATTGCTGTTTAAGAGGATTCAAACACATGGGCTGGCATGGTAACGGAGATTGTTTCACAATCTTCAGTTTTGCCCCTATTGCACTATGTACATTTCTTTCAGCGGTACAGTGGAACATTAAAAACTCATTTAATGTTTAGTTATATTAATAAACTTCTATATTTTCCACCTGTTTCCTTTTTTATTTCGTAATTTATATTCTATCATTTTTCTTTCAAAAGTTTTAGTTCCCACTATAGTTATGCTGCCGTTCTTTTGCACTGCTTTATTATCATTTCAATATTTTTCGCTCATTTGTTTAATTAGTATTTGTTTTTTATTAATGCTGTTGCTTCCATCATTTACTCCACTCTTTCAGCTCCTATATACACAATGTACACCAAACCTGGACATACAGACACATTCTAAGGGGGAAAAAAGTGTATCCAAACATTATACAAAGCTACTTAACGCATGGGAAAGCACTGAGAATTGACAAGATGACATTCAATGCAAGCAACATGTTTTAGATAAACATAAGGTCAATTTCACTTCGTTTTTTTACTTACATCTCTTTCTTTTAACGCACTTAATGAACAAAAAGTGCTCAAAATAGCTACCATGAGCTCTAATTCAAACTTCCAAGGACTGTCTTACTCTCTCGTATATTCTTGGTGTCTGCTGTATTAGTTAATATCCAAGATGAATAAGGTAGCGAAAAGTTTCCACGTTGTCAATATGTACGAAATATACAGCGACCTTCAAATAATCTTCAAAGTTATTTGGGAACTACTGACCTAGAATGGCTCTAGCTGCACGAGAGTAACAAGCTGGTGCCCAATATGCACGAACCACTTATGCCGTATTAAGTTTAATGAAATTAAGTAAAAATAATACAATATTAGTATATAAGGTTATACTTAATTTTATGAGTAAACTTTTAAGAAATCAGAAACGTAGTAATTTTTACAAATGCAATAATTGTGTAGCATAGTTTCATACGATTATTATTTGGTATACCAGAAGCATAAAAGAAAACGAATTAAATAAAACTAATATTCAAGCACACCGAGAACATGACACTTTTTCCTTCGACGATTCGAAACACCCTCGTTTAGTTTCTATAGCGCTTCATTGTTCTTGAAAGCTTACAACTGTAGTCGGAATACACCAAGTTCAATAGACATTGGATGTATTGTAGACTTATTATTTTCGCCATCTCTTAGTGCTATAAGTATGGATCATTTGTTTATCACATTGTCAGTTGCTTTTCGGATGCTAAATGGCATAGTTCCTATTTCATAATTGGATCGCTATTTAATAACAACAATTTAATATATACTTTTCACACTCTTATCCTTTGTCAAGTAAGTAAGATTTGTTTATAATTTTGATTAATATAAACCTATCTAATGTCTCTGTTAAGATATTATGTATATTCCCCTGCTACTCTTGCAAACATTTCTGGAATATCTTTGTCTCAAGCCCCTACATACCTAGACCAAGAAAGCACCATTAGGAAAATAGCCGGATCATCGCCGCTCCCCTGGCGATATCATCATGTTGTGAAGGTCGCCTCTTGCACAACGCCAATGGTTTCTTGAACCGCGGAGGGAGCGCGTGCATGGAGAACTTTACCATAGATGCGTGGGATTCGAAGGCAATGCGGTAATCATGCAATGTGTGATGTAGGTGTAAGACTGTCGGAACACTTTTTGAATCCAAAGTAACATCAAGTAGACTTGGATGCATCCGGCATCGGCCATTTTGTTGTTGATTTGGTTTATTTATATACTCTTTAGCATGCCGAGAATGACATAACCTAAATTATATTTAAAGTAACATGCACATATTTTACTAATTCACTGTACTTTAAAATACCATGACGTTCTGCTTATATGTGAATTCCGCATTTCTCTCTCTCTCTTAGCCCTGGTGCTCTAGTGGTAACCATACTTGTCTCATAAATCCAAGATCGCGGGCTCAATTCCGGCCAGGATCGATGGATTTTTTCGGTCGTAAAATCAAGTATAGCGTCCTTGTTGTCACGTCTCTGCAATCTCTTTCTGTACATGTTTACCACTGATAGAGATCGAGTGCAGAAGCGAGATAATTATTTATTAATTAAGGCTCTTCAGATACTCTTAATAATATGAGAAACAAGAAATATTCGTAGTTATCGTGATGTACGAAAGCAACATGACAACGCTGCAGAATTTCCAGGTAAACGATGACGCTACACGCTTGGTGCGATTGGGCGATTGCAAAGGTTTGTCTAGCAATTTAAGTACTTACACAGTTCTGCTTTGAAAACTCGTTACAGAAATTACTTTATTTAACAGAGAATAGAAGTTCGTGGTATATACAGCATTAAATATCCTCACAGAGGCAACGAAATCTTCATAGATTTTCCGACACGTTACATACTCTAGACCCATGCACACTCACACATGTTGTCAAACCCGAAACAGTTCACAGCTAGTATATGCATATTCTTTGGATTTTAAACAGGCAGCAGAAACAATAAAATGAAAAATATGTTTCGACTAAAATTTTTGCAAAGTTCTTTCTAAATTTACATTTTTTGTATTAAAGAAAAAAGTGGAAATTACTCATTTCCATTGAGAATGACCTCTTGAAAACTATACAGTAGAATGCAGATTATTACTACAAAATAACAAGTATATTTGCAGAAAAAGTTGAAGTATATACTTATATACTCCAGGAACCAGGGGAAACAGGAGATAATTTTGCAGCATAATGTAACACTTTTAAAAATATATGTAAAATTGTGTAGTTATTTTTCTAGGGTTTTAAGTGTTTGCAACGTCCACAGTAGAATTCCACTTATAGTACTTGCTTACTCATGCTTTGCAAACAAATAGTAATTTTTAAGGTACAGTGAGTTAGTAAAACATGAGGACAATATTATGTGCATGTTACTCTAAATACAATGGAGGTTAACACTTTGGTAAATGCCACGCTCCGCCACTACTTCTTATCCATATGTACTATATGGATAAGAGATAAGTCATATCGTGGCAACTATTTCTTTTCTAGCGAACAAGGGACAACACGAAAAATCTAAGATATATGACTAAAAGTGTATTGGAATACATTTTCGAACAAAGACACCAGATGGTGTATGTGAGCAGATTTGCATGTCACAGCACGCCCCATAATTCAGTTGGTGGGAAACAGCGGTCAAGAGTGGAGGTCACGAAGAGTGAACAATAGTGGCGAGGAGGATTTCCTCCTGAAATCTTGCCAGATTGATGCGACATGTTTCGTAGCGAGTCCAGTTATGTATCTCACTTAATTGATGTGATATCCACTTGGGCACATTTTCCGTATGTTCATATCTCCCGTAAAATGATGCACATTGTTTTTGTCGGAATTCCTGTTTTTTCTAATTCCACAAGTGTCCAGCGCCTATAATCGCAAGTACTGTTCCACCAACAACCCTGTCCGCGGACACAGGAAGACCACTACGCGGTATATCAGTGTTAAACATTCTGTCCCATTTGAAGGCCTCTGTCTATCTCGCCATTGATCGGTAGGGCAGGGCACACACACCCATTGCTTCTTGTAGCTCTGTGTGGCATTCTCGTGCATTCCTGCCTCGGAGAAATGCTATTTTCACTCCTCGTGATCTCCATTTCTGGACACTGTCGTTCACCAACTGAAAGTCGGGGCGTGCTGGAGACTCGCGGCTCTGTTCACATATAGCATGTGGTGGCTTCTTTTTATACACTTTAATTGTATATCTTAGATTTATCGTATTGTCCTTGTTCGTGAGAGAGAGAGAGAGAGAGAGAGAGAGAGATATATAATTGCCATGACTTATGCCTTAAAACGTTTCGTTTGCAACGTTTGTGTGTTTTTTCTCACGAACAAATTTCAAAAAGAAGTTATTTATTTTAAGTTTATTGATACATTCTGTAGCTTCCACAATTCCTGTTGATACAATGTAGTAAAAACGGCGAAAAGGTAAAATATTCAGAGGTATCTTGTTTGTCTTTTGAATATTTCTTACTGATATCTCAACAGAAAATCAAGCCTTCTTATAAATTGCTGACGACCACTTCTTGAAATTTAATACGTATTTTTCATCCACCAAATGTACAGCGAATTTACTATTTGCATTTATTTTAAGTTCCGCTAATTTCCAGACTATTTACATTCTATCTACAGTTCTCTTTATTACTCCGAACACTCTATCACACATTTGGTGTAAATGATAGTGAACAGGGTAAAAAGGTTCTGTTTTTTGCAAATCGACCCACCAAAGCTAATTACGTTGTGTGGTTTTTACTCTTTACTTCAAACAGGAAATACCACAAGTTTCTTCTCCATTGTCACAAGGGATACTAATATCAACAATGTTTAATTTTCAGTTATACATACATTCTTACAGTGTGACTAACGGTCATCAGTTGGGAACAAAATAACAGATGTCAGGGACTTTAAGGCTGAACTCAAATTCCGTTTTTTTAAAGATTTTTTTTTTCCTTGTGTGCTTAATTCGAAACATTTATGTACAAGATTTCAGTTTCTGCATGTAGCTTTTTTGACCCAAAGTGGATTTAAGGTGTTTTTGCAATCAGCTACTCACATGCTCTCGGGGCAGCTCCGCAATGTGACCTAGACAGATTTTGTATTTCAACGTCCTTGTTAACTGCGCCCTGGAGATGAGTTTTGCCTAATGTTTGAAGCAATGATTATTATCACGAAAATGTATTAACTCATGCAATTGCAGACATAATAACACTGCAATGTTTACCATTCTCACTGTAGAGAGACAACGGGTTTAATTTTCTCCACTGCGCTACAGCTGCATTATCCTCTCCCGCCAGGGCAGCGGCCAATAATATTGGAGAGAAACGCGACATTGTCAGGAAATTGCGCGGTCGCAATATCAGTTTTACACTCCTTATGAAAGCTTGCGGTTAAAAAAAAAAAAAAAAGGTCCATTCTTGTTTTGTCTGCCTCCGCTTTCCTCGCCGTTATTCGTCACGCCCTTCAGCCGTCCTTCGCTCCGTAATTGTTCGAGAAAACGAGGAGGGAAGAAAAATATGTTGATTTGTATTGTCTTCTTGTTTTGTTTTTGTGCAGAAGGTGGGACCTCCTCCTCTGTTTTCTGTTCGTGCCCACTCTTCTCCGTTTTAGGCACAATCGTACATCTAAATGCAGTTTCGTCATTGCCCACATCATTACAGTTATAAGTCGTGTTTGATTTTAAATGATTATCATTTCAACCTAGCCATAGACATTATTGGCAGCTCTACTGACAATACAATGAAACTACAAACACCCATCTCCAGTTGTGTGCATCAGAAGTAATATGCCGCATTCCGAAACAAGTATCTGAAAAATGTGCAGGTAACGGGAACGATGCTCAAGTTTTTTTCATTTTCCGCTTGGAGTCAGTTGCCGTAGTTACAGCTGATATTTATGTGACATGAACTCTCATAGCTGATCAAAAATTCTAGGATGTCTTCATTTCAAGTTGTAGGTATAAATAAACGCAATATGGATAGTTTAAATAACAATGCATATGTCATATTGCGTAAATTGCAAGTGTACAAGTATTAGACCGAACTTATTTGAAATCTAGTGACCTGCCTCTGGAATAACGTGTATCTTTTCAAGTTATATTATGGGAATTTACGCAGACGTAGTGATAATGGAGTCTCAGAGGTTTAATTAGCATTTTCTCTACTTTTCTTGCCTAGTAACAGGTATCTCTGTCATCAACTGTTTACTGTTACACTTCACGTGTAAGCTTTTGTTTATCGCCTTTCTTATTGTTGCACGTGTGCTGTATGCTTGGTGAGTATTTCTTTCTCTAACAGAAAAATGACAACTAAAACCTCACATATAAAAATTACGCTGGATTAATTAATAATTCCGCACCACCTAAATCACATTTGAAGCATATGATTTATTGAATTGAAAATTTCTATGTGGAAATGGCCATTCATAAAAGATATCGAAAAATATATATTTCTGATTTAAACGGAAGTGATTGTACGATGCTGATTTTCATTGGAACACATTTTTACATTTTTGAGCAATGTTCATTATGAGCTCTTCAAAAGGAACCAAAACTAGATATTTCTGTACAAATTAGAGTTGCTACACTAAGAGAACCAAAAATAGGCACGTGAAAATAAAACGCTCCTGTTTATTGTGTTTTAGCAATAAAAGTAATGTAAAATAATATCGTCCTTTGTTTGAGTGGAAGGAAATAATTATAAATTTAATTTTGGTTGTCTGTGGAGACAGACAACTATCTTATCGAGCGGCGTTAATTTACTTAATAATATGCACTCGATCGGAATCGAAATCCACACACTCAAATGGTGGGGAAAATGCAACTTATGAGAATATTTTATATTCTTCTTTGTGTGAAAGAAAGACTAAACGCTTGTACAAAAAGTAGTAGAAGCTTTTAGAATTAAATAAATCAAAGTTCCGTGATAAAAATCATTAAATCCTTATAAAGTTCAACCTTTTATCAACAGAAACAACTGCCAATGATCAACAATAGATGGAGAGCCACACGCAGCATCCACAGTAACTTAACTCATTACTTTGTTTATTTATCCTGGTAAGAGTTAAGGTTATGGGGCCTGCTCTTCCACCCTATCAGGCGAAGAACCAGTAAAAACACAAGAGAACAATATACATAGTTATATAAAATACATGAAAAGCCAAATTAATAATGCATTTGAATGTTGCATGCATCTAAATATTACATATATTAACATAGTTAGAAAGTTGATAAAGTTAATATTACAATTCCATATCTGAATAATTCTTCTCGAATACAGGGGGGGGGGAGGAGGAGGAGAAAAGGAGGAAGAAAAATAAGAAGGGATATACTACAGTTGAGATGACAATTTAATCTATGTTTAAATTGCTTCAGTGTACCACAAGCTCTAACTTTAAGAGGAAGGGAGTTCCAGATCCAGGGAACTGACACGCTGAATGAGGTTGAGCAGAAATGTGTTCGATGACGAGGGATAGACAGTAAGGTCATATTCCAGGTCCGAGATAGGGACAGATATGCGAAGAGACGGTCTCATTTTATCATAAAATGGATAAAGAGATTAAGAGGAGAGTAGTACAAGCTTGTAAACCTTCTGATCTCTAAAGTTCTCATTGCAAGATACATCTCTAAACAATAAACTGAGACTCGAGGCACTCAACTCGTGTGTCTTCCTGGTGCTGATATATGGTTGTCAAACTTGGTCTCTTACCGACAGACAGCAGCAGAGCATAGCAACATGTCAAAGGAAAATAGAGAGAAAGATCCTAGGTATGACACTGAGAGACAAGATCTCCAACATTAGACTGCAGAAAACCAGAGAATCAGAAAGCATCATAGACAGAGCTACAGTGATAAAATGGAAATGGGGCGGACACGTGGCGAGACAACTGCAATACAGATAGGCGCAATTAACCACCATACGCAGGACAGAAGACTCCGGGACGACTGGAAAGAAGAAGGTCCGACACATTCAAGGAGCGTCTCGGATTTCAATGGTCAAGCATTGTCCGCAATAGAAGTATGTGGAATGAAAAGTGGCAAGGCCTCATAAAAAACAAGCAGCTATGAAACAGTATAGTTTTTTCAGTAGAATCCCTTACTTATGTGAAATAGCCCCACCACGTGAGTCACAAAATGAGCTTTTCCCTGTAGCAGGAGGCCCTGACCTTTACGGAACATAATGGGCTCTTTCATTCATTCATTCATTCATTCATTCATTCATTCGAAGAGAGGTGGTAGATATTTTGAGGGGTGGAGATCGGAGGATTTTGAACAGAAGTGTAAGGCACTGGAGAGTCCTATATCCTTTTAGAGGTAGCCATGGCTGCTGATTGCGTAGGGGTATCATATGATCAAATTTACGAGTGTTGAAATCGAAACGAACACAGACATTATGAACGCGTTGAATCTTTCGATCTGCCCAGTATTAAGATTAGAGGATACTTGAACAATTTACTTCGAAATCTCATACACCTTCAACCACAAAATTGTTTTAGATTCAGTCAACCAATAGCTACAGGGAAATTACATCTTTTTCCAACAAGATGGAGCTTCGGCCCTCTATGGACAGAATAACGAGGATCACATAGAATGACCGGCAACTTCCGCAGGTTTGTTGCCTTTGGATATATATAGTGGGCTCATTTAAAGTCAAAAGGGCCCAACTTTTTATGTAGTCTGGAATATCGAACAATAAAAATGGTGCCAGATATTCCTAAAATCTGGTTAGCTATTTCTTTAATGATTTCTGCGATTGACAGACATATTGCCAAGCATCTAAGGGCTGCCAATTCTAACACAGAATTCAGACTTTTCTGATATTATTCAAAAGAAAATTATTTTTTTTTCCAGCATTGGATACCAGATTTATCATGGAAATTTGTTCTTGTTAGGACGGTTACCATGCTGACCATTGCTTAGTTAGCAAGTTATGTTGGTTATTTTAATGGGAAGGAGCGTATTATTTTAATTATTTGACACTTTTTTGTTTTCTTGGGGTAGCAACTATAATTTGTACAGAAGTATCTAGTGTGGATACCAATTAGAAAATGTAAACATAGGTGTATTCCATTTATTCCATTTAAAATGAAAAACAGCTTAACCTTCGGTTAAACCGATAAACAGTAAAAAAAAAAAAATTGATAATATTTTTGAATTCGCAAATCGAGTTGCATTCAATGAACCACATGCTTTTAAAGTTATTAGGTTGCTCCTGTATAATGTTTATTAATGGAAGACACGTATTATCAACTTTGAGTAATAAAGGCAACGTTGCAGGACTAATTTTGCTATTACCAATTTAGCGAACAAACATGTTTTTACTACGGTGGTTGCGATATTAATGCGGTGGAATGCAGCGCTAAAATGAAAACCCTGGAAATATGGAAGAGCAATGTAGTTTTTTATAGCTTGCTTACGGAAAGTCGCACCAACAAACGCCTTAAAATACATATTTCATTATGCAAGACATAAAGTCTATCTAGGAATGTTTCCTTAAATTTTTATTTACGAGTACATTGAGATTTCTGCGGTTACCAAGCAACACGTTGTATTTCAAGAAGGTATTGCCACCTATTTAAAAAAGAAAAGAAAAGAGAGAGAAAAGGTCCAATTCAATTGACCACTGGAAAGTTATGCGGTCTATTTTCCAGACAAGCGATTTCTAATTTAGTGTTACATAATGTAGAGAAGTAAACTGAGTACATTTGAGGACATTTACGAAAGTGACATTTGTGTAATTTAGTACATTCTCTTACAAACATTTGACATATGAATATCATTTTGATTCATAATTATTTTTTTTTACCAAATGCTAACAAATATATTATAGATAATGATTTTAACTGTAAAGCCTTCATTGATGTTCAAGGTATTTTAAATAGTAAATTTTCTCAGTTTAATAAATATAAATAATTTAACCTTAATTTTTATATTAAATGTATTAACTTATTTTAAATTGATGTCATTACTAATAAGAACATTTAAAAAAGTTGATACAAAATTATCACATTAGCGCTGTAGTGTTCCAGAGTAAGATATTCCTCCTCAAACCTCACAACTTTCTTACACTTTCGAAACAGACTTCAGTCTATTTTCATTATCATTCTTTTGATAGCCGAGGGGAGCCAAATTTGTTAAGGAACTGAGAGGTTTGGAGACGTCTTATACAAAAAGATCTAAATTTGTTTTATAGCTCTCCAATGAATTAAATTGAATTGAAAAAAGAATGCAAATAGAGTTATTTAAGCTTTAGTTTCTATACAGCATTTATAATTTAAATAAAAACTTTCTGGAATCCTATTCTGTTTTTACTTTCTTCTATGTTTAAAAACAAAACGTTTAACCGGATGCAGCTAACAATTACTAAGCCACATGCAAATAAACAGCTTACTTGCAGCTGTCTTTGAGAGCTGAGCTCTAACAATTGAAACATTTCAGAGAAACTTATTTAAGTACTTTCTGAATTTAAATAGTATGAATAGTTTGGGTTTAAATGTTTTAATTATGTTGATATATATACATATTTAATTAGGTTGTATGTATTTAATTAGATTTAAATGTACTTGTTTGAACTGTATGAAATTAGATTGACATGCATTTAATTCGATTTTTAATAGTGTTTAACGCCCGTTTTAACTACTGAGGCACCACAGGCGGTGGACACTGATGATACATGAAATGAAATGATAAATTTGGAAAGGAGTATTTTTTTTAAGGAAGGAAACGTTCCAGACCTAAGTTTAGGGTACCTTCCCGGCATTTGCCATTTTATGAGGACTGAAGAAAACCTAAAAAAATCTCAATCAGGGAGGACGGTCCTGGCGAGATTCGAACTCCAGACCGCACACTCACGAGTTCGCGCCTTAACGACCTTGGCCACTCTTGGCGGTTTTCATGTAATTAGATAGAAACATATTTAATTATTTGATATGTATTTAATTATATTGAAATATATTTAATTATTTGATATGTATTTAATTATATTGAAATATATTTAATTATTTGATATGTATTTAACTATATTGAAATATATTTAATTATTTTGAAGTGCATTAAATTATTTTGGCAGGAATTCAACTATATTGAAATGCGTTTATTTAGGTTGCAACGAAATTTAATAGATTGAAATATATTTAAAAAGATTGATATGCCTTTTGTTAGCTATATTAGGTTGCCGTATATTTAATCCAATTGACATGTATTTTATTAGGTGAAAATGTATTTAATTATGTTGAAATGTATTTAATTAGATTGGTATATATTTAACTATGTTGAAATATATTTAAATATTTTGAAATGTACTAAATTATGTTGACAGGAATTAAATTATATTGAAATGCGTTTAGTTAGATTTGCAACGAAATTTAATTAGGTCGAAATATATTTAAAAAGATTGAAAATGTGTTTTATTAAATTGGCAAATATATTAAGGTATTTTATTGGGTTGACATGTATTTTCTTAGGTAAAAGTGTATTTAATTATGTTGAAATGTATTTCATTGGAATGAAATGCATTTAAATAGGCTGACAGATATTTAATTAGGTTGAAATGTCTTTATGCTTAATAATTATGTTGGCATGTACATAATTAGGTTCACATTATTTTATCATATTGACACGTATAATTGTAAGTGTAAGCTGTAAGTATTGCAGTTTAACTATTTTTCTACTACCGCCGGCTGTAAGTCTAATTGCAGATTGAATAAATACATGCACAAGCTTCTGATATACATAAATATTTATATTTTCTTATTTAGTCATCTATCTTTCTAAAAGATAATGCTTGAAGTTTGAGGATAAACTAATTTGTAAAAATTGCAGTGCGGCCATTCTTCTTTTAAGGAAGTATTTCATTGTTTTTCTAAAAGTGTTATTTTTACCTGTGTTCTTAAATACTCATGCACTTCTCCCAGCAATGCTATAACATTACTACGAGTTGCTACAGAGTTAGTCCATCATCTGTCAACCAATGACCTGATGAAATTTTCTTCCCTCTGCGGTTTTATTTTTTATTCAATTTTTAGGAACAGCCTGAAGTGTAGAACTGTAAAGTACTCAAGTCGTTTTAGAGTTCAAAACCTGCTTAATCAACAACAGTCATTGCAACATACGATTTGTGTCTTGAAGTGTTATCCTCAAGAAAAAACACACGTAGCTTCAATATTCCTCAACGTTTCTCCTTGTTTGCAGCTTAAGATTTTGAAATCTTATAGTAGCATAATAATTACCTGTTGTTCTGGCTGTTCTCTGAAATTATCCAACCAAAATAATACCAGAGAGAGAGAGAGAGAGAGAGAGAGAGAGAGATATGTTGTATGATCTGCTGATATGTGCACATGAATATTTAGGAGGAACAGTTCTCTTATTATTCCATTCTTTATTTTGTATTTTGATTCGGGATCATATAGGTGAACTCATATTTCAGATCTGTCAGACATGTTTTGTTCGCCAAAAAAGGCCGTGAATCCGTATATCGTAGCTTATAAATATTGACTCTTAGCTGCTTATGAGCAGGTATCATCTTGCAGTTAATTATTTCATCTCCAACTCTTTATTACTTATACTATGATTTATGATATGATATACCCTTTTCCTCTACTATATAGCCCGTAGGTTTTGCAACACTAATTCATGCAATTTGTTTATGTTTTCTTCTGCTGTGACAAACTCCACCGCTATGCTCACATTAAGAGCCACAAACTATCTTGAACATAGCGTATTCCCCCAAGTTGCTAATAACATCTGATGAATTATAGGGGGGGGGATTTCATTTGTTGGTATATTAATCACAGTGCTTTGCTTGTTACGCTCCCTATTTCTAATGAACAGTCAGTACTTCTTATCATTTCAAGAGCTGCTATGTTGTAATCAAACAATGTATGCATTTGAAACTGCGCAGGCGTAATTCTTGTGACATAATATAAAGTTTTTAGCTAAACTATCATCTATTCGCTGTCTCCTCATTGGCTGCAGGATGACTTACCTTGATGTTACGCGCAGTAGTCCCTAAAGGAAATTTTAGTTTAAGCTTTAATAAGGGCTAGCTTCCATTGAGGAAACCATATTAGTGAATATCGTAATAATGTTGAAAGATACCACTAATTATGAATAATTTATGATGCATTTTAATTGCTAGTTATTTTTGCACATGTTAACCTCTGTATAGTGCAATCAATTTCAATGCAAATGGCGCCGTGGCGGAAGCATGTTCTGGTTATGCTACTATTGTAAAACACCCTCAAGGAAATTCGTTGAAAAGTGGCAACATTGTTATCGTACAAACTTTTTATTAATGAAGTTTGTGAATAGCAATCAGAGCTAACAATTAAATACATTGCATCAGCAGCTTGTAACACAAATAATGCTACTTAACTAATCGTAGTAATGCAACGCGGAGTGATACATTCGTGTTTGTAGAAGTAATGGGAAAAGCGGAATAGGAATGAGTAGGGGGTGGAAGAGCATAGGAATAAAACCTCCTGATTATTTAGTTGATCAATTAAACACTACTACCACTACCACTACCAGTACTACTACTACCACTACTAATAGACTTAATTTTTAAACAAGTAACATTGCATTAAATCTTTTTTTCTCTAACTGGGCTCATTTGATCACTCACTAATTTTAATCTGTATGAGAGAATTCATCTCTCATACAGATCAGATAATGTTGTACTTGAATGGGAAACTGTAACTAATTGATTAAAGCATTAGTGGTCTTAAAAGTGAGGGGGGAAAAGCTTCACTTTATGTAGATCTCGATAAACGGGCAAGAGTGAAAGTTTCTCTCACACTATGTAAAGAAATGATTCAGCGGTATCGGTTTTAGGGAAGGAGTTAGTGATGGTATAATGAGCAGGGCCACTGAAATGAAAAGTTCACTGTTTGCTAAGTGACGCAAGGAAAAAAGATTGAATTTCTCGGTTCAGTGAGAAGAAAGTATTTGACAGAACAAAGATCTAAGCACATTTCACTTTCATTTCTCATGACACCTGTTGACTGGTAATTCTAATCTTCTGATAACATAAAAATAATTCTGTGATAAGGAAGCACAAAATTATGATGTAATATATTACAAGTGTATGAACTTATAATTTGTAGTTATTAGTAGAGTTCTGTTTCACAAGGATTTCCGCTACATTTTACTTTATAACTCCATTTTTACAAGTGTACAAGTGAATTTCCATTGTTTTACTCCACGGAAGTATTAGTATTATATGTAACCTTGTAGCTTGTATAAATTTCTCTACAAGTAGGAATGTTGGTAACCTCAACTACTATATACCTCAGCTTTAATATATTTTTAATGATTTTTGGAATTATTTGATATAAATATACGAAGTATTGGTGAAAAAGATGATGATGATGAGGAGGAGGAGGAGGAGGAGGAGGAGAGTAGGAATGTGTATATAGAAAGAATAATTCAAATTGAATGTACTGAAAACGTTAGTTTAAGTGCAATAGTGCACTTCAAGTACAGCTTGTGATTGATAGTGGCCTTTCCTGTTTAAAATGCAAACTTCACTCTGCATCCTAGTTGTTTTAAGGCTCTTACTATATGCTGGGAAAATAATTTCTTTCCACTCTCTGTTTCCTATAAAATAATCTTTTTGATACCTTTTTCCCAATTTTTTGCTTATATTAAAAATGTGGTCTTCAAGCAATATAAATACATTTATACAAATATAAACAATCTAAATGACTAATAAAATAAATGACCGAGCGCCATTGACAAGTTTGCTTTTCTGTCATTTCTCGACGCTTGAAATTGATGCTGTTGCGACTGACGTCTCATAGTGAACTATTACGCTTGAATATTGATAAATTCATAATAAAGTTTTTGGATTATCATGATTTCTGAGAAAAAATGAAGACATATTTATCAGAAATGACAATAATACGCTCTGTAAATTAAAAAATACGAATTTAATACTAAGGAGTGAACATAACCTAATTCAAGTTACGGTGATATGTGGCTTTCAACTGTTTTTTTCCATATTGCTCTTACATTACACAATTTGTAATTAATACTTTACAAATGTTGTAAATTCTTTCATAGAACAGAAAGTTACTAGTCCATACGTAACAAGGACCTGTGCAAATATATTTGTAATTTCGTGCAATTGGGCACTGTAGCTAAAATCCCCACGTATTCTTTTATGGTGGCAAAGGTGCACAACTTATTCAAATGACTTTAGAAATTCCAAGTTTATGCTTTTTCACTACTGTGAAATATTAAAAACACTGAAACATCTTCAACCGAATAATAATTAATACTGATATTAAAACTATAATACCCAATGGAGTGGTTGTTTCTTCTTCTATGCTAGACAATTCTTGTATGGTAATGTACGTTTCATCATGATGAAACTTTGGCTCCCTACTAGGAATATGAATTCAAATCATAACAGGATTAATTTTAGCTCTACATTACTACAAGACAATGAATGCAGAATATTTTTAACAACTCTAGGTGGTATTTCTGCAGTGAAACTTGCTTATGGTTAATGGTTTATATTATTTGGTGATTTTACAGAAACCAATGATATCATTTTACGACTTTTTCTTTCTGCCCATCCCCTCTTCCCGCTTTCAATTTTTGGGTAATAAGTATCATATAGTTAACTGCTGTAAAGTGCGAAAAACACAATATACGGTTTTGGGAGTTCCGAAATTTACGGTAATTAGACCAGTTAACTAGTCTCTCTTGAGCTTCATAACCTCTCTATATCTCTTTGTGTCCTGATGGTCTTGTGGTAACCATACTTGTCTCGCACACCCAAGATCGCGGGTTCAAAAATATAGGGTGAATTTTTGGGTGTAAAAATCCTAATTATGGCCTCTTTCGGAAGAGAAGTAAAGCGTGGATCCCGTAAATTTTCATTACATAAAAGAACCTCAAGCCTGAAAGGAGAGGCCTCTGAGCAAAATTTATCAGCCATTTCACGCTCTGAATTGAATGGGACACTAAAAACTTGAGATATTAAATGTCTGTAAATAAACCAAACCTACCTACTTTTTGTACCCCGGTAATTTTCGGAAATGTGAGATTTTCTCAGCTATGTGTTCCACAGGGATTTAGAAGAAAAAGTAAAAGAATATTAACGCACAAAAATTTTTGACCGTCATTCAGAAACTACCAATGAAGAAGAAAACTTTATAGTAAAAACCAGATTTTTACGCTTAATGTTGTATTGTAATTTTAATGACAAACGCTGCAATTTTATATTTATTTTGAAAAGAAAAAGTGACTTTTCATTGCGGTTAACGTTTTAATTCACTAATGTGTAACTTCCACGTTTAACAGCTGACTGTTAAACACGCTTGCTGCGGCAATAGAAGCGACATTGGATGATTCAATGGGAAGTAAAGCCCAGCAACAACGTCAAAGGCACTGACGAAAATGGTGCATACTAGATTTTCTTTTATGGTTCTTTGGCTGTGTATTGAAGTTAGCAAGACTGAAATACATGGCAGATTGCTCAAATTAGTAGGAAAATATCTTTAGATAGAACAACAATATATCTAAATGAACTGAACAATTTTGGTAATTATTATAAAGAAATTATTTTATACTAAAACGTAAAAGGTATCAATGAATGTGGAAACTCTGCAATTTTATTAATTTTTTTTAATAGTGTTTAACGCCAGTTTTAACTATTGAGCCATCACAGACGATGGGTACTGATGATATGTGAAAGAAAATGATAAACTGGGAAAGAATTTTTTATAAAGGAAGTAAGCATTTCAGATTTAAGTTTTGGGTACTTCTTTGGCATTTTCCATTTATGAGTACTGAGGAAAACCTGGAAAAAAAACCTCAATCAGGTAGGACGGTCCTGGTAGGGATCGAATCCCGGACCTCCGTTCAAGAATTCGCGCCTTAAAGACCTCGGCCAACTCTTTATTCAGTACTTGTTCGACATGCCAAGCGTATTGTTCCTGCCATCGAAACCATAGGTTTCAACTTGCTGCATCTTGTGTGTTTACTTTACTTATGTCAAAATATTGGATACCATTATGAGAGCATTTTATCACTCAAAGGCAAAATTTCTTCCTTGTGTAGGGATAGCACGTCAATGTGAAGCAACAATGACTTTTTTTTTTGAGTAAGGGAAAGCTGGCATTCTTCTAAATATGGCCTCAAGATGTCACCAGTTGCTAGCTACTATTTGACCAATTCAGAGATGTGCATACTTCCCTTTTATACTCTTCGCTTTTACAAATTTATAGACTGTTTACAGAAAATGGGAAACAATGTTCAATTTTGTTCCTGGACCTCCTCAGAATTTAACATTGTTGTATAGAGCAGAAACTTCAACCGCTGTTATATTTTCCTTAAAACTTTCTGAAACAGTTTCATTAAATAATAGCAAGTAATAAAGGCACTGTTTATTTGTTTCATATTGAAACAAATTCTACAGCAAAACTAACCAAAGGGAGCTAATTAGGGGACCGAAGTATTGTTGGGGTGTCTTAAACCGAACATATTGTAATGTTCATCTAATTTTGTTTCATTTAAACAGCTTCACAGCTCTCCAGTGTAACTTTTTAAATGGAATATGAATAGAAAATCACCAGTAATTTTAGTTTTTCTTCAACATATTTTGATTTAAATAAAATGCCTCTAATTTTACTTTACATTTACTTTATTCCAAAACAAATGTTGATTTTTAGAGACTCTCAGTGCAGTTTAAAATTACTGGCGAGAGCAAAAATGACAGCTCCGATGCGGACATTAAAATAAGTGATAAAAATGACTTGGGAAGAGTTTTCACTGGCAATAAAGGGCGATTTTTATCTACTCAAGGAAGCGAACTCATCTCAAAAATACATCTGTGATGGACCACGTTGATGGTGCGAGACTTATTTATTTTCTTTTTCATGCTCAAGTACAAGTGTCATGCAGAAAGTCATAATGAGCAATTTTTTATAGATCAGATTAATTAATTTTTGGTAAAACAAATGCACCCGTTATTGTTAGACTTTTGTTTTCACATATCTTCATTTATTGGGATATGTTTTTTCCCAGCGTTGCGGGAGCTTGATAGAGCTCCGTTCCAGTACTGCGAAAATGCTGACGCATTGTTTTTGTGATGTCCTCCATCGGTTCGTAGCACTGTTTCGGGTGCATAATAATGAAACAACGTTCATTCATCAGGTAAAAAGTATTTTCCTTCAATTCCATACCTCTAAAGAAGCTCCTGAGCGAAGGTTATTCTCTGAGTTTTTGTTGTGTCTGCAATCACACATTTTTCGATTTCTGAATTCTTGGTTATCTGCTGAACTGTACTGTGCCATATTCCAAGTTTTGCAGCAATTTCACTGTTGGTCTTTCTTAATGTTCTCATCTACGACTTATCATTTTTGGAGGTCAAAATTCGTATTGTCCAATTTTGGCTTTTGTGGAAATTTCTGCGTCGAGGTTCTCTAGGCTATTTAAAGGCATGGAGAGCATCGAAATTAATTTTTTTTTCCGGACAGCCCCAAATAGACCAATTATTGGAATTGCTGCGGTTCATTTCTATGCAATTATAAACCAGATTCTTATTTTGCAAACTTTTGTAATGCAGAGAACGAGTTCTACATGCATTGTACTTTGCTTTACATTACTGTGTGGTTCACGCAGGCTTGAATTTTTAAAATTGCCGTTTTTGGAGCTAAAGAATCACATTATTGAATTATGGCTTTTTATGGCCATTTCTACGTAGAGTGTCGCTAATGTATTTCCAGTATAATTTTTGGGGAGTTCGAGCAGTATTTGTAGGCGTGGAGCAGTTTCGAAATTATATTTTTCTCCCGAGAAAAAGCAATATTTTAACCTGCTTGGGGGCAGATGCTAATGTTCGGCACATTTTCGGAATACCGTGTACGAGCTCTTTATGCAAGGTACATCATCTTCTTTTATTTTACTGTGTATTTTAAGAAGGCTTGAAATTTAAAAATTGCCATTTTTGGAGGTCAAAATTGTATGATCGAATTATGGCTTCTAATAACCATTTCTACGTGAAGGGTCGATAGTTGTATTTCCAGTATAATTTTGGAGTAATCGTGAAATATTTGCAGGCGTAGAGCAGTTTGGAAATTAAATCTTTCTCCTGAGAGCCTCAAAAAGACCAATTTCCGGATCTACTTTGAGAATTTCTCCGCAAACAGAAGGCAGATTCTAATGTTCGGCACATTTTCAGAATGCTGGGGATGAGCTTTATATGCAGGGCCCATCGCTTTTTATTTATTTATTTATAAACCTTCCTGTATGTTTTAGGGAGAGTTGAATTTACAAAATAGCCGGCCTACCTTGTTGCATTCGTTAGAGTTAACAGTTACAATGTTTACTCATGTTTTGACATTGCTGCCGTCCATAAGCACGCTAAGACACTGGCGAATTTCTGCAACGAGAAATTTATCACACCACACTAACGGAAGGAAACCTCAGTTACGACTGCTTTATATGAGGATTCTGTGATCACATGACGAAAGCTAGTGCTGTCATGACTTGCTCCTAGCACTGCCTGTTGTCTATAGATCTTTAGAAAATGATTGGTTTTTGCATTTATATATTATATCATTAGACATTATTAATTAGTGAAATAAGTAATTGCATTATTATGTGGTATTAGGGAAGCAAAATTAGAATTCTTGCAATCTATAAGTAAGATGCATTTTTAGAAGTATTATTATTATTATTATTATTATTATTATTATTATTATTATTTAGATTAAACCACAAAAATTAATGGTGTACAAATCAAAATATACGATCACTGATAGATAAAGCTATACTGTGTGGGCATTTTCAAACATTTTTATATATAATCATGTTTATGAACCGAGTCCATCATCCTTACATTCACTAAAATAGAGAGAAATAACAGAAAGTTTCGAGTTACATTGGGTGTTTAAGAAAACAATGTTCATTTGTTTCAATAAAACAACGTGTTACTATTTAAAAAACAATTACAATATGCTAAGCAAAAATACATATTCTAAAATAAGCACTCGAAAGGTCCATCTAATTTTAAGCATTTGACATTAAATTTAAATTTAATTGTAGTGAAAGCACGTAATGCAAACGTTTTCTGAAGATAATCACAGATTCTGACACACACATCAAATTATTTCCATCACTATAATCCTTTTGTTAAATACAAAATATATGAATCGTTATAGACAGAGTTTATATGCAGAGTTAATTTGTCCTTTTTTTAATTTTGAAACAATAGGGAGTAAAATAGCCCTACTCCTAACGTCCGATTTCCTTGATTTTTAGAAACTTTTTTTCAATGGTATATACGAAGTTTCGTTGCGAAAAAAAATATTAATGCCGCTAAAGCGATTTTTAAATTTTTGGTTTCAGGTAGCGCCCCCCCCCCCTTAATTTAGTCTGATTTTACTGGTTTTCAAAGACTATTTTTTCTTATTTTATTTCAATGACATATACAGAATTTCCTTATAAAAGTTAAAGATTGCGGCCGCTAAAGGGATTTTTAAATTTATCTTTAATCCTCACTCGTAATGGCTGCCCGATTTATCCGATTTTCAGAAACTATTTTGCTTATTTTGTTTACCGATTTTCGTGAACATTAGTGCCGCTAGAGCGATTTTTAAATTTTAGGTTTCAGGTAAATCTTCATTCTAATATTCTGATTTCGCTGATTGTCGGAAACTATTTTTATTAATGTATTTTAATGGCATATACTGAGTGTAGTCCAGAAATTATAAAACATTGCCACCGCTAGAGCTATTTTAAAATTTTCGCTTTAGGTTAACCCCCAAATGCAAATGAAATGGTTCAATTTTGTTAGTTAACGAACTCATTAAATCGTTTGTTAATTGATGGTTATGTGCCCAGTTTCGTTGAGGAAATTGCGATCGTTTGAGCGTTAACACACACGCTCGCGCGAGCATGTTTGTATATATGTATAAAATATATGTACTTTATATGTATAACAACTTTTTTATTGTTATTTTCGGTGCTTAGTAGATAGGAATGATGGGAATTTTTCACAAATATTTTCATGTTACAACCACAATAGTTACATTCCTTTGGAATTAGCTAAAAATATGCTGATGAGATTTGAAACTCGGAAATGTTTGATCGCTGCGTTCTAGAGAATTGTGCTTGCTAACTTTAGAACATGCAGTCCTACAGTACACTCATTTTTTGTCAACAAACTTGTGACCAATCTATTAATTTTTACATCTACGGCGATAGAAGCGACATCAGATGAATTCGTTGAGACTAAATTCCACTTTGAGCGGATTTAACAGCAGCAACATCAAAAGCTGTCCCTACTAGTGTTCATTGTCGTGCTTTGGCTCTAAATAATTATTTTTTACAACTATAGGACATTCTTTAGTTTACTACAAATATTAAATACTTTTACTGCTAACGTATTTTTTATTGGTGTTTAACGCCCGATTTTACTACTGCGGCGAACACCGATATGATATGATATATTGGGAAAGGGTTTTTTAAGGAAGAAAACGTTCCAGACCTAAGTTTAGGGTACCTGCCCGGCACAGGGTACCTGATAAAAACTTGGAAATAACTCAGCCAGGGATGACGGTCCTGACGGGATTCGAACCCTATACTTCCCGCTCACGAGTCCGCGCCTTAACGACCTAGGCCACCCGTGGCGGTACCACTAACGTGCAAATGCACTTGTGTAGTTAATATGTGCTTAAATATGCAACTATTTTATTGTTCAGTACTAAGGAGGCTTTTTGTAAACTCCAGATATCGTGATAGGCGTAACAAAGTCGCAATGGAATTCCAAGGTTAAAGGGTCGTTTGACGAGCGCTGTTTCGAAATAGAGAGTGCAGCTGTCTGAAGAATAAGAACGCAAGTCATTTGCATCATCGACCAACCGACAAGATTGTTCCGGTTTGGAGATTCAGAGGAAAATCTTTGTTCCACTGCAAATCTTTGACGAACAGTTGATCCGTATGGGTTATAATGAAACTGAAGGTAAATTTCATTTGTATGAGAACAAAACAACAGGTAACAGTTTTTTTTTTTTTTTTTAATTTGGCCTTTGATGTTTTTCAAAACCGAGTAAAAGAGAACGGAAAACGTTGATAGCTTCTAAAATGCATTAATGTTACTGCAAATTTTTAAAATGTAGTTTTAGTTTACTATTACCAGATATGTACGTTCTGTGATAGAAAATTCAATCTTTTGTACAAAGTGACGTCTAGGGTCAAGAATATATAACTAGAGTTTCTATAAATGAATGGGAAAAATATTATAATTTTACTTAAAGATAAAGGCCCCTGGTAGTAATATATACCCGTCACTGTCTGCCGAATAGTTAATTGCACTTAGTTACAAGTGGCGATAATATAATGCACTGACTCGTAGGAGCATTTACGTTAAAGTCGCTTCAATTACGAGCCAAGTTATGTGTAGGAATTTTACTGTTAAATCAAAATATGTTAAAATGTTTTTAAATATTTCTGACCATTTTTAATTCAACTCATTTTTGAAATATATAGCATGCTCTATTTGATACATATTTCAAGCTATTGGGGTATAATTTAGTAATGCATATTATCTTTTTCAGATTTATGTTATTTTTGCTATAAGCGTGGCTTTCCATCTACATTTAGTAATGTTATGTGTTGAGTCCATAGTTCCAGCACATTGAATCACATGACACATTTCCATTTATTTCTATAATTTTGACTCATAGCTTTTCTAAGTTCAAAAAGGGGATTAAAAGGTGAGATTCAGGAAACTCAGCATAGCCAATCCGTTAAAACAAGACTTCTCGCGAATATATTGTCAAAGCCAGAGAGGGTTTCATATCATCTTTACGTCTATATCGAGCGAATCACCTAAAATTTCACCGTAAATATGTCTGAAATGGCAGGTTCTTTGATATGCTGCTTTCACAGCAATGAATTTTAGACAAGGGCTCATAATTGCAGCGCATACACAGATATTAGTAATTATTAGAATATTTCTTGAAAAAAGTTACATTATTTAAAATAGAACAATGCCTATGAATAAAATTAAACTAGAGGAAATTAGAATGACAATGGTGTTTTTTTAAGGATTGAAATGCAAGTAGTTAACGAAGTATCGTATTATGAATGTTTTAAATATCACTAATTTCTGCTTCATTTAAGTGCTTAGTTACTAGGCTACGATGTTCGTATGTTTACTTTTCTTATTTAGTGTGTATTTTCTTTCTGAGCTTCCAAGAAAACAAATGTACTTAAGTGTTTTTACTGTACTACTTGTCAGCACTCTCTTCAGAAAACTAAAAACTTGTCTTCATTGGTTGTGTTCAAAATGATGACCACTAACTATAACACAAGCTTCCAGTCTGTCATGCAAAGATTGCTGCACATGCTGTAGCATTTCAGCACAAGTTTCAGAACAGGAGCTGCAATAAGTCGTTTCATATCTTCTGGTGCAGTCGGCATATTCTTGTAGGAAGTGTCTTAGCTTTCGCCACTAAGAATTGTCTAAAGGGTGAATGGGCAGGCCAACGTTCAGATCCCCTTCGTACAATCCAACGATTTTCAAACAATCGGTGAAGACAAGCATAATGCGTCGATTGGGATATCTTTCAGCTTATACATTACAAGGACAGCATTCTTTCTACATTTTTCATGTAGACTTTTTCAGCATTAGTAAATGCCATCTTCCGTCACTTCCTACTTTAAGAACAATCATAAAGTGTTGGCAAGGAAATTCTTATGCAATCAGTGTAAAGGAAACAAAATGAAAACAAATATACGAACATCGTAGCCTAGTAACTAAGCAGCAAATGAGGCAGACAACTATAGACAATTAAAATGTTCCTCATAAACTGCTTGCGCTAGAATGGTGCAAAATACCATCGACATTCTAATTTCTTCTATTTTATTTTATAGATGTCAATAAGCAGTGATCCATTTGAAAAAAAAAATGTGGCTTTATTCAAGAAATACACATTCTAATAATTGTAACATCTGTGCATGGGTTGCAATTACGAGCTCCTCCCTAAACTTCAATTCTTCAAATATTTGCGATGCAAGTTTTAGATGATTCACCTGGTATATGTTCAGAAATTGCCGGATAATCGAGGGTGTTAAATTATACAGTAAGATTTAGAAATCGTTCCATTTTTCAGTAAAACACTCATTCACTTTACTGATCTTTTCATTTGTATGAATTAACAACTTGATGGCGTTCAAAAAGTACCAAAACTTTTATGTTCAAAACTCTCCAATGTATCGCTTATCACTTGAATATCGTCACATTTCTTCCTGTGAAGATTTTTCTTCAGTTAAGAAAAGAAGTAATGGTCACCGGGTAGAACGCTCTCTTAGAAGCCACATCTTCACTGTAAATTTCGTCGCAATAGCCGGAATGCAGCATTGCCATGAAGCAGACACATACAACGACTGAGTGTTCCCCGTCTCTTCTCCTTATGCAGGAGAAGCATAATACTCTACATTCACGGTGCTACCATTTTGTTTGAAGTCAATAAAGAAAATTCACTAGCAATCCCACAAGATTGTGTGCCACGATTTTCTTGAAGGAATGATTGAAGTATTTTTTCCGACTATGCTTTATACGTTTTGCTCCATACCATGGCTTTCTTTTTTGAAAGAAGAAGAAGAAGAAGATGATGATAATAATAATAATAATAATAATATCATTGTCTCTTGTATCATTGGAATCTAATACTTCTTCCCGATTACTTTAGTAGATCCCCAAAACGGTTGAAACAGATCACGAGATCCTCCCTCTGAACTGCAGAAAGAAATCGGGACACCAAACTTACATTAGTTTTTATGTGACGGGTTCTGATGCATGGTTAAAAACAGCAAGTCCAAATTTCTTTGAGCTTTAGTTGTGTGTTACTGTGTAGTTTTCTTCAACAAGAGATAAGTTTTCTTCAGTCCTCACCTCCAGAGACCGACCACCACAATGGCCATTTCCTATGCGCTCTCTTCATAGGCCAAACTGTTTAGAATTTTATTTAATTTCTTTTATTCTACTAAGTTTGGAAGTTCAAAAATAAATAACATATAACTTGAAAATTTTGTAAGATAAAGCTTGTATTTTTACAAGGATAACTATATAACCTGTCTTCCATTGACAAATAAAAATATTAGAATTACTTACATAATCTATATTTTTATTTAATTAATAAATAAAATAATCAAACACTGAGCGCTGACATTAATTAAAGAATCGTGTTGAATAATTAAGAAGTTAATTATTTATGAAAGTCATCCTCATCTTCTAATAAAGATGGTGAGTTGTAATTTTTGGAATCTATTCGGTTAATGATTAACTTCAATAGCTTGTAAATAAAATGTTTCTCTTTTATAACTCTATTAAAATGTTTAGTACTATCATCGTATATTTCACGTATTGGGTTATGTAAACCCGTCATTCCTTCAACAAGGACTGATACCTCTTCTTCGCCGACATAAAATCCTGTTTCTAGTTGGTTTATATTTTAAATTTTGTTTTGGTATTCTAGTTTTCTTCTTTCGCTTTAAATGTGCCCATCATTCATTTCACTATTACATGAATTATGTTCTCAAGTTTTAAATGATTTATTACATCATAAAATCTAACTTTCTTCATATTCCTTCCACAGTTCTCGGAAATGTCATTTCTGCTGTTTGGAGACTTCTTTTATCTTGTACTTTAAGACCACATATCTCTGCTCCATATAAACAAGTGGGTAACGCAATAGTATTATATCATTTTAGTTTTCTTTCTTTCCTAACATTAATTTTTAATTTAATAGAGTCATTCGTTTTATAAGTATTATAAGTAAAATAAAATAGTACCCAAGTTAGAGCAATAACAATTTATAGTATTTATAGTAGTTATAATTTCAGTACGTTGCTGAGAAGCTCACGAAACTTTATAATTTAACGGAGAATATGAAAGACGTTAAACATGAACTTCAATGTGGCGCTAATAATAAAATCACGCCGTCTCATGTGAACAGTAACGTGACTGTAATGTGTGTTTGCCTTTAGGTATGCATTTGAAAGTTGTGGCGTAACGCCCTGTTACTAGCTGGTACATAATGCTTTTTATTTGCCGTGAGAGTGGCCAAGGTTTGTTCAAACATTTTTCGTGAATGGCGTATAGTTTTCTCAGATCAGGTGTAATCTTCCGTCACTCCTCAAACAATGACAAATACTTTCTCTGTAATGACTAAGCAAATAGCTGATAATCTGCACTGGTCCGGTGACAGTTTGCGATCTGTACCGCAGTGGGAAGGTTTTTGTTGAGGTTACTTACGTAGAGAGACAGGGAAAGGGAGATGTGGTCATTGGAGCAGCTACATGTCGAACACTTTGTATTGTGTTAGAGCGCACGTGCTATGACATTATAAACGTAAGCTGCTGTTGAAGCCATTTTTTCAGGAAACTACACCCTAAGGATGACTTTTACGCAGTGAGATTAGGGAATATTGTTACTATAACATTGGTTACTAAGCATACTCTGTACTTTCGCTATGAGCAATGCCTTTCACTGCTATACTGCACTGACTACATGAGGATATTCAGTAAGTAATGGAACACCTTCTTTTTTATTTCAGCTGGTTTGTCTTGGACAAAGTCAATATAGTTTATGTAAGGTACGTTGCAAAATGATAAGAGCAACTGAGAAAACTTGTCATGTAAAGAGAAAAACTGAAATAAAATATGCATATTTTAACTTAAATGTATAAATCTATATATGTTAGTTACAAACAAATACGATACTTTCAGGAACTTCCGGAAAAAAAAATCCATTGCAAAATGATAATACCACTTGCTCTTAATGAGCCCTTTTCCAAAACAACCTGAATCACGCCTTCCGTCATTCCCTCTCCAAGGTTCTGTTAACACAGTTCAAGTTCATTCCATGCAGATATAATAAAGGACTTCAATTCCTGCACGATGGCATATTGCTTCTCAACGCAATAAGTCGACCTCATTACCCAGAGGTGTAGATTCGGGGAAATGGCAGGCCATTCCATGACACTCCCTTGTTGATCTGGTAGTGTGAATGGTTCATTGACCTTGTTTCAATTCTCTCTGCAGCAGATAAAAGGTGCTCTTCAAGCAATGTCTGATGGTGTGTGACTTTCATACAACCTGCAGGGAATGCAAGTTGTGCTTTTCCTCCATACCCGAATCCATCCCAGACCATCAGGATGCTGGCTCTTTGCAAACTCTTCCCTCTCTTTGCTGATGTCATGCCAAAGTATGCCCAACCAAAGTGAATTTTTTTTCATCACTAAATATTATCGCTTCCATTCTTCCTTCCAGGTAATGGTTTCTTGTCAACCCATTTCTGTTTATGGTGAAGCATCAGATAGGGTTGCTTCTGCTTTTTCTTGTATTTCATTACGTTTTGTTTGTCTGACTAGCCTGGACAACGTTGATTTGTGAAAATTGACAATGTAATCACGACCAAGCTGATCCACCAGCACAGAGCTTTCTAAGTCACTGGCCTATTTTATGTTTAGATGTAAACTTTTGAGATCTTCCAGGCGACTTTTTCATTCCATTCTTAGCTTCTGGAAGCGACTTTTAACTTTGTTAAAACTGGACAACCCTGCCTTCCGATCTATACTTAATCGTGCACTGTACACAAACACAACAAACACAAAGCTGCTCACTCCACAGCTGCAAGAAAAGTGTTTGCATATGAAGGTCATGAAGTATTCAGTTTGGTCCTATCATTTTGCAACAGTCCTGTTTCTATCTTCCGACCCGTGTGCATTGAATTATATGTTAGTAACTAGCCCTACGATAAAGATCACATGATTTGTACTTAAGTTGGCAGGTATTTGATTTAATTTTTTCTCAATACGTGGCGAGTTTTATCAGTTGATCTTAAGATTTTGCAACAAATTTTAGTTTCTTCTTCCTCTATAAGGTAGTTATGCAGATAACTTTAAAAATGGAGTTTCTAAGTAATGTAATTTATAAAAATATCTGTAATTGTAGCCATGACTTCCACAATCATTCAAATCCAGTTGAATAGATTTTCAATGCACTCAATAAAATGTATTATCGTTTGTGAAAAACAAATTAGAAATAGGACTTTTTATAAAATTCATTGAATTGATAATTGCAATTAGAGTTTATAATAAGTTGGATGATAATATATTAGTTAAATTATTAGTAGACTGATGTGTTAATAGATATATATTGTTACAAATGTAACTTAAAATATTTTAGAATTTTGTTGTATTTATAGGATATAAACTTCTGTGTATTGTAATAATTCATCATTACAACAATTTATTTGGTACTGAAATAAATTAAATCCACAACAAACCGCTTGTAAAGAATGTACGATAATTGATAAATATTCATATTTAATTATAGATTTAAGTTTTCAATTCCAATTCACATGATCTTACTAAATCTGCCAGTGTAAAATTTAAGATAGAAGTTACAATATTCAAACTGAATCATTGTTTTGCTTTGGAGACAAATAATTTGGAGACGATATAGTTTTAAATGTGTAGAAGAATGTGGTGTCAACAGGCCCAAATTATTTTTAAATTAAACTGACGATAAACTATCTTGTTTTAGAAAAATTTGATGAAGGTGAAAAACTCAGTATGTCTGTTAGGGAACGTCTACTGTAATACTTATAATGCTTGTATGTATCCGCTTAAAGTCCGGATTAATTAAATGCAAATCTAAACTGTAATCAAAATGTTCTCAAAAATGTAAACTTTCCTTTTGTACAATTCATTTTCATTCCTGCGTATATGACCTTACTCAGTACCATGCAAACAACCAAAATGTTTTGCTTATACTTTTATTAGTAATGTCATAAATACAGGCTAATGTAATTCTGAACACGTCTGGGTTCTCATAAACGATGTAATAAAATATTTTTCTTGCTTCACTCCCTTCCTGCACACACGCTCACAATTTTGCTCACGAGATTTATAGAGACTACCTGTCAAGTAATCACATTAATCTACCCCTTCTTACAAATTGCAGAAGCATATAGCATTGCTGATCTAAATAGTTTATATTCAGCTTCAAACCACTCCTTTTACTGCCGATAAATGTATATATTTGTTAAGTATATACATTTATATACATTTGTTAAATGTATATAATTTGTTATATATATTTGATAAGGCAATATAAAAACAATTGAAATGTTAGAAAGGATAAACGTTATATTTTCTTGAGAAAAACTATAAAGATTATTAAGAATTCGTGGCTAAAACTAATACACTGCTTCATATTAGAGCTTTGATACAAATAATTCATAGTTTTGTTACTCTCTATACCCCTCATTTAATGTTGTTAAGGAAGATAAAACGCCAACTGAACTAAAAATTACTTATGAGGGTCATCTGAAAAGTCCTCGGCCTAACAATGAAAATGAAAAGTTATTGTTTTAGGGGTATTTTCATTTTTCAGCATAATCTCCTTCAAGAGTAATACACTTATTCCAGCAATGCTCTAGCATCGTTATCCCATCTCTCTAGAGGTTTCTGGAACCTATGCAAAATATGCATCTATAGCCGCAATAGCTTCCTGGTTTGTAGATAAAATGCTATCCCGCGAGGAAATCCTGGAGCTTCGGGAAGAGATGGAAGTCGGAGGGAGCCAGATCCGGGGAGTGGGGCGGATGTTCTAGCAATTCTTAGTGCAAGCCCTTTAGTTTTGAAATTACCAGAACACTTTTGCGGGCAGGTGCGCTCCTGGTGAAAGATGCTTTTTTTTTTTTTTTTTTTTCCTCTGCAAACCAGGCATTTTCTCTCGAATGTTGGCGTCTAATCTGGTTAGAAGATCAGAGTAATACTCTCCGGTTATTGTTTTACTCTTTTCAAAATAATCAATCAGCAAAGTGCCCTTAGCATCCCAAAACATCCATGCCTTGACTTTTCCTGCTGATGAAACTGACTTTGCCTTCTTTGGCGTTGAACAAGCACTTTTGGGGCATCCTTTGCGTGGATCGTCTTCTAGGCTGGTGCGTTCACATTTTAACTCCGCGGCCCACTTTTCACCGTCGAAAATGAAGGCGAAGCTCTACCATACACTTTAATAAACTTCGCATGAATTTCACCTTCTCTTTCGATGAATTTGATAACTGCGCGGTACTTGATTTTATCCGTATCAACAAATATAAACAATTATCTTGCTTTAGATAGCTGTATGCAACAAGCCACAATATAGAAAGGCTTGAAAATTTTCAGAAACCTTTATAACAGACCTACCAACTTAATGGAAAAACATCACTGCACTAGCGCTGCCATCTCTGTTCGAGGCCGAGAATTTTCATACGGTCCTGGTAGAATCGACGAGAGAACATGAAAGATAACCTATGTAAATATTTATCCACAATGAACAGTTTTTAAAATTTTGATTTGAATTATTGGTACATGCTCGTATTCATCTAATCTGTTAATATTTCTATAATGTTAAAACATTTTCGTTGATTGAGAAAATTACTGAAGCAACAGTTGAAGTAAGGAGCAAATACTCACAATGAAGCATTGGGCAAAGGGTGCTTTAATAAATCGTTCGTGGATTTATAAAATGTTGTGTTTTACTGATAGATACTATCATAGTCAAAATACTTATGCAGTTAATCATACATGAATACAAAAGGAAATGCCAGATATAAGTAAACAAAAAAAAAGCAAGGATTCTTATCAAAGACATCCTTGTCAACCATGCTTTGCTACCAGTTTGGTGCAGTAAAGAAGGAAACAAAATTTTGTAATAAAGTCATTAAAGACATTGATCGATTGTCTATCAGCAACTGTACCTGCAAGGTATTGAGTTTTTGGCAGTAATTATTTTACTTGTAATATGGAGATAAATTTAATATGAGAAAAATTGTGCAAATATTCAATAAAGTAATATTAAAAGTAAGCTTACTAGTAAATTTTAATAGTCAAAAGTATTTAAAAGTGATAACCAAAAAACTAACGTTTATAATGAATGTAGCAAGTAGATACTTGCCTCAATGTAGAATATACATTTCCAAACAAAACGAGTCATGCATGAATCTAAAACTACGGCTCAACAACAACAATAATAATACAATGAAAGGAAAAAAATATAAACCGGGAGATTCAACTATATTTCCCCTGCGACAACTTAGCGTAGTATCGGTGTTACGATGAGCCTACACTATTAAAGTAAACTTTTATTAAATGTAAGAGATGTAACTCATTTACTGGCTACATTTAGATGGAGAAACAGTAAAAAATGTTTAAAAATGTTAAGTATGCTTAAGAAACTAAGTTTTACCAACTTGTATGCTTATTTTGGCAGATTCTAATTTTTTACAACCTCCAGAGATAAAGATCAAAGTGGTGAGATATCTAGAGATGAAGGAAGTCATTCTGTCTTACTAATAATTCCATTCTCGAACATTGAATAAAGCTCGTTAATGGGATATCATTTACAGGGTTAGTTTAAAGCTTCGCATCACCTAAATAACTTTTGAAACATGTGCTTCAGTAATGTGAAACTCGGTGTGTGGGGAAAGCCGTATATTAACAAATCAACAGTGATATTACTTCTGTAAAAATTTATTGATGCTAAATCAAGAAACAAAAGCGTGGCGAATTTTGTGGCTTCTTTTGTGTACTGTGTTTTGTCAGTAATAGCAAAACAATATCCTTTGTTTATATTCATTTGAATTATGTTTATTGATACAGAAATAGCTTAAAAATTAAATCTGACATCTAGTGTGCTAAACAATTCCATCTGATGTTGACCTAAAGGGAAATATTTATAATTTTATTTATGGTTGGCTATTAAGAGACAGGCAACAATCTCATCAAGAGGTGGCGAATTTATTTAATGATATGCATCCCATACAATTGTGACAAGGATCGTAAAGAAATTTACTCAAACTTGAATAAGGGACTTAGCAAGATCAGGTTTCCCGAAAAGTGCAACTGATAAGAATGCTTCATTGGATGTTCTCCTCCGTGATGAAAGTTCTTTAAGAAGGAATGACCAATAATACCAGCCCAAGCTTTTGGTTTTTTTTTTTTTTTTTTTCCCCCAGAATCAGTAATTGTGTCTGTTGACAAATCCATTCTGGCAGAATGTGGAATTAGCTGAAAATACGATTTGTCTAGGAATAACTAGATAATTGTTCATTAACAAAATTGCATTCTTCTATCGGGATTACCCTCTGATATGTTCTGCAAAAATTTAATTTTATAAGGATGTTGCCGTTACAATTATTACCAAAACACAACTATTTCATTAAAGTTCAGTAGTTTTTAAAGTAGTATTCTATCCAAACTCAAACAACAATAACATCAGTCCAGGTTGCCAGGCAACGATAAAATAAGAGATAACAGCTGCATTCTTTTTAAAATTTGAGCACCAAAATGTAGGGATGCCATATGAAATTCCAAAGTAGCTGGAGGTAAGAAACGAATATAGAAGTTAATTAGCATTAGTTTTAAACTCCCCCCTCAATATCTAAATTATATTTTTGTACATTTTTGTTAAATATATAGTTGATTAGACAGGACATTTTTGAAATGAACGCCCTGTATGTGTTTCAGTGCTTTCCACAATACTTTCCTTGGAACATTGTTGTTAAGGCTTTCTCGATGTCGGCAGATGCCCCTCTAATTGCATCTTATTTTTCTGCGAACTTTTCAATCAGTAATATTCTGAACATGCGAGTTACACATGAGCTCTCCACCATGAAACCACAGTGTTCTTGTTAATTAGGGGTTTTTATAATATCCTTAATTTGTCTTGCAAATATCTTCATAATAGGCTTCTCGTCATAATTAGTGCAATCCTTTGTTGTAGCTTTCATTTTTGTGATTTACAAATGGGTTTGTTAATAATTCATTCAAGTCTCATTCCTAAATTATTTTCATGTTTCTAGACAAACAACTATTGTCACCACTGCGTATTCATTATTTTAGTTTGCAGTAAACATAATTTGATATTTATATTTAATAGTTTTTAATACGCAAAATTCCAGCATGCCATTAGTTGTACATAATATATTTAATTTTCTTCCAGCGAACTTTCGGTTATGACCTTCAGTGCAAGGATGTCCGCAAGGTGGAGAATGGGGGTGGGGATACTCCCTTTCCACATACACAGGGTAGATTTTCAATACAGCTAAAAATGTTATTAGCATAATTTAAAGACTGCTGTTTAATAATTTGCTTGTCCTTCCGACAAATATTTTACAGATATATTTTATGAATGCAGGAAAGAAAATTAAATTACTGAATAAAAGTTATATAAATTAATATAGACAAATGTAAACTAAAATAAATAATAAAATAAAATAACAATAACACAGAGTCCAAGGGCCAGCATATGGTTTACATAGCATTCTACAAATTTCATTTAAGCATACAAATGTAAAACTAGTCAAGTCACAACAACACAACAACAACAACAACAACAACAACAATAATAATAATAATAATAATAATAATAATAATAATAATAATTATTATTATTATTATTATTATTATTATAAAAACCGCTGTGTACACATAACTATCATCAAGAATACATTAAATGCACTTACAGTCATACTTTTACGAGTATGAAAGGATTGCACATTTAAATTCTCTCTGACAGAATAATATTCCTTGTCACAAATATATTTCCTAACACCACATCCACATAAAATAAGCAGGGAATTAATGATAAAATACTATTAATGAAATTACTTCAACTTGCATAATTTTGATTATTTGTGCCAGTTTTTCTGTGTTATGGATATAGAATTTCTTAATTTATTTTGTCGGTCCTGGTGGTGCAGTGATTACCATACTTGCCTCCTAAACCCAAGATCACGGGTTCGAACCCGGTCAGGACCGATGGATTTTTTCGAGTGTAAAAATCCTCAGTATGGCTTCCTTCGGAAGGGAAGTAAAGCCGTGGGTCCCGTGTCGTACATTTACGGCACGTATTCAAAGGTTTTCGTTATTTTGAATTATTAAAATAGGATATATTATTCGTGTATAATAAAATGAAAAAGAACCTCAAGCCTGAAAGAGAGACCTCTGAGCAAAATTTGTCTGCCGTTTCACGCCCTGAATTGAATGGGACGATTATGACCTGAGATGTTAAAGAGCGTCCATAAATAAATCAATGAAAAAAATTAATAGTTTTTTTTACCAAAACAAGCCCAGAAAATACTTTCTCACTCAAACCGTTTTCAAAAACGGGATCAAAAACAGAATGACTTTTTGGCGGTCTAGAAAAATTGGCATAAAAATATGAAATACCGTATTTGCGCCAATCTAATGCCCATTAAATTTAATGCATACGCCAAATTTGAAACTTAAAATGATAAAAAAATATTTTGCATATTGTACGACTTCATAGAGATAAGCACGGCAGCTTCATAAAACGATCAGAACATAGAATTTATGTGTTGTATTTTGTAGCACGCAGGACAAAATCCATCACTCGTGTTGTTACCAGGACAGTTGGCATAGGTCAAAGAAGAAAGAGTTATTTCTTATGGTGTCACTAGTCACAGCTTGCCCGTTCTTTCTCCTTTCATGTACGAATTCCAAAACATTTTCTTCAATGTCAGGACATTTTCCTTTGTGAGAACCGGTGACTTTCTTCCTACTATCTTTAGTTGCAAATAATGTCAAAATTCTGTTGTTGCCACAAGCCAACAACTCTCTCAGCTACATTGAACTTTCTTCCTGCCTTTCTGTAATATTTTTTCAGCATAAACAATTACTTTACGCTTGAAAGTAGTATCATAAGGTGTTCCTATCTGTTTGCCCTCCATTTCGTAACTATCAACTATTCAAACGTTCTGTGTAACAATAAGCCAACAATAAATGTCAATAAGTCGAGAATTGCAGCAATACATTATGACGTTATTAACAATAAATTTGAATGAAGACCGGCGAACTAAGGAATGGGTTTGAACTTCAATCTAATACGTCGTCGAATTCTAATGCGCACCACAGTTTTGACTACTTCATTTGGACAAAAGGTGCGCATTAGATTCGCTCAAATACGGTATATATTACCCTAAAGAGAATCAATTTCCATTACTAAAAACTTTCTTCGTTCTCTTTTCTTATGTCACTTTCCGCAAGTAGGAAACGGCTATTCCCGTTAAAACATTCCCCAGCACTTTTGGAGGGGGTAGGACCACCCTTTTCTTTTGTAAGCTATAAAAGACGATTTTGATGTTTATTCGTTGGATTCTTATTTCCATATACCGCAGTGCGAGGAAGGTAATTTTTTCCCCCAATTGTTTTCTTTCTCTTAGGGCTGTTAACGTTTCTATGGCTGACTTTTTTGTCAGTAATATACTGCAATATGAGATTATTTTAACTAAGTTCTTTAATTTAGTTGTCAGTTTTATTAAGGCATATTAATAGATTTTGCCTGTAACTTTCACATTAGAAAACCCCGGCTTCACGGAATGATCGTGCCATACTTATTTGTTGCATTCATGTTACGACTAATTATATTTAAGCGGTGTCACGTATAATATAGGAGAAGAAAATAGCATAGGGGAACCTCTTGTCATCAGCCAGACGGTTGGTAGCACTGAATCCCTTATTAAGATCGTTGCTGATGTTATCCTTCATCCAGAACCAATTAATGCGTTAATTAAAAGCATATTTTAAGAATTTTCAATGAACGGTCAGAAGCTGTGGTATCTGGGTTAAAAGAAAGACGACTTTCTCGTTCTTTTCCCTTTCTTGCGAGGGTCTTTCAAAATATAGCAGCAAATGAATGTTTTGAGACATACAAGATTAGTCAAAAACATCTGAAAAGTTCTAAAATATCAGTATTTTTAATGCATCTCACACAGTAACACGAGGAAACTGTGAATATTTGTATTCATACCGATTTCAACGAACATAATTCTATGTTGTCCCCAGTTTGTACTTTTGCAAAACTGATGGTTACAACAGGGTGGAAGCCATTTTGTGTGCTGGAATTTCCAGGGGAATGTCCAGCGGGGTGGCTTAGTTGGTAATGCTTGGTACTCGCATTCGGAAGGTCTCGTGTTCAAATCCCTTGAAGAAGGCCATCCTGGCCTTGGTTTTTTCGTGGTTTCCCCTCGTCGTCTAACCGAATGCTGAGTGGGTCTTTACTTTCCACGAATTTCCCCCTTTCTCACAGTATTGATCCAGAAAAAAAAAAGTCAATAAGAGCACCAAAATTAAAGAATGCCCTATTAGAGAAGAAGTAAAATCTAAAAAAGCAATTTGAGGAATGGCAGGATACTTGGGATGCTAGTACAACCGGTAGAAGAGCATATAGCTTTTTTTCAATCCATACCCGAGCGTTTTAAAATGAAAAAGTTCAATCCATCCCGTGTCTTGTACCTTACTTCACAGGACAGCGGTCATATCTCAACAGATTTTGGTTAAGACCAGGCAATTTATGTGAGTGTGGCTCAATTGATAGTCCGGAACACGCTTTGTGGCAATGTGACTTGACTCGACATCTCAAACAAGAGACAAGCCAGATGACTATACAACTTAATTAGAAGTAAAAGAAACTGGAGCTGCATAAACACACGGCTTACTCATTTTCAAAAAATGATTTGAAAAGTTTCAGAGGGTAGCCATTCCCAAAACTGATAAGGAGTGCTATTTATTGCGGCGGAGATCCTCCATCTTTTCAAATACCAGGAACCCCTTGAAATCCAGAAAGGTGGTGGTTTCTAGGGAATTCCGGTGAACCGACTCCAAAACACCAGATATGAATTAGCATTAGAACGTATTAGTATTGACTGCTTACTTATATTTTATGATGGAAGTAGAATTAACTTATCAAATAAAAACAATAAAGAGAAAATGTAATAGAAGTAGAGTGTAGTATGAACCAAACCAAACAATAAATTGTAGAAGTAGTTAAAACCTTTGTAAAACATAACATAGACACCTTTGTAGAAAATCTTACATTTAGGCACACAATTTCTATGCATACACTTCTTGTGACTGTAGTTAGAAACAAAACTATTATTGTAAGACAAGTATATAAAAAATCATAAAATACACAGCCCAGTTTGTAAAAACAGGCACTGTGTTTTTTCCCCTCCCATTTCACTTCATTTGATTCCATTGGTTCTGTTACAGGGTCCAATGTCTAGGTGAGACGAACCGGTGCGGTGTGCTAGTGACTTGCACTTTATAAAGACATGGAAGCAGACCTTGGAGCTCCACCGGCGTCGGGGCGTTCTATCTAGAAGCATGTTAGGGACCTCGTCTTTGTCTGCGCATCACCGCCCATGGATCCTGGCCGCCCGGTGTTCTCCACCCTCATTCCTTCCTTCCGGATGCGCTTCTATTGGGGAGGTGGGTACATACGGCCAGGCGTTGAGCAAGGCTGAAGTACCGAAATATCCTCCTCCAATCTAATGCACGTCCATAATCGCAGCTCAACGTCGCTTTCGAGCAGAATGCGGAAGAATTCACCGACAGATAAATCTGTCCGTGAATGATATGCGCATTTTAAAGATTGTGGTTGTCTATCCAAGAAGAAATCAACCGCATGCCTGTCTACATCTGCACTCGACATCTCAGTGCTACCTATAAATCCATATAGAAAATCTATGTGTCTGCTTGGTGTTTTTGAGAGATTTATTAGTGTGTATGCAATTACATTATACAACGCAGGAGTTTTTTTTTTTAACTAAAGATCTATAATTTTGTTGGAAGCACAAGTGATATCACGGAGACATATAATTTAAATATTTCAGCAAACAAGACAAAGTCAATGGGTTTTAAACAGAACACTAATGTAAAATGCAATATAATTATTAATGAAGAAATAACAGAACAATAATAACAACAAAGTTTTACATATTAATGTGTCATACTGCAAAAATGAAGATCTGAGTATAAAACTAAATAAATGAATACAAATGAATGGAACAATAAAGAGAACATTAAAGAACAGGACATCAAAAGCAAAGCAAATAAAATTCTACAAAGTAATGACAGTGTCAATGGCAACACATGGAAATGAAAACTGAACTATGAATAAATAGGACAGGTAGGAAATGAAGAGAAACTGCAAAGAAGAGATTTTTAAGAGTGGTAGCCGAATTTACTCTCTTAGACAAACAAAGAAATTCGATAACAGTAAATAAATATAATTTAAATAAAAACTTAATGAAAATAAAAAATAATTGGCATCAGCACACATTAAGAATGATAAAAGAACGACCAAAATGTTGAATAAATTAAAAACCTAAAGGATATCGCCAAGTAAGAAGACCAAGAACAAGATGGAGTGATATGTTTAATTGAGAACGAAACAGGTGGACTGGCCACCTATACCTTGTGGAAGAAGAAGATGATATTAATGATAATTAATGTTTTCTATAAAATCTCCGAACGATGGTAAAGGTCGCAGTGAGGACTCACACATCAAGGAGGAGATGAACGCTTTTAGACAAAGTCCACTGAGATTGCTGACTTCAACTCTTCCTTCAACATCGACCTTTCTCTATGTATGTGCTCCAAATTTAACAACACGAACGACTTCTCCGGTGGAGAGTTGAGACTTGAATCATCTTGTTGTCTGCAGAAGATTTATGTCGCCATTCTTTAGGCTGGTCTTTGACTACAGGCTCATGTTGCAGGTTTCTGCAACGTTACGTGTCAGAAGTCTTCTCCTTCATCGTTATAACCCACCAAAAATTCTGCGGAAGTCTCATCTTGTGGTCATCAGTCAGCTTGCAAGGCAGCGACCATGCACATACTCTGACGTTCTCGGCTTGCGTCTGTTACCATTAGTAATGGAGTCAACCTGATTCATCTTACATTAGGACAGTTATGTTGGGACGATCACAGCTTTCTCCTACTCCTCACTTCGCTTTCTTCTTTCACCTTTCGGAAGGCACTTTCATACTGTTGCAGCATTTTTCTACGAATTTCACGAGGTTTCACACCCCCAAATAACAGAAATCTTATGATGACTCATTATTTCTCTATAATGAAACAGCTAACGACACCGCCATATTCAACATGGTCACTCCTAGTTAGGCCAGTCATGTCATCTATTGAGTAGTGCCAATTCCTTTTCTAAAAGCGTGTTTACCTTGGGCGAGAGCTTGAAATACCTGAGGTTTTCCTTTCATGAAATAGTGTATCAATTTGCTGCTATTTTTAGAAACGGCCTGATAGTTAGGAAAATATTTGCTTATTTCAACTCTGTTTTAAATTAGAATTACCTTTTTATTCGTTTCAGTTATCTTACTTCTGTTCACTTTTTCGCATTTCCTCAAGCTGTTTCTAATTTTTTCTATCACTATTACAAAATATGTTTAATTGAGGCATGAGCATCACTATTCTTCACCAGCAAAGGTCAATTATGTAAAAGATCTTGGCGTTAGTTTTCTGCGGTGCCAAGGATGTATCGCTAATTGATTATCTTGCCACTGAAACATCTATCACTGGAGCCTTGAGCTAACCTTTGTACCTACTAAAGATAAAAATACCCGAGAAAAAACAAGAAGATTGTCATGTTGAATCAAGATAATGATCGCCCTGACATATGTTTCCTTGCAATGGTGAAATTCAAATAACTGGGATACGATTTGCTGCCATATCCGCCTTATTTGCCTGGCGTGGCTCCATAAGCACCGTCTGTTTCCTAAACAGAGGAAATTACCTTTAGCCTGATGAAGAGCTTAAATCAACAGTTGTATTCTTAAGGTCTGGAGAAAACTGACTTTCGTAATGGTATAAAGGTTTCGGAGCACCAATGGACAAAGTGCATTAGTGACAAAGGAGACTAAGTTGAAAAATAAGAATAATTTCAAAAATGTTGTCATTTTGTGCTTCATTCTAAGAACGTTTTCGTATCTAATCTAATCTAAAAGTGTTTTCAATGTATTTAATTTCGTTGCTTGACTTCTAGAGATAATTTAAAGCCGCAAAGGGACATAGGAACCGCTAATTATTTCGTATACTTTAATCTAATCTCTTTTCTTGTTAAGTTATTTAAACTGAGATTGAAAGTGCTGCATAAATATTTAATCATAATAGATGTGGTGCTTAAATATAAATCAAAATGAGGCATCTTTCAAGCGTTTCATTCTGCAGCATAAATTCTCGTCTACGTTGTAAACTATGTTTAAATACTGTACTGAAAGTATCCAGTAACTAGCAAAACTTCGAAATTCTAGGGCCCCCACAAACTTATCCTGGCATCCTTTTCACTTTTCGAAATAGTCTGCAAAGTCTTTCGGGATCACGATCAATGCCTCGGGTGGTTCCCACTGATCTCGTCCCTTTCAAAGAGAAAAATTTAGAAGTCGTAGAGCTAAATTTGGGCTGTAGGGAAGCTGAGAGTGAATGATATGTTTATAAATTGACTCTCATGGCATGAGCAGCCCTATACGAAAGTTTTTTTTTGAATGGTGTTTAATGCCCGTTTTTACTACTGAGGCACCACTGGCGGTGAACACTAGTGATACATTAAATGAAATGATCTTTTGGGAAAGGATTTTTTAAAGAAGGGAACATTCCAGGCCTAAGTTTAGGGTATCTCCCCGGCATTTGACAGTTATGAGGACTGAGGAAAACCTAGAAAAAACCTCAGTCAAGGAGGACAGTCCTGGCGGGACTATATGAAAGTGATTCGTTATGTATGCTCATTAACTGTCTCTAATATTTATTACGTTTAACGTTCTTCGTAACAATGAAAGTCAATAGAGACGATGTGCCCTCATTCTCGATGCATTCATTATTGATATGATTTCTGAATAGACCTAAATTTAGAATGTCTGTAAGCTACTCCCAAAAGGAAAATGACGATGTTGGAACTGAAAACAATGGCTTCATAGTCTGAAAGATAGCACACTTAAACCTTGCAATGAAAGAAATGTTAGATTATCTTAAAGAAGATGAGCAGATTATTTTTAAATAAACTTTTTGTTACCGGAAATTTAATTTTGGAAATATATATATTTTAATAGTTTTGCAGCAAATAAAATGAGAAAGAATTAAATTTTGAATTATATCCCAATCCTTTAGTGCAAACAAATACAAATAACCAAATATAATTAAACTAAACTTTATTTGTTAATTTATTTATTTTCATTATTCAAAATCAAGATTATTATTAATATGTTGGATATTTATTGAAATGCTAAGAAAAGTACAAGGAGGTCCTACCTTTCTGGCCCAAGCCATTTCCCAGAGTGACCCCCATGAATGCAATCAATATATTACATATATTTCTTTAATAAACTTCAAGTTAATAATAATTATTCTTATTCCAGTTTTAGAATCAAAACAAAATAAAATAGAATATCCTCTGGTTAACATCTACTCTATCTCCGGTTCTCAGTATCTACTGGAAATACAGAAGATAGAGATTCAGTCACCTGTTTAGGTTGTACTCTCATTACACCAGAGGATTCTTTTTCAAAATCCTTTCATTATTGATTTTCCTTTTATTATTTCTCTATTTTAAGCTCCTTCTCTGTTTACCAAAATACGATTCTTCTTGAATTCGTGTATTATATATTATATATATATATATATATATATATATATATATATATATATATATATAAAATCGATTGACCATGCCAATTTTGTCTTTTAATTATTCACATATGGTGAAAATAGCTTAAACAAAAATATTTTACATCGACAGACCCACTCTATGTCAGATATAAACAATCACAACCCGACAGTTATTAACTAATACAGCGATAGGATCCAGGCGTTTAAGTTACTAATTACCGTTAACATACATTTGGCTGTTTAAAGCCTTTTCTTGGTGCATTAGTGTGTTTTGAGCAAGTCGGGAAGGTTGAGTTTAAGTACGTCATATCAAAAGTTATTATATGTGGAAAACATATAGTATTACAAGTTTATGCTTCAAGATAAGGGCAGCATTTATACAGCAATGGATTAAGCAGTTACACTATGAATAAACATGAAATTGTTGATTAAATTCCACAAGCATGTAATTTTGTGATTCATTTATCATGAAGTGTACATAACTATAGCAAAAATGTATACATAAAATTATACCCTTGCACTTGTTTTAAGTTCACTATTTTTATAAATATATAAGCTAAATATTTGGAGATTTATGTAAGATAATTCAAACTGGTGTTTGCTGTAATATTAATGACAGCAATGCAGACCTTTTGCCATAATAGTAATTCACGTTCTAAAATAGGTGGCTATCAGTGTATCATGATGTCCTCTTGCGGTCTGTAATTTTGTTCAGTTAATTCTTTCCAGGCACTGGCAGTTGCTTCAAGATGTACAGAAAAGCAATGATTATAATTGAGGGAAATACATGTTCTGTATTTAGATTGATACCCATAACCCAAATAAACATTACTTTCTTGAGCGAATCTGCAATTCATTATATAAGATTTCCTTGTTGAAAGTTGCATTTAGAGGTGGTAAGACATGTGGCATTCAACATTAACCTACATCCTCAGTCTCCCTATAAACCCTGTTCAAATTTGGCTCTGCGAATGCTGTAAAGAAAGATGGCCACCTTACCAGCAATGAATATGATCTGAATGTAATGAAAAGTTGTCTTTATAATATTAAAATAAATCCTATAACTGTTGCAATTAATAATTAAGCTGGAATCTTGGCAGCAGCAATACAAATGCTGGTACAACAATAATTTTCTGTTGTGATAATATTCAGTATTGTCACCAACTAAAAGAAAGGAATACGTGTTAAATTTGAATAAATAATGACAACTGTTTCATTTAATGATTAAGTTCAGGAAAAATTGACAAGCAACAAAGTAAATAAACATTTTGCTCTCTTGTAGGTATTTGTTTCTCTATTCATTATTGTCACCAGCTTTATTAAAAAAAAACCATGGCAACTGTTTCAGGTAGTAACTAAGCATAATGAGCCTTGACAAGTAACAAAGTGAATACATTTTTTTGCTTCCTTGTAATACGTGCATGTGACTTCCGGACGTCGCACTTTGGTATGTCAGTGCTAGAGATGAAACATCACATGTTTTTAATATTGCATGCAGGCGTAGAGATATCCGTTATTTTCGGCGAATAACTGAACTTTCCTCGGAGGGACTCCCAAGTGCCCACATCGTTTCATCATTTCCGGAAAGGCTCGGTGAGTATAAAGCAGCCCTAAAGAAATTGATGTGTTATTGGATTCTTAGGAAGTACAGTTTTGTGTGTTTCCTTCAGTTTTCTAGCTTCTTACTTTTATTATTTTTTTCATACTTTCAATCTATCTTCTTCTATTCTTTCTTCCTTGTCTTTCTTCTTCTTTTGCATTTTATTTTCTTCTTTCTCCTCTCTTAGTTTCCCAATTTTCTTCTTTTTTCACTTTTTTTTCTCTTTCCTTCTGTCCGTTATTCTACTTTCTTTCTGGCCTATCCTAATTTCTTTTTCATTCCTTTCTTCGTTTATTTTGTTCCATTTATATTTTTCTTTCTTCAAGTACACATTTTTGCTATTTATCACATTTACTTTCTTTGTGTATGTAATACCTTTTTTTTTTACCGCTCACTGCTTGCTTTTTCGTGTTCATTATTTATTTACTTCTTTTATTATTAATTTTTCTTTTCTTTTATATTTGTTTCATATTTGTTTTTCTTTCTTTCTTGTTTCCTTCAGTTTCTTTCATTTTCCTTCCCTTTTTTCAATTCCGTTTCTTTCTTAATTCTCTTTTTCCTTTTGTAGGTACTTTTTGTATCTTTATTTCGCAAATATAAATAAGTTCAACAAGCTCGTTTGTTTTGGAGAAGATCTCGCCTGGTAAACTCAATTATGCGAAGCAATGTAAAATGGGCAATAATAGTCAACTACATTTTTGTTTGTTTCTTTTTGTTTTGAAATTCGTTATGTTTTCTATAGGCACGATCTCCTTAGATTTCATTTAAACCCTAAACCGAATTGTGCACTTTTCTTGTCTCAGCTAAAAGCCTGATAGTAACGCTGTTTATGACAGCCTAAAAGTGTCGAACTCCATTACCTTTAGCAATGATTATTGTCAGATATGGTCTGAGACAAAACCTGGAGCACCTCGCCCTTACACATATTGAATGAGTGAGAAATGTACCACAGTGTTTTCGATTTCTAGCAAGGAACACCCTCGGATTCCAGCAAACAAAACCGCAAAAATTTTGTTGTAGGTCATTGAACTGCTTGGTGATATTCGTTTTCGAATTCTATTGCGGTTGTAGTCATGAAAAGATTTTTGAAAAAAAAAAAAAAAAAAAACAATCTCCAACGACCCTACATTCTAGGCACCGAAAGGACGATGAATCATATCATAATCATAATGTGTGTGTGTGTGTGTGTGTGTGCGCGCGCGCGCGCGCGTGCTAACGCTCTGGCGGCCAGTTTTTTTTTCCGGTGTATGTCATTGAAATAAAATAAGAAAACTACTTTCTGAAAATCAGCGAAATCAGGCTATTATGATAGGGGGTTTACCTGAAACCCAAATTTAAAAAACAACATTTTTGCAACGAAACTCGGTTTAAATAAAATGAGAAAAATGGTTTATGAAAATCGGTGAAATCAGGCCGTTAGGAGGGGGGTATACTTGAAAACCGAATTTTTGTAATCGTAGTTTGGAGAACTTTTCAAATGGTCCTCATAACTTAAGTTTGACGAAAGCTAATTTTTATCAAGTAGCCTTCTCATCGTTCCCGTATAACAGAGAATAGATTTTTTTTTTTTTTAAATGAAATGCTTATGTGGTACATTTTTGTGCCACAGTGCAGCAAAATACAAATTACACTCTTTCACACATGTTGTATACCTCAAGAAAGATTTTGATTGCTTCCTAAATTTCCAGAGTGTTACTGGACTCAAATATAGTGATTTTTATTTTAAAGAAATGCCAACATATTTCTGCAATTCATGACTCTGTAGTACTTCCTCATCTTAGTTTTTTCCATACAGATATTCATCATACGCTGAAAACACTATCGTGTTATTTTTCAGTGACATTTTTTCTCCCACACGTTGCAAGACGCTCTCTGACTAACACCATGTGACCTTTATTTGGCCACCGCATCGCGCCTGGAGGATTAGGCAAAACAAGCATTTTGTAATGAGCTCAGCTCCCACGCAGACAGCGTTATTCATCAATATTTTCACTCAGGGATTATGGCATTTGGTATTTAAGGTATTTCTGCAATTTCTGTTTTGGGGACAGAAATGGTCACGCTGAGGTGGAATTGTTCACAGTTAATATATACGAAAGGAAACGTGTTTGTTTAGAGCCAATCGTGGAGAGAATATTTATGACATTATGACAGTGACATTATTCGGGTCTCCTGTGCGCACATGTATACTGGGGGAATGCAGAAGGGCTACCGGAATAAAGGAGATAGAGTCGTCGCGCATAAAGTGTTTTTATTTTAGTATTTATATTTTTACTGAAAATGATAATTAATTTAAAACCTCATGGGAAGGCTATATCTGGGCTGCCAAGTATTCGTGCAATTAATCAATTTCCGAACCCAGCAGGAGCAGCTATAATATTACAAGACAACAATAAAAATCATCATAAAGTCATTCTAGGTATTAATCCTGTGTTGCAAGAGATATTATGCCCCTCATCGGCAATATGGTAGGAAATTACTTTTTTTCATAACTTTTCCTCCATGAGAAGTCGGTGCGATGGTTAGAAACAGTTTCTTGTCATTAAGAGGTTCTGTCTTTGTAATCTTTGTTAAATTTCTCTACTTGAAACAAGGCTGCCAGATATTTTCTTGCGAATAGCATTATCACTTCTCTGCGTAAGTTTTACGCAAGTATCGTAAGTAAAACCCGTTCTTTATATATTTAACAGCGAGTAACACAAGAACGCACTACCGCTCGCCGACAAAGTTTTTCTTAAACTAACTGAAAACTTCTACCTGCACGTGCATTATACGATCTTGAAGACAGATTTCTCTAGTATTCAACCGCTCACTGCCGGGCGATAACTCAACTTTCCTGTATTAGATAACACCCTGAATACGGGAAGGAACAACTTATTTGGCACTACATGTAAAATAACGCCCTCATGTTATGCGATGATTGAGCTAAAGGAATCCATTGGTGACACTGGCCCACCCTTTGAGCTGCCCGAAATCTCTTCTCTCCCTTTGCTGGTCATACGACTTGGACGAGTTTCGACAATGACCCGGCGAATTGTCGAATCGGGGCAACATTTCACCAGAAGAATGTGGAACTCACATGAACCAAACCTAAGCCGGCGAAATCAAGTCTAAAAGTCGCATTGCTACAAAATAGGAGTGTTTATTCCTTCAGTACCAATGGCTTACCAATATGAAAATAACATGTGAAATTTTTTATATTCTTCTGAAAGCTGTAAGTTACAATGGTTTTAAATGGCTAATATGTTGAAACCTGACAATTTTATTATTTAATGTGTGAGCGGAACTTTCGTGACAGAGAAAATAATTACAGAGTGAAACAGTGACCTTCGAGACGAACTTTGGTACCTAGAGAAAAAATGTGCGAAGTTTTATCCACTTGTATACTTTCACAGACTTTTATACACATTTAATGAAAAGATTTGTGAAAGCAAAGGACAAAAAAATAGGGATGATAATGAGTATTTGAGTAATAAGTTTAATAGAGTGAAGGTAAATTATAAGAGGGCATTTAAATTGGTTCTCAAATCTGCACAATTATGAGGGATCCCTCGTTCCAATAAATCATAAGAAATTGAAAATGTTGCATGGCATCCGTTCGAAGAAGTTTCCCCAAAATTGCACGAAAACGTTAGGACCGATGACTATATTGAAGTAGGGAGAACTATGTTAAGTGCATATAAGACAATGGAGTGCAAGATGCATCCAAATTCATCTTTTGCGCTCCCAGCTTGATTTTTTTTCTGCCAAACCTTAGAGCAGCGAGAGACCAACACGGAAAAATAGTCTCCAGACATGTTTCCTGATTCCTGTTGATTTCTTGTGAGTGAGGGTTTTGGGTTTTTTTTTGTATAGAATTACAAAACACAAATTTTCTAAAACAGTTTTTCCCATTCTATTATAATTAAATGCACTCCTAGCAATTTGTGCTAGTTATTAAGATTATTTGATCTTATATTCACATTCTGAACTTTCTTTTCAATTAAAATGAGTAATTTTGAATGTCTTAGTAAATTTAATTATGGAAGTGATTTTCAGCACTGTTCTATTTAAAAAATTCAATGTGATTATTAAAGAAAACGGCAGATAATAAGACATTTTAGATTTCAAATTCAAATTCAGTGCACACGGACCAGTAAAAGTTACCTACTTTCACTTCATTGCAAGAAATAAGTCAAATTTTGTTGGCCAATAAAATGTTTCATCATCTTAAAAAAGTGCGCACTGAGCCCTCAATTTGCAAGATGGTGAAGATTCTATATGCCCATATTGCTAAGTTTAGACTTAGTATCAAAGTTGTGAATCCATACGTAACAAAGTGGTGTAAAACCTTTTGGGTTGCGGTTCAACATTACCAAACAGGCATCTGAAAAGATGACTCGCTTGTGTTTGGTCATCAGAATTCGTTGCTGTCTTGGAATAGAAAGTAGCACCCGATTTGTGTAATTTAGAATGCTTGTTTTTTCTGTAAAACACCTTACATTTCACTGGGGATCCTAATTGCACATGGTTTACATGCGACCAGCGTCTTTTGCATGTTCATACGCTAGTCTTTTGTTAGGCCCGACCAGTCCTTTACATATGATACTGCTAAGGAGTCTCGTCCCAAAGTACAAGTATTTTAAACCTATCTTAACCATTTGGTTATTGTGTTAAACTCCGTTATTTGAAACTTTCACAAAACGTCTAATTTGAAGTAACTTGCTCTATCCGAGTCGCTGAAACTTTGCGTCAGTTCAGTTCAGGTAATTTTGGCACTCTGCGGTTGCGACTTTGCAACATTCACCATTACTTAACGGCTGGTGTTTTTGAGTTTTCAATTTTGCCTAGTAAACGTTTATCAAGCACCCGTGTAATACCTCCATTCAAAGGGTTAGTATCATTCTATGAATAATACTGCAAATGACTTCTTTGGAGCATTTTTAACTACTAAAAATGAATCAGTTCAATTAATAGCAGTAATTCAATTGCAAAAATTTGATAGAAATCAGCTGCTCACATAATAAGAAAATCCGGCAACATAGCAGTTGCTGCTTCACGACTGATTGACCGATAATATTACTTTGTAATTGATTCTGAAGCTGTAACGGGTAGTAATCTTCATTTGTTAAACTGTAGTATTGCCAACTGAAAAGATAGCTGTCAAGTGCAAAGTTTCAGCGGCCCGGGAATAGACATGACTGCCTGACTGAATAATAATAAAAGAACTACACATCTTCTTTCTGCTGAACGAATGACACTAAAATTTGATAAAAAAAAGTATTAAATGTGGATAATAGTCTTCATATGTAATTAAAAGAAGGAATTCGAGAGGCTGTTTTAGAAATCAGAATCCTATGCACGTATCTAATTTTAATCTTCAGTATTCTGTCTTCTCAAAACAAAAAGAGGAATTTGGTAACTATTATTGTACATCAGTTAGTAACTTCATCTTTTTTAGCCGGACTAGACCTCAAACATTAAAATAACAAGGACTTGTGGCCAGCAACTATCTGAAGCTATTTTTGCAATGCACCAAAGCTTCTACAGAGGGAACATCATTATTGGTTAGTGTAGCAGATATCACGGCAGTAAGCCCAGCGTCCCTTCTTGCGGAAGTAGGTGGGGGAGGGAACAGTGTGATGTGCAAGGCAAAAATGAGATTCAGGCTCCGGGGTTAAAAATAGAATGCAAGCTACTGAGATGGGATTACTCGGCTGGAGCCTAGAGGCAAGCTGAGAAATTACGTTAAGTACTCCCTGCAGGTAAACACGCGTAATGAAACAGGGTAAAGCGAGGTAAACCGACCTCTTTCATTGTTGTTATACAAATGTGTCAGCTGGTAAAACAATTATAGAAAATTGAAAAGTTCTAGCAGTTTTATGAAGTAAAAGTTAAAGCAACCGTATCATAACGATAAATATTGATCCACGGACATTTGATAGTACAAATACCGTTTATGACCACGAATTTTGCATGTTAAAAGCACACACTTCTGCGTTTGAATAATATGCTTCTAACTGAAACACACATCGTATATTTCTGGTGTGCACTTAAACTTTGTGACACGCATTGTTTAGATTGTTGTAAGGTATTTGCGAATTATTTCAACCAATAAGACATCCTAATTCTACTGCAATTCTTGCAGACTCTATGACGTCTAAAGTATGACAACGACTACCCGCTTGGCTATGCTTATGGGAGCGCTAGTTTTTCACTAGATTACATTTTAAGATTTATTACAAATTTTCAGGTTTTCAAAGAGTGAGTTTTAACATGTATTACCTACCTATTACCTGGGCTGGGGAAGATGCGACACACAATACGTCTTACCCGTTTAGCAGTTTATGCTCATGTAACCAGCGAGCGTTGCCAACCCCTTTCCTGTGAACAATCCGTATATCGGGTATAAAAATCGGTAGAGTTTGTGTAACATGTAGCGAACATTTTTAAATGTAGTTTTAGGGAGTTAAGGCAATGTCGGAAAATGTGGTTAATAATATATCTTGTATGTTGGCAGGTAGGCATCAAGAACAAGAGTAATGTATAATACAAGTAAATTAATTGTGTACTTCAATCAGCATTAATCCTCTTTGTTAATTCAGTTGTATTTCATGTACTTATGAGTATGTTTTTGTTATGAACAAAATTAAGTGCACAGTTTTAATGATGAATATATAAAAATCTAAGAAAGCAAAAACATACAATATTCCACACTTTCCATCCAACAAACACAAGTCACAAGATCACAACTGAAACTGAGAGTGATGAAGATGAACTGAAAACACACCCGCACCGTAATAATCAATTTTAAATTGCTCCAAGTTGAACGCAACAATGCAGTCTGGGTTCGCATTAAACCAACCAGAGGCAGGCTCAGGCGGACAAAGACAACGCACTAGTTTATTTATTATTTATTTAAATATGGAATTGTTGTCATGGCTGATTAATATGAAACAGATTATGTTATATATGTCTGGTAGTCTGCTGAAAACACTAAAATTAAATAATAATAGAGCATTATCGATTTATTACTTACATATTTACATAATGCTATGAAAAATCTGTAGATTCAGTTATTAAATTCATATATCCATAGATGTAGACAAAGAAAACGTAAATCCATAGAGTTGGCAACGCTGCTTCCAACATTCAGTCATATTAAAATACAAGACTTGTCTCAGAAAATATATGATAACCGGGCATTCTTTCCTCATATAATTAACGAGCACACTACAATGTGTATGCCACAATATTTCACTAGTGAAGGACACTAAAAATTGCACACTTGTTCTTAAGATCATTAACAGTGATATAGTAATGTCAGTTTAAGACAATTGTTTTTTCCTGTAAATGTTTAACTTCCCACCAACTGCTATGCTAGTTCAACACAAATATGTAGTACAGAATATAAGTCCTTAACCGTCCGCATACCAAGCAGGGTGCAAGTGTACCCCAATCTTGTAATTTGTCTGTAAATTTTAAGCTCAAGGCATTGTCACTTCTCGACATTGTTAATTTATCCCTTACAAACCATATGGTATAATAATGAAAGTAATTATTATGTACAATTAATTATAGCACTTGAAATACTCACGGGGGTATAACTGTACCCCTTTTGGTAGCCCATGCTACATGAATTATTGCATTGACAAACTAAAAGTTGCATATTTATTTTATTTTTGAAGGAGGTTTTAAATTAAATATAAACCATTGTTGTACTACAGATTGCCATTTATTCCTTATTTGGTTTATGTTTGCAAACTGTCAGTCTAATGGAAAAGATGTCAAAGAGAAGAAAGATAGAAAAAACATAATTTAGAATGTCAATGTGTCTAAGTGAGGTATAATAAAAATACTGGAAGAGGAAGTGGAAAGTGATGTCAGTTCTCTGTGTTCTGAGATTGAATATAACATAGAAGATATTGATGTTATTTCGAACATCGATAACGAAAAGGTAAGGAACGATTAATTATCAGCTAGTATTTAGCCCAACATACACTAGTAAAAGTGGAATGGTGTGGTATCTTGTGGAAACACATTGTGAATTGCTCTCATAGAATTATTCGTAGTGTAACCAGTGGCAGGGTTCTGTTGAAAAAATGCATGATCACGCTCCCTGTTGGTTAATTCCCGGAAAAGAGGTTAGTATCGTGTTCATACAAGTAGCAGAATCAACTGTATGCTAAAATAAGTAGCTCTATGATTCTTTCACCACTACGTTAATACATTTGAATCGTACATAAAGACACGCTGTACCGCTGTGAACGCACTTTATGTATACTGTCGAATTGAGAAACAAAGAACACAACGCACAGCCGGGATCAGCTGCGCTGCGATCGCGACAGTCAACAAGGTCAACAAGTAAGCAAGCAGGTTGCTACCCCCTTTATGATGCGGCCAAGGAATGGAAAACTCGCTCATAGTAAAAATCCACGACGCACTGATCGCACGTTATAAAGATATATCCCTAACGGCATATAATGCTACGGAAACACTTTTTACCTCTGTTAAGTAGTTTTGCAGCATCAGTTATTCAGCCAATGGGAAGAATTATCCGAACAGTTAATGCAGCCGTGTAATTTCAAGATATGCTCACAAATATATTACAATATTAGGCAATAAAAATGTAGCATTTCTAAAGAAAGAAGTGTCAATGCCGAGCACAGAAGAGGTCAACTTAGTATTTAATTTAAATGTTGTTGATATTTATATATTAAAAAAGTACATTCTTTTAGAATGTTTCCCTCTGGTAGTCTGGTAGTATATGCACAATTTTCCCTGAGAAATGATTATAAAACCAGTTTACCAATATACGTAACCAGCCACATAATAATTCTGATGACGACAGTAACTTGACCACCTTCCCGAAGGTGACAATGGCACGTCCGTTTCAGATGTTATTTCACCTCCTACGAGGGCAGATATTTTGTTAACGTTTTATTATTTTGCTATAATGACATGTTAGGTCACATTGCCGTCAGTGGTATTAAAACAAGCTCTAAGGCGTATAGCTGAGTCATATAACGAGTTTTGAATCTGCTACTGGTTAGAATGATGCTATCTCAATGATCTGCAATTGTGCTGGAGTGGATTACTCTTCCACCAGCATTTGAAAACTTATTTTCCATTCCCCAGAATTCATCTATTTACTAAATCTCTAGTTTATTTTTTATTAACAAGATTGCCGATTTTAAATGCCAAATATGTTGAGCCAATGCATTGTTAGTAATGTTGTTGAAAATATTTAAGGAGTTACATATGTCCTCAAGTCTCAAAAATACATTTTTTTTTAATTTTTGTAGGTTAATTTGAAACAAAAAAAAAACAGTGAAAGATTTTTTTTTAATATCTATAAAATTGGCCGGATTTTGTATTAAATTTAGCGTACTATGACAGTCGGACCTTTAAAGCAACCTCAGCCACGCAACTTGCCCTGCTTGAGGTCTTTTTAATGTGTTCATAATTTTTAATTACGAATTCCATGCAGTCCCTGGATTTATTTCATTTCAGAAGTGCCAAGTTTTTAAATTTCTTCTAGGGAACTCAGATTAAACACTATTTGAATAAGTATCTATCACGAGTACATAGTTAATAAATATATAGTACGTTTTGGACACATACAGTTTTATCTTAATGTATTTTTCATAGTTTTATGTAATATATATTCTATTTTCTATGGCTGTAGTCACAAGCATAAAAAAGAAACGTATTGTTACCACACATTGTCGACAACGTGATGAAACTTCCGTAATATCTATTATAAGTATAATGCTTTTCCTTGTTACTTCGTTCCCGACGTAAACAAATTTAATTCTCGTGTTAGTTGCATCCAGTTTTAAAATTTCATTTTAAAATATATATAAATAAATAGTAACCTATTATTAAGAAACTTAAGTCACAAGGACTTTATGCAATCCTTCAATTTTAACTTTGCAGATCTAAAGTTTTACTGATTTCTAACAAGCTCGGGAATTACACCTCCTAAGATAATGGAAAACGTAAAATGCAATATTTTATTTTTTAAATGTAACATTGAGCAAGATACATAATGTTAAAGTAGCTTTTAGTAATATATATCCTCTTAATATTACCTCCCCCCTGTTAGGGATTCAAATTATCGCATTATTGTATATTTTAATGTGTTTATAAAATAACAGATTTAGTCATTTTCAGATTTTAACGTCTTATTTAGCTCCTTTTAGTGTTATAAGATTTGACATGTGACTCCCTTTACAACAAAACGAATAATTATATCAAATTATCACAGTTAGCCAGCAGGAAATAAAATAGTTTAAAGCCGAAGAATCCCGGCCCTGCCCATCAATAATAACAATGATAAAGATACAACTTCTTCTTCTTCTTCTTCTTCTTCTTCTTCTTCTTCTTCTTCTTGTCCTCATTTGATGCTACAACCCGGGGTGAACCTTGGCCTGCCGCGGCGACCTCTGCTTCCTCTACCTCCGTCTTATGACTTCATCGATAGAGGGTAGTATTGCAGAGGGGCATGTAATCAGTATGATGGCATCCCGCTGTTATCTATTACGCGGTTTCCTATATCGAAGAATACCACCTGTCCATCAGGCAGCTTTCCAATAAAGGAATCAACTAATGCGTTGTTTTAGCATTTATCTAAACAAACAGGCAATTTCACTGAAAACGAGTTTCTTGGGTCGGGGGCAATGTTCCCTAGAGAGAAGCATTTCGCAGGTACATGCTCTCATGTCCTGGTCTAGTTCGCTCCTATTTCCATTCTAGTATTGTGGTCAACAGTGTGATGGGCCTGTTACAAACTGGAAGTTTGTTGCTGAGTTTAACAGTGAAAGCACGCGATGGCTCGGCTCATTTTTTTATTTAATTTTAATTTGGTGAATTATAAGCAAACATAGGCAAAAGAAAGTTGCAATGCTGCAAGAAAAAAATCGTGAATTTACAGATAATCAACACAGTAAAAGTGCTGCTGAAAAAAAAAACTTAAACCTCACATTAGGGCTGTAATATCAGTCTGTAAGTTTGTACCTTGCTCTCTCAAAAGTATATGAAAAAGTGTACAATCTTATATTTAATAGAAAAATATATGAATAAATGTTATAATGAAAAAAACAAACAAACAAACAAAAACAAAACATGCGTTTAAAATAAAATTTACGAAAATAAGTTTCCCTACAGTTACACTTTACATATTTTAATTACGGAGGCACGTTTAGATGTGAAAAACTACAAATTTTTGTATCAAAGATGTATTACTCCTTAAGCTATTTTAATCTAGCCCTAGAAAAATGTGCTAGGGATGATTTTGTCACTTTCTACTGTTCCTAACACAAGTCATTTTTTGAGAAGTTTAATTTATTTTATGCATTTTACTCCACCGTCTTTTGCCCCTGAGTTTGGACGGTGAACTTTCTTTCAGACAGTTGCCAATGTGTTAACAACGAAGTAATGATTCAGACCAATCAAAAAAATCAAAGTAGTGTGTATGATTAAGCCAGAGGTAATGGTAGTACGAGGAGTGTGTCAAAGATGCTTAACTGCTCCAAAAACAGGTTTATAACTCTAAATTTAAACCACCTACACAATTTGTGAAAACATTTCTCACTTGTATGTTTATTCAGGCTCACGAGTCACTTCTGGCATGGATGCAGCAATAGCTTCATCGTCGGGAGAGAATCGCCAACCATACATTTTGGGATAATGAAAAAGCCACAGAAAAGGCTGAAAAACAGGGTGAATGTGGTAGCACTCAAACGTCTTCCTCGCTCTAAAAGTACACAGTTTTTGCAGCAGTTTGGGCGTTGTCGCGGTGAACGTGAGATGACCTATCTCTGATCTTGGGTGGTGCTTTTTCCATTGTTTGAAGACTCTGGAAGGCAGATATAGTACCTTTCCGCAGTAAAAATATGGGATCATTATTTTCTAATGTTTCGGCTCCTCCTCTTGTTGGTGGTCAAATACAAAGCACCAAACTTGCGACTGCGGACCGAATTTTCACCTCCATTGAATTGTTTCAGTATACTTTGGCAACAGTCAACACCGGCTTTTGATAGAAATGTGTTTGAGAAACGTTCGTTCTGCCGTTGACTTCCGACTTCAAGGAAACATCGATGTTTTCTAGAGTAATCTGCCAAGCGCCGTTTCTCTTCTAGAGCTTCAGATGTTTTTTAAATTCACAATATCAGTTTCCAACTCTGGCAAGGAGCAGGATCCTTAGCGGTGTGTAACATTACTTAGGGTTGAAAATCTAGAGCGTTTCATCTACGACATGCATGTAGAAATAATTCGATTTTCTGCAGACTCAGAAATGATTGGCCGATATTTTCTTTTGCACCTAAGTAATACACACCAAGTTTATCAAAGTTACTCGTAGGTAGGTAAAGATCACTCTTATGAGTGTTACATGTTTTAATATACTTATGAAAACTAAAAACCAGCGTTCGCAATAACCAAAATAATAGCTTTGCACGAAATGTGCCCTTAGCATTGAAATATACATTAAAACCCAACATATACACATATAGGTGTGTCACATAAAGTGAGCCATTTGAGTAATACGGCCATTTTTAATGAGAGAAAAAACGTTTTCAGACAAAAGTTGCTTGACTTGAGGGCACAATGTGATATAGTTTGTTTTATCATATGTGGAAGTGTCGTGGAGATATTACAGTTCGTTATTTTAAATGGATTGCTATACGTTTTCATTTACCTTTTGATAATTTGTCCTGAATGCTATACCAGACTCGCGGATAGTCAAAGCTCATAAAACCTGTAGTCCAAGGTAGAGTTTGCCTCAACTCTTTTAATAATCTAAAAAAGATGCCCTCCCTTACAATTTCCTTTGCATTTTGCCAACTTGGGTTTTGCTTTTGGTAGGATGGTATTTTGATAAGTGAGTTGATTTGATGTTAAAGAGTCTGGCAACGTACCTTATTTTCGACACATTCCCCTCAAAGTTCAACGCACTTGCTCCAATATCAATCCAGGTTCATGCTTTCCTCAGGAAAATGGGTTTCTTCTAGGTCCTCAAAATACTTGTTTACCTTTTCATTTGACTTAGATTTTTGTCCAGGCAGAAAAGTTTCGAGTTTCGGGCGCAGATAGTAATCCAAGGGAGCGAGATCAGGGGAAATTGGATGGATGTAAAAACATTTTAATTCGTAATTCGGTCAATTTATCTTGAGCGACGAGGCATGGATGCACTGGCGCGTTGTCATGATGAAACAAAACCTTGTTGTTCATTCCAGGAAGTTTTTCTGCGATCGCTGTCTTCAATCTCTCCAAAAGCGATGTGTTGTATTCTCCAGTTTTCCCCTTAACCAAGTAGTGATTCAAGAGAATTCCTTTTGGGTCCCAAAAATCGAAGCCTTTTCAGATAATGGAAAGCGCCTATTTCGGAGCCGGTTCGCCTCGTGCAGTTCACTGTTTAGATTGCTGTTTCGATTCCCCTGTATAGTAATAAATCCAAATTTTGTTCATAGTCACAAAATGCCGTAAAACGTTGGTTGGAGTCTCCTTAAATATTTTCCAATATTTGGTCGCTATTCCCATGTAGTTTTGCTTTAGCTAAGCCCACCTTGCGCAAAGTTTTTAATGCAAATTTATATGCTGCATGAAATGAAACGTCTCAATTGAAATGCTCGTGGCCTCTGTTAATTCATGCGGTTTCACTCGTTAGTGAGCCAAAATAATATCGTGGACTTTATCAACGATTTCTGGCTTGACACCTAATTTTGGAGCTCCAGGATGTGGTGCGTTTTCGATGCTTATCTGCTACGCTTGAACACTCATTTACTCAAAATTGAATGGCTTCATAGAAAGGGCATGTGTTATCCAATGTAAGTAACACTTTCATGAATTACTTTTGCTGTTTTCCCTTCCAGTAAAAAGAATTGAATCACATCACGAACTCCATTTTTTTTTTTTTTTTTTTTGCCGTCACTCAAAAGGCTTATGTTTAAATACCTACCAAACGAATAATTAACATTAGACGAACTTGCGACCATAAAACATTGAAACTTGGAAAGAAAGCTTTATGACCATATGTTCCTATGTGGCTGTTGCCCTGTAGTAGTATGCAAATCAAGTTACTTAACAAAAAACCTCGTATTGAGAAAAACTAAAAATCCTGGCCAATAGCTCATCCAGTGCCAACTTATGTGAATTTTCCCATCTTATGGAAACTTTCGTGAAGAAATTGTGGAAAGGGTGAAAAATAATTAAAATGGGAATTTTAAATAATGTTTGATTTCAATAATTTATTACAACATTTAAAATGTTTCCACTTTGCTTTCTAATATTTTCGATGTTCCCCCCCCCCCCTTCCTGTTACACGTAATAATGGATTCACATTTTGACATATATTGATTATAGCAGCAAAATAATGGTCGAGGAGTTTGAAAAACTCCTATACTGGAGTTTTACTCCTACACTCCTATACTGGAATCATTCCCATTCTCTGCAGCCAATAGCTGTGCAGTGTATTGTTCATCAGCGGATAGTCTTTGAGTGTACATTGCTTTATGACAATATGACAATGCATATTGCTAACTAATACACCGAATATAAAATGTTTCTAAAACTGTAGATTTATAAGAATGATTTGTTGTTGACATTAGTTTGTTTCTCTAGAATTTAGAGTTCTTAGAATAGCAAATACATAAGATTGAATAATAGCCACTGCTGATTGTAGAATTAATAATAAAAATTGAATTGAAATTAAAATAGGAAGAACATAAAATGTTGATGCATCCATAGGTATATTTTACCTCTGCGGGAATAATTTGGAAATTAAATGTCTTAAAAAATTATGTCAAATTTTGTTAGTACGGGGGAATTTTAGTCCATATTCCCAGGCAACCAGCAGAGAGAGAGAGAGTACTCATTTAACTAGTCTATTTTAATATAAGGTGCAGAATATTAAATGTATAAAATGTCATATAAGCTGAAAGAAAAGTATTGCCTATTAAAGGAAAATATATATTAGATCAGTGTTTAAGCACTGCATATAACCACCCATGCACAATTCAGTACTGTTGCACTACCTGGTGGCAAGTTCAGCAACTGTCATTTGGAATAACTGTTGGATTGCTCACTAGAGGCACTGCTTTAGGCTTGCAGTGCGGCATCTGTAGGCAACACTGTCAGCTATTTACTATCGTTCCGTATTTATTTATTTGTTGTTTTTCTAATGAATCGGTTCCGCTGGTTGTGAATGACAGCAAAGAAACACATCGAAAATACGCCACAATTTTGTAAAGGGACACTCGTTCGCTGGGCATTTTAAATATATCCTGAGAAATTTTAGTTGTATTCTGTTCGATCCATTGTGCTTTTCGGGCAATTATTTAATTGTTTAAACTGCCCATTTGGAAAAGCTCAGAAATATATAGCCGCCTCCCCTTGGCGAGTTAAATTATATACATTTCTGCATGAACTATGGCTATTCCTCCTGCCATGGCGATTTTGTAGCGGACTTCTGAGGTCGGAACGAACATAGAGTGCCGCTACGTTATTTCGGAGATGATAGTGATAACATTATAGTGCACCATGGGAGTCCTTAAATCTATAGGTACCTAAACGTAGTCTGTAGGGATGAACGAAATTAAAAAATTGTGGCTCAAATGAGTCCTTGGCGCCTTGAAGATATACATTACTTTTTGTGGGAACCGCCACAGGTGGCCGAGGTCGTTAAGGCGCGGAGTAGTGAGCGGGAGGTTTGGGGTTGATTCCGACCAGGACCGCCCTCCCTGACTGAGGGGTTTTTCCAGGTTTTTCTCAGGTATCATAAATGGAAAATGCCGGGGAAATACCATAAACTTTGGCCTGGAACGCTTCCTTTAAAAAATCCTTTCCCAATACATAATTTCATCTCATGTCTCATTATTGTCCACCACCTGTGATGCCTCAGTAGTTAAAACGGGCGTTAAACTCTATTAAAATAAAACAATTTTCTGGGTAAGGAATAACTGCAGACAGCTTGACCTGACCGGAATTCGAGCCCAGGTCCTCCGAATTTGTTGTTGCAAACGCTACCACTGAGGCGGTCTTTTGAGGAAAAAGTGCGAACTACAATGCTAAAAACAATTGACACTTTTAAATTGTAATGGGCGACTTTTATTGCGAGGGGATCGTTCCACGCGTAACGGCCAGTCGGTCGGAAGTGAGAAAGTCCACAACTATGATTGTCACGTAAGTTATATTACTATATTAAACACTTAAAAGTACATTTACTCACCATTATCAAGCAAGAAGTCTCTGGAACCGCCTCCCTTCATTTTCAATACATTCATGGCCTCGGCTTATGAAATTAACATTAACCTCCACAGTTCCCTCTGAGAAATGGAAGAAATGTCTCTGCGAATATTATTTTTAGTTCCTCTAATGTGTTTAGATTTTTTGTATATTTTTAAGCGATAAAAACCTCAGGGCGTTAAATCAGGGGACCGAGGTGATGACTCATCTTGGAATATTTAATGAATTGCATGGTCTGTATGCAGAGTCCTCGTGGACACGTTCCCACAGTTAATTCATGGAAAAAGGGTTGCAAAATATTCTGCACATCCCTTTCGCTATTAATTATTACTTAAAAAAGCATATCGTTTTTTTTTTTTTTTGTTTTTTTGTTTTTTTTTTTAGCGAATTAACCTGCCCACTTGATTAGATTAGCGTTAATTTCTTTCTGCCATGCACATTATTTCAAATCCGCCATTAAATCTACTCCGTCGTTTGCTGAGAATGACGTGAAGTGATCTTCTAGGGGAACGTTCCAGAGCACGTCCATTATTATCTAAGGTTTCTCCTGAGAGAACTGTATTGGTACTTTTATCAAGAATACTTCCGTTTCACGAAATTTATTACTTAGACTTTGAAGTGAATACCAGGGAATCTCCGCACAATACGAGCCTATATTGCACGTACGAAGGGAAGTAAATAAATGCTTTTTGGCGAATAGAATACCTGAATTGAGGCATATTAACGTAAATAAGACACCTAACGAACGTTTAATACAATCACACAACGCACAAGAACACGTCCGCACGTTTCTAGAGTTAAACTCGTACTGGTCTCCTCCCCGGCCGGCCGACTTTCAAACTGGGAAGGAGACGAGAACTCGAGCTCAGTCAAATGCGGCCAACTGCACGTGGAGCGGTCACGCGAAGGAAAAATTACCCAGTATGCACTAGATTAACTTGAAAAAACTAGTGTGGAGTATTAAAAACGTGGCAGTAACTTAATTTTTAAGTGAAGGAAATGAAACAAAACATTAGTTTCATGTAAACTTAAGAATCTTTGTGGCTACTGCTTCATCTTTGACTCTAACAGATTTACCTTCAAGAGAAATTTTAACTATATCCACTTTTTTGAAATGTCTGCTGTTTTGGTATATAAACCGAATGCATTCATAATCGCTGTAAGAATAAGGCCACATTTTCACAGCAAGTATATGTTATTTATTTAATTTTGTTTAATTATGTCCTTTAACCTTGGCGGTTATATTAAGTAATGAATGACTAAAAGAATTAGCGACAGCGCAATTGGGCTCAGAGACCTAAAGCACTAAAACTACCTGATAATCGTCTTAGGGACTAAGGAAAAACCCTGAATAAAATCATACAGTAGGGGTTCGAACCCAGTGACTTCAAGATATTTTGACCAAAAGAAGAATAGGTGAAAAATCACATGAGCGTAGGATGTATACCAGTACTAGCTTAGATACAGTTGTGTTCTATACTTACTATAGAAGATTGTGTATGTGAAGCAAATGTAAATCTTTGCTCGATCAAAGAATGAATATCATATCATATCACTTCAATCTGTGGATTCTATAATGAGTTTAGTCAATTCTAAAAGTTCAGAATTTAGAGTTCGTTAGAAATTGCAAACAATACGTGCATTTATGAAATTGTCACACTCCTCAGATTGGCAAAATTTAACTCTGGCGTAGAATTGGTCAGAAATAGTAATCTTTTACATCGTTTCATCAAAAATGCATATTAATGGTAACTTAATCATTTACACTTAGAATGTGTACAAAATTATAAATTAAAGTATTTACATTTAGTATTTTTAGAAAACTGAATTAATTCAATGATAGTACATGCATTTTCTGATTGTATAAAGCCCTCCTCTGTGTAGATGGTGGAAGTGAATTAAATAATATTAAACCACCATAGTAAACACATTTGTGGAGTGCCTGCAACTTGTTACTTGGTCGTGTAAATCCTACCTGTCTGGTTTCTTTGCTGTGTATGTCTGAGTTTTTTTTTTATGATACTTGTGAGGTGTTCACTGCAAATAAAAGCACAGCTAGAACATTCCAAATGTTATGAATAGTAATTTACAATGAGTTGTCGTTTTGCCCTTGCCATTATTCATATTACTCTTTTTTGTAAGAAATATAATTTTAGCATTTACTGAATTTCCCGAGCATAAGTCTTTAAGGAATGGAAGTAGGCATAATATACTGTCTTAGGATGCTCTTATTTATAAAATGAATTATGATTTGATTGTTAAATATGCCGAGCTTAGTGTGAGTAAGATACAATCAATATGGTCTTTCCAATTCACATTCTGGTCAATTATAAGTTCAAGAAATTTTGTTATTGGATTCGATGTTTTCATTGCCTTCTTATTATGTCCTTAGACCTGCAACGTTTATATTTTTTGTTTGAAAATTAATGTTTTTATTTTTCAAAGTTATATGAGTTGTTTTACTGTCAAATCAGTTATTTAGTGCACTGAAAATATCAATGGATAAATCTAGAGGTGACTGATTTTATGTTCTTTAATGAGAATACTAATATCATCTGCAAAAAGAATTGGATAAGCATATTTTTTATTACTGAGGTGAGATCGTTGATATACTGTAAAAATAATAATAATGGACCCAAAATAGAACCTTGAGGAATACCATGCTTTATTGTTGACCATTCCGAGTATACGTTGTAGTTATCTGAAGAATTTATTATAACATTTTACTTTCTATTTGATAAGTATGAAGCAATCCATTGATAACCTTTGCTCTTAATATCATAAGATAATTTTGATAATGTAATGGGCTCATACTTTAGTAACTTACAAGCTAATAAAGTAAGTCAAATTCATACCAAAAGAATTACCATCCTACAGTGCTATGCAAAAAATTAGGATATTTTGAATATTTTGAACAGTTTAAAAAAAAGCTGAAATAAATAAAATATCAGATAATAAAAGCTATTGTTAGATGATTTAATATTGAATTTGACTGCCTCCATTGTCCACCAGTGTAGCGTTTGCGACTATAGTTCGAAGGCCTAAGTTGGATTCCCAGTAGGTCAAGCTGTCTGGGTAAAGTTTTTATTTTGTTTTTTTGTTTTTTTCCCCCGGAGATTTTCCTTACTCTAAGAGATTGAATACCAGATGGTTTTAAGGCGCTAAGTACTCCGAGCTCATCATTAATTCGTTTCATTTCATGCATTCCTACAGATTTACACCTGCAGAATTCACAGATGTCACGGGAAGATCAATGCAGTCAAAGCGAAAATAAATAAGACATTTAAAGTATTTATTAAATTTAAAATTAAACATTTTATCAGTAATGAATTTTGAGATGTGTTCCACATTTCAACACGTTAAGTATAAGATATCAAAATAATCTGATATACCTCCAATTGTTAGATAAATGTTTTCAGAACCGGGAAATACTTTCCATAATGATAAACCTATTAAACACTTAAGTCCTTTGTCTGACAAAATCAAAATGAAAGAGATATATCGGATCTTCATTTTGTTTTTCCCCGCACGCGAACCGAGTCCGAAACTGGGCATTCACAGCTGCAAATACCGACAATTAAGTACGCGCATTGCCGCGAATAAGGTCGATCAGTTCGAGTTTAGGTTCGAAATAGTGTGGAATTGTTTTATTGCGTTTCTTTTCCATTTGCCATGAGTAAAAGATTCATTTTATTTACTGTAATTATTTTTAAGAAATGAATTAGCTGCTTAATGCCGTGCAGGATTTCAAGAACGCTTTTCGGGGGTTTATCCAACTGAGGTATTTACTTTGTTTTTTTTTTTTAAAAATAATGTTTAAAGTCAAAACAACAAAAGCAGTGATGAACGGAAAAATAAGATGCAGGCGTCAGGAAAAACTGAACGATATCGCTGTTCGATTAGAAGATCATCAAGCAAATATTTGGACAAGTGCATCAGTATATTCTGCTATAAATTTTCTAAAATGTATTTCCTACATGTTTATTGAAGTGCAAGCCTTACAGCCTACTGACTTGGGAAGGAGAAATTTTATCTTCTGTAAAGAAAAAGGTAGACATTTTTTCAATCACACTGGGGCCGGCTGGGTATGGACAACTGCAATGTGAACTCCCGGTTGCTGGCCCAGTCCGCATGCAAGGAAAAACAAAACGAAGACACGATATACCTATACATTAGATTTAATAATTCTAAAATAAAAAATACGTTTTTTGCAACACAGAAAATATATTCAGGGATACATCATAGCAAAAGTAAACTATAAATGAATTAACATTTATTTATGGAGTTTTATTTTTATCTCTTTCTTATTGCCAAAGATAGTAATTAATCTAAAAAAAAAAAAAAACAAAGAAACATAAGTTGAAACATAGAACATTTAAATGAGTAGTTTCACACAATATATTCTTTTTCTCTGGTGAGGAACCAGACATTCATGGGATCTGATTTACCCTTCATGGTGATAGGACCCCGATACTCAAAATGGAACTGTGGGTCGGCGTTAGTCGGCTTGGACAGATACCTGCAACAAAATCAGAACGTATTATTTATTGGCACTTTTAACATAAATTAATACTGATAGAGTGGTTAACTAGAAAGCACTTGAAGATTTGAAGTTGCCTTTTAGGGATATACAGGATGTTAATGAACTACACCGAAATAATTTCAATTTCAGAGAGAGAGAGAGTAAACAATTTGGGATAGATAACATATGGCCGATCTATTCAACTTTCGAAGCTATGGCTACAAGTTTCTAAAGTGCTAGAGCGCCACTGGCTAATGAAGGTGCCCCTCGAAATCATAACACGATAACTAAGGGAGGTGTCTGAACGTATCAGCCTGGCTGCACGGTTATGACATTAACTTTCAACTAAGAGGTGGTCATTTGTTTTCGAGTTCGTCTCGTTCATCACTTTTTCCCCCTTTTCTGACTAGGGCGTAATAATACAGCGTTTAGCCTACGTTTTAAGATGATGTTTCAATTTATGCACTTACATATTAACATGCCAATCCATATAATTACATTTGCTTATAAAAGGTAGAATTATTGGTAATTTTAATGAGTTGGGTGTCGTATATTCAAAAGTTACCTAAATTTTATTCATAATTCTGTAGTATGCGTAACGCAGCATTTCATATTAAATAAAAAATTCAACATGACAAGAATTAAACCCGTGGCGTGCGGATCATCAGCTTTTGCGTTATGCATTAATTCACACAAGCAGTTAAAGAGCTCCCTTTAGAGTAGTAGGCTACAATAATACAAGAGGGCATTTAAGTATATGTTAGGCGTAAATTAATGTTTAGGCATTATGTTAGTAGTAAGCTTATTAGCCATTGTATACTGGTAATACATTCATTGTTGAGAAAGAGAACAAAACTTGAAAGTATTAAGTAAATTTCATTCATAATTTTAGTGTGCATATCACAGCACTTCATATTAAAAAAAATCAACAACAAGACCACAATTTAACCCGCGGCATGTTGAACATTACCTTTTGTGTTAGGCATTACGCCACACAAACAGTTAAAGAGCTCACTCTAGAATAGGCTACATAATGCTAGAAGGCAGTTAATAGATGTTCAGTGTCAAAGCTTCAAATGATAGGTTTGTGATTTTAGGGATTTTTATGGCACTAAATCTTGAAACGCTGAAAACGAGATGCAGAAAATTGACATTTCTATGCTCGCAAGGTAGTTTTAAAGACATTTTCTCACTCTCAAAAGATAGTGCAACAATGTAATATCTGAAAATGAAAAATGCTATGGTCCTAGTAATTATTGATGATGCTGATGTTACTTTTTTGTAATGTATATGTACTTTATAAATCATCCTTTCTGGTTTTGTATTATGTAATAGGAAATTGAATCCGCACCCCTCCTTTCGCCGCATGTCCCAGTTCACTGCAGCAGCAGTGAATGCGTTCGCATTTAAACTTAAGGTAATCGAACTAAAATCCAAACTCTGAACACATTTCTGTCAGCAACTTACCTTCTTAATATAGTTTTCATCAGTCCTCGAGAATGTCTAGATAATCATGGAGTGATGTGGGTATTCGCAGGTCCCTGATACCATACGGCAATTGCCACGCCTTCCTCAGGGACTCCCGTATCACACATCGGCAGAGATGCTTCAGTTCAGGTGGCGTTATTCCGGAGCGAGAGGGTGGGATTAGTCCAGCTTCCCGTAACTTGGGGTGGAAATACATAGTGTTAGCGTTCACGATATCCAGGAGAAACTGCCTCCTCTCGGTGCAGGTTGCGGACTCGTCTGGAGGTTCAGGTAGAATCGCCGCTGTTGGCACTGCTCGCAGAAGTATTCTTAAGCACACCATGGGCTCAGAATCGGGACTAAGCATGCGATTGGCAGCACTGAATGAGTTTAACTGTCTCACCAGTGGTTCTGTCGGAGGTTCCTCCTCATCGCTATCCGCGATGATCTTGGCACCAAATCGAAGTAACAGTAAAAGGATATCGGCTTTGAACATCTGGGCTGCTACTCTTAATGGCTGAGAACGTCCATAAGATTCCATAGGAACATCTATCAACCTGGTCTTTCCTGGTAGGTGAGGATACAGGTACTCCAGCCTTGCCTTTGTCGCATGCTCCAGGAAATACTGCACGGCGTCAACGTTTTCCTCGCAATTCTCGAAGTCACTCTTCCATCCCGAAATGATGTTGGTCACTCGAGTACCGAATATCGCACCGACAAATAAACGTTCAAAAGAGAGTTCACAAGCAAAGATACCATCCAGGAGTTCGACGATAATGTCCGTTTCTGCCAGACGCCAGTCATAACACAACTTGGCGGCCACGTAGAGAACATTGTGATACTTTCCCATAAGGCACACCGCACCGTTTGAACTGCGGGTAGCCGAGTGGTAGCGGATGGCGGCTGACACTGCCATTTTGACGGCGGTATCTCTGTCACAGTCTCCACCACGGACACAACCTTCAATAATAGTACTAAGATAGATCACCAGTTGTCGCCGCTTGTATCGTGCCATCAGACTGGCACGGTCGAGGTTGCAAAACACTTGATCGAAATAGCAATCCAGAAACGCGTTCATATTTTCTAATATTTGTATATATTATTCGTTGATATCATCGATTATTGCTAATCAGGAGTATATTTTTAAATAGACGTTAATTCCGTGCCGTAGTGAAGGATAAAATTATCAATTTCAAGTAATACGCATGTTAATCGAAAGCTTAATATTACTTCTTTTAACGACTGTCATTTGTAATTAAAACAAAAACTAACGTAACCAGGATAACCGGCTCACAGAATGTCTCCGATTTTCAAGGACAAATATCGTGTTATTTCTCGGCAAAGGAGCGTACCTTCTTGCAGCCTTTCAAGCTAAACACTGACCACAGTACGGCATGCATGTTCAAAAGGGGGAGAGGGTGTAATTAGATTAAAGTATTATACTTATTCATTTGGGGCTTCTCTGACGTAAGAAATTCATGGAGGTCCAGGTTTCGTAACGAGCTTGTTAGTATGCCACTGCACATAATGTAAGGAATTTTAACACTTATCCTTGTTGTAATAGTTTAATGAATTTAAAATATTAGATATTTTAAACAGACTATTTTGAACAGGCATTTAATAATTTCACTAGCGACATTTTTGTTGCAAAATTTTGCATAGGAATAAATTCTATCCTTTGAATGTGGTGTGTTTTTTTATGTTTTTGTAATGTGCATTTTATAAGAGTTATATTGTGCATTTAACATTTTTAGTCATGTGATTTTGTTTCGATATGGATGTTTTTTTCATCTCTAATTTAAATCAAATAGCACCTCTAAAGCAACATTTATAACCTGTATGCGTATCAGAGAAGCGTTTTATATGTAACAACGAGATATCTTTCATTTATTTACCTAATTTGTTTTCTGAAACCACTTCTTATAAATTTTCTACAAAAAGGACATTATTAAAAGAACATCAATTAAACTAGATCACACCTACAAAGCCGGTTACGGCATGACTAAGGTCTAAAAGCAATTAACAGCATGATTCAGTTGCATGTCTAGGAATGTCTGTACCCACTTGTAAGCATCTTCGGAGACATTGATGCGCCCTGGTTCCCCAGTAGTCTCCGTACGGCTGGTGAGATTGACAGTGTTGCCGAAGAGACAGTAGCGCGGCATCCGGTGTCCAATAACGCCCGTCACCACCTCGCCAGAATGTATTCCAACGGTTATCTTCTGCAATGCACACGGGGAAATTGTTGGAGAGAAAAATGAAGACCATGAAATTAAAAAATCATCTATGTTGGTACAACATATGCATATATGTTTGTACTCATTTAATTACATAGATTACCACACAATTATTCAAACATAGAAGCAAAAGTATAAGCAAGTATCAAGAAACATTTCATCGGTTTGTAGATTTTGATATCTTGAAATGAAATCGCTGCATGTACTTCCACGTTTGGAAACTGTCCACTTCCTCCCTAAGATATTTCTTTAGAGACTCCAACATAGATCTGTCTTTTAGAACAAATCAGTCTCCTAAAAGTTATATGTAATTTGTAATTCAAAGGGATATGAGCTCAGAAAACCATTATTAAGCCTTAAATTGTTAACTTAGGTTAATGGTCAGCACCCCTTGATATTTTTGATCAATACTTTGTTTATTGGCTTCACCACATGCTCAAGGACAGATACTTTAAATTTTAACGGCTTTTCCACATTAATTAAGTTTTGTATTTCGGCATTGACAGCTGACCACAAATTCTTATCAGGTGATGAATGGTGTCCCCTTTGAACTCTTTGTACCAGTAATGATGCTTCTAGACAGACACAGCATACGTACACCGTGTCTGCACTACTGAAACTATCTGTTAATATTTTTCCGCTGATTTCTATACGTATACCTAGAAAAAGGTTCTTTCTATCTCTTCTTTCTGTATCTACTTGTGGCAGTGAGCAGTATTTATGTCTATTTGTAAGCGTCAAAACCATTTTCCAAAACTCTAAATGCATTTAAGGTGAGAGCAGGTAAGAGCTAAGGGCTTTCGAAATACTGCAAACCGATTGTTACCACTCGTCGAACTTTTTAAAACGCACACTTCTCTGGACCCATGTTCGCGTGTTTAAACTCGGCCTAGGTCTACAGGTTTTTCCGGACGTAAACAGCTGGAGCATCTTCCGGTAGGGAATCAAAGCCTTACTACTGCGTCGTAGATTTACGGTACGTTATATCTGAAAAAAAAAAAAAAAGACTCCCTGGACAAAATTACTGCCCATTTTACACCCTTAGCATCACATTAGATGACACGAAGCAATGGGCTGACCACCTGTCCTTAGGTGTTAAGTGTAACTAATTAAAATGGTTCAAAAAGTCCGTCAGGACCCGTAACAGGCCTTAGGCTTGAATCTAGTAAGTGGATAATAATGATATATAAAGTTTCACACAGCATTGTTGAAAATAGCTGTCCTAAGGGTTTTCATAAAATGCGTGTAATTTTAGTATTGTTTCCTGAAAACTGAGAATATATACCTGGTTAAATGGTTACTTTGTTATGGCGTTAAGGATTTCGTAGATTTGGCTACTATTATAATTGTAATTGAACTTTTTGTCTCGAATATTTCTCTTTTAATCTGTAAAATTTCTCTCAAACTATATGTAAAGTCATTACTGAGTGCAACACAGAATATTGCCATATGACGTTCATAACACGGCTCATAAACTTGGTAAAAAATGCATCAAGTTTCTTTTGAGGGTTAGGTAATGTTTTCCAGTCATTAAAACGTATTACTATTGCATATACTGGAGAAACGTTACAGCATTGGCCGGTACTCCCATTATTCGCTCTACCACTGAAGTCATCTCATAATCTTAGTATAACCCAGGGACAGTTGACTCACACCACATGAGACGAGGATGGCGACATGTGTGTTTAAAATGGTGCGGCATTTGACTGTGCAAGAGTAACCTTTTCTTTATAAAAGATACTTTCAAAACATTTGTGCTCGAATGGACTTTATTGATACATTTCCCAATAAAGTGCCTCTTACATGAAGTACTATATAAAGACTAGTGAATAAATTTGAAAATGTTGGACAAAACACGTTCCCGAAAGTGAATAGTTTTAACACAGAAAAAAAAATGGATGACATCGAAGCCAGTCTAGAGTGTTTATCACAAAAAGCAGTAGCTATACTTTCAAAACAAACAAATGTTTGTCCATCTACTGCAAGAAGTATACAAAGTTACTGTTGGGAGCTGGAGAGATGGCTAGTCACAGGAAAGAGTTGATAACGTCCAACAGTTCACTATAAATATTCTGCTTTTGTTAATGCAAAGAGGTGGACCGACTCTTAAGTATTTGAATACACGTGCAGTGCTTGGCAGATAAAACCCTCTCCCCGAAGTTAATACCATGTTGTGCTTTGCTAGAAGATGAGCCGATACATAGAGTGAAGTTTTGCAAATGGTTTCTGAACTCTCAATAAGCAGAATTCCAGTTTTTGAGCCTAGGCAATAAGCTCTAATAATATGGAGATTGTATGTGAGTGCAACGTATACTCTAAAGTAAGGTTCCTAGTCCATTTGTGATTAAGGGAGCATTCTCGACCTGTGCCCGGGAACCAGATTTTTTTGAATGGTGTTTAACGCCCGTTTTTATTAGTGAGGCACCACAGGCGGTGACACTGATGATACATGAGATGAAATTGGAAAGAATTTTTTAAGGAAGGAAACGTTCCAGGCCTAATTTTAGGGTACTTCCCCGGCATTTTCCATTTATGAGGAATGAGGAAAACTGGAAAAAAGCTTCAGTCAGGAATGACGGACGGTCCTTGCGGGATTCGAACCCCAGACCTCCCACTCACGAAATCGCGCCTTAACTACCTCGGCCACCCGTGGCGGTTTGAGCCAGATTCTGTGCTACGGCCTCCATATATATATACATACATATATATATATAATATAAAAGAAAAATAAAAATAAAGTAATATTATTAACAATGTAACAAATTAACTGTAATTATAATAGTAGAAAAGGATAAAACACTAAGAAAAAGTCACACTTGAGATCGCCATATTTCGAACTCGAGGAATCCTATGGCAAGAAGATAAGTGACTGTTATAATATAATTACTATATATATATATATATATATATATATATATATATATATATAAATGATCCTTTTAGACAAATATATAAGCAAAATACGTAAATAGCTATTTCTAAAACACTTCTATTCTTGGAAAGTGAATTTAAAGTTTGAAAAGATGAATATAGGGAAGATTTAAATAGAATTACAGAGGTTTTATTCCGCTGGGAACTAATTTATTGGCCGCGACGATTTTCATATTTTAAGCACAACTTACTATGTGATGGGGGCAAAATCGTAACGAGATCAGAGAACTAACACTTGTGACATTAGTCTGCTGAGGTTTTCCCACAAAGAAGAAGAAGATTATATAGAAAGTGAATATGTTGGTTTAACTATATTTTTCTTTTCAGGAGGTAAGAGTGAAACCAATAGTTGGTGTTTCTTTAATTCCAGAACAATCGTCTATTTAGTAGTTTGTACGATCATAAATTTACCTCCGTATTCGAATTTTTATTGTCCTATAGACAAGCAAGATAATCTTAAATGTTTATTTTCCTCCCTAAACCAAATTCCACAGCATAATTTGATTTTCTTTGTGTTCCTGTTTAATAATTAAACAATTTATAACAACAATTATCATAGACAATTAAATATGATTAAAAAGTAACCACGGTCAATAAAATATATAAAAAAAAAAGAACTTACAACAGGTTCCCCGTCCATCATGGCATCCTTGCTTAGGTCCATCATGTCGAGAGCAAGACGAGCGATGCACCGGGCATGTGTCTGACAAGGCTCAGGTAATCCGCTTACTGCCATGTATTTGTCACCGACTGTTTCCACCTGTCCTCATGTCAATATTAAAAATATTTTACAGAAGGCTTTAAAAAGAATAGCTTGGTTTTAAAGATACAATGTGACATACTTTATAAAATGGCGTAATGTAATAAATTGCAGCAATAAACTTATTCATATACTTAACAGTAGCAGCCTAACGAGAGGCAAAATTTAGTTAGTCATTAGGGAAAAAAAAAAAACAATCTTAAGGATCTAAGAATGAATCAAATATAAATCGAGGGTAAAACTCTGTCTTAAGGTACAGGTGTATGACTGCACAAAGGTTTCACAGAACGAGAAATTATGAAAAAAATAGTCACCAACGTCGACCTGGGAGAGCGAATGGAAACAAATATTTGGACCTTGCGTGACCGTATCGAGTATGACTGACGTTTGATGATTTCTGAAATCGTTCTGAAGTTAGGATTTGTTATGATGGTAGTGTTCAATTGATCTGTTTTGGCAAGGTGGGTTCTTCGAATTTTCACTGAGGATCACAGGGATGCACCGTGGAGTGTATCAGAGGCTTCTGACTCAATTCTGGAATGAAGGAGAAATGCTTCTGCACCTCGATCGTAACCTGTGATGAAACATGGGTACACCACTGTACTCTTGAATTGAAGCAAGCGAGCACGGAGTGGAGGAACAGAGATGAATCCGCTCCTGTCCAAGCAAATCTCGCCTGTCAGTTGGGAAGGTTCTATTGACAGTTTTTTGGGACTCTCAAGGCATTTTATTCAACGATTTTCTTCATGAACATTAAATACACCTTATTACCGCCAGGTTCTAGTTTAGGGAAAACGCGTTTAATGGCGAAACAGGTTTCAGAATTGATTTGAAAAGTTATTATTCTTCCAAGACAGCTGGAAAAATCTAAGAAACCTATTGGATAGCATTGAAAAACCCTCCCTATAGTGAAGACATTTACCTTGTGATTGTTGAAGAATTGGGAGATTGGCGATTCAACAGCACGAAGGAGTGGAAAGCATTCTGCGCAAATGCCTGGAAACTCAATTCCACTCTTTCTTCGATAATGTGATTCTGTAGCTTCTTATCCGCTGAGAAAAATTGTTTGTAAATTTTGAAAGTATGTAGAAAAATGAGATGTATCTCATTTTTGTTTACTTTGGTTTCAATAAATAACAAAAAATTCTGTTTATATTTGATTCACCCTTGTAATTTTCTGTTAACGGACAGAACAGAAGAGTTGTTACGAAATTTTGTACCTTACAGCACTTTTCATCAAACTGGTAGATCTCGTTTAAGTAGAGAGCTATTATAAATGGTTCATTCGTTTTCTAAACGTTATCTTTTCCGTACTACACGTACAAATACGATGCATATATGAAAATAACCGTAACTCACCAAGTTTTCTTCACTCTCTACAAATGTTCTATGTGTGCTCCTTGGGTCAGGCGGTCCAGCTCGTTCCACACATTTTGTAGAACTATCCTGTCATGGTCATCACCGCAGTATTGATGCGTTCCCTGAGCTCTACTCGTATTCCTGGCACTGGGAGTACGTAAACAAGGTCCTTAATGTACCCCTAAAGGAAGAAGTGGTTGCACAGTTTGCTGTTTGCTCTGACTGTTGATTTTTGTGGACTACGCACGAAACTTGTCCTCACTTTCTCCACTGCTTCATTTGACACAGTGCTTTTCCTTTTACACAGACAACCTGTGTCCTTAAAAAGCCGATACCACCGCAAAATGCTTTGTTTGCATGGCGGTTCTTTTCCGTACTCTCTTCTGAATGCGCGTTGCACTGCTGTAACAGACGAACAACTCTCATATTCCAACACGCAAAAATTCTTTTCTTACTTTGTTGCCATTTTGCAAATATAATGAATCCGTGCTGCCAATTGTTGCATACAATGCAAACTTTGTGTGTTACGGTTCTTTTTATGTATCAACCACACTTGTATGTGCAATACTTTGGAAAACATAGTGCATTGAAAACGAACGATCATTTTACAGTAGCCGTGTATATGAATAAGTGGGTTAGGTCAGGTTTACGCAATGAGCATACTACGTGTTTTAGACAGTTGTCTATGATTTCATACTGAAACCTAATTGCCAGTTACTGAAAAGCAATGAAATTAAATGAGATAATGCGCAAGATTAAAATATACTGCACATAAAATATATATTTAGCAATAAAAATTGGGCTTGAGCAAAATCTTTATTTATTAAATATTCTTCTATTTACTTCAAAAGACTTTGGCAGCAACATAAGCCATTGATGTGTGGTGTATAGAGTTTCCAGCATGTAGAAGACACATTACCTTATAGACATTGGGATTCTTTTTAGGATCGGTGAGAACGTCAAAGACGGTGTACAGCTGGTTCAGCATGTTGACGATTTTCATGGCACCTCGAGGATCCGTGTTACCGGCACAATAATCGCTGAAGCCCACGATTCCGGAGAACAACAAAGTGACGCAGTCATACTTTCTGGCCGGAACAGGCCGCTCGTGGCGCAACTCATTGGCTACACTGATGGGCAGCACCGAGTACAACAATCTGCAGCAACACAAGGTAGAGCAGTTGCAAAATTATGAATGACTATGCTTTCACTCCACGTTAGGAGACATACTCATACATTTAATTCTTTCGTTTCAGCTCAAAAACTCTGCTAATTTCTGCTGCTATTCATATGGTTGGCAGTGCTGCATAGGGGTCTTCAGCCATTCTCGCGAGCTGCCTAAACCGAATCAGGGAGTCAGTATCTACCGTTAGGGTGATATGAGCTAAACAAATGCTTGACACAATTGAAGAGTGGAAATGTCAAACGTCTAAGTGCCATTTTTAAATTTAATCGTTTTATTTGAAAGGTACGTTTTACGTGCCCAGATGAATATTCCTAGTTGGTTCTAAGTGCCTATACACGGATGAAGTAGTTCAAATACTTGCTGGTATCTAGAGTTGTAAGTGCCATGCCATGATAATATTAGTTTTTAAGGCAAACATTTATAGTACAGATATATTTAGTAAGTGGCCGTAACTCTTTGAATAGCGATAGATATTTCGTTATTATAAAGAAAAGAAGATGCGTAAGTAATGTCTTCATTCCCCAAGATTTACATAGATTAGGGTAAAGCTATATATTTTTTTCTTCATGTAGTCCCAATGGAGTCAAGTGGTTTGTTTAATTTTAACTTTTAACTTTAATCATCATTTTCAACAAATAATTTTCCAATTAAATTTGCATTTTTACTTTCTTTCCTTTATAGGTAGTTTTATAAATTTATTTAATTAAAAAGTATACCCTTTCAATACAATTCCTTTAATTTTTCTTATTTAACTTTTTACTTTTTGTTTATTTAAGGACGCTCTTTAACAAACTTTTTACTGAACCCTGTCTTCGGCTTATCAGCAGTTCCTGCTGGAATATCCGGAAAACTTTGGTTCGGGTATTCTATCGAAATGAAAATTTATTGTAAATACATTCCTAAGACTACATCTACATGCAACCATATACAAAGTATTTATAAAAAAATAACACAAAAGTCAATTAATATATAATAATAGGATCAGTGCCTTCGGCAATTCCAGAAGGCACTGATCCAACAAATTTGATAATCCATATATTTAGCAACTTATAAACCACTGGCCTTCACTACCCTACGTTGCTGCATTTCCTGGGGTCCGATATACCCAAAAGTTGCGGTTACCGAGTATAGGGCCCAGTCTACTATTTAAATCTACTACTCACACACACTGCTCACTAATTTTTTCAATTGATTTTAAAAATGTTGCTGATTCGAAGTTAACATTAAAAAAGTGCATCATTTCAAAATGCACAATGCTTGAAGTATCTCGATCTCATCCATCTCAAATAATTATTAAAAGAACTTACCATTAGAAGGGTGGAGGGTTTTTGACGTTTTAAAGAGAGGAAAATCAGTAGTTGATGCCTATACAGTAACTTGTGCTTCGTCTGAAATATCAACCCCGTTTATCGGTTGGAAATAAAGAAAGATCTCTCATGTATGTTGCTATTCCTTCTTGAAGAGTACAGAATTTTATGAGACATCATTTTCAACCCGTGTAAGAATTGAAAAACCAAACTCTTCCTGATAGTTGAGAGGAGATAATGTGACGATTGGTATTCTTTTACATGTTTCGTAATACATTTTGTACTTTTGCCCTTAATAACATATTTTGTGCTTAATAACATTATATGTTCCTACTAATCATTGTTATTTTTGTAATTATTTCCATTTAAATGCTGAAATAAAATGTTACAAAAGTTTGGATGTACTTGTAAGGGCTCTTCCATCATATGACACATAAAACCTTCTTTTCGGCACTTGGAATGTTTGACGCATTCACTCTTCAATTAAGAAACATGATACTACAGTCCAAATGGATTGCCCAGGAAACTCATATCCGATAGAATATTTCTAGAGTCGATTACAGGATTCGAACACTCAAACCGAGAAACTGTAAGACTTTTAAAACTTTAATAGTTTTGGCATGAGTGTTGTAGTTTTTTTTAACAAAATGTAATGAACACAAATACTGATTAAACTAATTAAATGACAATATATTGAACTTAAATGTTATGTTATATTATTTAATATACCATATATATCAAATTAATAAAATAAAGCAAAAATTATGTTACACATAGGTTATACTAGTTATGGTATATCACGAGCTTGTAAACAAAGTCCTTATTCAAACTATAAAAATTATTCAAAATATTCTAAAAATAGAATCCTCCATATAGATTTTGTACTCAGAATAATGTTTTTAACGTTCATAATTTCAGATTTGCACGGTATGTATACTTGTGCATTACTTATCATCAAAACTGCTGCATTTAAAGAAACTTTTTTAAAAAATTAAACTAGCTATAATATAACAGGTCATCGACAAGTTCTTCCGCATTCGAATGATGTGCACCTCACAGCAGAAAGTTGGTACTCCATATTTTTGACATTCCTTCCTTTGAAGTTTTTAGTACCGTAACTAAGGTGTGGACTTTGGTGATTAAGTGAACGCAATACACCCGGCGCGCGGTCAGTGTTGTCACCCGATTTCATTTCCCTTGTTAAATCTCGGCTACACAATGGCTGCGGAGTGACTTCTCGATAACCCTTTATTTCTTAACAAAAACAATACACATTCTGAACTGTATAACAGCTTTATTTCGAACCATTAAACTTAACCAAGAAACGAACATATGCTTAAGTTAAATAAATAAAATAATGACCTTACCTGAATGTTTGCGAGCGGATGATACCTATATTTTGGAAACTAAAGACAGAAATTAAGAAAAAGCAGAATATATTTATCATTAATGAAAATATATTTAACCTTAGAATAATTTGACTAAGATTTTAGGATTAAGCGTTTTAAAAATCAGTCAATGTAGTTAACAACTTAATAATAATTGTAATTACCGCCTTGTAAAGTTAACCTGTACGACCTTTATAAGAAAATTGGTGCATATTTTCTCCTTTTATTTTAATTTTTTTACTTGTTTTTAAACCACAATATTTTCCAATTTTTATTTCTCAATTTTTCCAATTTTCTTATAGAACTGATATTTGACTATGATAATTTTTAATGTTTTCGTTATGATACCGAGGAAGATATTATTAAATGTTAGATTCCATCTTAAATTGCATGCAAACTTCACTCTTAAGGATACTCTTCAAACAATTTTGTCAATTTTGCAATGCTGACGGACAAGAGGTCAAAAGGTGAAAAATAAGCTTTACAATGTATAATCCCGAAAATAAGCATTACATACCACAGAATAAAGGAGGGGGGGGGGGAAGAACAAATTTTATAATCATTAGTGAATGCACCTCCCTGAACACTCTCTGCCTACCTATCTGTCTTTTGTTTCTCGCTCTCCAGCTCACGGTAAGTCTGTTGAAGTTTATCCGTGAGAATCTCCAGGTTCCTCGTCAGTTTGTAGTCCGCCTCGAACTGTTCGGACATGAGCACCAGGTCCCGAGTGGCATCATGTAAGGGAATGTCACTGACGTACAGACCTCGTCTGCAACATAACAGCCACTCTGTCTAATATAAAAGAGATTTGCTTGTCAGAACACTTGTAGAGTGCTAAGGCGCATGACTATGTGTGAAGATAGATGATAGTGACATAGTGGAAATTTCTTTTTTTCCTTACATTATGGTAGTGAAGTTAGGAAATAAAGAATTTTAATTAACGGTATTCCTATAGTATCGTTCTGGGTTTGAAGCTCAGCACAAGAATACATTTTCAGAGGCCTACTTACCTCGCCAAATCATCCAGATTCATAACGCTTGGATAGCATAGGAAGATCACCAAATCTTTCTCTGGGATGTACAGCATTTGACCCTATTATTAGAGCAAAAAGAGATATGTTACTTTCAAAAAGTTTAAGATAACGAAATATCACGGAATCTTTTAACTACTTAAATATCGATAAACTTCGTGAAGTTTATACCGGATGAATCATCTGAAACTTGCACCGCAAATACTCGTATTTCTGAAATGGGAGGTGTTTTTGATGGTTGCATTCACAGAACTGAAGTTTAGGAAGGGGTACATAATTGTAGCCCATGTACAGACGTTAATAATGATTAGAATGTGTATTTCTTGAATAGAGCTATATTTTTCAAATGGAACAATTCCTATTGACATCAAGAAAGTAAAACGAGAGCATTTTTAATATCTATAGTTGTCCGCCCCATTTAACTGCTTAGTTAAATGTTTGTTTACATTTTGTTTCCTTTACACTGATTTTATTGGGACTTCCTTGCTAGTGCTTTATGATGGTTTATGAAGTGGGACGTGATGGAAGACGGTGTTTACTAATGCTAAAAGTCACCATGGAGAATAAAGAAATAATGATGTTTCTTGTGTTGTTTACGCTGAAGGTTATCCCAATACACTACGCTTGTCTTTACCAATTGTTTCAAAATCATTGGATTGAACGAAGGGGAGCTGTACGTTGGCCTGCCTGTTCATCAGAGTTGATCCTTTCAGACATTTATCTGTTGGGAAAGCTAAAAGACACTGTCTACCAGGACATACCGATACACCGTAACATATGAAACGACATATTACAGTTCCCTGTTCTGAAACTTCTGCTGAAATACTGCAAGATGTCAGCAATCGTTAAATAATTATTAATATCTGTTTATGGGCCGCAATTATGAACCCTTGTCTAAACTTCATTTCTGTGAAAGCAGCACGTCAATTGAACCTTCTTTTCAGAAATATTTTTGGTGCAAGTTTTAGGTGATTCACCGGTATAAATATACCAGGTTATACGTATTTTGGTCAGAATTATTTCGTTATTATTAACATAATAAAAATATTAGGTGTTATTACTTTTTCACATATTATTTATTTCTAGAAATGTATATTTCGCTTTCAGTTAGCCTTTATCTTGGTTTTCACTGCTATATCTGTAGGCTTCCAGTAACGTGACATTCTTAATATTTTTTCCATATAAATTACTTCAGTTGTACGGTGAAGAATTTGGAGTTGTTTAAAAGGATTCAAGTGAGTTTACAGACAGCACGTGATAGTCGATGAAACGAAGTCACACGCAGGGAACAAGAACGCTGATTTGCAGCCGAAGAAGGAAAAAAATCCTTAAACAGGAAAGTGGATGACAACAAAGTTTTGGAATTTATACATTGTAATTTTAATTGAATTTTTGGAAACGGTCAAAACTAAACCGATGAACGGTACGCAATGCTTCTGGAGCAATTAAACGACGCGCTCAGAAAGAATCGTCCTCATTTGGTGTAGGATAAATTGTGTTCTCGCGCCTGCGCACAAATCTGCTATTACGATTACAAAATTATTGCACTTAAGTCCAACCTCATCTTCCTACGGTACGGATTTGAGTCTTTCACACTACTTTCTACTCCTCAAAGAAATTGAAATCAGAAAAAAATTTGCATCATTAAAAAGCTGTAATCGGAACAAATGCGTGTTTTACGAGCTGAATAAATCGTATTTCTTGGATGGATGAACAAATAAGAAAAGCAATGCAATAATATTATAAACTTGAAAGGAAATTTCAATGAGAAATAAAACGATTTTTGTTCTAAAGAAAGTTATTTCTCCTTTATTTTTACATGGATTTATTATTCTCATATTTACCGAGGATTTTCATTAACGTTTAACTAAGTGAATATCAAAATTATCTGAACAACATAACGTACCTTGAGTCTGATGTAAGAATATTCTTGAGCATTATCCTGGTGTTCTGAGACCATCACACCTGGCTTGGTTTTGAGGACATAGACCGTGTTAATGTGTGACAGTATGTTCTGAAAGGTAAGCTCCAGATGTGGGCGCACCTGTGTATAGTGGTAAAAAAAGAAAAAAAACATTAAATATGAAACTAGAACAATATAATTCCGATAAAAAAGCATAATTTAAGTACAATCTTCTGTAATACTAACAATGTTATTGTAATTATATTCGCTTAGGATATATAGGGTTATTTAAAAGTTTCGCAAAATGGAAACAGATTCTGAAGCGTGTGATTTGTCGTCATAAAATTCGTGAGCGAGAATGGTCATATATTAGGAACTCAAAAATTATATTATTGATATTTTCCTACTTCCAGTTTAACTGGAAGTGATGCTATGTCTGCAATTTTAAATTCACTGTTGATATTATAATTGCAACGTCCATATTGCAATAAACCAATCCCCACATTTTCTCAGATTACGACAGCAATTCTACATAAATTTGATCGCGGCGGAAGAATCGTGACATACAGAGAGTGAGGGATGTCATTCCAAAAATTTGGTGTTCTGTTGGACGAAATGTGTCTACAATGAAACGAATATGAGACCAGTGGAATGAGGTAGGACAAACACACAGACATAAAGGATCCCAACGACCTCGTCAAACAACCGAACGAGAGGAAAGACACCATTTTCGCACATTTAATAGAACACGCACAATGTGTTGTAGTTTTAATGAACAGCAATACATTTTTGCATTTTCAAATAATGCTCATTAAGAGATTTTCAAAAATTACCCAATTAGATACTTCTGTACATCTTAGTACTCCAAGAAAACAAAAAATGTGTGCCAAATAAAACCTGCTTCTTAGCCCTCCCCCCAAACAGAAATTTTAACCAGACTACCATGGTCATGGCTTCCTAATCAAGAACAAATTCCCATGGTAAGTTCTAAAACCGATACTGTCATCAAATTAACCTTCCTTTGACAAAATATAAAAAGTCTAATTTCTGTGTTCAAACTGCTGCTTAACATTATGCCAGATAGAAGCCATAGACCACAGGCTAGATAGATCATATATACCATTTAAGAAATAATAAATCAGAAATGTTTTGCATCGCTTCCATTATTCGATGCTCTAGATTTTCAAAGTTGTCTTTTTCTCGGTATACTACTGACTTCAGATAACTCTATAAAAATAAGCCCAAAGATGGTAGATTGGGGGTTTTGCTGTCCACTTTATAGGACATCCCCTACAAATTCGTCATTGTGGAAAGGCCCGATTTATGTAGACTGGAGCCCCATCTTATTGAAAAAAAAATATGATTTCTGGATAGCTCTTAGTTGACTGGATTTGCAGACAAATTTAGAATAGCTGGTACTGTGTTATATCGAAGGAAATTCAAATATTAACCGTTTCTCTAAAGAAGAATGTAAGTACCTATACAAGACAATCCTCAACAACACCAGCTCACACATTCAGTTTTTACGGACGCTTCAAGTAATTCTCCTCCGTCCATTTTGAATTTCCGTTTGGCCAGTGAGCTGCATTATATCTGTTGACAAATCCATCCAAACAGAATGGAATAGATTATGACGAAGAAAACTTGGATGTTAATGATGCGCTTGGTCATTCTTTCACAAAACTCGGGGTGGTCCTCTAAAATTTATGTAAAACTGAATTTTACAAGCAATTTTAAGAAGTTTGACCACGTAGATTTGACTTATATTTTATTCTAATGGAAATTTTGTAGCAGAAGCTTTTAGATTTTCTTGCACAGGAAGAAGAATATCCAATGTAATATTCTCATCAGGTGTACTTTCCGGACGATCTGATCTGGGTAAACTCTTTATGCTTACAGTTTCAGTAAATTTCCTTATGGTTCTTATTACTGTTTATATAAAATTAGATCACATCTGAATGTATATTATTAAATAAATTTGGTCTCCTCTCGTTGAGATCGCTGCCTGTCTCCATACCTAACCAATATTAAAATTAGAATTGTTTTATTTTCCTCAACATTGCATCAGAATTATTTAACACACTAAATGTCAGATTGAACAAACCTGAGTAACAATTCTCCGTAACACTAAATATGTTTATATGGTTAGGACAAAGGGCATTTCATTTATGTTATTACCGACAGAACAATAAACAAAAGCAGCGTTTTATTACTCGGTATATATTTTTTGTTTTCTTGGTGTAGCACATCTAATTAGTACAGAAGTGTTTAGCGTAGTGGAATCATATCGCCATTATCTGTTTTATTGGAAGTAGAAAAAAATTTATATTATAATTTTGAGTTTCCAGTAAATGACCATTCATGTTAATGAACCACGTGATTAAAATTTTATTTAAGTAGTGAAGTAAAAAATGAAACGAGATATTTCAGTTTTGATACATGTTTTCCAGGCAGTGTATATTTATGATTAGTGAACGTTGTTGCTTATCAAATTATATTGCCACTGTAAAAGCGGAAACCCAGTATTATCGGCGCTTGCGGTTCCACACGCTAATAATTGAAACAGCCCAGAGTCAGTGAAAACGTTATAATACTTCAGTTTTAAAGAGAATAAAATTATCATATTTTTTGTTTTCTACCGTTGCCTGGCAAGTTCACTATTGTATTGGTGTTTGAATTTGGACGGAATAAACCCATAAAAACATTAAGCATTTAATTTAATAGTTGTGTTTGATAATGCATTGCTTCAAAACAATGTATACCCCATGAGAAAGAATTGAATGTAAACAGAATAGTTAGGAGTTGCAAAACAGTCTGTAATACTATAATATTAATGCATGTAATATTGTCCGAAATAAATTGTGCTTTCACAAATAATACCACACTCGAGTGATACTTATTAGGATAATTTCACGAATAAAATATAATTCCGGTAAAATCGACTTAAAATTTGTAATGTACATTTGTATTATGAATACTTAACTTTCAAGCTATCTTGTGTCGGTAGTGGTAACCATACTTGCCTTCTAAACCCAAGATCGCGAGTTCAAACCCGACCAGGATTTATGGATTTTTTGGGGCGTAAAAATCGTAAGTATGGCTTCCTTCGGAAGGGAAGTAAAGCCATGGGTCCCGTGTCGTACATTTACGGTACTGAGCAAAATTTGTTGGCCGTTTCACACCCTAAATAGAATGGGACGCTGATGACCCGAGATGTTAAAGAGCGTCCTTAAATAAACAAATCAAAAAAAAAAAAAAAAAGCTATCTTGAAACAGGCAACTGTAGATTGTCAGTAATGCCAATAGAGAAGAACCAAATGCCGGTTTAGGACTATTTCATGAATAGTATAAGAATAAAAGTTTAAAATGAATGTTTAAAATTAGAGCACATACTATTAACAATTATATAAAATGTTATACTTAATTATGTATAATTATTTATTCAGAAACCGTGAGACTGAAATAGACGAAAGTCAATAATGATCGATTTACTAATATCAATTGAGAAAAACAACAGGAAGATAAAAGTTTACCATTCTGAACAACGTGCTTATTAAAAGTTATTGTTGGTTAGGCAGATATTGTTACATTTATAAAAGTATTTCAGACTGACTGAATACGCAAAAACAATTGTTGAGTGAATAAACATTCAGCAAGTTTAAATATATAATTAATGAAAACAGTTATCAAACTTGAATAAAGAGGCTGCAATTTCATTGGATACAAAGGAAATTTGGGGATTAGTAGATAAAGATATGAAAGCGAAATTCCGCACTTTATTTAGTATTGCCAAATGATGTTCCTGATTAATCTGTATGATGTTCAGGAATTATAGTTGGGGTATAGAGTTGGTTACACTAACCAGAAGATAAACACACTTCGCGTGGTAAAGGGATTTGATAAAAATTTACGATAATTATTTCTCTGCGGTTTCAGGCTGGTCAAAATTAAAAAAAAAAAAAAAAAATGGTTCATTTCATTGGTCTATTTTCGATGACATCACATAAGTGAAATAATCATTGAAAAACTAAGTGACCTGTTTCTTAGTCTGTTCAAACTCAAACTTCAACTACAACAATCCAGGGTGCAAGGCAATAATAGAAAAAAATTGATAATTAAACCCTCTTTAAAATTAAGTATCATAAGACAGAGGTGCCATTTGAAGTTTCAAAATGGTGGTGGCTGGTGTGAGGTGGTGGAACCTAACATGTAATCGACATTGGTTTTAAAATTTCATCTCAATATCTAAATTGTCTAGTAATTTGTTTAAATTAAATTTATTTAAAATAATTAGTTATTCAGACTGTCAAGTTTTGAAATGAAAGTTCTGTATATTGAATATTTAAAAGGCCAAGTTTAAGAGCGGCCGAAAATAAAATATACACTCTGTAGATACAGATAAGTGCAGTTTATAAGTTTCTCTAACTCTGACACTAGTTCTAGTGAAATTCGGGCGCGTGGTAACATTTAGAAGAGAAGTTTACAAAAGTTCGTTTTAAGATAGGAAAAATGCAAAAGTATCAAGTATTCATTTGTATTTCTTGATGATTACCATTGAGATTAACATTAATCGAAACAGTTCTTTTTTACAAACACTAATACTAACCGTGTCCAGGATATCGGTTACTCGACAGCCGGGCTGCAGAACTCGAGGCATGACCCTGGTCACTGTGCTGCCAGTCTGCACGATTCTCAGCTCTCGGTCAAATAGCAGATGAAAAGGAAACACCCTGCAGAACGTTGCAGGACTCACTTTCGGTTCTAAAACGAGACCTTATATCAGTAAAAGTAAAGTAAGACAAGGCACTTACTGTGTTTAGCGAGCTACTTTAGACTAAATACCGATCGATAAAGTTGACAAGTTTTAAAGCTGATACGCTAACAATTTCAGCTATTAAAATATTTAGCTGCCATCTACAAGCAGTTCTAACTTCAATCCATTTGAATAGGTGACCACTTCTCCACTTATTACTGAAAATTTACGGTATTTGTCATCATCATAATATTGCTGTAAAAGTGTGAACACATGTTCTTATTAAAATCTTTTCCCAATGCATAAATTGCTTCTCAGGCATCTGCACAGAGTCTGGCGTCATGATCTGTGGTATAACTGCTTCTACATTATTTCAACAAGTTGCTTGTAAATATTATCATTGCAGTTGCACAGGATCATTTAATATTTAACTGGTATTGTATGAGAAGTGTAATAACACTTATATTAAAAATAACACAAATTAGTTTATATGAATGTATCAGCACTGGAAGTTTTTTTTTTTTTTTTTTTTTTTTTTTTTTTTTTTTAATGCTGTTTAACGCCCGTTTTTACAACTGAGCCACCACAGGCGGAATAGTGATAGAAATGTTCCAAATTGAGACAAATTGAGACAAATTTTCAATTTTGTACCATAATTGCATATTAAATACAACAATACACTTTGCATACACATTCAATTTTGTCATATGTAACCTTTATTTACGTAATGAAGATTTTACCCATTCGATGTGAGAAAAATACGGTTGTTTTCAGAAATTTAAAACACTTTTCTAAGAAGCACTAACCCAAATAGGCACATCAAGCATAAATATCAGTAGCGTATTGTGGGATATACTTTACATAGAATGTTGGAGATTCGTTAATATATTGCATTATTGGGAGCATTCGTAGTTTATTTCAAAACGATCGTTAGCAGAGTCAGAGAGAGCAGTAAATATTGTACAGGAGTATTTAGTTACTGTATTTGACTGGTGAGCAGTTAATATTTTACAGACGTATTCTGATTAAGTGATTGATAGTATTCTCTTCTAAAGGAATCTCGGGAAATCTTTGGAAGAAAGTGGAAGTTGAGAAACAACTATCAAAGAGGACAGATTTGTGTCAGTGAGCCATATTCCTCCCGTTCGTCGGAGCAAGTTCGCCAAGATGTAGAATGTTCACAAGGGAAACATCAATAACTTGTCAAATTTTCATCATAACGTCGTGGACGTTACCACCTTGACCTTGAAAAATGTAGATGGAAATAAAATGGGGAAAATGAGTACCCGGTGCCTCCACCAAAGGATGCCAGGAACCTGGTTCCTTTGGCCTAGAAATATCACGTTCTACAACATACAAGCATGGAACGTAACCAAATGAACATGAACTATAATTCTCTTGGCAATGATTATGAGAGGAATTTTAATAAACCCTAACTCACTAGGTCGCTTTATAAGGTTTATTACAGCACTCTATTTATCAAAAAATGCGAAGACACAATAACTGTATAACTTTTGAATATTCTACCCGTTGGCGAACTGGCTCCGATGATCGGGAAGACTGTAGCTCGCTGACACACGTCGGTTCCTATTTGATGGCTACTTCTGAACTGCTGCTTTCTTCCAATGGTTTCTCGCTCTTCTTTTAGGCAGGGACAAATCAAGCAACAATCAGGGTACAGTAACTAAGTACCCGCCTCAGTAAAAATATGAAACTTTCTCTCTGCCGCTGCTAATCGTCGTTTCGAAGCAAACAACGACTTCCCCATAAAGCTGTGTTAACGAACCCTCAACAATCTATGCAATGTATATGTCACAGCATTACGGCAAGAGAGTTAAGTACAAACTGAACGTTCGTTACATTGAGTCATAAACGGCAATATAAAGTCCGGTGTAAGACAGGATAACTCCGTTAGTAGTACAGATAGCAAGTTAAAATTACAAAACACCCATAAATGAAAATTAGTCTACATTGTACTGTTGGCGCCAGTTAATGCGTTCATGATTCGCTCATGTAATACAGAAGTAAAATTCCTATAATTAGGAAAGGAGGAACATGAAAGGAAAAAAAAAAAAAAGCCGAAAGATAAGATAACCAGAGTTAGAAGAAAATGCTCCGAATCTACCGTTTAAATAATGGGACCAGAACGAAAGTCGAAACTATGAACGACGAAATCTCCGTCTAGTCTTTGTTGTGCGTCTCCGTGAAGTCAATTGAAATTCTTATGCTCTTTCCTTACTACAAGGATCTTCCTGGTTCCTTGGTAGCGCACGGTTAGAGTGCTCCACATTATTGAACAACTGACTTCAGCTTTGGTGATGGCAAATTGTCTCTAATGAGTGAGTATTATATGATAATATATATAGATATATATATTCTTGTCGTTTTTCACCCCTCAGCATGTTTATAAATGTTATTTAAAAGCACAGTTATGGTGTTACATGTTTATCGCAAATTGTGGTGTTACATGTTATCATAAACACAAAAGTAATAATTACATTGTCTCTTCTGATATTCCAGAGCAGCTTGGGGCCCTGGTTCAAGACTCGTGTGCAGATCATGAAAGGGAGCCCTTTTCTTCTTGGCCAAACGAAGCCAAATTAAGCCCCTAGGCTTACTAGTAGACCATGATATCACATGATATGACTAAACATGGCAGATATTAAAGAACAGTGTTGAGACATTAATATTGTGTACCCTATTCTCACATGTATACATAACATATATACATAAATACAGTTATATAACAGATGTTGCTAAGTGATAGTTGTCCAACATTTATATGTATTAATTTAAAAAAATATGTACATATATCTCATTTATAAAAAGTTAACTTCCAAAAGGTTTTGATAGCTGTGATTCAAATAACATGGAAGAACGGCCTTGGAAAACGAGAAGAACATGGGACTTGCAGGAACAGTAGTTACAATGAGAAGATCGCTCGTGTAGAAACCTTAGTGAAGAAAAAGCCATAAGCGACTTACAGTGAGATAAAGTAGTACCTAAACATTCATTCGCCACAGGTTTGAAAAATCCTGCATTTTCGTGTGAAGAAGCTTCGTTATCATTGAGTATCCAACAATCTCACAGAAAAACAAAAGGTAATAAGAATGGAATTGTGCCAGGAAATAGTTCGTCATTTCGACATTGGCAGCTCCTGACGTGTCCATGATATCTTCACAGGTGACTAAAGCCGGATTTAACAACACGACATGGAGTCAGAAGAATTCGTATTGGTTCTCACCAATGTTGACCCGCAGTTAAGCTTAAGCAATGTTGAAGTGTACCCCGGAAGATTATTGTCAGTTTCTTCTCACTAAGTGGCTGTATTGCAGTCATTCCACTCCAGGAATAAAAAAAGTCATAGCCACTGTTACATCATAGTTTGCTTTCCCAGTATTTTCAGAACGCAAACGGGTTGCGAGGATTGTTCCTTCACTGCTGTGTACACCGCTTTGAAAACATTGAAACATCTACAGCAATTGGAATGCCGAGTGTTGAATCATCCACAGTACAGTTCATATTTGGCCCCCTGTGACATTTAAAACTGTCAAGATAAAACTGAGGGGGCTATCAGTGCAGAAGATTTGTGTCCTGTGAAGAGAAAGTTAGTGTCAAATTTAAAGAAGCATGCCTTAGCTACTTCCATGATTGGTTCAAGAATAGGGAAGATTACTTCAAAAACAAATAGAATTGGTAAGTTATAACCTTCTACTTGGTAGAATCTAGAAAATTAAATAGCTACCTTCGTAGCAAAAAGCTAGCAAAAAGCTAGCACTCGTTAGCTAGCACTAACTATCGAAGATGCACAACACAGACGTGCAGGGCTGATGATTTGTGCAAGTCATTGACTCTCTGAAACATGATGTTGATTTCAAAGACAGCAGTATAGCGTTCAAAAAGCCACAGAAAATGTGATCATTATACCGCAAAACTAAAGATTCAGCATAATATTTCATTATCGTTCTTATCGTATTCCTAATTGTAATCCCACATAAATGAAAATATTCCTAGTGTAATTAAATTTCGCTAAGGTATCTGAAAACGGGACGGTTGTTAAAATAATATTTGTAACACAGGAAATACTGGACGTCTTTAAATCCAGCCAAGAGCAACTTTTGGTACATGTAGAGGTTCTGATATTCATAAAACAAATACATGTCTTCGAATATTTAAATTAACTATTAATATTATAAGAACATGTTTAAACAAGATTCCAAGCATGAGTGTAACATGGTTTGAAAGAATTTATTCAGCGATGGTTGAATCAAAAAGTATGTGTGGAGTTGAAATATGGGTACAGAAAAAGAGTGTAACTATGTCGACTATATTCACAGAGCATTTTGTAAAATGTTGTTGGGATTACCAAGAACATTTCCAAATGGGGTTGCATTGGTGAAAAAGGGAAGAGTTGGCAGGAAAGGCAGGAAGTTAAAGCATATTGGTATAAGATAGCACCAAGAGAAGAAGAAGACAGTAAAAGACTGTTTACACATACAAGAAAACGTAAAAGGGGAAAGAATTTGGCCAACTCAACTAAAGAGAATAGTTCAAGAGGTTGAGTGGAGGAACAACAGTTAATAAATAGACAAGAGTTATGGAATAAAATAAACAAAGGATGGATGATAATGAAAAGCAAGAAATATAGAGCAGTTTACAAGACAAGAATACCTTGGAACACTTTAGGAAATTTAAGAAAGAATTGGGGCGGGAAAAATATGTAGATGTTTGTAACAAAAGGGAAAGGGAGGGATTTGCTTGGGGTAGAGCAGAAATAATAGGGCTGAGTGAATTAAAAGTGAAAACGGAAGTGTCAACAACTATGTGGAGAAATAGAGAAGAATTTTCGTTGTGTAGTTGATTTCTAAAGAATGCAAAAAAGGTGTATGGACTAAAAAATGGGACAATTTACAGGTAGCAAATGTGGTACTAAAACTTTTGGATCCGGTAAGAAGGAGTTTTTAATAAAATTTAGTGATTATATTGGGAAGGTAAGAAAGAAATGATAAAAAAAAGAGCGATTAAAGGTAAGGAAGTATATATTTAGGGAGATAAAGAAGGAACGAAGAAAAGTAGGATCTAATACATATACAACCAGGGTGTTAAATGCATAAGATCCCAAAACAATGAAAAAGCGCTGTTAAACTTTTCGTAATGAAAGAGTGAAATAAATATTTTATTCTAAAATACTATACTACAGTTAGTTAGCTCATTCTAGCCTAATTCCCTCTACTGCATATTTTAAGTAACGTTTTCTTACTTTCTTATGGCTTAAGCACTGTACATAAATATGCTTAAAGGCTCTATTCTATCCTACATTTGCTATTATATACCTCATAAATAAATGCTAAAAGTGCTAAAACTAATAAATAAGAGTACAAAATTAGAGCACTCAGGGCTTAAAATGAAGCACTGTTCTTACGGACCAAGTGAAGCGATTCTTTGAAAATCTTATATTCTTCATTTTCTTCGATATGCATGACTAATAATAGACACTATCTACTTTTGTGGATATGATAATATTATAAAAAACTGACATTCTCAGTTTATTGCACTGTCATACTCCACGCTCACATCTAAACAAAACGAAGTTCAGCGTTTTTGTCGAATTGCTTGTTTTAATTATTGCTTGGGAAGAAGCAGACAGCTCCTTTATGTTCAGAAAAAGCTACCAGTAAAAGTGTTTCCAGTTTATTTATTTCTATGCATCTAAAACGTGGAAGAGTTGAATATAGACAATGAAGGATCACTCCTGATTCATACCAGGTATTAATTAACTATATCACAATAAATTCAGAGATTGCGGAGTCTTAGACAAGCAATTTGAGATGGTGAATGCCTGTTTCAAAGTTGTGGCATCAAGTTTACAAAGGACCAGTATACCACTGACTTTTAAACTTTCACTTGAAATTGTCCCACACAATAAGCTACGGAGTTGTGGAGCACATCTGTTTGTTGCTGGCTTCACTAAAAGCGGACCATTATTAACGAATTAGAGTTTAGTTTATTTTATTATTACGTATGAACACCCTTCATAAAAATAACCATACAACATCTTTCTTCAGTAACATTCAAACTTTGAGAAATTTAGAATATCGTATTACGTGAATCTAATGCGCCATCGAATGCAATGCACCCCCAAATTTGAAATTTAAAATAAAAAAAGAAAGAAAAAATATTTTGGAATATTGTTGTACAGCATCTTAGAGATAAGCACGCCCACTTCATAAAACGATCAGAACGTAGAATTTATAAGTAAACTATTGTTACATCCTGGAGCACGTAGGATAAAATCCATCACTCGTGCTGTTGTCAGGAAGTTGGCTTAAGTCAAAGAAGAAAAAGGTATTTCTTATGGTGTCCCTAGTCACAGGTTGCCCGTTTTTCCTCCTTTCATATATGAAGTTCTACTTTTTTTCAATGTCGTCTTTTGCGAGAACCTGTGAATTTCTTACTATTATCTTTATTGCCAATAATATCAACTTCTGTTACCGCCACAAGCGAACGTTGATCTCAGCTATATTGAACTGTTTTTCTGACTTTCTGTTAGCATTTTTTTCAGTATATAGAATTACCTTAAGCTTGAAAGTAGCATCATAAGATTTTTTTTTTTTTTTTTTTTTTTTTTTTTGGCTTTCCCTCCATTTCGTGACTGCCTACTACTCAAACGCTTTATCAATAATAGGCCAACAATAAATGTAAAGAATCGAGAATTGCAGCAGTGCACTATGATGTAATAAACTATAAAATACAATGACATTACTGGCGAACTACGAAATGAATTTGCACTCGAATTTAATACGCCATCGAATATAATGTGCAAGGCAATTTTGACTGGTATATTTGGAAAAAATGATGCGCATTAGATTCGCGTAAATACGCTATTTCAATTGGTGTTCCCTCTGACTTAACGTTCTGTCAGTTGCTCTTCTTCAGCTGGAAGTCAGTTATGGACTGTGGAGACAGTTTAAATTTTCTCACACAGTCATACATGGGGAAAGTGAGGAAGGGAAAATATTGTGCCATGTTATTCTGAAGAGCTAGAAAATGATTTAAAATTAGTTCGAATGTAGCACAATGAATTTGGATTAAAAAAAAAGAAATATTGATGCCGCAGGGACGTACTCTAGGAAGGCTTGTCGTGAACAACAAAGTTTGTGAACCACTGCTCCAAACTAAGCTACATTACACGATATATCAATTACACATCGTTCAGTAACGTACTGTCATATAATGAGTCAGAGATATTATTTTATAGCATTAAATCTTGAAAACGCTGATATGAGCTTTGAAGATTGAGGTTTACTTGCTTGCGAAACATTTTGCTTCAACACTCACTTACCTATCAGTATCTAATTTTTAGTTATTTATCACGACACAACTCCTATGAACTCAAGTTGCTTGTCTAAGACACCTCTACACATGGCGGTGTAGTTCATTAATACGCAATAAGCAGCATGAACAGAACTTTGTTATACGCTTCTATCAAAAGTGTATTTACTTCTCTTGTCTTACAGAGACCAAAAAAGTAAAATATATATAAAGGAATAAAATTAAACTCTTTTCAAAATTAATTTAATTAACAGTTGTTAAGGTCTTAAGATATTCCTGATAATCTGATAGTCTTGATTCCGAGATTAAGAAATAAGATGACCGTAATCATTAAATACTAGATGATTAAATTTATTTGGATTTTACCACAACTTGTGATGGATGATGTTTGCTAATCGGCTCATCTTATTATGTAAGGGCGGTGAGAGGACACAGGTCGGCTTCGAGAGTACGACCCTGTGCAAACTAGCGAGTAGTTAAATAAATAATACACTCGCATTTTACAAACAACTGATATGACTTGTTTATTTTACGTTTGCCGATGGCAAAGGACAGAATGAATGTTTTTTACTAAATGCTATCGACAACACACGAACGTGAACGTTACCGGCTGAGTTGACGACAAGTGAGCAGAAAAGAAGCGTTACGTTTGCTTATCCTAAGCCGTAACCGATTCTGCCTTTATTTTGTTTATGTACATTAACAATGTACTGTGTCAGTTGTTTCTGTGTTTGTGCCTTCAGTTAGCATTCCTACACGGCTACATTAACGTCGTTTCAGGGTAGTGGGGGTTAATTCCTAGCGCTCATAGCAACATTTTCAAACGTAAAATAAACGGACAATAACTAAAAGGAAAAACAATGTCGCGTCCTCGACAACGAATCCTCAGACTCACGGAAAAATCCGAATAAATTTGATCACCCAGTGTGACTAAAAATATATGTACGAAGTCTGTCCAAAAGTACTCAGCTTAGTAATTATTAAAACATTGATTAATTAGTTGAAATGCGCACTCTTTTGCTTCAAAGTTTTGTCCTTAGAATCTTCCATTTTTCAAAACAATCTTCAACAGTACACTTTTGGATACAATTTTTTTTTTTTTTTTTTTTTTTTTTTTTTTTTTTTTTTTTTTTTGCTTCGTCTTGTACTTCTTAATTTGAAACCTCCTTCCTTTCAGAGTTAAGATATCAGAGAAAAAATGTAGATTGTAGAGGAATCGTCGGATCGTCAAAAATCTCTGTACGATTCATGAGGAGCTTGAAGTGTATATCGTACTTAACTGATTTCCACTACGGAATGAGTAGTCCCACAGGAGAGCTACTATTTGCGTACGCATAGTATGGTCCTCTGATTAGCTGCCGAGTTAATTCGGACAACGAATAATTTTTTTTAATATATTAAATGACTGGATACTTTTCGGACACACCTCGTCTCTTCCTTACTTTCTAGGTTTACTTATGGAATACAGTGAAATTATCTTAAGAGTACGGTAATAAAGGAATAACCCTAAAACTAATCCTTCTTGATATAATTTATTTTAGAATCCGTAAGACAGTGCTTCATTCCAAACTCTGGTCTCTCTATAAACTTTGCTACCTTGTCATAGAATATTCAAACCTAAGGAGAGTGTTTCAGTCTCAGTAATCTCCGGGCGTCGCGACGCCTTGTTGGGTCCAGACAATTCTGTGATGAGGAACTGGACATGATCACATTCTTCTTTCGTTTTGAGGATTTCGACCTCGACCTCTGTGTCATGCAACTTGCTGGCTACTGTCTGGAAACATGAGATGTGAGGTTAGACACATCTTATCGAGTGCACTTTCACTGAGCTACCGTGACCGCAATGTTCCAGTCCTGGCTATGACCTCGAATGTCTCCTATTTCACTCTGTTTGTTATGTATAATAGCTATTCATTTACTATTATTTCCTATCATAATTTCCGTCTATACGAAATCTGCAAGCGTTGCCATTTTTTACTGTTTTTCTCCGTTTTTCGTTGCCTATATTTTATAAAATTGTTCCATTTTTTTGGAAACATATAACCATTTAACTGCGAAATATATTCTTTTCCTTTTATAATGGTTATTCTTTGAAAGCGTTTAAGTATTTCATCCATGGTGTAATCAAAATTGTGCCTATTGATGCCTATTTTTGCATCCTATTACATTTAATTCCATTGTTGGCAATTTTACTACCTAGCTACTATCAAGCTTTGCTGTAAAAATTAGCATTTTAAACTCTTTTTATTTATAATAACTATTAATGACTTCGGAATAAATGGAACTACTTTACAAAAGCAATTTAATACGCTGATTATGCAGAATTTAAAATTTAAAAGTCATTAATCGATCTCTGTATGATACCTGAAAGCAGAGTGAAGTTATTTGAGTTATGGGACAATGGGTGCGGATGTTTACTGGAGTAGTGCAGCCCCAGCAACCGGGAAAGTGACGAAGGTGCCACCGCGCTTAAAGTTGGTATTTGTATTTTTTACTTTTCTTCTTCTATCTTCCGTAATATTTTTAAGTGTTTTATCCATTTTTGGCTATGATTTCCTAATTGTTGTAATATTGGTTGTGCTTCTAATTCTTTTCTTATATTCTCATTTCTTATATGATCTTCTTTTGTGCAACCTTTGACAGATATTAAAAAGCACATTTCTGATGCTTGAATTTTATACTCTTCTGTTTTTTTTTTATGTTCAATCCTCACTTCCATAAAAAATAACCGAAAAAGGCATGGCTATGCAGAATCTTAGTTGTGTGTCTCTTTTCATGTTCTTTTTTCAGAATATTTCTAATTATTCCATAGCACAGCTTAGAACTTTTATATTTTTATAGTAACATCTTGATCTTCTTCAAATGTGACATCATAACCTAAACACTGAAAGTGTGATACTTGTTCTATTGTTTTTTTTTTTTCCATCTATCACAATTTTTTATCTTATTGGGTATTTACCTCGGAACACCATTACTTTGTTTTGGACCGCCACGAGTGGCGAGGTCGTTAAGGCGCGTACGTGTGAGCGGGAGGTCTGTGGTTCGAATCCCACCTTCTGTCCTTCCTGACTGAGGGTTTTTTTTCAGGTTTTCCTCAGTCTTCATATATGACAAATGCCGGGAAGGTGCCCTAAACTTAGGTCTGGAACGATTCATTCCTTAAAAATAAATCCTTTCCCAATATATCATTTCATCTCATGTATCATTAGTGTCCACCGCCTGTGGTGCCTTTGTAGTAAAAACGGACCTTAAACTCCGTTCATTCGATTTTACTTTGGTTTTTGAAATTATCATAATATTCTTTTTTATTTTATTTAGTTGGTATATACATTTTGTAGTCTATCTTCCTTGTCAAAATCAATACTATATCATATTCCAAAAAAAAAAAAAAAAAAAAAAAATCTGCAAATAGCAGAATATTTACTGATCTATTTTGTGCTTAACTCTATTCCTCTAAGTACAATCTTTCTCCATTCTTTAAGAATATATTTTTACCGATGCAATAAAATGATATTATGTTTAAAGCTAATAAAAACAAGCCCAAATCTATGTTAAAAGAGAAGTTGAAAATGAAGTCCCTCAGCGCCAATACATTGAAAGAAATTCCTGTTAACTTTCATTAGGTCCTCAGGTTTCGATTTCAGCAATTTCTCCCATGGTATTTCGGGTCCTCTGTTGTATGCGAGTTATTGTGATACACCTTGCTTTTTTAAATTCATAAATACAAGAGTCAGACCGGGAATAGGAACTAGTCACAACCCAATACTAATAATTCTACTCTAAAATCTCTCATACAATTGTACTTGATTCATGGACAATGTGTGCAGTAGTAGAGTCCTGCTGAAAGATCGACTGCTGACATTCAATGTATGCAAATTGTTCGAAAAAAGTTGTAAAATGCCTCTTCATTATATTTGCACCATCGATAGTGTCTTCACAAAAATAAGACCTTATACTGTATTCATTCAAATCATACCAGTTTTTTCAAGATGGAGCGGAACTTCATGCACAACTTCGGGTTTTTGTGAGTTGCAGTGTCGGTTGATTTGTGAGATGACGTAGCCAAGGCTCATCTTATTCAGGAATCATTCATTCTACCAGCAAGAAACACTCTCCAATGTTGAGCTATAGAATCGAACTGTATTACTAGGATCGTGAGTTGCAATTAATGATTCACAACAATTTTATGCAGTTTTAATTTAAGTAATTTGTTGGCATCTCGCGCTATGTTCGAGTCGTTCACCTATTTCATTTAAACTCTTTGCCATAAGAACACGAAAGTTGGGAACACATTTCTTGCCACTGAGAGATTCTGTCCGTCGTAACTTTTTAAGTTGTTAAATGTATTGACAGAATAATTTCTTACGAATCACATTACCATTTCTTTGCAGAACCCGTTTTCACATATGCATCGTACATAAAAACAGTTCAAACGATAAAAACACCTTGAATGCCCAACCACTCGCTGAAAGCCTCGCTCAAACTACAAACAACGACCTGCACAGATACGACCTCTCCCAGTTCGCAGCTGCGCTTGGACAGTCCGTAACTCAAATAACTCCACTGTATATTCTAGTGTTATAAATGCTGGATATTTAAATAACTTTTAATATGAACAATGAACAATTATACTTAGTCTCAGTAGTTGAAACTTGTAATAATGTGGTAGAGTTCTTAAAGATATGAAAATGGTAGATAGCGTTGGAAACATGTTATGACGTTAAATTATTTGATAAATTATATTTCATATATTGCTTTTGTTAAAAGCTTTTAAATCTATGGTGTGATCCTATTTGAAAATGCTCGAGATGCTATTGACATTTCCTGATAAAAAGTGTTAAGATTAATCACGACAACTTCACTTAATGCATATTGTTCTCCTGTTTTTAGTCAAGCAGAAATTAAAACAAGGTTATGAATCTCATTTGTGGAAACAAGGACCGTATTGATCCCCCGTGCCGGCTAACTTGACTACTGATTTCTTTAAGAACCTGCCTTAGGCACGAAGGTCGTATTTGATATTTTCTTACCACCAACTCACAAAGAATCTCTACCACATAAAAAAAACCAGTAAAAATGGAACATATAGTACAGCGCAAGCAAGGACAGCAAGTGACCCGATTACGGTTTTTCCTATCTTCAGTAACTAATATATCGCCTATACTATAGTAAATAATACGTTTAACTCTTAATACATACCCTGACAATGCCGATGACGATGTGCTCGAGGCCAGGTCTATCAGAGTAATAGTGAAGTACAGTAGCACCATCTTCAGGACGCTCCGTGCATCTAAAAGACGGGGCGCGCATCCCGGGGTACAGGGTTCCGAGATGATCATGCAAAGCGTCCAAATTCTGAAAAGTTGAACCATGTTAGTGGTATTTTCTGTGCTAGTACTATGCTGCGATGACAAAACTATCTTTTAGATATTTGAAAAAAAGTTATAAAAGTGAACTTAAAACTAGCGTTTAGAGTAAAATATCGGTATACTTTACTTACTTGCAAGAAATCTCTGGGAGTGGCTCCCAAAACTTGAAGAATTTTATCGTATCCAGAGTCTTGGCAAAATTCGAAGAATGTCTTGCCAAATAACTCGAGGATTGCATTTGCAGGAATCTCTGAAAAAGTGAAATATTGGCGGGCAGTTAAGACATGAGCAAAACATGCGCAGTGGTAGGGATTGACCTAACGTTCCCTACCGTCCGCAAACAACCGTGGAGAAAAGGTGAAGGAATTGGTGGGAAAGCTGTACTTCACACACAGTTGTTGGAAAGCTTTACAATAATGTAACTTAAAGTTTCAAGAATGCTGCTCACCTTCCATGGCTAAACTGTAGAGTTAAGCCTTACTTGACTAGATCCAACAATTATAGCTTGCTAGAAGTAACGTAAACAGCTTAACTTAATATTTGTTAACAAAAAGCATCACAACAATTGACAATGTCAGAAAACATTAAATTATCAAGTCTGTTTGCCATTAAAATTGGGACATATTATGCGTGGTCATATTAGCCGTGCGAAAATGATGTTTCTCTTCTCTTTCCTGGTTTTGTGGGGCCTTTGGGATCCTTCATATCTGTGTGTTCGTCCAGTCTTGATTCACTGATATCATAATCGTTTCGCTATGAGAACATTTCGTCCAATACGAGCACAAATTTCTTGGAATGACATCCCATACTCTTGGTATGCCACAATTCTCCCGTGATCAAATTCAGAAACCTGCTGGCATTGCTGTCGTATTTTCGAATACTGTTCATACTGTTTCCACCTGAGAAAATGAGGGGTCGGTTTGATGCGTCTCTTATGAGCATTGCAACTTTAATGGCCAACGGAGTATTACATGAGAGTAAACTAGAATATTATTCAGTGGTGGAAAGTTTAGCTCCCGCTAGACCTCGGGCGATACTTTCCAGAAGGAAATGAGTCTGTTTACCCTCATGTGACATGTAAAATCTTTACAGTACTAATATTTGAACCAAATTAAGTTAAATATTTCATTTTAATGACTTTATATTTGGTTAATCATTATATAAACAGGAGTTCAATGTTATCGATGACAGTAATGTTGTTGTTAAGAGATAGAACTGAAATAGTTAAATTTTTTATGGAGATTTAAGTGTTGTATAGTGAAATGTCCACGCTTTTATTTGATATTGTGGCATCATTTCATCTCTGTATATTTTACCAAAAGCTCATTCCCCCCCCCCTTAATTCTCATTATACTTATGATTATACTTTTAAGAATTGTAAAAAAATTCGTAGCAATGAATTAAATTATTTTACTCATTACTACTAATAAACTTACTGTTTAATTTGCTAGGGAAGAGAAAATAAAGATCATTCTGCATACTAGTGATGGAAAAATGACATTTTCTTTTCTTGGTAAGGAGGTCTTGACGTGTACAGTGGGGAGGAGGGGTTCTCTGAAAATCTATGATAGAATAATTATTCTTAATGTAAAATCTTTGAAATATTTAGAATACAATTGCTATCTTATTTAGGGACTTTGTTAAAATATACTGCAACATAACTGGTATCTGATTCAGAATTAACTTTAATTTCAATAGCAAAATTTATATCAACCACCTGTTATTTAGTCAAAAAGTAGAGGGTAGTAATATTGTTCAGTTTTATGTCAGAATTCAACTGACTGTGATAGGAATAAACGAAAAGGGAAACCGAAGTAATAAGGAATGAACTACTCATAGGCAGTTTGATTATCACAAATATAATTTACAAACTTTGGTCACTCGAGCGGAAGGCAAACAGTTTAACCGCTCGGCCTTGGCACTACCAATAGGCTAATGTTTATTGCATCTTTAACAAAGGCAGAGAAACTTTTAAACACACTGATATACATAGAGAGTCATTTGAAAGCCCGAACAAGAGGCCAGAACGCGATCTTCAGTATCGCAGAACAGAAGAGGTTCGCCATAGATCAGTGAAAGGAAAAAGTATTTTCTTGGAATGAGAATCAGATAGGAAAATTTTGAGGTCAGTGCTGGGACTCGAACCATGGATCTTTGGCATACTGTATGGATACTGTTACCATTTGATCTACCATATCCTGTCCGACAATGTCCTCTTATAGATCTTCAGGACTAATAGACTCAGATGGAGGAGATTGAATAGGGCATGGTAGCTCAAAATGTAAGAACATCGGCACGGGAAGCCGAATATGTTAGGTTCCAGTCCCGACATGACCTCGAATTTCTCCATTTGATTCTGTTTCTCAACTTCAGCATAGCACATGGTTTATGAGATAAAATTACGTTTCATTTAAGTATTTGCTGTTTTACAAAGGGAGATGGCCCAAACAATTATAGACACAAGTAGGTTTACATTTACTATAAAGCATTGCTTGTTTCGTAAATAATTAACTTATTTTAATTAGTTGACGTTAATACATGCGTTTATCCTAAACTATATTTGTGTTATATTGAGTTTGGTATAAAAGTTCCAAGATTATATTCATTTTCTATAAATTAATTTAATACGAGTTTATACTAAAAATAAGCCTTTTACACTTCATGGTTTCGAAGTTACAAACTACTAAACTCTATGGTTTTCATTAAGTTGCTACGGAAACATAAGTACTTGAATGACTTAAAAAGACACCATTAATAGTTAATTAAAGTAGTTCTGCATATTACCAATTTATAACCGTGTAGCTTTGTAAAGTTTTGAATAATTAAAATTAAAACGTACCCTATTTTAGAGGCATTTGTACGATATTCAGGTTGAAAATATGCCCAGATTTATTTAGAAACACGAAATTTGTTACTTTGTCATTATATTTTTAAATTTGTGCCAAACTGTATCAGATGAAGTTGATAATTACAGCTTATTTTCTGTTACAATTTTAACATTAAAAAAAAACACCCTTGTTTGGTTTGCAGTTGTAGATATTTTTTTCAGATCGAAATTGCATTATAAGACATAATCCTCCACGATAACCTTCGCAGGACAGAAATGATGAATACGATTTGCTATGCTGCAAGAATAATTTTTAATTATGTTATATATAAAGCTAAGTGAAATAGCTCTCAACATCAGGGCGGTACTGATCTGAGTCCGGTTAATAGAATTACTGTAAAAAAGTGATAAATGTTTACTTTTTAAATCAACAATCATATGCCTTTTTATTATGCTCTATAGGAAAGTGTTGAGAATGTATATTGAGGGGAGGAAAGCCCTCCTTTAGTTTATAATTATTCAGTAGTGACTGTTTTATTTACTTACGTAGTCTTTCTACGGCTGCCTGTATGAGATTATATGTTATTTCATCCTCATAAATCTGTCTGACCAGGAACTGGCCTTCCATCGAAACTTCCGCATCTTTCCTGTAACGTGAATACATTTAAGTTCAGCTTATATAAGGATCGTTTCAATTTAATACAGACTAATTTATTCAAACAAAATATTTTTTATTAACTTCAAAGATGGAAAATCTATGAAGTTATTGATTTGTGCTACACCCCCCCCCCACATTTTAATTTCTTATAATTATTGCTTAATATGTTTTTATGCACAAAAAATAAATGTCTTAGGGGTCTTTTATTTTGCATCTGATGCTTGTATGTGGGGTATTACCTGTAGGGGACTGGGTTTGCAGTGGCGGTGCAAACGAATGTCCGGTAATTTGTGGAATATTTTAAAATGGGGAAATAAGAAGAAGCGGCTTGAGCATAAGTCATTATGTGCAACAACCATCTCGTCACGTGCATTCCCCAGAAAGCTTGTCTCGTGTTTTATACAGATTGATATATGCGGGAAATTCAATATCAAACATCACCTACATTTGAAGTAACCAGGCAGAGACTCTCCAACAACGATTTGTTAGTAATCAGCTGTTACTGAATGACAGATAGTGAAATTTCGTGTAAATAAGTGAAGTAATTTAACTTTATTTCATTTTGTATTAACTGAATGTAAAGAAACTGAATATTAAACAAAGCACACATTGTATGACTCTTTGTGACAACTAGAAGAAAAATCAAATCAAATCAAATCAAAAACCTGGTTAGATCAAATGCATGCATTAATTTGAGTCAATCTTAGGAAGTATGCAATGTTTTCTGTCGGAACACACTTATCCTACAGCTTTCAGACTTTAATCAAAGGCAAGCGATCAGTTTTCTGCTATGAAAGCCAAAAGAATTTTTTGTTGGTTTAAAAGAAGCCTACTACAATACCTTTTTAAAAGCTCTCTCTATTTTCATTTGTGTATGGTTACACACCAACTATGAGTGTTAATTAAATATTAAGATTCTAGAAAGTTGTGATCTATATTCGGCGGCAGCAGTAGTGTTAGTAAAGTTGTTAACCCCAATTTATACTATCGCGATTCGTAGTTTATTAACTAGTCACACTTAACAACCAAACCTGAAAGTAATCACTCTGTTTCGATAGCAGTTCTATCTGTAAGCAAGTTTATTATACCTGTACAACAAATTCCTTGGTTAATAGCTATCCATTGAAACACCAAAAGCTAACGACGGTAACTAGTTCCACGATATGATAACGCAAAATCCTTCAACGTTTATACCAAAAGGTTCTTGATCACTAGCTCGGTTTTCTCCCCCCCCCCCCCCGAGATTACTACATCTTTGATCTATTGAAAATAAGCGTTAAAGATTATCGTTTCACATCTGATAAAGAGTTCCATGAAAACGTGAAAGAAGGTTGTGACACCGCTGCGAATGCATTTTATAAGTATGTGATTTAAGTTAATAATAAAATATGTTTTTTAAAGTAAATCAGTTAATTTTATTATATTTAAATTCTAAACACTTTAAGGAATAAAATAAGTTCCACTTCATCCACAGAAGCGGCACTGTAGAACAAGAAACTTACTTGATTTGCTCCCATGTCTCCTCTCCAAAGGTTTTCACCACCAGAAGCTCCAAGGCATAGTTCACAAAACCATACTGAAAACAAGACAAGCGTAAACTTGTCATACCTGAACCTGGCTGAATTTGGAAGCAAATTTGTTTGCTATTTTTAAGATAATAAGATGTAAATACTTTTTTAAAATATTTTATAGAAGCCCTAAAATACCAGCAGAAAAATTACAAAAGAGAAAGATAGGTTATGTTCAGGAAGATCATGCATTGGTGATGTGTTTCCTCTGCAAGTATTGCTTAACAAAAGAGGGGAATTCATTCCACAGATTGTTTTATAGCTTTTTTTAAAAGTTATAGTAGGTATTCTTTATTGTTATAAAATTCTATATATACATTACAAATAGATATTGTGCATAAGGCGATGACAGTACGTGCTTAAGTATGATACATATTTAGAAAGAAGAACAAATAATAATAAAAATAATACAAATTTAATAATAATATATAAATAAACATTAAAATGGGAAGAACAGTATTTACAAGATATATGAATGGAAACATATTATTTATAATTACATTCGTTATTGCATTCTAAACCGAAAATAAATTGTTTCTTTCGCGCACTTTGACTAGGAAAAGGCCGTATTCAATCAATTAATATGGTTCGCAATCAGGTTTCAGCATACCAATCGTCATCTAATTGCCTTAAAAAGTTTTCAAGAAACAGTTTTAAAAAGAATTTGTTAGAGGAGAAAGATATACATTTGGTCAATTAAAAAGAAAAATGTATTGAAAATAATTATCAATTTAGTTAAAAGTTTGTGCAGATGTACTAAAATGTTTAAAACATTTAATTAATATATTAGGTAATCATTTTATAGGGACCAATTAAGGAAACAGACTAGGGTGTAGTTAATTATTCGTACTTTTTAATCTTTTCGGAAACAAAATTCTATAAGAATGGAAACATAAGACAACACAATGTGATTATTTAGGAAAAAAAGACCTTACCTTAAACATTTTATATGTAAACAATATTAAGTTATTGTTGTAAAACGTAAGATGAATTGCAAATGATAAATGCTAAAACTCAGACCTGTACAAAATATAAGTGAGATTTTAAAAGAAATGGCACTCCAAGGAAATAGACAAATAAACAATGTTATATAAATACTATAACAGAACTGATAAAATATTTAGGTTATATTTCGATATAAAGCCAAATATGTGGAATAACAAAAAATTAAAAATGAATAAAAAAAAAGACTAAAGAAACACAATTAAACAAAGTTTTAGAAGTACCCACTCTTCTCTATGGTTATGAAATCTGGATAATAAAAGAAATTTCATGAAACAATGATAACAGCTCGGATGGCAGTCGTTTGCATAGGAAAGAGACAGAATCATCAGCTGCAACGTTGCCACATTTGGACTAGTGAATTCTATGCCAAGCTTAATCAGGTAAGTGAATATATTTGTGAGTGAAATGATACGATTTCTGGGGATTTAAATATTACTTCGCGTTTATTACTTTTACTGCTAATTCTTTGGCTGACTAAATGGGCAGTAGCAGTCATCTCTTAAGATATGGTAACGCCGCTTCACTCTCCATGCTCCGTGCAGCATGTCTGTTGACTCACGCCAACGAAGTACACTTTCTCTTGTCTGTGTAGTACTTGCCTTTTTCTTGTATTCTCTTCCATTGCTGTGGTGAATGCACTGTAAAATGGTCCAAAATTTGAACAAACTCACCATAAGTCAAACAAAACTCCCCATAAATGCTTTCTCAGGTCACTTAAAGTAGCAATAACACCACTGGCTGAACTTACTGCACATCCCACCAACCGAGCCGAGTCCGATTATGATTAACAAATCCTGATATTGTTGAGTTAACATACATTTATAAATTGCTGATGATCTAATCTTAGTTCATAAAATCGAAGATAAAAAACCCGCAATACATATTACAAAAGTTTTGCAAACTTTGTGATTTATCAATTTCTTAACAAAAATTAGAATATCCTGTCGGAAATTTATTTATTTATTCTGGCAGAGCTAAGACCATTAGCCCTATAAACCTGTCTAATAAAAATTGCACTAAATTTCGGTTATACTTATAACACAACCAGCAAAAAGGACAATACTTGTACACTATAAGCATGAAAGAGACAAATAAATGTGTGTTAATAACTCCTAAACATGAAAAATGAAAAATATTAATGTAATAACGAAAAGAAAAAAAACTAAATAGTAGAATAAGCAATAACAATGGCAATTCATATACATATAAATATATGTAAATTATGAAAGTGGAAATAATAAATATATTAGTAAAGCATAAATATAAAAAATTAATAATACTATAAAATGTGTAAACGGAAAGATTTATGATAGAAATAACAACAAGAATAAGCTAATAGAATTAAACTTTCTACAGCACGTTCAAACAAATAAATATATGTATTGTAACATAAGAAACTATTAAGCTGTTTTTTTTGATTCGTTTTATTTAAGGACGCTCTTTAACTTCTCAGGTTATCAGCGTCCCATTCAACTCAGGGCGTGAAACGGCCGACAAATTTTTCTCAGATGCCTCTTCTTTCAGGCTTGAGGTTCTTTTTCGTGCCGTAAATGTACGACACGGGATCCACGACTTTACTTCCCTTCCAAAGGAAGCCATACTTAGGATTTTTACGCCCGAAAATTCCATCGATCCTGGCCGGGTTTGAACCCGCGACCTTGGGTTTAGAAGGAAAGTATGGCTACCACTACACTACAGGACCGGTTTAACCAGAGTGATCTATTATTTCTAATAAGAGTAACATTAATCATTTATAATAACATTAAACCTACTAAAAATCTAAGAAAATGATGGATACAAAAAAAAAAAAAAAAAAAAAAACATGCAACGAGAAACAAAATTTACCTATCTAAACTGCAATTTAAGGCAGTTATGTGCACAATTTATTGAGCAAAAACCATGTCTCACATTTCTGCACAATGTTATGAATTGCAGATCTGGAAGTAGGTTCTGATAAGTTCCGCTCAGCTGATTCGCATTTAAAATAACGCTTAATACCTGTTCTAGAATGAACTATCTAATCATGTATATGAAAGAATATATGTCTACTGCAGTGAGACCGGCAGAACAAGTTCAAAAAGCGACTTTCAAGAACTGACAAAAGAGAAGGGGAGCCAGAAGTAAAGTACGGGGGATAACTGCAAAAGGATTGAAGTGGAATATACGTATTAAAACATATACTTTTTATTACTAATGGATATGCAGAAAGTTAATTGAAAAGTTAATGACAGTAGAGTCTGAATTATGCAATATAAACAAGGTCTGAACGAGGTGGAATAAAGCTAAATAACGTATAAATGGAATCAAAGTAGGTGGAGCAATTAAGATAACAAAGAAATATTTTATTTAGTAAATTCAAAAAAAAAAAACAAAAAAAACATTCAAATATTCTGATAAGTCTAAAAATGTTATGAAAAAACGAGTTATGGTTTTAATGACTCCACTTCTGAAGACCCAATTGCCATGGCTTTCGTAAAATACTTTTATCAATTTATTTTAAAGAGATGTACCGAGATTCATTGGTATAAAATAAAAATTGCGGTCGCTAGATCAATTTTTAAATTTTCACTTTAGATTAACCCCCACCCTCAGTGATTAAATTTTGCTGGTTAACAAACTCGACGAATCGTTTGTTAATTGATGATTACATGCCGAGTTTCGTTGAGAAAATAAAAACTGCGACTGCTTGAGCGAGAACAAACACACACATACACACATTACATCTTAATAGATACATTTTTTTTAATTACAGGTGCCTAGTAGGTACGGTCGACGCAGATTTGGATAGATTATAAAAATTTTCTGGGTACAGTCGAAATAACTGCATTCCTTCGGAATTCGCTAAAAAGCAATTTTACACATCTAGCCCAAACTCTTTCTTTGCCAGGTTGGGTGACTAAGTTTGTTATAAATGTAGAAAATAGTAGGTAAAAGCACTAAGGAAAAGTGATGTAATCCAGAAGTTTAATCAGAGAAAAGTGAATGTTGTGAATGTTCATCACACATTGTGTGTATATCTTTAAAACACATTATTTACATAAAGTATGTAGAAATTACCCTTCATCATTAAGTACATGCATGTCTGTGTTTTTCTGTTCACCCGGTCACGCAATCCATCTTCCTGCCTAAGCCGCATGTGTACTGTTGGTTGTGAGGTTTCAATAGAGTTGGCCTAGTTTCAACTTTCTTCAGCGTACAGCAGAAAGCAGTTCTTTGCTTCCTTTTTGTTTTCCCCGAGATTGGCTTTATCATCTTTTATTTTATTTATTTTTTGAGGTTTCTTTCCTCTTATAGAGTATTCTATCCGGTCCTCTTCTGAAAATTACTCTTATGAACTTTGGGCTATAATTTTCGAAATGTGCATTTCTACTCATATTTTTAAGATTATAAACTAGACAACCGCGCTACTTATGTTATATTCTTACATTCGAAAATCGCAATATATTTTTAAGTAGAGTGCCTTTAAAATTGTAATTTTTAACTAAGATATACTCAGTGAGTATCACAATGTTTTAACGGATGCAATTTACTTTTCATTTATCTTCAAACATTTTGAATAATGTTTAACACCCTTTTTTGTGGTTGTGGCATCATAGGCGGTAGATATTGGTGATACATGAGATGAAATGATAAATTGAAAAAAGATTATTGCACTAAAGTAAGGAAGCACTCCAGGTCTAAGTTGAGGGTATCTCCCCGACAAGAGGACCGACGAAAACCTGGGGGAGCGGGGAAAACCGGTCAGGTAGGACAGTCCTGACAGGAATTGAATCCTAAACCTGCGATATACGAGTCCGTGCCTAAACAACCTTGACTATATGTTTTGGATCTTTAAACTTCAAAGATGGTAAACTAAAGATATACTTGATTTGATTTGATTTATTTATGGACGCTCTTTAACATTTCAGGTCATCAGTGTCCCATTCAAATATCTCATATAGAGTATAACATTGGATCACCTCTTAAATACCAGGGAAAAAAGTTGACCTGTACACTATAAAGAAGAATACTTAGCTATTCCAAAATCTATGTGAATCGTGTGTATATTTTCATTGTTACTGTTTTTAGGGGTTCAAAACTTTTTAACCTATACACAGTTTATGGTACTTCCCTTTCAATTTCAAAGATTAAAATTTTAAAAATAAGTCGCAGAATTAATTGAACAAATACACGATACGGCATTAGATATCCGAAAAGTTAAAATAGGTGAAATTGGGGAGGCTATAAGCATTTCAAAGTAACTTGAGGTTATAATTTATATGAAGAATTGCGTATGAAAAAAATTTGTTCAAGAGTGCCGCGCTTGTTAACAGCAGTTTAAAAACGTAAGAATATGAAAATATCGTAACAACGTTTGAGGCTTTTTAACAACAGCAAAAATAATTATGTGCACCAGTGTATAACTGGGAATTAAACTGGGATTCACTATCACACACCAGAGTCAAAACAAGGGATAGAAGGGGGTTGTTCAGCGCCAAAAAAAGAGAGTTTGCAAAGATTGTGGCATCAATCTTTGGGATACGCTAAAAATTCGCTAACTCTTACCTTCGAATAGTGTTTTAATCTTTTAAACAAATTAGACGAGAATTCGAGAGAAAAGGCACATTTGCAGAAGAAAAAAATATAAATTGCACTGATTTCAATAATGTTTTAGCGACTGAAAAATTGAGAATTTTGACGTATAAAGTGTTACAACATCCACCCTATTCCCCATGTTTAGCGCCCTTGAACTTTAAAAGCTCAAATTGTTACTCCTTGCCAGCGCAATTCATCAGCGCATTTTAAGATGCGTTTGCAGCCCTAACTACTTCACAGATACTGAACCATGCATAGGCATTGCACTGTAATAAATGAGTTGACCTCAAAGGAGGTTATGTTAAAAAACAAGGGAAAGGTTCGCTCCTTTGTTTTTAGGATGAGAACTTTTCAGACCGTTGGTAGGTATAAATTAGCAAAATAGTTGATTTATCGAAGTACGTACATCGTTCACTTTAGGGACAGAAATACTTGTGTAGTTCCTAAAATATCAATTCGGAATCAGATAAAAAAATTTAAGTACGGTTGGATCCGGAGTGAGGGCTTACAGTGCTGACTTTCTGATCGTTTGATATAAGCCTTCGGATCTTCTGTATACCCTGTTATCTCATTACAGCAATTTTATCTCTGGAGGGCGATACACACATTCGAGTACTTCCAGCCTATCTTCTATCTAACCGTACTTTATGAACTAATACACAATATTTTACTTGTAGTTTTCACACAAAATCCATTTTTCTCTAGGATTACAAATCGGAGTCAGATAGCAGAATGTAGACGTCACGGTTGCAAGTCGAACCACAGACCCACATGCTTACCGTTTTAAGCTGCCTGTTCATGAAATGATTATATTATTTATACCCTATCGATGTTTCAGGTTTTTATTTTGATATTATGTTCAATAAATCAGCATTTTCATTTTACTTTTTACTATGCCTACAACATAAAGTGTTTTCCAAATTAAATGTGAGAAAACATCGAAGTGAAATACTTCGGAACGTTTTTACACTTCACATCATTTTCCATTGAAAGTTAATTTTCATATAGAAAAGGCTTTGAACTCGCTGAAAAGTTCAGTGTTATAAACAAAACAACAACAACAACAAATTACTGATTATTGGTCCTGGTGGTATAGTGGTTACCATACTTGCCTCCTAAACCCAAGATCACGGGTTCGAACCCGGCCAGTACCGATGGATTTTTCGGGCGTAAAAATGCTAAGTATGGCTTCCTTCGGAAGGGAAGTAAAGCCGTAGGTCCCGTGTCGTACATTTACGGCAAGATAAAGAACCTCAAGTTTGAAAGAAGAGGGCTCTGAGCAAAATTTGTCGGCCGTTTCACGCCCTGAATAGAATTGGACGCTGATGACCTGAGATGTAAAAGAGCGTCTATAAATAAATCAATCTAAAATTACTGATTATAGTACACTTTGGTCTCTATATGTAGGCAACAGATAAATCATGATTATAGCAAGAAAAAGTGGTTAAACATTTATCTCGGTTTGCAGCAAAATTGCACTGATATGGGCAACTCTCCAGAGTACCACGAGTTTTCAAGAGTTTACTTTCAAAATACCGAAAAATAGCGCCCTAAATTGCAAAATATTATTTCTTTTAAGGTGATAATTTATCTCAATAGATAACCTGAAATGGCGAGTAGTAATGACATTATTGAACTGTTCAAACGTGTGGAATAATTTCTACATTAAGGAGACAGTTACAACAATAATAAGACAAAGCTAATGAAGAAACAATTCCACTCAACATTTAACAAAGCAACGTGCATTAATTCCTGTTTAGGAAGATGGGCTTTCTTTAGTGGGGTGTATCCTGCAGGAAAAGTGAACTAAGAAAACCGAAGGATGTTTGTTAAGGTTGCCGAAATGAATTTAAAACAAACTAGACAATACTGTTAATCATTTACTTTCCATATTAAAGTGTTATCAATAGTATTAGTATTTCTAGAACATAAAATCCTACATTTTTTAATGTATAGAGTACGCTTTTGTATAGATACTCTAGAGTAAAGTTTAGACCTGAAAAATTCTGCTTTAAGCACTTGCTATTAGTTCGTAAATCTACTAAATATGACACATGCTTTTAAAGTTCAACGGAGAACTAAATGAAACATTTCCAAACTAAAACTATGCATTTTTCAATACATTTCTGTGTATCAGTTCATTGTATGATTAACATCTAGTAAAAATAAAAAAGGTTGAACGAATCTTTTTATACGTGCGATAGAGTCAACAGTAACAAAATTACCAAGGAAATGTGACCGAAAGACAGCTACATATTTCCATTTTCCTTGTTTAATATCACCATTTGATTAGTAACGAACACATTTAAGTAAAACATTTCACTTGTTAGATTAGCCTTGTTATTGTTACTGTGTAATAATGTATTTAAAATAAAATGTTAGCTTTTAGTATAAAAAACAAACAATAACACAAATAAGATCGCACATATTTATTATCTGATCACCAGTAGAATCGACGCATCAATTAAGTCTACAGCATCAGTTAAACCTTCTTATTTCTCAAATGCTTGGTCAAAAATGGTTACAACTCCTCAAAAGTTTTAACTGATGCAGATTCATCATCCTGTACTTTTTGATTGGCTCATTTTATCTTTAACACTAAGCATTCCACCTCACAGTTGAAAAATGTGAACTGTAATTTTTTTAATTTTAGCGTTTTATAGAAAGGAACAAAATAACCCAGAACCTAAAAATATGGACCATATTTATTTTGCCATCTTTGCCCAATGTTTCAAGTAAAATATAATAAACGATTGTTTATAAGATTGTGCTGAAGAATACAGAACATTATCAGTTACATCGAATATTGCACAAAGGTAGTAATAAAAAACTGTAAATTTTACTTATTTAAATTACATGAGAACTTAAAAAAAATCATCGAAGGAAGCATTTAAAGGCAATATAGACGGATTTTTATTTTAGTGTGTGCAGAGAAAATATAAGGAAAATATTTTTAATTTACTTAATCTAAATGCTCGTTTAGTTTTGAAACAACAATTAACAGTATATATCTCTAATAAATACAACAATTAATATACGCTTAAGTTATTTTGTATCTCAAACTTTGCCCAAAATTTGTTTATAGCTCTATTTTTAAAATTATATAATTTTCAAACTGTTCTTTCATAGTTCTTGATGTTCATTTTCGCCACATTAAATAAGTAGTAGGCACTTTAAACTATTTTACTAACAATAAAAGGTAGCGATAAAGTGTTTACATTATACCTAAAAAGTTTACATGGTCCATTACGAACACTTACGAACATATGTACTCCTAGGCGTGCTACTTTTGTAGCACCGTTTTTTACGTGGCTTTACAAGATACTTAGTCGGATTTAGAACTTACCATGGTTGCCTCTGAGAGCCTGGACTAGCACAACACCCGATTCCTTCCGTCGCTAGTCCCTGATGTTACGCCGCTGGAATTCCTTCAGCAAAGAAGCCGCGCTGGTTGCAGTCTGAACGCGGTCACGGCGCAACTGAAGTCGGTTCCCGCTCTTCCAACCAATCAGCATCTACGGCATCGATCGGCGCCTGGACACTGCGCCTCCTTCTCGGAATCTGCGCCGGTGAACGGTAGATGGTACTGTGTGCCAAGGGCCTGTCAAGAATTAAGCGAGAAACGTTGCTCTTTGGATATGATCTACACGCAGCACTCTGTTATTCGAGCAGCTTTGAACGTGGGAATCCGGGTATGGGTTCCCTTTTGGTTAATATTTTCTCAAACGATTCATATTGAGTCAGGGTGGCTCTTGGATTGTCAGAAAGTTATTTAGACCTATATTGATATGTAATAAAAATGTTCTAAAATTCTTGTATTACATAGTGTGACCAAAAAGTTCTGCCAATTTCAGATAAACATTTCAAAGAAATATTTTCAGAACAAAATAAATTTAGTGTTAGATATAATCAACATCTCTCTCGAGGATCTTCTCAAACGTGATGGAAGGCTATGCATTTCGTTGTGACAACTCCTTAGGTTGGGAAGAGAGAGGAAAAAAAAAATGGTTACACGAACTACCTTAGTTGTAAGTAGTTTTGCATTATTTTGCAAAAGAAGAAGAAGAAAAACTTTGTGATTCACGAGTGCAAGTTCCTTAGAAAATACATACTGGAGTTTATTGCTTGCCTCTGGCAGTAGTTCACGCTGCACAAACCCAGAAGAAGCGCATAAGCTTCGGTAGTTTGGGTATACATTCATGGGCTGTCAGCTCTTATTGCAGTACCTACATTGATGTATGGAAACGAAATTTGTTACTAACAAAGTTAGTCAAAGGCTACAGGCTACTGAGATGAAATTTTAAGGTATGCTGCTGGACATAGCGTTGATATGTAAACTAGATTAAAAAAGGAATGAAGAAATAGGAGATGAATTAGATATGTTTATCATTACGCATTTCCACTTTTCAGCAGTTGCTTCTTATTTCAAATATCAAGCTGTTCTATTCCACCATTGGCCTTCCTCCAATCCACGATCTTGCACTCCACCGCTCCATGTATTTCTTGGTCTCCCTTCTTCCGCCACCTCTCCTCCGACATCCTCTCATGTACATAATGTTTTGTCACAATTTTATCCTATGTTGTCTCTTGGGCTTCCATCATTTCTCTAATTTTTCCTATCCTTCATACTCCTATACTTATCCTTAGACATTAATTAGATGTTGCAAGTTCTCTGTTAGACCTCAGCTTTCACATCCATATATTATAATACATACCACCTATTTTCTTAAAATAAAATCTTGTTTATCTTCCATTTATTTTATCCTTACTCAAAAATTTTATAGCAAATTTTGCCGGTTTACTTTAATCATAACGCCAGTCTCATACGTGCCTTTCTTATCAATAATGGAGCCAAGAAACTTGCCAAGATCTCTTGCTCTCATTTCACCTTCTTCTAACACCAATAGACATATTTATGAAATGCATAGACTACTTAAATTTTGATTTTTGTTATTTTGTTTATTTATGAGCCTCTTTAACATCTCAGGTCATCAGTGTCCCATTCAATTCAGGGCGTGAAACAGTCGACAAATTTTGCTCAAAGGTCTCTTTATTCAGGCGTGAGGTTCTTTTTCGTACCGTAAATGTACGACACGGGACCCACGGCTTTACTTCCCTTCCGAAGGAAACCATACTTAGGATTTTTACGCCCCGAAATAATCCATCGATCCTGGCCGGGTTTGTTTAGGGGGCAAGTATGGTTACCACTACACCACCAGGACCGACAGAACTCTTAAAGAGACAGATGGATGGCAATACAATAAATCAAGTATTTTATATGAAACTAAAGGAAAAAGGAATCAGGTATATCCAAGAAAAATTGAGCAACACAATATATTGAAATATTCTTAGGCGGAACATATGGAAATATTTAATTCCTATAGAAGACGACGGCAACGAAATAACACTTTACAGAATATAAGAGTATTATATTTTAAATTAAATAGAACTCGGTTCCCTCAATATCTTTAACAATATAAAAGTATGAGTGCATATTTTTGGCTTTCCACCACAATGTTTTATGTTCTTTATCAGATCGTTTATTCCACTTTCGAGAATGTCTTGGGGCAAGAGGTAGGAGCCATAACACAGAGTAAATTGTAGTAAATGCGGATATAAAAGAAGCACTTAGAGATCGAGGGACACATGTGAAACACTACATAAATGATTATAATGGTTACTACTAGTAAAAAAAGTAATATTTTTACACAACAGCACATAATAACACAACTAAATAGCAACAGAACTTGCAAGTGTTTCAAAAGAATATTATATTTTCTATTTATTTCATACTTTGTAACTAATTTCCTCAGAATCAGAGTTTTGTGACTGGTACTCCTTGGTCTTCCAGCTCCTTAAATAAATGATATATTGATGTCATGGGTATAACACACCCACATATATATTTTAATCGTGCCTTTGCGAATCTCTGTAGTTAATAGACAACGCGCTGAGTTTACGTTGTCGATTTACCAGTTACTAGCCTCTCATGAAAACCAGTGCTTCGTTAGCGTTTATTTTTCTCTGTGTTATTTAACGACATGTGGAAAGCAAGGTAAGGATAACGCTTGCGATTTGTAATTGGGGGGTACCAGGTTCCTCGCGGTCCACTAACCTGACGGAGGTTTTCGGAAATTTTCTTTAGTTCAGTTTTAGAAACGCAAATGCCGGGTTGATATTTCTTTGCCACGAATTCACCATCCATGTGCTTATGGTGTCTTCGGGGTGACCCAGGAATTGTACTGGCTATCCATTTAAGTTGTCCCTTTCAGTAGTATTTGTATTCTATATGATTGTCCAGAAATAATTAGAAACAGGATAGGCGACTGACTGGACATTGGCTTAAGTCCCAGGACTTGTCTTAATGCCAACGAAGAGTAAGCAGTCTAATAATAATAATAATAATAATAATAATAATAATAATAATAGAAGCATTACAGCAATTAAAATGACTACAATTTGATAATGAATGGAAATTCTTGTTGCAACTATTTGTGTTCATCGTTGCTTTATGTCTTCGTGATCGTGGGCTCCCTGGTATTTATTTTCATTGCTAGCAACAAGTTTTACACATATAACCGAGACACGGACACAATTGACCGTTATTCGAGGTTGATGGTGGGGCACACTCCCTCTGAATAGTCTGCATTAACAAGTCTACAAACTAACTTTTCATTCGCTTATATTCAATGGCACGCCAGTTATAATTGCCACTCTGTCATATCCTAGTCGCGACCCTTTTTGAGAGGTCTTGAACAGAAGTGAAGCAACCTAGAAATTCTACGAGACTTAGGTATACGAGGTGAATCAAATATAAAATGGAATTTGATATTACCCTTATGAGCACTATGGAGCGACACATGCCTTTGAGACTTTACGCGTGGGGTTTCACAAGTAGGGGAAACCAGTTTGTCTCGCAGAGCCGTTTCATTTGTCAGTAATATCATGTCCGAGCAAGAGGTACCTTCGTCGACTGCGCAACTTTTTTTTTATAATCATAAAATTGACCAAAAATTTGCAAAAATTAAGGAGACAATTTGGAAATGAAACCTTGTCTAAGGCATAAGTGTATGAGTGGCACAAAAGTGTCAAGGACGAGGAACTGGAAAATCAAAGTAACCAAAATCAATCTGGGACGAACTTAAGAGGAATAAAACATTCGGGCCGTCCAAGACCTCATCGAGACTCGTCGATGTTTGATGATTTCTGAAACTACTTCAAAGGTTGTAGTAAATTACGGAAACGTTTAATTCATAATTTCAAATGACTTGCATTACCGAAAAGATTTGGCAAATATCAGGATCAAGAAGAACCCTTTCTTAATGAATTGTAACCTGCAATGAAACATGGGTACGACTGTATATTTCTGAATCGAAGCAAGTGAGCGAGGATAGAGTGGAGGAGGGGAGAGGAATTTAGTCCTGTTAGTAAAACTCGCCTATCAGATTGGAAGGTTTTATTGACAGTTTTCTGATACTCCCAAAGCATCTCTTTCATCGATTTTCTTCATGAACGTTGAAGAGTCACCGTAGCATATTATACCAGCTTCTAGTCGAGATATAACGTGCTTATCCGTGAAAAAATGTCAACAAGCGTTTCAATTAAGTTCTTTTTCTCCAAGATCATGCCCGTCCGCATTCAGCTTCTGTGATAACGTAAAAACTGGACAAGATTGGGACACCCTACCTATAGTCCAAACTTATTACCTTGCGAACACCATATGTTTAGTATATGGTCGTTGGAAAGAAATTGCTACATGTTCTAGAAAGGGTAATAAACATCCTTTTCTTGTTAGTGAACTGCCAGCACACCACATCAGTGCTACTAAAATATGGGATGTTTCTGCTATTCCAACTGGCAGACTTAATACCCCAAATATAACATCTATGGTTAGCACCTTTTGATCATTGCTTTTCGAAAGGCATCCATTCTTCCTTGGTACAAAGAGACAGGCAGCTACGGCATTTCCATGCACCGTTGCCTATTCAAAGCTCGGAGGTTAATTTGAACTCCCAGAACGCATGAGAAGCTATCCTGTCGGAATGAAGCAAAGGAACAAGGGTGCTAAAGTTCTCAGGGAATACAGGGTAAAGAGAATTCTCACTCCCCGCGTTACAACCCTCTTCTAAACTTGCACAACAATCCGCACATATTTCACCAGCATCTGAGGAGACCTTTATTCCAAAGAGAGCGAATGGCATTGAACTATTAAATAACATAATATTTAAAATGGTTAATTCATTTGCACGGTTTTCGCCATGAACTCACTATTATTCTGCTAACTTTATTGACAATAGTTGGTATTACTTTGCTGCAGGAAACTATGATGACAGTAAAAAATATTGGTTTTGCATTTACTTAACATTTATTTTCACAGAATTTAAAACCTACCAATATACTACAACATTTAAGTTAATTTAAAACTTTGAGGTAACGTTCCGGGCCCACACATTAAATGCCTTGATTCATAAAACCATGCATATATTTTTATGGTCTTATTCAATGAATATTTTGCTCTTTGCTAATGAGCAAGTATTGTTGGCCGAATATGAAAATCAACTATGAGAGAATGTAAGAAAGTTTAAGTTTTAGAAACCAAAAATATGCAAATCTTTATTAACGAAACCAAGGTGAAGGTTATGCCAGGAAAATACAATAGAAGTGCCAAAATAGGGATAAAGGATCGGATAATAGACAGGTGAATTACTTTGAATGTCTGGGGTGTGGCCTCTCAATGTATGTATGTATGTATGTATGTATGTATGTATGTATGTATGTATGTATGTATGTATGTATGTATGTATGTATGTATGTATGTATGTATGTATGTATGTATGTATGTATTTATTTATTTATTCAATCTGCAGCTGGGCTTACACCTGGTGGCAATATTGCAATTACAATATTTACAGTTTGTACTTATATTTATAGATGTCGACATAATTCAATGCATTTAAACCTAATTAAATACATACAATGCATGTCAACATAATTAAATATATTTCAACCTAACTAATACATGTCAACCCAATTAAATTTATGATAACGTAATTAAATACACGTCAAACTAACCTAAATGCATGTCAACCTGATTAATTGCACTTCAACATAGTTAAAAACTTAAATAAATGCATGTCAAGCTAATTAAATACCTATCGAACTAATTAAATACTTGTCAACTTAATTAAATACATTTCAACCTAATTTAAAACATATCAACATAAATAAAAATATAGAAAAGCAATTAAATCATGTCACCATAATTTAATACATTTCAATTTAATTATATACATTTCAACTCATTTAATAACACTTAACCTAATGAAATGCTTGTGAAATCAATTTAATACAATTCAATCTAATTAAATACCTTTCAATATAAATAAATGCATGTCACATTATCAGATACATTTCAATCTAAGTAAATACATTCATTTTAATATAATTATTTATTTGGTTTGTTTACCGACGCTCTTTCATATCTTAGGTCATTAGCGTTTCATTCAATTCAGAGCGTTGAAAAACGGATAAATTTTGCTCAGAGACCTCTTCTTTTAAATATGAGATTTTGTTACGTGCCGTAAACCTACTACATGGGACTTATGACTTTACTTCTCCAAAGGAAGCAATGCTTAGGATTTTTACACCCGAAAAATTTCATCGACCAGGGCTGGGATTGAACCCGCGACTGGACCTTGAGGCAAGCATTGTTACTCCTAGACCACCAGGACCAACAATTCAATAAATGAAAGCCTTAACATTTAATTAGGAAATACAATTAGGTTAAGACTACACAATATCGCATCGAAATCGATCCTACTACATAACAGTGGACCTTTAATACTAAGGCAAACAGACTAGAGAAGAGTAGAAACTTCGGAAATGAGATTTATGGGAATTAGCTAGAATTAACCGTAAGAGATAACGTCAGGCAGTGCAGAAAAGAACTGGGTGTAAAAGTTGAGAAGATAGAATGAAATCGAAATAACTGGCAAAATAAAGTGAACTGAAATGGCATTTGACCGACTACCACAGCAAGCATTGTTTTATTACCCAGATGGAAGACGAGATATAGGACGGCCGGGAAGCAGATGGAAACCAATTTCAAGGCTAGAGATACCTTTGGTGCGGAACGGGACAAACCGCAGTCCTTACTAAAGTAGAAGAAGATGGTCTTGCATAACAAGCAGATGTTCATAGAGTGACCGTTTGCATTCAAGAATTCATGACATCCAATAAAATTATCTTTAAATATAGAAATTGGGTTTCATAAATTCTTCCCATTTTTGTTATATCGTATATCGTTTGTCCATAGTGTAATCGTTATTGCTATAAACCTTTTAGGATTCCTCACTTAGTATAATTTTCCTCTAAGTTTATGATGACGGAGCTTTGTACAGAGCTTTATTACTTCTCCCAATTCACGAAGATAGGTCTCATGTGCAATTATTATCTTAGGAAAAATCTCTCACCTTTTCCCTCTAGCATTATTTTAACACCACACAAACTTATAGTAGCATTTTAACGTCGAATTATTCGGGAGTCCGCTGTCTTGGAACAAATATTTGCAGTTTTTCTGTTCACAATGTATGAACAGTACCTATAAAAATATGTACGAGGGCTGTTCCAAATGTTCTCGGCCTGACCAAGAAAACACAAGATTTAAGAGTTTTTTTTTTAATTTACAAAATAGGCAGCTTGAAAAACAATATATTTAGTCCAACTATTTTCCAACCTTTTAATACCCTCAGTAAAATAATCGTCTGTTTCAACTTCAACCTTATTGTTTGATGCGAACCTTCATCCATCTATCCATGCACCCATGAATCCATCCATGAATCCATCCATCCATCCATCCATCCATCCATCCATCCATCCATCCATCCATCCATCCATCCATCCATCCATCTCCATCCATCCATCCATCCATCCATCTCCATCCATCCATCCATCCATCCATCCATCCATCCATCCATCCATCCATCCATCCATCCATCCATCCATCCATCTATCCATCCATTTTTTCAGATTTGAAAACAAAAAGTAAACGCTGGGAGTCAAATCCGGTGAATATGGCGGACGTAGACGCCCTTGGAAGCGAAGTTTTTGCAGTTTTGCAATAACATTCCAGAAGTATGTGAAGGTGCGTTATCGCGATGAAAGAGAACATTCTTTTTCGCAGGATGTGAACGTTTAGCCTACAACTAGTCCAGTAGTGAAGCATAACACTCTCCGGTGGTGGTCTTGCCCTTTTGGCGGTAGTCTATACGCACACACCATGAGAATTCCAGAAAGGCGTAAACATGATTTTTCCTGCAGATGGGACGATTTTTTCCTTTCTTTGGTGCAGTTTCACCTGTTGCCACCCACCATTTGAACTGCTCCTTCGTCTCTGGCGTGTAGTGATGAATCATGTTTCATCTACTGTTATGAAATGTGGGAGAAACTCATTGGAATTCATTTAAACAAGTCTAAACACTCTTGCGAAATGTTCTTTCGAAGCATTTTTGGTCCATTGTTAACAAACGCTGCACCCATCAAGCGGAAAGATTTCTTATACTCAAAGCTTCATGTAAAATAAAGTACATACAGCCTATCGATCGGCGATAATTGAGTATGATAATGTAAATTTTGCCACAATCTCGTCGGTCATAGCAGTTTTGGGATCCCCTGAGCGCTCATCATCCAGAATTGATGTACGACATCGCTTAAATTCAACAGTCCCCTTTTTGACCGTCGAAAACGAAGGGGAAGAATTTATAATGTGGAATTTAATTCCTTTTGCATTCCGTTGGGGATAAAGCCTTCAAAACGAAATATTTTATCACAGGTCGTATTTTATCCATTTTGTAGAAAATATTCAAACTACAATGCAGTTACTTTTAGTTGAAACATGGAACGTAGAAAAACATTGCACTATATTCCGCACGGCAGTAGGCAATTCTTCACTGCCTAATCTCAAAATCATAAGAAAACGTGTGCACCCTAACACAATTCATTTGTATGTGATTGCACAGGTTTTCCTCGTTTCCCAAAATCTTGTAACGAAACGGAAGCCAGCGAAATACTGTAAGCATGGCTAAACATATAACATATTTCACTTCCAAAAGGTGCAACTAATCACAACACGTATTATAAATACAATTGCCACTGAGAGACTATGTAGTTCAGGATGACTGCTACAATTTTCTCAGCCCATTTTAACATTATTAGCGCCCCCTCCTCCTAGATAGATCAGGTAATAGTAAAATGGTCATGTTTCAATTTAAACCAAATACCTATTACATAATCGTTACTAGCAAGTGACTACACTTAAGGGTCTGAAACTTTACGGCGCACCATCTAAAGAATGATCTAAACAAGTATCAAAGTAATTTGGCCAAGAAAACAATCACGTCATCTCTGAGTCAGGCGGAGAACGTTTAGAATATCTCGTATTTAGGCATTATTGACATTTTTGTAATGATACGTCGACCTAGCATTAGTAAGAACTGTGATTGGAGCTTCAGGACTAATACATTGAATTTTTGCAACATTCTGTAGCACCAACTAGCAGCGAAATTTCAAAGCAGTTGGCCTCGGTTTCTAGAGGTAGCGCATTCTCATCTGGACGCAGGCTCATGAGTTTAAATTCGGGGTCGGTGAATTCTTTAGGACATAAAAGTCTCCAGGGTAAGTCCTCTGGGATGGATTTTAAACCGTGGGCCTCGTGTCGTAGATTTATACCGTTCTTATCTGAAAAAAGGGTCCCTAGAGAAATGTATCGACCGTTTCACTTCCAAGTAATACCTTAATTCCCTACCAAATGGCTTGCCATCTGTAACTCTGCCTCCTATAGGAAAATAAGTGTAACTAAATTTTCTTGTGGGAGGTTTTCGATTACCTCAAGTCAAATCAACCATTGTACTTCATCGAGCGGGTTGGTTCAGAGAGAAATGTTAGGACCCGTACTCGGGAGTTCCTGATCTTGTGGTCTACCAGCCTGAATGACGTTTACCATGGTTTTCCTGAATACATTTTCAAAAAGGCAAAGCTCTATGTGTGTATATGTTTCTTTCTGTGTTAATGTAGTTTTTGAGACCACATATTTAGGGACTCCTTCAGTTTGTGTGTGCTCTATGTATGTCCAGAGGTAATTAAGCCTCCCACAGATGCCTTGTAAGTACTGATTCAAGGAGAGGGAACCAGTTAAAGAAAAAGCAGAAGCATTACGAGGGCACTCATTTGAATACTTTCTACTTGATTCTGTGACACGTAATGTGAACGAAATCATTATAACAATATAGACAATGTTTAAAAATGGGTCTTTACCGCCACATTTTTGCGAATACAAAAATCGCAAGATTAATTGCAAACGAGATACTTGACCTCCAAAATATCAGATGATAAAGACGTTGTTATATTGATAGCCAAATAAGATTTAGCTCGGACTGTTATGCCGACCAATATGTTATAGCCAAGGAACTAAATGGATGGAGAAACGCATTTAATACCTCGTGAATGTGCGGGCTGTTTAAAACGGGTCTTTTCTTTTATTTTTAACCACTTTCTGTAAACTGTCCAAGAGATAAAAGCCAGAAGAACTACAGTAAAAGACAAAGTAATGAAAGTAAAGCGACAGATGCAAAGGGCACTTGTTTAGATCTTCCCGAAGACAAATGTACCCTGAGAAATAGACACTGAAGTGTTGCATTTATACGAGTTCTTGGTTACATTCCAATTTCCCTCTCTATGTCCGATGAATATGTTAGAAACTTGCTTGTGAAAAAGGAAACAGGGAATAATAAAGCTCATTTTTTGTGTTATTTAATGTTTGTAGGGTTATTCTAAAGCTGGTTTCCAATTTTTAATGGCAATGTCTTCTACATATGTTACCAGTTTGGTTCCATATAAATATCATCATGCTTTAAAGGGGTTGGATGTTTTTTCATGTGCATTTGTTTAACTTTCCTTGCTATTATAACTGCGTAACGCTTATAAAACAGATAGCAATTTTTGAGCATTAATTTTAGAATGGTTTTGCTTTTACGAATTCATATTAGCGCAATAGACAATATTCCAATGCATTGGAATCTGATTTCACAACCCAAGTAACAAGCAAACTGCACTAATGGCCTGCCGGTTGTTCGCTACAACGCATGCGCAGAACTGGAAAGTTGTCTGTAACGTCACTGTAAGGACGCGGGTTTGCCCTCGTGTGCAGAACACACCACGCAACTTGGAATATTTTGATTGGCTATGCACGAACTAACATCATCTTGCATAAAATTTCCACATGTTTCTCTAGCAGGTGTCAAATTAGTGTAAAACGCATTCAGTATCTCGTTTATGCACCGGTAAGTAATAAACGCGACTTTTTTTTTAATAGTGTTTAACGCCCGTTTAACTATGAGGCACCACTGGCTATGAGCCCAGTGAGCAATTCTTAGTAATTGTTCACCACACGCCTAACTTTTGGTTCTAAAAGGGAGGTTTATTTATTCAACAGGATTGCCACTACTGCAATACCTGTTATTCTGTGAATTCATATATGTATATATAAACTTCATATTGGAAAAAGTTAGAAATAGGCTCATTATAAATGTTACCTCAAAACATAAAACTTTTCAATAACGTTATAACGCTGCTAGTTTTTCGAAAAATAAAAACTGCTAAATATTTTTATCATACTAAGGATAGATTCAGCGATAAGTGTAGACAAGGCAAAATAAACCGAAAAACTCTGAACACTCGTTAAAATCATCCATGAACTATAATAACATAGGCGAGAATACCAGATACGAATTTTAAAATTGAAGTATATTTTTATGGCTGTCAGAATAGACTAAATTTAGTTTCTAATGCGATCATTCAAATTTAAAAATGTTGCTCACAAAACTATTTTTGCATGACACTCCAAATAAAAAATTAAAGCTATTTAAACGATCAAGCACGTTAACCCCTGGCTAAAACAATCAAATAAATTTTATGAAGAAGAAAACATTTTGAATTAGTAACTCTTGCATCTTCTTTGTAAGGTAGAAAAAATATATAAGATACTTTTTATAGTACAAACTAAGACTACAGATACAGAGGAAGTAGCCACTAGGGGCTGTGTCTTAAAAATAGAGTTTGTGTACTTTTACCATCGTGGTTGTTGATGTATAGGAAGCATTGGACTGTGAAAAATAAACATCAGCTTTTGTGTGGCAATCCTGGTCGTTTTTCTCTTCAGTTCATCTTTCAATAGCTGCAACAATGCTGCATTGTTAGTTTGATTCTTGTCATTGTTTAATCTCTTTTCAAGACATTTACCAGGATTATTCCTTGGGAATCTTAAAAAAAGAGAAAAAACCTTTGAAAATCGCCTTCGCAGCAGACAAAATTGCCTTGAACACTTTCACCATCGTTCTCCGCAGCTGTGACTGCCGTTTCTACTCAGATGAGTAATGAAAGACTGAAGTTTCGTCCATCAAAGAAAATGATCTTGAGGGTTCAAATGAAATATTCTTTCTCGTTTGTTTAATTTATTCATACGCAAAATTTCGTGCAAGATATTGTGCACAAATTTAGCTGAAATGCATGCAGTCTTACTATCTCACGCTTGATAATCTTTCATTATGATATTGTAGATTATACTGTCTTCATCTTCGGGCATGTTTACTCATTTATACATGCACAAGTAATCTTCAACACTGACGCAGAGTCCTGGTGATATTCAGCTAAACGTTGACTTGCGTGGTCGTTCAACACTGCAAATAAAAATGCTAAATCCCTTCATTAAGGTTGTTTCCTTCCTCCATTTTTATGACAGATGCGAAAGTATCTCAAACGACTCTCATAATTTATCATTATAAGATTTATGCTTACCAACAATAATGTCACTTAGAACACTTGGGAGAAATTTGGGTCAAATTCGACTTTTAGCTCTAGTATATGAAACGAAATAGTTTGCAGATTAGGCCCATATATAAGTAGTTCTGTATTTTTGAGGCATTTAAATGGGTATTTAAATATGGCGGCCTGGCTACCTCTTTTCCACTGCTTTTAGATTTCCTAATTTTTGTTTCTATCCATATTATGGAAGTACATAGTTTGTAAATTACACCCATATATAATTTTTGTTTGTTTCGAAAATTTAAATTGCTTAAATTGTAATTTAATAATGGCTATGGTGTTACACAACACAAACATTTAATCTTTTTGTCATACCCATATATTTTTTAATTAAAGTGCACATTTCTTAAAAACTATGTAAGATAGAACTGTGTGCAAAACACATTGCTCCATATGGCTCACGAAAGTTTTTAACTTATGGATGCATAAAATGACAATATATATAAATATTTTCAAAAACTAAAATTTTGTTTTAAAGTACATATTATTGCAGCTACAATGTTTAGTATAATGTTTTAAAACTTCATTTTAAAATCTGAGGATGCTAGGTTAATAGTTTATTGGAAAAGTGAATCTAAAGCAGAAAAATATTAAAAATGAATGGCTTATTAAAATAATTGTAAAAAAGTAACAATTAAGGTTAATTGTTAAGGTCAAAATTTAAATATAGTTTATAATTTAGAAACAATTTCTTAATATGTGGAAGCATTTTTTTTAATGCTCTGTATAAATTTTCAGAAAACTCAGCTTATATTCTGTTAAGGTTCAGAGGAAAATTTCCATTATGTCTCTACGAAGAGTTCTTAACGAATTTTTGCGCCATTTCACAGAAAATTTCAAACGACCGCTAAGCTGTAACATCATAACATTTAATTTACTTTATTAATATATTTAAAAGTGCATTCAAATTATGGAAGTGTTGAGTGAAATCGGCTGGAAATTTTAGCTGCTCTTAATGCTCTCTCAATTTCCACGGATTTTGAAATGTGTCTAAAACGCGCGGGAATTCGTAATGAAGTGAAAAGAGACTGAGCTTTGCGTTTAATGGAGTCGTCTGTGGAGACCGCTTTATGAAAAGCGTCTCGTGATAAAATGTACTTTCAAATTAATTTCGATGCGATTCTCCGCCCGTTTCCTCCTCTTCTTTAATTATGCTACGTTGCACTCAGAATTTGGAATATTTCAATATTAATTCCAAAGTGTTACTATCTGATTCTCACACATCAAGTGTTACCCAAATGGAATGCATTTATTACAAATATTTTTGAAACTGAAAATAAAATTACTCTTTATACCGAAATTATACCTAAGTGGTTTTCATTTTCACAGTTAGTTCTTTGCGTGTCGAACCTGAACTAGGATTCCATGTTATCATTAAAGGGTATCGATATTTCGGTAATGATATTAATGTATTAATTCATGTCGAAAATATTTAGCTGTTGCACACATAATTTCAGTTTTTTCAAAGTTCAGTCTGTCCACAGAAACACTTTGTGATCATAAGCTATTAACTGTGGGGTCATTAGGGAGGTGGGTTGTTTTGAAGTAACGTTAACAGTAAAACAAAAATGGTGAAATACTTGCTTAAGCCAATGCAGGGAGGTCAGTCCCACTTTATGTTAAATGCTATAGACACCAAGTGCAAAATATAAAGCCATCGGGTTGCAGAGGTGGAAAGAGGACTCAGAGAAATTGGCCTGGGTTCAATACGGCAACGAGACAATGCAAATAATAAAAACGTGTAGAAGATGGTTAGAACAAGGCTAGAGCATATCAACAGGCAGAAAATCAGGTAGAATATTAACACGAAAGTTTCCTTGAGCCTATCGGATAGAAATTAAATTAAACTGGAGTAAAGAGATGCTCGTTCTAGGGAGAAAGAAGAGATCGGGAATGGTCCGGTTTAGACTTGGAAGTTGGAAGGCTCAAAAAAATAACGGATAGTTCTGCCCATCTTATGGGGGAGGCATGAGGAATAGGTACATATTCCGCCAGATTGTACCCACTCGGAACACCTGAGATAAACGCTGTTTCCTGAAAACTATTTAAGGCAATTAGAGGACGATTGGCATGCTGGGACCTGTTTACGAACCACACTAATTGGTGAATATGGGAATTTTCCTAGCCAAAGTGCGCGGAGCTAGAAGAAATTTATTTTCTGGTTACAACACACATAGTGTAATTATAAATATATATTCTCAAATAAATAATGATATTAATATAATATTAATTCATCTTCCAAAGTACATTATAAGAAACAATAAATACCTAACTGCTTATAAAATCATAAAATACAATATATAATATGTTTCCATTCATATATCTGTAAATAACGTTCTTCCCATTTTTAATGCTTATTTATTATTATCAATTTTGTTTTATTTGTATTATTATTTGTTCCTCTTTCTAATTGTGTATTATATTTAAGCATGTACGGTCAACAACCCATGCATAAAATATATGTGTAATGTGTACGAATAGAATTTTATGAAAATAAAGATACACCTACTACTAATATAAGCTTAAAATTTTGCAGCCATATGTATTACAAAATTTATACCGATGCCATTAGAAAGAATGGCTCAATTTTTTCGCGCGCCATTAGTTGAATTGTTAGATTGAAGCAAATTGCGTGTAGTGTACGTTGTATTTAGTGAGTTAATGGCAACCATCATAGGATATAGAGTGTAGAGACAGTTCAGCGTGCCTTTAGTCGGTAGCTTCATGGATTTTATGGAGAAGGGATGTGATCGAGGAAAATTCTGTTCAGGGAAAATACCTATTAATGGGGTAGACATTTGTAAGCAGAATCCGTACAGTTAAAATGTTCTAATTCACCGATTCCAAAATCTTACCTGCTCGTCTGAGGTTTCATGCTTTACAAACTGAAATTGGTGTATAAGTTGAAGGCTGATGACCCTCCAAAACGACTTTTTTTCTGCGAACATTGCCATTGAGTCCGACGTAGTAAACACGTTGGAGAGTTGGCTAAATGGGAATATGGTACTGATGTCCGGAGTGACCGAGAGCGACATTGTACAAGTTAATAGTCACGCGGTGTTTCGTTAACACCAAGCACTACTCTCAAGACACTTATACAGTTCATTCTTATAGAGAGGAAGACGGAGCGGAACATTTCGGCTCCATGGACATTCTGATGCGCTATTTACATCTACGCACTCCAAGGGAGGAACCTCCAGGAGGAAGGGATGATATTTGGGGGACACCGGGAAGAATGGGCTTATGCAGGTCCCCACTGTTTTCCGAGCTCGGCAGGCTTGCGAGAGCTATGGCGGTTTCTCCCACCTGGGAGCACTAAGTGATCCCCCAGACAGAGTCTGTCAGACACCAGGGCAGGAGCATTCTCCTAGGCTTAGGTTCACCTTCACGCCGTACAGCACCAGCACGCCTCGTCTGATACCTTCGACTTCAACAAACACTATGAAGTGAAAAGATATCTGTAAAATAGGAGAGCGCAAATCTCGATGAAAGGAAATATCCAGCCTTTAATCAGGAGAAACCATAAGAAAAAAACCCAAAATTAGGATGATCTGTTTAAGGGGACCTCCTAAAAACTCAATTATCTGCAACCCAGAACCTGTACCATAGTCACAATGTGTTCAGACTGTTTATATTAACAGAAAAAACAAAATATCGTTTAGCAAACAGAAAAAGCCAGAACCTACTAAATCAACTGGTTCGAAAGTTATATCATTTTGAAATTAATAGTGTCAAAATCAGGAGTTTTCAAATATTTTAAAGTATTAAAAAACTAATTCTGGCTACAGTCCCAGCAAAAATTTTATTTCATAAGTAGAAAAATCTGAAATTTAATGAAATTAATGTTTTAAAAAATGTCAATGTCTAAGCATTTTGTCTTCAAATTGCCTTCAAATGAAGCCATATTATATCTCCATACTTGTCTGTATTTTCAGATGTAATGCATGTTTTTTACATATTTAAGAAAACCTCATATTTATTCACATAATTCTCTGCTTTATTTGAAACATTTCCAATTTTTGTTTCAAAATTATTCTTTTCTAATAATAATATAAAATATATTTTACTGCCACTAATATTTCAGAGCTGAATTAGTTTTTTTTTTTTTTTTTTTTTTTTGTTTTTTCATGAAATATGGATGGCAGTAAATCCATCATAACTGAATAGGGAAAGTAGCTAGAGGCAATAGAAAATTATGGTCAATTTTGAAGTCATTGAAAATGTATTGAGTGTTTTAAATCCTGAAGAATTGCTTAAACTTGTAGTAAAATGATACACCGCAACTCCAAACTAACATTTTATGCATCACAATTTAATAAAATTTTGCCAAAAGAAACACATCTACTACACGAAAAACTTAACATACTGAGCAAAGTGACGGAACGTCTAAACTGTTGCAATGGAAAAGTTGCAAAATTAGAAAAAATGAAGTTGAACACAATTCTAGTCAAGATATGCAATATCAATGCCACTTTAAGTGGTGAATCAAATGTAAGCAGAAATTCTTGTGATGTTTACTTCATAAAAATAGTTACATAGTTACATCTAAGATTAAGATAAATCACATTGTAATATAGCATAAAAAGTTGTAATTATTTTAATACCAATATAAAAAAATTAATATCTCGTTCTATTAAGCAATGTCTTTAACTGAGCTTTTCTAATAGCAAGAAAGTTTAGTTACAGAAATTATTTGCATTATTTTGCACCACTTCCAAACAAGTTTTAGCTCATATTTTACTCCATCTTTTGATAATTTCAATCCACGCATATGTATATATTTAACTACTTTTATTACATATAAATTCTAGCCTGGTAATTGTATATTATTAAAGGCTGCGGAAATGTTGTTTGGATAGGGAGGCGATAATGTTTACAAGAATAACCTCGATTCTATGGAGGAACTTAAAAAAACATTGAGATAGTTACGGAAGCAGAGGCGTGTAATACTGTCGGATGCCATTTCGAACAATTTCTTTAACACGTATTGCATGTGTTATATAATTTAACCATTATTATGTGCACACTGTTGTTAATCAAAGTTGTGCGAGTAGAAATGCTAGGAGAATTTACACATCGACAGAACCGGCGACTGACACGACCTTGGCGCGTTCAGCTGCAGACGCATGCAATACAAAGGGTACTAACCCATGTGATATTAACCTAATTTTCCTGTAAATGTTTAAAATCAAGAAGAACATAATAATAATAATAATAATAATAATAATAATAATAATAAAATATTAATAATAAACCAGTAATACTCTGAAATTTGGGAGCAGGTGGTGATATTATACATTTAATTACTCCAATTTTTGAAATTTGGGAGACGGTGATGATATTATACATTTAATTACTCCAGTTCTCAAACCGTAATGATTTTTCTATTTATTTTTTTATTTATTTAATGTCTTGGCATTTACCAAGCGCAAATATTCAACCCAGTTTGGCTGAATACGTTCGTTTCTTTCAAATGGAACACACATTTGTTGCTTTCTTAGCTTACTTTAAGTAATGTATTTTATACAGCTACTTACGTTTTATTTTGCACCGCGCAGAGTTACGACTACACTTTGAAAGACACTGCAATGTATATCTACCTCATTCAGTTTAATACAGGAGCGGATGAAGTCACCGGAAAGATGAAACTGTTTCCTAATCGGGAGGTGCTTCACCTAGAACTTCAAGCATGTAAACGGCTAATATCTTTAGTAATGGTTGTTGCCTTGGTTACTACTCCACACATTTGTAAGCCTGTCACGTACAAGAAGTCTAAGTACCGAGACGTGCAAAGAATTTTAATACTCGGGGACTTTGTGTTAGCAGTATTGTGTTACAGTCCTCAATTTCGGGCAAGCATTTAATTATTCACTCATCTAGGTCCTGTTCTTTTTGCGGTCGATTTTACAAAGGTTATTTTAGTATTACTATTCATGTTTAGAATGTGCGACTTAACCACAGAAATTTAAAACCCAAAACATCAAACTTACTATAAATGGTATTATTAATCATGGATGATAGATGACCAAGAAAGCTTTGCATTGTAAAAGTTATTTCTGTATAACCTCTATATTATTTTTGGTTATTGTTTAAAAACAGACATTGCTTCTGTTATTTTCTATTTCTGTGGAATTCTATTAATGCTTTGTCAGTATTTACTTATTACTTAAATTATTAAATTATTGGCTGATAGTTTTGCTAATAAGATGATTAAACATTTAGGTTTGTCTGAGAATGATAGTAATCAATGTTAGAAGAAAATAATAGATTGAATTTATAAAATATATATAGAATAAAAGAAAACAGTTGAAAGAAACAAATTATCCTAAGAAATAGATATGCACTTATTTATTTAATGATGACAGAAAAAGTTAAAGAAATTTAAAACAAGAAAATAAATAATATTTCATGCTTAAAATAATGAAGTGTACTTCTTTAGTTTAAAATAAGTTATTTGAACCTATAAATTAGAGGTTAACATTCAGAATGGGTGCATATAATTATATTATCTAGTTCTAGACGAAATGGCTTGTAACCAAATTGAGAAAAAGCGAGATATAAAATTGACTTTAAAATGCATCACAAATTCATTAAAATGGTCGTTCTCTTGCAGTGAAGGCTACAGGAACATACACCTGTGTTACTTTAGGCTTAAGTTAATACTTCAATAATAGTATATGGACAACCAGATTATATTCAAAAGAAACTATGTCTAGTTTTGTGTGCTGTGTATTGATTTTCAGATTACATATTTGCAGGTTAGACTGTGAAAATGTGTACGTTCTTCCTTAGGATATGACCCATATTTTTCAGTTTGTTTATTTTACCTATTGATTAAGTGATTTTTAAGTAGAACACTTGGTACCGCTGGAGCACACTTGCCAGAACACTCGGAACTGCTAACAGGAAAGTGAAGTGTGTTATTTTCTAGTCCTTGAGTAGTAAAGCTGGTCGTTAGTAGTTAACTTGTAAGGTTTCCCGGCAACACAAGGCGAGGGGCACTGTACATTCCATACCGCCAGCCCTGAGGCATGTTTGTGGCGAGTCGTTTCAGGAATTGGATGTTTGAGAAGTTCGCGAACTGGCTTTCCTTGTTCTAGTTAGTCAAATTTAACTCCTAAGCCAGCAAGTGATTGCGTCTTCAGAATATGAAGTTGAATAACAGAAGAGGGGAATTTCATCATAGTCCACATTCCTTTTGCAGCTGGCTTAGAATTTCAGTAATATTAGAAGCTTAAACTTCACAAAAGATTTTTAGATGGGTAGCTTTATTTTATGTAAGGACGCTCTTTAATATCTTTGGTCATTAGCGACCCATTCAATGGCAGACAAATTTTGCTCAGAGACCTTTTCTTTCATGCTTGAGGTTCTTTTACGAGCGAAATCTACGACACGGGACCATTGGCTTTACTCGCCTTTGAACATAACGTGAAATGTTTAATTGGTTTTTTATAACATTCATTTTCTTATCTCCAACATAACTTTTTGAACTAGTATCTCATTTGCAATGACCTTATAGTTGAGAGGAAAATTGGGGGAAAAAAAAAAAAAATTACTAAATTTCATTTCGGACCTGATAACAGTTCCTAGAGTCTAACCAGGGTTATTAGTATTATACTTGTGTCAGCCTAGAATATTTTAATAAACGGCTCGTTTTTATAGGATATGATTCCTGATTGCGTCAAATGTGTAAACATCATTAGTTCAGTAATGATTAGTAATGTGTGACATTACTAATTTGTGACATAGTTTCCTCTAGTCATAGAACTTTTAAAGTTTTGTAGTTCCAATTGATAGGTCCTTATAATTGCTCCCGAAAACATCATTCATTCACCCCGAAGAATACTAAACTAACCCCCAAAAATGTTTTTCAAATTCTGGAATGGTAAATTAGAGTCATATAATTATATCCAAGTCTGGAAAGTAGGAGAAAGATGAGAAACAGAATTCACTAGGTAATTCAAGAATCGCAGTATGGATTCGCGCATTGTAGAGCGCAATATTCTGTATGTTACATGCAAGTGAGTTGAATACCGCACAGTGTCGACCATGGACATTGCAACATTGCGAAATTCAGTACAAGGACAATCGTTTAATGGTAAAATTCTTAAAAAATCACGAGAGATACAATAACGACTTTATTTCCAAGTAATTTTATACTACAGGATTAGTTACAGCTACAGTGTATTGGCACGTATACATAAGGGATAAACTTTTTATTTATTTAACAAATACCACATACAATTTAGCGCTTATGTTATTTGTACACGGGCTCTCCAGTATTTTTCAACAATACAATTAAAACCACTTAGTGCAGAGCACACGTCCAAATATTCGGCCGCTATAGTTGACGAGAATCACAAAGGGTACAATTTGTACGGCAGAAGTGGGACCTCAGACAGTCATTTTTCGTTAACAATCGAAAGCGAGCGACAGCCGTCAGGTACACAAGTAGTGTTCTCATTAAGAATCGCCCACTTTTTATCTTTAGTTACCATTGTAGCTTCCGATTTAAATTTACGTTTAACATTTCTATTTGCCAAAAGTTCTTTGGAATGAAATGATATTGTCCTCGTGGGTCTGTGAGTCAACAAGGTTCCTTTTTTAGCAAGTAGGTCTGCGTGTTCGTTTCCCACGATGCCACCACGCAGGTACCCATTGGAAAGAAATTTTATGAGCAAAATCCTTCAGCAACAGTCTGCATTCCAGAATTCGTTGCATATCGCAACGATAGTTTTGTGATAAGACCTGGAGTGCGGACTTTGAATCCGAGAGAACTACTGCTCTGTTAAAACCAGATTTCCTTAATGATAATTGTTGGACCGCCACTGGAAATAGCCTCTTTCTCATTACCAAAAGCTGTGGTGCATGTGTCCATAGGTAAGCAATAATTAAAAAGCTTACAAAAAACTCCAGATCCAGGTCCATGGTCTCTATCTAACATGGAGACATCCGTGAAAACTTTCACTTTTCATTCACTTTCCGGAAATCGATTTCCAATAGTTTCAAGAGATATAGCTTTTAATTGTTCCGGGATCATATCCTTCTTTAGTACCTTCACAGTAAGATCAAGGTTTACATCAAGGTGTATACAAACCCTAGGATATAGCAAAAAATATATAAGTAATATATAATTTTCAAGTATAACAACTTGTGCTACCAAATAGATAGTTACTCCGCTTAGGTGTAGTCTACGGATAAAAGATCCCTTCTACAAAATGCTACAAAAAGTATTCTTAAAGGAATTAAATTGACACCAAGGTGCATTTTATAAATATTTATAACATCAATTTCTTTATGTGATTTATACCAATTTTTACAGTATATTTCGACTCTCCCTTATATTAATGAAAAGCACAAGTCATTTTCTGTTTGTTATTTCGGAACACCTGTTATAATCCATGCATATACATCCAACACAATCTAGATAATTTTCCCCGCCTCATTCTTATTTTACATCTATAGAATATGATTACAGCAATAAGGGAAATTAGGGATCCAATAGATGATATGATATTGCAAGAAGTATAGACATCTGATTAATCTAATGCCCAACAATTCAACAAAAATCTTCTTTTTATCAGCCCTATTAAAAGGTATTTTAATAGCTTTATCCTCAACGATATCTATGGCTTCTAAACGTTTCATGCCTTTCACTATCTTTAACTCTTTTACCTCTTACTTTACCTCTTTTGCCTCTTACTTCTTTCCAAAAGCCTTTAACATTGCCCTTTCTTAAGCTTCACATATAACACCCATTTCAATACTTTCTATTTTTTGCATAATTAAACATTTTTTCGCTAGATCTCCATAGAATTTCAAAACTATTTAAATATTTGTACCATTATTTCCCAATCTCCCCAATTTTGCTGATACTGTCCATTAAGTCAAGAGTTGGATGACCCATGTTTTGTTCAGAAAATTATTGTTTACAATCTGTATTTTTCCTCTGCACTGAAAGAAACTTTTCATCGCAACAGCTTCCTTATTGAGTAAACATCATTCATGTTGGTTATGGAAACAAATCATGTCTTTTCATTAGTTTTTCTTCCCATATAAACATATTTATCTCAGGTTTATAACTAAGAAAATTCTGGAAGGAAACACCGTGATTGTGAAGGGAATTTTAAAGAAGTATGCGATACAGGAAGTTTTCCCATTTGTTGAATTATTGGGTATTTCATGTGAAGAAGTGCTTACAAAGAAAAATACAAGTGGCGGTCCTTGGGAGTTAATTAAGATTTATTTCTAAATATGCAATTGTGGACAGCTTCAGCATTGATAAAAGTGAGGATATTGACAAAAGATGACTGTTCATCACCTAAACAAAAAATATCAACAGTGCTTTGATTGCTTCGTTCCACAGTTTTTCCAGTGCCAGCCCCTTGTTCTCATCAGCTTGCGTGATATTGCAGCATACTTCTGAGGCCGAAACGCATTAGGGCGCCTCTACATTGTCTCAATGGGGAAGATGGTGAAGGTAAGTGATTATGGTGCATCTATAGATAGCTAAATTATCACCATGATCGCCATAGGGAAAATACTATCGAAGGAAAATCTCCATGACAGATTCGGGGGAATCCCAAGAGTAGAGACCAGGAACTCTGATCGCCAGACTATAGGGCTGGTCTGGAAAAGGCAACTATCACGATGACAATGTGAACCTGCTAATAAAGACACTATCAGATGAAAAATTAAGAGGAGGACTGGAATAATAAGAGAAATGCATGACTTGGGAAAGCACATGCAAAAATTCAAAATGTTCTTATAGCCTCAAAAGTCAACCAGAAGATACCAAAATAAAGTACGTGCATGTAACTTAAATTTTAGTGGAGCAGTAAAGGAATAAGCGTGAAATTAAAATGGAGCAAGGGTCTGCAAAGTGTGTACGAATATATGATGAAATAGGTCTCTTGAAAGTGTTTGCTGGCTTTAGCCTAAGTTCAAAAACTTAGCGTACATATAGAAAACAATTGCCTATGCAATTGTGCTTATAGATTTATTTCGCTGTTCACAGAGAAAATTTAAAAGACTGTCGCTCATATCGTTAATTTTAAAATTAACTTATCACAGATATAATTTTCGTTTAACATGATTTTCTGTGTCATAATTATTTCTTTAGTATTGTCCCTTATGGTTGTATATATTGGTACAGCATGTTTCTTGAACGCCAACATATGAAACCATGGCTGTCTTTTGGGTGTTACCACTGTACCTATTTTGCTGTTGACGATAGAAATTTACTTAGGCAAGCCTCATCCACCTGGGTTATTTTCGAAAGAATTCTTCGCATTCCTCTGACATTATTTTGATATATTTAATATAGCACAGTTAATAATCTCTTACAATTCAATACATATTCTTGAGCTTCGCAGATTGCCCGTACCGAAGATATTCAGCACAAAAGTTTCTCCTATCATCTGGAGTGATGCACGTTCTTGTCTTCTGAAAGGATGGTTGGGGGCTTCTGGGTAGACGAGATGGAATGCAGTAACTGGAACTGAGGCTCTACATTCCTTATATCAGAATTCCTTCGGACATTGATCACAAGAATGGTCCTCGATCCTGGAATGTGACCTTGGAGGCTCAAAAGGGAATGAATGAAGTTTTAAGGTCCTACGCGTTCAAAGCTTTTCCGATATTTATCAAACTTAGTAATCTTTTGAACATTATATTCTGAGTGGTTTTCCAAATTCAGGCCATTAACATCGCTTCCATACTCGGCATTCAACCATGACACATTAAAAGACCTCGCATTAAAAAGTTTGAAAACAGTTTTTCGTAATGACCGACACTTTCTCTTCTTAAATGAAGTAGATGAAGCTTTTCTCCAGCTTTTCCCTGTTATCTTTGGAATACTTTTCTATCCTAATGTAAATCGAATTTTAATAATTAGTATATATGCTACTTAATTAAGAAATGTAATCAATTTATTTGACGGTAATATTCAAATTTCAAATTACTTAAAATGCTATTTAATATAGAGTGAATCAGGACCTCAGCAACAAATATGGACGAGAGATAGATATCATAATGAGCTAAATACTTAAGTTCTGTAACAAGTCGTTTAGGAGCATATATAATCGAAGAAAACACAGATATTGGGAATATTTAACAATTATGGTGATATTGTTCATTTATTCTTGAAGCCATTTGGGAAAGATTATAGAAAGTGTTCAAAGTGAGTGCTCTTGATCTGATCACTTCACCACATTGTCTTGGCAGAGCAGACTCCAAACTCTAGGTAGCATTTTAGGCTAGTGTCACATTTAATCAAAAACAGAGAAATTCGCACAACCAGATTATGTCTTGTGGCAACTAGAATTGTGTGCATCACGCTCTACATATGCCCTCAAAGTAAGAAAGAGAGAAAATAAAGAAAAATCAAGGAGCATTTCAACTCAGGGAAAGCGTGTTCCATTCCCAATGCATGTTTGCATTCAACTGTACATGCATCGTCTGCACACTGATGTACACGGCGAGGACAAGGCAGCATAACGTGATTTAACGTTAGAACCTGTACCATAAACATAAACAAATAGGGGTGTACAATTTCTTTAGTATATATGTGCATATACTAACATGAAAAATGCAATATATATATATATATATATATATATATATATATATCAGATGGTTTTCCCATTCCGCAGATTGGTAACTAGGAAAACCTGCATTTTACAAACGATGGGACCGTCCTGCATTCAAGTGACCCGCCGTATTCACCGGACCGTTCTATAAGGGAATTAACCTTTATCTATTGTGTACAAATTACTCCAGAACTACTCCTAATTTTTGTCTTTCTTTTGTGTGTAAGAATATCTACAAAAAATAAAATATCATTCAATGCCTTATGTTTGTCATTTCACATGAGTTATTTCGCATTTACTTATGTTCAATAAAGTAGATTCCTATGGTAATTTGTGGTTAAATTGAAATGTAAATAATTAGGATTTTTACACTAATTCAAGATTAAGCAATAGTTTTCTCTGCTGTGCTAAATAATAAAGCAAAAAATGGTATACTTTCACAGGTCAGTATTTGAACTCCGAATCTTCATCGCTGAAGCCCAGCGCGCGCACAGTGCAACATGAGCCAGGACATGCCGAGAGGCACACAGCAACTAATTTGGCCGAAATCGATACGATGCAGGGCTAGTATGTAAAAAGCCGGGATTGTATCAATTCCCAGTCCGCAGAATGAGAAGACGCACTTGGGATGGTGAAGAAAGGTATACTTTTGTGAGGGTCACTAGTTTCATTGTTTTAATGCGATAAATGTATTGTGTATTTGAGAAATGTAATAATTTTAAAATATATAGGGTCAAAAAGACTAATGCTACACATTAAAACGCTGATATATCTTATAACACACATTTTATAAATTAAAAAATATGCATGTTTAATGTGAAACATCAACAGGGACCTAAATCAGTTCATTTTATGTGACTAACGTCCCCATGTAACAGTAAAAACAATGATATAGGCTGATTTCTCTCTGTGTGACGAAAGATGTGTCAATACTATTTTCATGTTTCATTAAGAAGCACTCTCATAAAAATAATGCTCCGCCTGTAATGCCTCAGTAGTAAAAAGGGCGTTAAACACTAATAAAACAAATAAAAATAAATTCATTAAATTATGTTTGGAACGCGTGGATAGTGCGTGACTGAGCGAGAGGTCAACTGTACAGCATAAAATATGTTTTTATATTCTTGTAAGGTATGGTTGTGTTTTAAGAGAATTGTGTTCTCATGATATAGAGTTTGTAATGAACCATTGTACATTTTAAGAGGTTCAAGAATTACGACTCTGCAAAATAGACAAGTTCAATAAAATACTATAGTTTGATTTTTTTTTGGCATGAATACAATTTTACTCAAGGATTCGTATATCACAAAAATATTCGTTTCTATAAGTTGAAGTAGTGCACAGAATTAAAAAAAGTAAGACACGTTTTTCTAATTTCTGTCCGATTACACGTAGAATCGTCCATGCATGAACAGCTCTGCATTATGTATTTTATTTTTGTTTCAATGTCTTCTTTAAAACTCCTCCAATATATGCAGATTGTTTACAAACTTTTTCTGTGTTCCCCAAAGATGGAAATTACACATTGTTAGATTTCAGATTTGGGGAACAAGCAAGCTATTATTCCCTACTGATTCTGATGTCTTGTATGTGATGCCATTCTATTATAGATGAATTACGGGCTTCTTGACGACTATTTAGAGCTCACAATGCAGACGAACAGATAAGTATAAATTATATATAAGATGATGTGAGCTATGTATCACAGAAAATGGTTCATACTTCTATTAATTTCTATGATGAGGTCGAGTACAGGTTTCCGTTATATAATATATACCAGTACCAAGTTTTTAACGGGGAAGCGTTGGGTTTATGGTAAGAAATGGTGTGGTTAGCGCCACTGGCTAGTCGAATTGCAAACCGATACTTTTAAAGGTGTCTGTTTGTAAAGGCATTCATTTTATCTCTTCACTGTCTTTACGTTTCCATAATCATCTAAGCATGCATTTAACTTTAATTTTATAAATGCATATTTGTAAAATGTTAACGTCAATACATACTTTCAAATATAAACATAAATCGCACACAAATTCATTTTATGCCACATATTTCCAGATTTAGACCTCTAGGCCTGTTCTTGTTTGAAATCTATCTATTGATCAAACTACATAGCTAAATCTTATCACCCGATACTCCAATATTCATTTCGGAAGGCACATGGCTGGAATTTTTAGGTGTGAGTAAATCAATTTCTCCTGTGTGCATATTGTTTTCCAATGAGGGCGGATATTTAGTTTCTCCCTAATATCCGAGCTCTAGGTTGAACCATGAGACTATAATGAGCTAACGTTCTGAGAAATGTCATTCTTCTGCCTCTATTCTTATTGTTCTTTTTAAATTCAGGGCCCAGAAGGTAAAGAGCTTGGACCATTTTATGACGAATTTTATTTTGCATTGTAACACTTCAGTAATTAAGGAGGTTTAAAGGAAATTGCCTTTCGGAAATAGTATGTAACTTATTTTCATATTTTTTTATTGATTTATTTATGGACGCTCTTTAACATCTCAGGTCATCAGCGTCCCATTCAACTCAGGGCGTGAAACGGCCGACAAATTTTGCTCAGAGGCCTCTCTTTCAGGCTTGAGGTTCTTTTTCGTGCCGTAAATGTACGACACGGGACCCACGGCTTTACTTCCCTTGGAAGCCATGCTTAGGATTTTTACGCCCGAAAAAATCCATCGGTCATGGCCGGGTTCGAACCCGCGATCTTGGGTTTAGAAGGCAAGTATGGTAACCACTACACCACCAGGACCGACTTCACAGTAATAAATAATCCAAACATTAACATACATAAACTCTTTGTTAGATTTTTAAATATTTACAGACATAAGGATTTATGCAATTTTTTAAATTTTAGGATTTGTAATCCAAGAGAAAACCGTAACTAAAGTTAATAAACAAACAAAACTCTTGAGAAAATGTTTTCCTGTACCTTCAGCTTTTATAAGTTGCCTCTGTGCTTCAAAGAAATGACAGCAGGGGCAACCCGAAACATTTTTTGTCATGTTTTCCTCTGTTTTAACGTTTTTGTAATCAAACAGGAAACCATGCTGTGGGTAACGTAATTACACAGCATAAGCTTTATTCTAACGTTATTTATTTGATAATCGTTTTTAAACACAGGCACGGAAACATTCGTTAGGTTACAAACGTACCATAAACTTAATTTGGAAACAAAATTCTTCGATATGATCAAGAATACTTTGTTTTGGTCAACAAAGCAACAATAAAAAAAATGGATCTGTCAAAAGAAAAAGGCCATAAAACTTATAAAATAAGAACAAACTCTACAAATCATGTATAAATGAATAACAGTATATATTAATAGAAATATATTAATATAAAATATAACAGTTAAGAATATTTTAGTCAGTCCATACTAAAAGTAGTTCTTCTAATGCAAGAATCTCAACCTAGAAACTTGTTTTTGTAACACTCGTGGTATATCATTTGTATAGTGCTCTAACGTTATTAAATTTGGTTTATTATGAAATGTGACAATTATTGATATGTTTAAGTGGATACAAATGAAATATTTTATAACTATTACACATCACTTTAATGTTTACATTCCTCACTGCGATTTCAACGCTACGTTTTATGCATTTAGTGATATTATATAAAAACGTTTGTAAGATTTATTTCCACCAGTAGTCGTGTTGACATTCCTGGAACCATATCAGGCTGGAAGAAAATCAGTAACAACGCGCATGCCTAAGTTCTTTCAGCGCCGATAAAGTGCACCTTTTAAGAGCAAGTTAGTCTAATATATAAAGAAATGAAAGAAAAACAGAGCATTTAATTTCTAATTGAAAAAAGGTTTAAAAACTACTAATTACTACTGCTGTAACATTGGTAACATTTTACAGAGATTTAAATAGCATTTCTTCTATGCTCCTTCTAGTGAGAAATAGGATTTTCTTTGAGTCTAAGAATGTTTTGGAATGACAGGAATAAATTTAATTTATAATTACTAATTTATTTATAAACATTAAACCCTCTCTAAAATATTTTTTGATACATGAATAACATAAATAACTATTTACTTTTTATTGCCGTATTCTTCTTAATCTTCTTTGCTATCCGGATATCCGTTCATGAGCGGAAAATAAACAATTATAGGGAATTAAATTTGATTCATCAACGGCTACCATTATTTTTATTGAAGAACCTCTTCCCTGGTGGGCAGTTTTACTCTTTCGCGGGTAACCATTCTAAACGCACCGACATGCAACACAAGCGCTCTATTTTGTTGTCATAATCGGAAAGTTTTGTGGAAAATTCTATTTGACAATTATTGGAGTTATTTGCTCTGCTGTACAAAACAATGTGAATTGAATATATGTCTGCGACGAAACCCGTTTGGTAATAAATGCTGACGTGGAGGCAGAGGGCAACATTTCTGCATTTATGGGCAGTATAAAGGTTGGGAGGACAAAGGTTTCATGGGAATTTCATTTCGGAAAAGCATTAAGGCTTCATTTCAAATGTTATTTTGTATTTCTCTCCCCTTTTAGGTCCCTCTTTCGATATAAAAAGCTATATTATCACTCTATTTGATTGTTAATAGTAAACAAAATATTCATAGTTCTTTATATCCATTTATGCACAAAACATGGTCTGATTTGTTTACATTTTATTTATATTTTATATCATTTTTACGCTTTCGAACGTCAGAATGAGAACAAGAGCGAAAATGGTCCCAAAACAAGCCGGAGACCAAAAACGGTTTAAGTGATCAATAAGTAAACACGGCATTCCATGAGCCTCGTCCCATTTATATAACAATGCTCATTTTAACATCAGAGAAATTACTTTTTAGCAGAGACAAACAATTTAATTGTTCATAATCTTTGTCACGTTTCTACTACTCAAAGTCAATTATAGTTGTCATTAATATGATACCGTTCCGTTGATACCTGTAGTAGCAAATATCTTGGAGGGAAAAACCCCTCAGGATATGAAAAGGTTAACTTTCCAGTACGGGAGAAGAATAAATTCGAAATATAATCTATTTTATTCAACAATAAACAAGAGATATAATTCGAATGCAAAAATGACATTCACCTTAGAAAATGATGCCCCTGTAAAGATGTATAACATTTAAAATATAACCCTTGAAATAATGCAACATTTAATATACAACAGTTTGTTTAAACTTTGAAAAACAATTAAAAAGCAATATATCCCTCGCCCTCCCTACAGCCCAGATTTAGCTTGGTGTGACTTTTTTCTTTTTCCCAAATTGAAAAAAAAAAATTTCTTGGGAGGAATTTTCCATTATCAGAAGTAGTGGTGTACGTGATACTGAAGTACATGCCAAGAAATTGTTTCCAGCATATCTTTAAAGACTAGCAGAAATATTGGAACAGGTGTACTGCATCAACGAGAACTATTATCAACCTTATGAGATGAATAAAGGTATTTAGTAAACAAAAAAAATCATTCTTTTTGAACACTTTTCGTAAAATGTGTAGTAATTATAATAATTAATAACTTTAATAATAATAACAATAATAAGTTGTTTTATTTATTTTATATTGTGTTTCATGAACTGTCTCATTTAAAACGAGTCTCATATACGAGACGATAGTGCTTGTTATCTAAACGGAATGGAGCATGAAGATAGTAAAATGTGTAGGTTGACTGTCCACAGAAAAAAGGCTTTTGGGTGTTTTTGAAGATATGGAGAAGAGAAATTTAGATGTACTTGAAGAAGATAGCCAATATAAGAAATGTTGCGAACTGAATAGACGGAAGTTTTGACAGGCAAAGAGCAACTGCATTTACGACGTAGACAGAAAAGGAGAATCATGGTTTTCTGCCTCTAAATCGGATATCTCTAACATTGTTCTATTCTGCCCTCAAATAATCTTTTATTACTTGACCTTAAAATACAGCACTCGTTGCGCGTGACTTCTTTTACAATCCAATTGTATCTTGAACGAATCCTGGTTCAGTTCTTAGCTATATTTGTGCATTTCATTTTTGTGCTTCTACTTAATCTCCTTCCTGTTTTATCTTCCAATCTCACACTATTATTGTGTTTTTCCAAACTGTTAAGCTTCTGTCGGTCGCAACATCATAATGGTAAGAATGATCGCAATGTATCAAAATGATACATTTCACTTAAAACTTAAAATAATACCCTCAGTTTTGGATATATTTATTTTATTTTAATACTTAAATATATTCGTCATGAAATGATGATGATCATATTTTTCAGATTCACGTTAATATCACTATTATTTTATGAGAGAAATCATGCAAAAATGACTAAAATTGAGTAACCCCATAGGTCATTTGGTACGAATTTTACAAAATATATCATATACCTAATTCAGTGATTGTTATGAGCAATTATTATTCACATATTGATATTCATACACTAAACTGACAGCACAAAGGAACATCACATGCCTTTCGTTTAGGACACAACAGCTTCAAATGAATCTTGACACAGCGAAAACTAATCGGGAATGAACACAAACTACTGTGAAGCTTCCTTCATTATACACCTCAAAATGTTGGTCCTGGTGTTTTTTTTTTTTTTTTGAATAGTGTTTAACGCCCGTTTTTACTACTGAGGCACCGCAGGCGGTGGACACTGATGATACACGAAATGAAATGATATATTGGGAAAGGGTTTTTTTTTTTTTTTTTTTTTTTTTTTTTTAAAGGAAGGAAGCGTTCCAGGCCTAAGTTTAGGTACCTCCCCGGCATTTGCCAGTTAGTTATGAAGACTGAGGAAAACCTGGAAAAAACCCCAGTCAGGGAGGACGGTCCTGGCGGGATTCGAACCGCAGACCTCCCGCTCACGAGTCCATGCCTTAACGACCTCGGCCACCCGTGGCGGTGTCCTGGTAGTGTAGTAGTAATCATACTTGCCTCCTAAACCCAAGATCGCGGGTTCAAACCCGGCCAGAATCGATGGATTTTTCGGGCGTAAAAATCCTAAGTATGGCTTCCTTCGGAAGGGAAGTAAAGCTGTGGGTCCCGTGTCGTACATTTACGGCACGAAAAACCTCAAGCCTGAAAAAAGAGGCCTCTGAGCAAAATTTGTCGGCCGTTTCACGCCCTGAATAGAATGGGACGCTGATGACCTGAGATTTTAAAGAGCGTCCGAAAATAAATAAATAAAAAAAACTTAAAATAACATGGCAACTCATATTGTGCATCTCTATAGGTTTAGTTATCACTCAAATCCTCTTCCTTTTCTAGAAGCCGAGGGTAACTTTCGGTACCTACTGCAGCATTATGATCACCACAGATATATTGCTTACACTTCTTGCACACACAGTTTTCGTCAGCCTGGTCTTACGGGATTTGTAGCAGAAGGTGCAACGTCGACGTTTTGCAAGGGTAGTCTCTGCTGGTCCGGCTCCTTCATCTGGTTTTGCAGGTGACCTAATTGACTTAGAGAATTGCTTAGAGTTCGAGGCTTCTTCTCTGAAGTTGTTGTAGTGTCAATTCATTTCCAAGCTTTCTAAGAAACAACTCACCTCAAGCCTATTGCCAATCCAAATTACCTGAGAGTTTATGCCTGCAATGTTCAGCTTGGGAAGGAAGACCACTATTGGCCACCGACGTGTGTTCCTGGCAAATTATCAGCTGCGCACAGTTTATCAACAACGCCAACTCCTTATTTGGTCTTTTTGTAATATTATCTCAAGGTTTGGCGGATTCACCAGTTTCACGATCTATGCCATCATCAAAATGGTGTGTGCACAAAACAAGAATAGTTAGATTCTTTTTTTGGAACATAACACAATTGTACAAATTATTCCAAAACCAAAAACACTTGAGTTAACAGGTCTGCTGTAACGGTTGGCTTGTCACGGCACTTTCAACCACGTACTAACTTTATCTTTCCTAAGATAAAAAGTTGCCGTTTGGGTCAAGTTCCCATCAATTCCACTCTTTTCCAAATTTTAGTTTCCCTCAGGTTCTTATGCGAGTATATCTTCCGTATCTGTGTTCATCAGAATCTTCAAGTAATGGGGAATTGTCGCCATCTTCAACATCGTGGATTAATTTTAAAACAGCTTCTAAATTGCTGGATCTTCTACATTATATCGTCTCTTCTGCGCTATTGCATTTAACTGATACAATATTTAGACACAGTTGGTAAAACAGTGACACGTTAGGTCGCAATGTATCAATGTAATACAAAGCTCGAAAACTCACACATAGACTGCTTGTTTAGCGGTCACTGTAATACTGATCTGCTCTAAGTATGAAAACAGGAAGGTGTTATAACGGCCAGACTACAACAATGTAAACAGAAAATTTGACGGAAGAAAAACGGTCGCTTGTATCAATGTGATGCACATGCGACCGACAGAAGGTTTAATGGCAAATCATGGTATTATAAACTAGATAAATGTGGCATCCGAGGAGTTTCTACTACTTGATTTTCTACTGCTCAGTACTAATTGGGTTAAATCTCAGTCAAACAAGAATTAACAGTCAATCAGTGCAGTAAAAAACGACACTTATATATATATAATTCACAAGCATGCATACATTCACGTTTCAAGTTAATATATATATTTCTGTAGATGGTCATATATTAAATATCTGGAGACTATAAATAACAGTTTTAATAATGATTAATATGCTTAATTTTTACTTCAAAGTTTTGAATTTATGTTATTATCACCTTATCACCTTATCCATAACTAATTGTTTTGCACAGGTGTATTTAATATAACTTGTTTTAAGGTTTTTCTGTATTTATATTATTAATTTATTAATTTACATGTAAGGGGCCAGATAGGTGGAGGCCCCTTGTAGTTTGTACTTTTCTTAGCACTTTCAATAAATTTAAATAATTTTCAATTTGCATGTACAAAATTTCATTGTATAAGTATATAAAAGAACTGAATTTGCACCCAAGCACAAACCTTGCTGTTTCGGGGTTGCATCTCTCTTATTTTAATTTTTTTATGTATGAATATAAATAATTAAACTAACAAGTGAAATCTTCACAAAAAGTAATTGAGAAGGATATGGTTTATTAGAACTTTAATGACGCGTTGTTCACAATTATCACATATTTAATTCTCGTTTTATTTGTTTATAAGGGCTCTGAACTGCCACAGTTACGGATCCGGGTTCGATCCCCTCGATGATGACCGGCATTTGTGATGGACAAAGAATTTTTGGGTCAGATTTTTAAAGCTGTACTTAATGAGAAATTCTACAGCAGAGGCGCGACCAATGTGCCGCATAGTTGTTCGGATAGTAATGACCTGAGGAAGGAATGAATGAGAATGTGGGTAGAGGGTTGGTCATGTCGATAATTTGCGTGCCATCGTCTGGTTCATTTATCTCGTCTCTTAGCTAAGACACCAATGTTTCTGAAACAAACTTTTATAAACATATTTCTCTTATAGAAAAACTACAATTGCAACTGCAGCTGCAACTTCAAAATGCAATTGCTGATTTACACTTTTAAATACTAACTGCAACTGTTTAAGGAGTTTAGACTTAATTAACATTCTACCATAAATAAGCTTTCCTCTGTAAGTTCGTTTGTCGTTAATACATATGTTGGCCTGCTCCTTTACGAGAGATGTTCAATATTTGAAAAGGACACATTTTGATGATCTTCCTCAAAGTAGTCCCCGATGAATATAATGCAATTATACCAGCGTTTTTGTTAGTCTTCAAAGACATGATGGAAACCAATTTTAACAGGTCCTTCAGAATCGCCTCCGCAGCCTTCATCACTGCTTCTAGAAGGTTTTTCCTCAATTTGGGGGAGAGAAAAGGTCACACATGGCTGAATGTGGACTATAGGAGGGACACACTTCACATTGATTTTTGTGAGATATTCAGCGACAATGTTGGCCATGTACGGCCGTACATCATCGTGGAGCAGTAAGCAGCTTATTGCACGAAAATGTGACCTTTTGCGTTTGATATGACTCAGCGGAGTATTCAGGACATCTCTGTAGTATTTTCTAGTTATATTTGTGTGTGCAAGTACAAGGTAAACCATTCCTTTGAAAATTGAAAAATAAGACGATCATAATGTTCCAACAGTAGTAACAACTATTTTCTTTTATTGGCGTTGGTGATGATGAAGATTTTCATATAGGGCTTTTTGTTGATTTGGTTTATTTATGGACATTCTTTAACATCTCAGGTCATCAGCGTTCTATTCAATTCAGAGCGTGAAACGGCCGACAAATTTTGCTCAGAGGCCTCTTCTTTCAGGCTCGAGGTTCTTTATCGTGCCGTAAATGTACGACTTGGGACCCACGGCTTTACTTCCCTTCCGAAGAAAGCTATGAATTTTACGCCCGAAAAAAATCCATCGATCCTGGCCGCGATCTCGGGTTTAGAAGCTAAGCATGGTTACCTCTACACCACTAGGACCGACATATAGGGCTTTGCTGTTTTCTCTCAGGATCGAAATGATATAGCCAATTTTTATCGCAGTGACTGATTTACCATTTCAATTACCATTGAAAGTAATTCTGCATCTTTAACTGCATGCAAACGTTCTTTTGTTCGGAGTCTTGGAACCCGCAGGGCACAAACACGTCTCATATGCAACTTTTCAGCTACCAACGTGTGGGTGGTATCCAGTGAAAATTTCAGAATTTCTGAGAGTTATTAATGTTATTCGACGACCCCCCTATCACAATAACAGCGATGTTGATGTTTTCTTTCGTTAGAGCACAAACTGAAAAGATTGCTCCACCTTTCTTTGAAATGTATTGCCTTTCTTCTTTAAACTCTCTTCGAGCTGTGTTATAGGGAAGAACAAACTCTCCATAATATTTATACGTAGCAGAATTTCAGAGCAACATATTCGCCGCATGTCCATTGCATTTTGCTGTAGGCGACGGAGCTGAACATGTTTCAACTTGCACATCTCTCCCAGGCGGGAACTCCTATATCCAAGATCGCGGGTTAGAACCCGGCCAGGACCGATGGATTTTTTCGGGCGTAAAAGTCCTAAGCATGGCTTCCTTCGGAAGGGAAGTAAAGCTGTGTGTCCCGTGTCGTACATTTACGGCACGAAAAAGAACCTCAAGCCTGAAAAAGAGGCCTCTGAGCAAAATTTGTCGGCCGTTTCACGCCCTGATTTGAATGGGACGCTGATGACTTGAGATGTTAAAGAGCGTCCATAAATAAAATCAATCAAAAAAAAAAAAAAAAAAAGCAGGCGGGAACCTGAAATGATAACAATGAAACTAGTACCACGTGTACATTATGCATTAAGGCAACAAAATATTGTAAATTTTAGTGTGAAAATTTATGCTTGTAAAAATAATAGCGATTCTTTGTTGAGCAGCCCTCATAATTGTGTGTAACTGTTTTCTGAACTGAAAATTGTAAAACTGGTTAAAAGTTCATGACTAACGGAGGAAGATTTTATGCTATATTAAACCGTGATATAGCCCAAATTTTAATGGCAGTGTGAAATTTAACTGAAATAAATTAAGTTTATATATATAATGTATGTGTAGAAGCGCGTTATTGTCGTCCGAGGGGAGAGACCTCATGTGAGTTGCGGGGTGCATCTAGATTTTCATAGCAAGTATATTCTTGCCGATATCTGAAGACGCAAAACCATAACGGACTAATACCCTATTCTTGGAGAGTAAATATGAAGAAAAGTATAGTGAAGGCGTTAGCTGTTACAGTTACATTATCAATTTGGGTAGGAGAAAAATGTGGATTTTGTCGCTTTTTACCCTGGATTGTTTATTTGTTAACCTCAAGGTGTTGGAATTACCCATATATTTGTCTAATAGATCATCGTGAAATTTCCGATCGTCCACATCATTAAGACAACGTGAGTCTGTACACACAAGCATTCAATGCTAACACATCCAATCCGGCGAAACGCTCTTCGTAAACAGAAAATGATGTCATAATAGATGCAAGTTTCTAAAATATCAAACAAAGCTTCACAAGATGCTCTGAGCAATTTCTCACCTAAGAATTTCACGCTATGTCTAGAAACATTGCAACTACTACATGAGTTTCATGGGTGTCAATGTACTATAAAAGTGCTAGAACCTAAGACCAAATCATATAGGCAGGATCATAGGACTTTATGTTTGTAAATGTTTAAGTGTAAAGTAACAAGGCCATGGTAAAAAAATCAGCTGTGGAGTTTGCAACAAGATTTTTCCTTTGCACCAAACCAAACTTCTGCTAACACAGCTCGAGGACAACATACTTCATTAAGGCAAAAGTCTGGCCCCTTTGCAGCTCTGCGCTTAATCCTCTGGAGGATATGCCTTGCTCTGAAAGGCATCCCAATATCTAGTCTAAAGAAATGCTTTACGGAGCAGGAGAGAATTCCACAATGGACCCAATGCGTGCCACTATAGAAACATGGTCAAGTCGTCTCCTGTATGAAACGCTTTTGAGAATTTGCTTTTGTGTTTAAACATCAGTGGAAGAGAATTTATGGTACTGTAAGCTTATTGGATAGAAGTGGAAATAAATTGCAGTTCTTTGTATTTAGCTCAAAGCGTGTATTTCTGATAATTACTCAGCTCTGGATGTTCGTTTCGTGCAGGCAACTGCAGCTGGTTGGATGCTGTCACAATATCCGAACACGGTGGTGTGTGACGTAATGGATATCCATTGTGCAGACGAATCAATGCTAACTGGGCGGGAGCAGTGTTACAGATAGGGTTGTGCAATTTCCGTGGTCCCAGTCGAGTGCTGTCTCTGATAAGCGATTCTCATTAAATCCATCAGACTTGCACTTCCCAAGTAACGTTTTGCATGACAATTAAGGAAATTAATGGCGTACGCATTCCTCTGTAAGTTCAGGGAAACAGTTTCTTCGTTTCGCTCTTGTTTGTGAAGTTACGGAATAAGCAGACATAGAGTGCTGGCTTCCCAAATGAATGGAGTTTATGTTATTGTGTTATAATGTACGATTTCCATTGCCCTTAAATTAGATTGTGTCCACTTCTTAGTAATATATTCTTACTTGCAAGTTTACAGAAAGGACTATTATCATTTATATTATATTTCTGTTGTAATTTATATGAAATAATGACCATTTAAATACTTCGATATACTTTTATGAACGTTCAATCATAATATTCCACTTTTAGTACAAAATCTTGCAGAGATCTATTTTGAATGAAATTTTATCATTTCCTTATGGATATATGCTTTCCCTTATGAACCATTACATTAAAAAACCAATACAAATTCATCAAAATATGCAACTACATATTTGCAATAGATAAACGCTAGAGTCTAATCTGCTTAGGGCGAATGCAAATTTATCTTGTAAAAATGGATTTTTTTTATTATGAATGTCTCAGAATGTATATCGCTCTCACAATTACTCAAAAATTATCATCACCTGATAACAGAGAATGATTCAAAGCTCCTTTATGGAATATCTGTACAACAAGACAGTCGACGAATTTACAGATGAATAATATTCAATCATATGACAACACATCTAGTTTGGTTGATTGTTGGTTTGTTTTATTTACGGACGCTTTTTAACATCTCAGATCATCAGCGTCCCATTCAATTCAGGGCGTAAAACGGCCGACAAATTTTTCTAAGAGGTCTCTTTTTTCAGGCTTGAGGTTCTTTTTCGTGACGTAAATGTACAACATGGGACCCACAAGTTTACTTCCCTTCTGAAGGAAGCCATGGTTAGAATTTTTACGCCCGTAAAAATCCATCGATCCTGGCCGGGTCCGAACCCGCGATCTTGGGTTTAGGAGGCAAGTATGGTTGCGATTACACCACCAGGACCAACATCTAGTTTGGTAAAATGTCAAATTAGTGACATACGAATGTATGGAAGTTAGTATTCTTTTTGTTTATATTACAGCTAAATTTTGTTATATGTGTGATATTATTTACTTGTGTATTTACATATCTTTTTTTAAATGTCATTATAGATATCATTAATGTAATACAACTTTGCGCACCTTGACTTGTTCCATTTCTGAAGTACAAATACTATACAAAACATCATGGAATGTAGATACATCGTAATCTTGGATTGATTTATTTATTTATGGACGCTCTTTAACATCTCAGGTCATCAGCGTCCCATTCAACTCAGGGCGTGAAACGGCCGACAAATTTTGCTCAGAGGCCTCTCTTTCAGGCTTGAGGTTCTTTATCGTGCCGTAAATGTACGACACGGGACCCACGGCTTTACTTCCCTTCCGAAGGAAGCCATACTTAGGATTTTTACGCCCGAAAAAATCCATCGGTCCTAGCCGGATTCGAACCCGCGTTTTGGGCGTAGGAGGCAAGTATGGTAACCACTGCACCACCAGGACCGACTCGTAATCTTGGGATGATCTCATAAATTTTCATGCATGCATTTACGCCCCAGCATTATTTTTAGTGTAAAAGTAGCACTAGGATCAATCTTTAAGATTTTAATGTTTTAGTTACATTTTGATTCTCAATTATGTTTGCTCACTTACATTTATATACATTTGTTTGTATTCTTTGGCAATAACATTTTCATTAAAAGCAAAAATTATTAAAATGGTGGCCAAAAAGACTAAATGGTTTATTTAAGAAGAAGAAGAAGAAGAAGAAGAAGAAGAAGACGAAGAAGAAGAAGAAGAAGAAGAAGAAGAAGAAGAAGAAGAAGAAGAAGGAAAGAAATGTTTTTCGTGGATGCGAGAATATTAAAAAAAATATTATTTACTAACATGCTGTGCTGAAATATATAAAGCCTAATGTCAGTCAGTACTCTTGCATTGAACCTAAAACGCTCATTTTACGCTTATATTATCTTTATATGTAAGTTCATTCTCATTATCTACTCTTGCGCTACTACTGGATCACATATTTAGATCAATTGATTTCCTAAATTATTAAAAAAGGCATTAAATATTGCACTAGTGTTTGAAGTTATCAAAATTCCTACACTTGTAGAGAAATCTATACAAGATACAAGAGCATGGCTATTGTTAAAACTTTTGTAAAACAAAACAATAAAAATCACTTGTACGCTTATAAGAATAGAGTTGTAAAGTTCATGTGTAGTAGAATATTTGTGTAATATAATTGTACTAATAACTAAGTTACTTCATACATTGTTAATGTATTAGACCATACTTTTGTGGAATAGGCCCCTGGGCTGCAAACTGATTATACAAACCATACCTGAAAATCCATCTTTTGTTAAAATGTTGGTGAAGTCGCTATTTGACATTCAGAAAACAACGAGGAGGAGCCTCATCTTGCACAAAATATAAGATATTAAGATTATTGCCACCGCCATGGGTGACGGAGGTCATTAAGGCGCGGACTCGTGAGCGGGAGTTCGGGGGTTCGAATCCCGCCAGGACCGTCCTCCCTGACTGGTTTTATTTTCCAGGTTTTCCTCAGTCCTCATTAATGGCAAATGCCTGGGAGGTACCCTAAACTTAGGCCTGATTCCTTCCTTAAAAAAATTCTTTCCCAATACATTATTTCATCTCATGTATCATCAATACCCACCGCCTGTGGTGCTTCAGTAGTAAAAACAGGCGTTAAACACCACAAAAAAAAAAGATTATTGCCAAATCACCGTAACACATATGGTTAATCAGCATATTTTGTAGCTCTGCTTTCATAGAATTCGGTAGGATAAGGGAACTAACAATTCTCGTGTCACTGCTTTTAAGTATATCCTTAGATTTTTCAATACGTTTCTGTAGATTATTCGCTGCCATTTAATGATGTTATGTCGCTTGACAATCCTCCGATGTGGAAAGCACTTGTCACTACTAAGGGTATTGTGAAACAGTTGAAGCCAAACTTCATGCCAAGGCAATTTATTCTCTGAAAATTCGATTCATCGATCACATCTTCAGGGGTAAGTTCTTGCATATAATGCAGTTTCCAGGTTTAAAAAGGCATTTTTTTTTTCAAAACCATTTGCACAGTATATAACTGACTACTGTCTTGGAAATGAGAGCACGGACAGGTTCTTAGAATTCTGTTGAACATATGACTACAAACAGCGTTTTCTAGAGTCCGGGATGTTGATTTACGACTCTCCTTAACAGAACCAGCAGTTATTAATATCTAGTGACAGTTTTATATTATCCTGGGAGTAAGTGTCAAATGATGACATTTTATTTTCACCTCATACCTGACTACTCTCAAAATCGAGGCTTTTTAAGCTTAAAACAGAAATAGAAGCCTAGTGAATTTACGATTCCTTTGTTCATAAAACTTTAATTTACGCCAATAAATTAAAAATGTAAGTTTTTTGAAATAAACAACACCCCTTTTGGGCTACACATAGGCTTCTGACATTGTTAAAAGAAACGAATGCAGGAAATAGTTGTAGATATATGTGGTCATGAAAAGGCATTTGGTCCTTTGTTCATAAAACTTTAATTTACGTCAATAAATAAAAAATGTAAATTTTTTGAAATAAACAACACCCCTTTTGGGCTACACATAGGCTTCTGACATTGTTAAAAGAAACGAATGCAGGAAATAGTTGTAGATATATGTGGTTATGAAAAGGCATTTGGTACTTTGTTCATAAAACTTTAATTTACGCCAATAAATAAAAAATGTAAATTTTTTGAAATAAAAAACAACCCTTTTGGGCTACACATAGGCTTCTGACATTGTTAAAAGAAACGAATGCAGGAAATAGTTGTAGATATATGTGGTTATGAAAAGGCATTTGGTCCTTTGTTCATAAAACTTTAATTTACGCCAATAAATAAAAAATGTAATTTTTTTCAAATAAACAACACCCCTTTTGGGCTACACATAGGCTTCTGACATTGTTAAAAGAAACGAATGCAGGAAATAGTTTAGATATATGTGGTTATGAAAAGGCATTTGGTACTGATCGTTCAAAACCTTGGGGTTTAAATCTAGAGAATTCCATTATCAAGAGCAGTGAAAATTTTATATATAAAGTAAAAAATAAAAACAATTAAGAGAGTAAGCATAGAAAATAAGAAGTTAATTCTGTTTTCTTGACAGCGTAGCATACAGTTGATATTGAATTTAGAGGATAGCGTCCTTATTTTGATTTAAAAATATAATTTTCTTCAGATGAATAGAACGTTTGTTGTTTAGTGGCTAATCCAATGAGTCAAACAGTAGAAATGGGAAATTTACGTCCTAAAAACATTTATGACCATCCTATTTTCTTAGAGAACTACAAAATTGCTCTAATGCTTTTTAATTAAACACATTCCACTATTTTCTTTAATGTCCCCTTTCTTAATTTGCCCATTCTCTTTTCATTTAGAAGAGATGTCATGAGCTGAAATTAATATTTTTGTCGTTCAATATATAATAGCTGACCTATTAAGCTACATTGGTTATTCTTGACATGGTAATTACTAGATCCCAGTGCTTAGACAATGAGAAACTAAAGCAATCCGCAACAATATAACTGTGTATGGAGTATTCTTGGTGGCAGACTGACACAGCTCCCGTGCAGGCTATAAGGTCTCTTCGCTGTAGCTTGAACTGTTTTGATTCACTATGTGGTAATCAATGAGACCAAAGGCAGGGCTTCAGTAATACATCCAAAAAAGTAATTAAGAAAGAAAAGCTTGTTTAGTCCGCAAAAAGCGGTAGAAAATATACTGCTTAATTAAACATTAAGAAGATCATTATTTAAATGAGAAGAAAATTTGATCGCGTTACTTACCATTATGAAATTATAACAGCATTTGCATTTTATAGCGACTGACAAAATTTTACTTGAGCGCATTCTACCAGACAACTATTGAAAACCGGTTTTATTAATGCTTTAAAAGTACTACTAACACAAACATCGAATTTGCGTCAAAAGTTATTAGATACAGGAAACAGGCAATATTGATTACAGATATAATATTTGAATGTAGGTGATTCTGTAGATAAAGTTATAATCTGTTGTCGAAAAGTATGCGAAATTATTTACAATAAAGCTATAGATAACAAAATGATTTGGTATTTTTGGTTTCGCAATGTGCTTCTAAAAGCAATCAAAAATGAAAATAAAACGAATTTAAAACTCACAAACTTTGTTTACGCCGTGAGACTCTCCCAGGGGCCCCATGAAGCATTAGGGCACTTTTAACACGTTTATTCTTGTATAGCGCACCATATCTCAAGGAAATGAATATACTAGCCTGAGTTCTGCAACCCCCTTCCCCCCGGTTAGTGTAAGACAAGAAACAAGTTTTAACTTTGGGTGTATGCTAGAAGAAAATCCCTAGGATACGGCCATGGAAAAATGAGTTTACTGTAAGGGAGAAGACAAAGAATTTATAAGTTCGAACAAGGTAGAACTCGTTATAATTTGCTGAACAATAAAACTGTATAATACATGTAAAATTGATTTGAATTTTGTTTGAAAACAATCGAAATAAAATAGTAATATACAATTGGTGTAGCAATACATCATCGAAATTATTATAAAACAAATAAAATAATAAATTTGAATCTTTAATTCTTTGCCACTTTTATCACATAATATGAAATCCAATTATTGGTAAACAAATACTAAGGCACAAGCATTTCCCAAAGTCTCGTGCTTCAACAAGAATGAAATACTTTAAATGTCGCATATTAATTACAATAACTTAATATATTACTTTACCATGCATGCTCCTTGCCGAGAAATTTGCAACAAAACTGAAAGTCAATATAATGAAACGACACAATATATTTCACAGTAAAATGTTTCACAGATACATTCTAGCTGGGTCACTGGGTGTAAGTTACGAAGAAGGCTCCGGGCTTAAAATTTTAGAATTGAAGAGCCGAAAGAAGAACCGAAACCTTACTGTAAATCCAAGGAGAGAAGCTAAGCTAATTTAAGTGAAATCGTCACCCAGCATGAGTCGCCCCTTATACATGGATAAATGAATTGCTTGAGCCAATCACCAAGCAACGTGCTCATTACTCCATGCCTGCCTGGTGCGTTAAGAAAAGAATAAAATGGAAAAATACTATAGCGATCTGAAAGGAAGGAATGCGCGCAAATCAGCACGGATAATTACGAAAAATATAAAGATACAAATTTAGAATATGTATTTATTGAGGTAAAGTAAATTATAATCATGCTCCGAAAACATGGAGCAGGCAGAGCACTCATATGTACCGTTAAAGTTTCCTTGGTAAGAGCACGCATCATTTGATAGCAGATTTTTCCTGATCTTTAAAGAAGGCCATGACTCTTGTGATGCCCTTGTTTTTTTTTTTTTTTTTTTTTTTTTTTGAATGGTGTTTAACACTTGTTTTTACTACTGAGGCACTACAGGCGGGATGCCTTTCGTATCAACTTACTTCTATGAAATATCATTCTCTGGGGTCGTTATTTAAAAAACAGTATAGAAACCGTTTGGAAAATATAGAATCAGAAATCAGAATACAAATTTTCCTATCAAGCACGATATATCACTGCTTGTAAGTAGAACGTAGCATTATCCGCCTCATTCAGGAATTAAAATTAGAGTAATGTTGTGCTATCATATATTGTTAGTTATTGTTAATATTATTGTTTTACGTGTTAGATGATTTTTGAATGTAATATCATTGTTGTAATCATTATTATTATATAAGGATACATACAATAAGAAGGCAAATTTTGAAGAAATGTCTATTTAATTGTTTATTTATGCCTTTTAATTTTTTGTAAATCAGTGATGAACAAATTTAAAAATATATAGGACACAAATTTAGTATTTTAAATTTTTATTAAAATTTAGGAATCCAGGATAGCGAGACATCTTGAAATGAGTTCAGCAGTCCAGAAAAGTTTGTTAACCGTTGCTTCAGAGGATATAAACAATAGTCCGATAGAGAATAGAAAACTGGGGAGACAAGCATTTTACATTACTAATGGTCTTATGTGAAGGAACAGACCTATGGACCTCCAGTAAAATTGATAATGGTTATGACCATAGTCATTTGATTGTCAAGGAAAAATCTTACAATAGATTTGCTTTTAATTTATTTCTTTAAAAATGTTGAACCACAAGATGCTTTTTCTTCAACAAACAAAACTTGAATTCATAAAAATAACGAATTTCACAAATTACATGTAATTGTTATTTGCATATTATAAAGTTTAGATGGTCATTTCGGATTGTTTTGGGATGACTGTAAAAGACTGAATTGAAAAATACAGAACGACCATTTTTGGCCATCTAATGCAACATACGAATTGTGATATTTATGATTTTTCTTGGTCAATGTAATCCATATGTACTACGAGAAACATAATTCAAACAATTTCTTCTACATAAGTGCTATTAATAATAAACCTATGCAACCCCTGCAAGGAAAGGGCCTCCTACTTGCGATGGCTCAGTTTTTTACTCTCATGGGGAGCCAGTCTATGTAAGTTTGAGTGATTTGCCCCTTTAGATTTTGTTTCCTTAGCATTTATACCTTATGACATGTTTACCTGACCACACTCTAGGTTAGATCCCATATAGTTCATAATACTGTATGCTGCTAGCCTAATGTTATAGTTGTATTTTTGTTCTTGGACTGCACGTGTGCCTCCTAGCCGTCTCACTATCTTGGGTTTGAAGCACTTCACTACACTGCGCTGCATTTTGCTGCCTCTCTTCCTAGGGTTTTCCACTGCACTCTGTTTTGACGATCCTTGTCCAGTCTCTCCTGTTGCTGTCTGAAAGTCATCTGCTCATCTACATCTAAAGCGGCCTCTTCTCCTTTTCCCAACGGAGTCCCATGCTGTTTTAGCGTAAGCTCATCTGTCCTGTTGCAGTCTAGCAGCATGATATCCTCTTTCCACTTTAGCTCTTTCATCAAGGAGCTTACTCTCATTTCTGAGTTTGGAATTCTGTCAACTACTTTGAGGTTCAAAACTCGTCTCTACTTTTTTGTTTGTATTCTCGTCTTTGTGTGCATGCCCAAGTTTGGCATTCATGGGGCTAATGCAGCTTTCCAGTATTTCGAATTTTAGCCTTTGTCTTGAAGAACGAATTTTAGACTGGACTTTGCTCCATCCATGTGAAATTCGTTAGTTATTCTTTTTCTCTGTTCAGTTTTACTGTTACTAACTGCCTAGGTATGTATATTCCTTTACCTGTTCTATTGTTTTGCCATCGATTGTTACTGGTTCCACATTCTCAGAGCATATCGTTTTGCTTGCATTCATTCTCAAGCGACTTCTTTGCTTTTAAGATTTCATTCATTCAGCATGAGTCTCAATTCGTCTGCCGTTTTTGTAAATAAATCTATATCGTTGGCAAAGCGGATGTTCGTGAGTATTCTACCATTTATATTTATGCCGAACTTCTTTTTGTTCCAATCCATTTTTCTGAAAACATTTTCCGAAAGGCAAGTGAATAGTTTCGCGGATATCGGGCCATCCTGTTTCACGCCTCTTTCTATCTTAAAGGTTTTCCCTATCTCTCTGTTCTAAACTTGGTGTAGCTATTTAGATTTTTTTGCCTAATATTCTTACATATTTGTGCTCCACTCCTGCCTCTTCGTTGTTTTAAAAACATCCATGTGCTCCACTGATTCGAAGACTATTATAGTTCACAAACGCTATATGGAGTGTTAGGTTAACTTCTTCACTTCTCCAGTGTCTGTGTAGTAGCCTGTAAATGGTCTACCGTACTGAAGTGTGCGGGAACCCTGCCTATTCTCTCGGTTGATTTTCATCTAAGAGTTTGGTGAGCTGCACTGTCAGCACTTTTGTAAATGCTTTATATACGTTGGATATCAAGCTGATTGGTCTATAGTTATTCAAATCGTCTCGGATGCCCTTTTTGTGTAGTAAGGTGATTGTCCTCTGTTGCCATTGCTACTGCATTTCTTCTCTTTACAGTATTCCATTGAACAGGTTAGTGACTGGCGTTATCAGCGACTCCTCGCCCCATTTCAACCACTCGTTTAAGATCCCATCTTCTCCGGTTAAAGAATGCTTATGGCATGTCTACTTCACTTCGGAGTACAGGCTGCATGTCTGGCTGTTCCGTTGCTTTGGGCAAGTTGTCTTCCCTTAATGCTTTGATGCTGCATTAGAGTGAATTCGTAGACTTTTGTCGCCGTTGATATGATCCCCGTTCTGGCTGCTATATTTGCATGGTTGTTTCCCCTCGCTTCAAACCTCCAATATTTCCGGGTTTTTGCTCCCTTCTTGCCTTATTCACCGATTTTGTACAGTTGATTATGTTTCTTGTTTTATTAGATGGATATTCGCGCAGATCTTTCCATGTTTCGCGCTTTATTAGCTTGCCGAACTCTACGAATTTTATTTTTTCTCTCTTTGACACATTGTTTTTTGTTTTTTTTCTTGTAATTCTATCAGTGCTATAGTGTTTGCGCTTAACTCGTGCCTGTTCTTCAATACTGTTTTCCCTACAAAACATTACATGTTTGAAAAGGATGTCGATTTTTACGTATTAAATACATAAGTTTAATACGACCACCAAAACCCATAGATACCACGGCGTACTCTGTTCACAATATGTACTTTCAAACACACAGGAAGAGTGAGGGCGCAACAGGCTTAGGTCGACAATGAAAGATATAGACCGGAAGTACTTTACACAAACGTCAAGGGGATGCACGCGGTAGTACACCAGTAAGCTACTTGTGAACGTGTCCGCGAGGTATATCTCGCTTGACGATCGTCGTAACGCGATTATAAATACTGCTTTCTGTAATCGGATAAACCTCCCCTGGAGAAACCTTGGGCGTAGCGATTCCACTGAACAATTCGTTTGAACTGCAAGTTGAGTTTGTTCCACTTTTGTGTGTGACAGAATCACCTTCTGTCTTCACGACTTTTATATCAAAAAGTCTATTATATCTTGAACTTTAAGACATTTATATGTAAGTTGCAAATTATTGATCTGTTGATCTAGTTTTCCTTTATGTGCTGGAGCAGTTTTAAAGCACAATAAAGAGTTTATCGTAATAAATAAAATTCGCTCCAAAATAAAAACAATTGTGCGTTATACCAGCTAAAAAACGTTTATACCCATAGATTATACAGCTAATCTTTATGAGTGAAATAAAAGAAAATTGTCAACCAGGCCGAATTGTAGCCCTCAAGGTCCCCAACCTTACTCCCTGTGATTGTATCTCTGGAGTAAGTTAATAAAAAGAGTAAACAAAACTGACTACTTTGGGAGAAATGAAACTTATCTTCTAAGGTAGGGTGTTTCAGGATCTTCTTTCTTAAAATGCGTAAATAATTTTTGTTCAAAACGTTTCATTTTGTAATTGTTTTTGGAAACAGTCCATATTCTGCGACTATAGTCGGCAACCAGCGGCAACATCGCCCATAGCTCAAGAGATTAGAACGGGATCGGCCCTCTGGTCAGCCCATCTACATTCCGTGACTTTTAAACTGCTCTCACGGTACGAGTAAAGACAGGATGGAAACGGGGGTTAGCTTACGATGTATATTCATAGTTGATACTGAACCAATAAACTACTGAAAACCGTTTTCTGTAGCAACACTCACGAACTTCTCACACGTGACACTGCAAATCATCAAGACCTCGATGGCTATATCTGTGAACTTGGGATATTCATAGTTTTGATCAAGGAGGAAAGAGTATGCTGAAGACACACATTGTAGAAACTACATCCAAGCATGTACTTTTATACATTTATTAAAGAATAAGACAATTTTATACCATTTTTTTTATTACAGATGAAGAACTCTATGCTGAATTTTCTGCATCTGTTAAAAAACAATGATCTTCAAAAGCTTCAGTCACTTTGGATTGTTTGTCTTTCGGGTCATAAAACTGGTGAAAAGGACTGATGGTATAATATCAAAGAATGCAACATAAGGTTGTCAGATAATAAGAAACCGTTTTTGTGTTTGTTTGTTATCAATTCAAAGCGAACTTCATTTATTTTCTACATTGCAATCAGGAATTTGTGAGCGAATGCGTCTTGCAAAAAACAAACCTTTGGAAAATTTTCGAGGGTTTTTTTCAATTTTTCCCCAAAACTTGGATACAGAATAATACACTCCCGTCACCATTTTACCCTGTTCTAAAATCTCTTATAGTTTCTTCTTTGTTCCCAAAACAGATGAGAAAACCTTCCCTTCCAATTTTTTAATATGAACTTCTTTGGGCGGGGTGAACCATCATATTTTCATTCCTTTGATTGTTGGTATTAGTATTAGTATTAGTAGTAACAGAAGTAGTAGTAGTAGTAGTAGTAGTAGTAGTAGTAGTAGTAATAGTAGTAGTAGTAGTAATAGTAGTAGTAGTAATAGTAGTAATAGTAGTAGTAGTAATAGTAGTAGTAGTAGTAGTAGTAGTAGTAGTAGTAGAAGTAGTAGTAGTAATAGTAGTAGTAGTAATAGTAGTAGTAGTAATAGTAGTAGTAGTAGTAGTAGTAGTAGTAATAGTAGTAGTAGTAGTAGTAGTAGTAATAGTAGTAGAAGTAGTAGTAGTAGAAGTAGTAGTAATAGTAATAGTAGTAGTAGTAATAGTAGTAGTAATAGTAGTAGTAGTAGTAGTAGTAGTAGTAGTAGTAGCAGTAGTAGTAGTAGTAGTAAATGTATTTATTTCAACAAATGCTTGCGAATATATAAATTTAAGTGTATTTTTTCAACAACGGCTTGCGGATATATGAATAAATTAACTACTTAACCAACGCACGGGTATAGCCAGATCTGTCGTACTTCTATTTACGCATACTAAATGCTGAGAGAAAAAAGCAAACACACAGAATTACATATGTACAAACACTATGAAATAGTCCTCCCCCTGCCCCCATCATATCGAACAAAACAAAAGTTGATGCCATTAAAAAGAATGCTAAATTTATAATTACAGGGAGAACGAGAGAAGTAATGATTCAGTATATATATATATATATATATATATATATATATATATATATATGTACATATAAACAACTGAAAAAAAGCAACAGAAGTACATTTAAAGCACATAAATACATTATATGCTATGTGCTCTCTAGCCAGAGATTTTCTATTGCCCACCTTATATTCCTAATAAATTTACATAGCATTTGCCAATTATTTTTATGCAATGTCAAATTTAGACATGCCGCCCTACTCCTTCTTCACTTCTCCTCATTTTTCTGAGAAAATCTGCGACAAAGCATCTCACACAACAGTGGCTTACGGCCACTCGCCTTACCAACTACATTCAGCACTGCAGCTCGAAAGTGCTTAAAACTATCAATATCCAGATCTTTCCTGCACACAAACATGCACATATTTGCTTCCTGAAAGTGATGCTTTATTTACATCCCAAATGTATGTAAAATGGATTTTCACTCTTTATATACTTAAGTTGTGAGAGGGAAGAGAATAAATTTGTGATATAAAAGGCACATTTGCAATAATACAAAGGAAAAGAAAATAAAACATTTTGATGTGTGGCTGCATTTTTATATCTTGTCTATATAGCATTATAATAAACTTTTTACATTTGTCTACGGCCTCAGTATCATTTATTGTGTCTATTTATCATTCTAATATAAACATTTAGTAATAGTTTACTATATCGAAGAGGGCTGTTCCAGAGGAATGGAAGATCAAAGACTTAGCGATATTGATATATCACAAGCAATGCTTCAGGTCTCCAATTCATTAAATTCTCTCTTTAAGACAATAGTCATCCTACCAGAGCTGCAATCTCAATTAAGTTCGGTTTTTTTTTTTTTTTTTTTTTTTTTTTTACCAGAAGCTCCCCCATAAAAAAACCGGGAACTATGCAAGAAGCCTTGTCTTGTGTAAAGAGTTCAAAGAGTACTGCCTGCATTTGTTTTGAATTTTGGGGGAGTAACTATGATGTAATTCAGGGAGTAACTATGATGTAATTCAACCTGCTGTGTTCTCCCACGAAAATTATATTTAAAGAAAGTTGTCAGTCATCAAACAGGATTGGAGTAAAAAATGAACCAGATTTTTCAACAGGATTCTTAGACCAAAATCACCCAACAAAGCTTGAAACCCACGTTCTTCAAATTGAAAGTGGCTGTATGGTTGCTCTCGTTTAATGTATACTTCGCAGAGGAAATGACAAAATTCAAATAAGAGGACGATGTGTGAATAGCCAGATCGTTCCATGGCTTGTTTGAAAGCACACTTGGTAGTTGTACAATTCAGGTGCCTTTGCTGCTACTACAAATGTATGTGTTAATGACGCATAGTTTTTTTTAACCAATGGGAGAGACAGGCTTAATCCTGACTGCAGGTCATCGTTAATATATTGCACATATGTGACCTCCAGGAGTCACTGCAAACAGATGTCGGTCTTGTTTCTCACTAATGAGGCCCCTTGCTCAATGGGAAGAGATCTGTTCCATTTTATAGCAAGCTCTGTCCGGAGTTGATTGTGCAGTGTGGAAGACGAATGGGAGGGTGGGAGACTAGTAATTTACTTTAATATTCCCTTCTCTGTCTCTACACCGCTGTTAGAACAGTCTAATCCTCTCATTCCGTCCCTGTTCTTCAGTGACCTTGATTACACCTGTGTGTCGTAAAACGGGAACCAGCCAGAACCTCTCCTGTGGGTTTAATATCCCGTAATCACAGAGATTATTACGGAACATAATCGTGCTCCAAGCTGGCGAATCTTGTTTACGTGTTATGTGCTACAGTACAAAACATACGAGGTGTATGTTTGAATTTTACGGAGAAACTTAAGTTAAAAGAGAGAGTATTTTAACTGCTAGCAAAAATAGCAGTAAATTATTATAGAAATGACATTGATAACATTATAACATTTCGTTGTAATGTTGTAAAAGTGATAATAACTGTAAATAACTCGCTTATTTTCCTTTATAGTAAATGTATTTATGTATTAACGATAATAAGTGATAAATTGGTGCGTTTAAGTATGGACTAATAATAATAATAATAATAATAATAACAATAATCCAAAATTTGATTTCCAAAACTTGCCAAATGTTAGTATACTGTTTTAAACCTTAGCAGAAATGTATAACATCAAATAAAATTATGTTAAAACTGCTAAGAAAAGCTATTTTGGAAAAAAAAAAATCTTAACATAATGTTGAAAATATAATATTACACTTGAAACTTTCCATTATAAAAAGTAAGAATACTTTTTTTTTTCCATGTACACATAGTTAACATATACTGTGTATTTTACACGCACTTTTTAAAGTACAGGATGGCACCGACTAACACATTTCAAAAGGTCATATATAATTGAATTATTATAAGAAAAATTAGCGAAATACTTGCAAATACGTGGAAATATGTCATTTATTGTCTAGTATTTAAACTTTTATTTTTTTCACCATTACATCCGAGAGATAGCCTCTGTTTAAAGGTATGCATTCTTGTACATATTACGTCATTTCAGGGCTGAGTTCCGTGTGGTGTGGGCTGTGGCTCCACCCTGCTGGAAATGAAGGGCTTTATCAACCAAGTCTTCAAATAGATACATAATGGCTCCTATTTCTCCATTGTCATATTGAAAGAAATATAGGCCTATAGCCCCAAACACACCAATTCCACACTAAACTGTCACTTTAAGAGAGTGTGACAAAAGTTCATGCAGTTCCTTATCGTTCACTGGTGACCAGTGTCGCATATTATGCTTGTTGACTTAATCCGAAAGATGAAAATAGGTCTCGTCATCCATTAACAAATTATTAAAGATGATTTAAACGATTAAAGAAGGGCAAGTCAAGCACGGCAGTATGTAATCAGAAAGCAATTTGTTTCTCTTTATCTCTGTTGAGAAGTTTTTGAGCAATTTTCAACTTCTAGGGATGAAATTTGAACAATTTTGACATTAGACCTAAACGTTTTCGGTTCATACCTAAAACTTATGACTGCTAACGTGCTGAATATCAAGGACTGCATGGTCGACGGTTGAAGGCGGGGGAATCGGGAGTGCTTCCATATTGATGATACAACAATGGTGTTGTTGCAAGTGGCTGACGTAATATCAGCGATATAATTAAATAAATGCATTTTTTTCCTCAGGGACTGAAGGAGAGTTTTCAAAGAACACACGAGTAACACAAAGGTTCACTGTTTTATTATATACTAGTGAACGAACACTTTGCAATAACAATTGAATTGCTAAAAGCGGATAGGGAAGAAAAAAAAAAAAGAAAAAAAGGTAAACTTGATCGAAACGTTTGTCCATCGGTTTTAACTTCCATTCTCGGAATTAAGAATTGTTACGTTGCACTTCTTTTTTCTGACAGTAATTCACATAATATGGTTAAGATGTTAACTGTATTAGCACCAACGTTCGGGTTAAAGAGCCGTTGCGCAAAACCTAGAGTCTAAGAGAGTGCCGGGGTTTGGCCAATTGGCTCTATATGCATGGTGCCCAAATTTATTCGAACTTTACCGCGAGACCACTTGCAAGGATGACGTAACTGTTAGTCAACGCTCTTTCCTTAAAAAGTATAGGTGGTTTGAATACGGTACTCTACAACCTAGCTCATTTTGTAAACAAACTGACGTATAACTATGACTCTTTTTCTCTTTTCCTTTCCTAGGACTCCAGTCCTTCGCAGAGAATTGTCAGTACTAAATCCACCAGATCTTCAATTGAGATATTATGAATTTAAAATTATTCGTGGTAAAGGAAAAAAAAAAAATGAATACCTTCTCAAAGCAGGGCAACACGTGATTTTTTTTAGATGCTTTCTTTACCTCCAAAATCTTAAAAGTTTAAAAACGTTAGTTTCACACAAATCAATGTCTAATTTATAAATGTACGATAGTAACATTTAATTTAATATTATATTTTATTATATTATGAACCAGAGGCCGCTAAATAATGTTTCACGGTTTGATATTGAGATAAATTTTAAGTCTTCAGCTGACAAGGTAAGGTCTTCACTTGGAAACGGCTGAAGCTAATATCCACATTAATTGTTATCTCATCCGTAGCTGCTTTTGTTTGCATAGGTAGTCCGGCCATTTCTGCCGTTTAATGTACAAACAACGCGCTTACTAAGGAGAGTCGATAAGCCTAGCGCTTTATAGCGAGGGATTTTGGATTCAAGGAAACAATAGATGCAGCACGTTTTGCTACGATAAGAGGTTGTAGGAAATAAAGTGGCTCGAAAATAAATAATAACAAAGAAATAATTCTTCTTGAACAACCTCTTCCTTTCTTGCGATCTTAGAATTGGAAATACGGGCAATAGGAGTATATATGACACGAGTAAGGAGAAGATCCTGTATACAGAGATAATGGAAAATATATAATGCATTTTAGATCTTGAAAATGTACTTCAGCAGAAAGAAAATGATAACAGTAAATAAAATAATTAGTTTTGCGCACTTTTCATGGCTCCATAATTGAAATAGTGAATAATTACACTGGGCAACAATGAAAATGTTTCGGGCTTAAAAATAGTGAATTTACATGTATTTCCATCTGCTGAATTCAAAAATCACCATAAAAAGATAGATTAGCTCTTGTTTTGAAGATAAAGTGACATTTCATTTTTTAGAGTAAAGATTTTAAATTTGGGGGAATTTTTTGGGGAGTTGGCACACCTGTCAAATAACAAAACACAAATGCTCTTCAGCTGTTTGTAAGTCATAAACATAGATACTGTTGCTGTGATTGTGAATTACATGTAGTTTCTACTCAAATTAATGCAAAATTTCTGGTTCGCGAGTGCTTTCTTAGTGTAAAATTTGTAAAAATGCCACGAAAATGTGTAAATATGGTGAATAACTTTTGTTATATTTGTGGTGAAAGAAGACTGGCCTGCAAGAAATCTACACCCTAGCGAGAAAAATGTCGCTGCCAAGCCTCTTGTGGACCCTAAAGACGTTCTTCTTCCACCCCTGCATATCAAGCTGGGTTTGATGAAAAACTTTGTCAAAGCTATGAACCGAGAAGGACGGGCCTTTAAGTACATCAGAGAGAAATTTTCGAAATTAAGTGATGCAAAAGTTAAGGAAGGCATTTTTGTCGGACCACAAATAAGAGAACTTGTAAAGGATCCTGCATTTGACCAAGTTTTGGAGGGGAAAGAAAAGGAAGCTTGGGAAGCCTTCAAGGGTGTTGTACATGGATTTTTAGGCAACAAAAGAGATGACAACTACAAGCATTTGGTGACAGTGCTCCTGCAAAAATACCGTAACCTTGGATGCAACATGTCCCTTAAGATCCATTTTCTCCACTCCCACCTAGACTTTTTCCCTCCTAGTTGTGGAGCTGTTAGTGATGAACATGAGGAGAGATTCCATCAGGACATTTCTGTTATGGAACAAAGATATCAGGGCCGTTGGAATGAAGTAATGCTTGCGGATTACTGTTGGTCTTTGTATAGGGACTCTGCGGAACTCCATTACAAGAGGCAAGCTAAAAGACGACGAAGTCAATAGGCCACCACATGATTCTCTTCAGACACGACTATCTGCGAAGTATTTTTCCAGCAATTTAGAACTCTTAGCATGTAATTACCAGTTAAAAAAATCAAATGCACTTTCATTGTTGTTAGCATGTATGTAATTAAAATGTATCCTTTTCTCTCAATCCGTTAATATGTAATACTTCCACCTTGTGTATATCATAGAAACTAGAGCTAAAAATTTTTTTTCATTGTCATATTTGCTTTTCTCAACCCAAAATTAGTAGGAATTGCCTCATGAAGTGCTCGAAACATTCAAAAATAATTTTTTTGTTGCCCAAATTATTAGGAGACATGTTGATAAAATACAGCACAAAAGAGAACATCTGCAGAAAATCGGGAATTTCCTCTTGTCGCACATGTAACATGGAAGATGAAACTGTTTTTCACATTCTTTCTGAATTTAAAGCATTCACTAATTTAAGAGATCGAGTATTTGGAGCTTTTTTATAAGTTTGAAAGTTCATGAATGTTTCCCATGAACTTATGAACCTTTTTAAAAGACACGTGACTCCTACGTGATTGAGAGAAAAGTATGGAAAAAAGTGTAGAGGTAAATGCGCTTGTGTCTTTTAATGAATCATCATTAAAAGACCTTCTTACTATTGGCATATATTTATATTGGTGTACATTAAAATGTCATAACAAGGCTGCGAAAAATATAATTTTTTTCACACACATATATACCTTAGGTTAGGATTGAAATTTGAGTAAGATTTGAGACCACGTATGGCATGCCTATATATGTTATCATTTAAGCTACCGTGCACTACTCGACGATATCCTCGAATTTCCCACTTTTGCGTTTTCAGGGCAATGAACTAAAAAAAACAAAAAAACAAAAAAACAATATTTTAAATAAGTTAATCCTAATAGTGTATTTAACTATAAAGCCTAGAACGAAAGTATTCCAAGGTTTCGATTCACCTTTTAGAGGCAAATCTCTGCAACATTCTTAGAGATATCCAGTGTATACAGACTCAGAAGAGAGAGATTCACAACTATGGTCGGACAGGACATGGTAGCACAGATGGTGAGGGCGTCGGAACGGTAAGCCAAAGATCCGGCCCCTGGCAGTGAACTTGAATTTTTTCCGTCTGCTTCTGACTTAAAAGAAAACTAACAGTTGACACATGACATTGCAACTCTGCAAGTGTCGAAATATCTGCACTAAAAGTATCACTTTAAACTGATTTGAAAATTAGCACTAAATAAACTTTTGCTTTGTTTACTCTTAACCACATTTCTTATGGTGTCTATTCAATAAAGTAATGAAACAAATGCATTGATCAAACTATGCCGACTTGGAAATAAAGAAAATGTGAGGAATTTACAATCCCTGCGTCAAAGATCATGCGGTATAACCATTTACTAAAAGTTTCGTCTGACACAACACCAATATTTTAAAACAACATGGCAGATATAGAAGCTAAGAAAGTTTTGTCATATCGTAAACCGTTCGGACATCGTGCGGTGGCTGTTAAGAGTGGAGGAAATGCCAGAGCTGGCGCCATATTTCCAAGGTTATGAGACATCTATGAGCCCGCTAGGGACAGATACACGTGACAGTGGTGCTAATGGAGGGATTACATGCACTGCTCTTTGATAAAAATAACGCTGTGAAGTTCGGCGCAGATGCACTGATGAGAAAAATATTCAGAACTAGACATGGAGACGCCGGCGTAATAAGCGAAATTGAGAAAATGTTAATAAGACCGCACTGGGTAGAGAAATTAAAGTCTATTCTTTACCCTTATAAAGCAAAAATGAGATTGCTAGAGGTAACAAATTCTGATTCGTACGAAGATGCAAATAAATATAATGGTTTGTATGAAAAGTTGTGCACTATTAAATATACTAGGTCAGCCTTATACAAGAATACATTCTAGGTTAGTTCTTTCTAAGCTAATGATGTTTCGAAATTAATGAATATCCTTCAGCAATAATTTTAAGTAGATTTTGTCTTCATATATGACGAAAGCCAGCTTATTGCCTCCTCTGTTTTTAATTTTGCCAGTTTATCCGATTAAATGCCAGATCTGTTGCACTCTACAAGATCAAAGTTAGCACTGTATGTGTTTTAATACTTTGAACTTCTTTCCTGTCATTTTAGCGCCTGTAAAGTACTTTCATTACACGTAGGTTGAAATCCAATTATCGAGTTCTGAATGCTGTGTTGGTTTCTCGAAACATCCACTGTAATGTTTTTATCCGTTGGACAGGTTTTCCGTCTGTGTTGGCGCATGACGAGGGTTGGTTGCGATGTTGTCGTTGTATTAAACGATTAAACTCTCTAATCCTCTCCAGTCAGCGGAACACCCCCGTCCTTTTCATTTGCTTTCATCTCGTCGTGTAGAGGTCGGGCTCCATATTTCGGAAATTTGTAGCGATGTTTAAATAGAACGTCACAATTTTGCTCGCATACACAATTTAGTCAACAAAACTTGTCCCGGTATTCAGATAACTAGGCGGTATTTGCATGATTATGTGCTCTCTAGTTTACGATAAGCAGTTAGAGAGTCAAATATACAGTGAGGGAATTTAGATTAAAATAACATGCACCTCATGTGATAATACAGGCGCGCATTGGGTTGGTGATTGACATTTCAAGAAAGCTGTGTCTCTTTTTAGGTTAATTATTCAGTGTTTTGTATACCTTTGGACCTATGAATCCACACCACATCGCACCACCCCTTCCCTTAGGGAAGAGCATTTTCAACCTTTGCGAAACTTTATCTCTAACTTCTCAGCGTGTTTTCTCTTGTTTCGCACAATTAATATATGTGAATTGTATGTAACCGAACTACTTTCACCTAAAATGTAAAATAAATGTCTTATATATAGCACCTTATCTACCAACAGCATTTATAATGAAATAATATGCAATCTTACTTGTTTCTCCTATTGTATTTGGTTGTCGAATACGAGCTTTAATGATCAGTAGGTTTTGCACAATCTGTTTTCGCGTTTTATTTTGTGGTGAATATAAGCAGCAATATTGCATTGACAATGCTACAGAACTTTGTGTATATTATTACAACATTGTCAATGCGTTATTGCTATATATTGTTATCTACACACAGTTGAGCAGAAAATACAGTTTGTTGATATTGCTGGGCATGGGCAGAGAGGGGAGGCAGGTCAGAATGACCGTTTAAGGATAGCGATAGCGTGGCGTCAGTCAGCAGAAAGAGGCGTGAAGGATACACCAGCTCCGGAAAGTCATAGCCAAGCAAGATGTAAGGTTAGTTTTATGTGAAAATATAGAGATATAACAAATGATTGTTAGTATACCATACTCATAAATAAGTGTTTTTTTTAGGTTTGCTCCCTTATTTCCTCTTAAATAAGCCTCCCTGTGCTAATGATAGATTAAAATAAAAAAATAGTCTTAGCGTCGCTACCCGCGATAGTTAAAAGTTACAAAATCTAGGAAGTGTATAAAGTTTAGGAAATGTAGAGAATCGTTTCTACCAAGATTGCGATAATATTACTTCGCCAATTTGTATAAAACATCCTTCGCATGCACGTTCTACAAATAAAATGTTAATTGATTATTCTAAGGGAATTGTTTTAAGATTCGATTGCATCTTTCACTTCATAGATAGGATTTAGAACACAGTCTTAGGACTGCGAGTTCATATCGAGCTGCCATTTCATCAATAGCACATCTCATAAATTCTTTCTGTATCTACAATCCGCAGAATTATGATATTATTACAACAATATATAGAATGGCACTGGTGTTTTGGAATTAAGACGGGATTAAGGATACGGCTAACAAATTTTCATGTGAGGCGCTAGGGATCCGCAAGTCCTTTCCAAGGGCTACACGAAGCATTCGAGTGCTGTTAAGAGAATGTTTCTTGCAATTTTACATATAAATAATGAATTAATAGAAAACTAACGATGATGCAAATTTACGATTAGTGTTTATTGAGGTAAAATGAATAAAAATAAAACTGAAGATTAATTTCTCCATAGGGAGCTCTCAAATAGATAAACAGAAAACGTGGACTTGTAGTTCTCATATGTATCGTTATAGTAGCACTCATCCTTCGGTAGCAATCTGCGTAGGCTGGGGGTCGCTTGTCTCTGATTTTACCGGATTGTCAAAGGAGGCTATGAAAGTGTTGATGCCTTTAGTAATAACTCGGTTGTGTAAATTTTTTGAGCATATTTATCTTAAAAACAAGTGTAAAACAGTTTTGAAAACGTAGAATTAGAACTCAGAATAATGTCTTCATTAAGTTCGTTATAAGTGAACTGCAGTATCATATCTCTCATTCAACAATTAAAATTAACAAGTAACGTTGAGGTATTACACATTTTTAGTTATTATTAAAATGTTTTAAACAGACATCAACATAGCCTTGTAGTGTCATTTGCTCGTGTTATCTCCATTGTGCTCTTGGGATTTTCGTTTCACTGCCTTAAGGAAAAATCCCATACTTTGCATTACAGAGCGTTTCTATAAGAGGCATCCGACTTTTCTATACACTTAGAGGAAACAACATTCACTTTATATTAGTGTGAGTGTTAACAATTGTACCAGTTAGATTGAACAATAGAATTGAAAGATTTGCAGTATTCCACACATTTAGTGAGTTTATGCTTTGACTAGGTGTTGTCCGTCGTCCACTGATGATGCCAACCGTAGTAGTTGGTGAAAGCTTTGGTAGCATATTAAACCATGGACCGCTGCAAAACAGCCCAAAATATTTTAACTGACTTAATTTAACACCGGCCGTGAAAACCTAAGAAGACTTAATGCTTTGAGTTTAAAGTAATTTAAAAATCAAATGCAAAAATAGAAGTAAATTTTAAGAATACGTGATTTTAAAACAATGTTTTAAAATCAATAAATAGGGTTTTTTAATTTTTATGTTTTTTCTGATGAGATTGGCATATTTTGTTGTAAAAATTTTTACGCTTAATTGCAACATATATAATAACAGTATTTTTAAAAGCAAAGTTCATGGTCGTACCAATAGTTTTTCGGAAATGAGACACTCGTAGACTGGTCGTAGACACATGAGAGCTACCACAAGTTCCTTACTCTAAATTGAAAACATTCGTGTTCACCTTCCTGCGCTTTTGAATTTTATTGTCTTGTATTATTCTTTTTTTTTTATTTCCTAGCTGAATTAATATTGTGTTTGTGTTTTGTCTGAAGGCAATATTGAATTTGTTCTACAGTGTACAACATTACAAATAATACGAAGATCGGGAATATATGGCAAATGTCCGAGCTTCATAACTCTGGATTTATGACTACCATGCAGTATGCATTTAAAGTCAAATGTTATTTTGAATGGAACCAACTGGAGAAGATGACTCACCAAGCCGGGAAAAATCAATGACATCTCACATTTGGAGCTTCATATAAGTGATTTGTAGGCTCCAGCTTTCTCAGAAGCAGATATGTAGATGAACGAGTGGAAAGAGATCTCCGCTACAAATTGTTGTAATAAAAGTTGGCCTCATACAACCCTGCATATAAATGTAATGTCGCATTTCTTTATACATTTTTGTTTTGAGTAAAAATGGGGCACACAAGCAAAACAATTGACGGTAACTTAGGAGTTCTATTATTTCTGTAGTTGTTTTTCTCTCTTAAAACAGAGTATGCCTTCTAAAACTTGATTCCGCATTTCCTAAAGTTGCACATAAAGAAACTTATTTGCTCTGCATATTAAATCCTCAACAGTAAATTTTCTTTTAATTTCACTTTCTCCAAACTATGTTATCCTGGATTTGGTTTTCTTATTACGTTATCTAGTTTAGTGTAATTTATTTACCGTTCTATACTCCAAGGCAGCTTTAACATAGATATATTAAAATAAAACTAATTAAGCTAACGACGAGAATGCACCAATGATGATGATGATGACAACAACAACAACAACAATAATAATAATAATAGTAATAATAATAATAATAATAATAATATATAATTTCAGCAACAAGCATACATATACCAAACGGTTATTAGTAAGAATAGATATTTAATCGAAAAATGTAATTTAAAAACTATAGCTGCTAAACCCTTTTGAAGATGACCCACATAGACTTCCAAAATGTGTAATAGCAGCATTCATTTCGGAATAAATAATGTGGTGTTAGATGTGCAGCCATTAGCATAGCAAAGAAATGTATTAAAAGTCTAGAGGATCCATGGAAATGTGTGTGTGTGCGTGTATGTATGTGGTTTGCTAAAAGAAAATTAGGGTTTTAGCAACATTTAAGAGGAAGTGAATATTAATATTGTTCTTTTTATTATAAACAAGATTTGTATTGTATTTTCACTATTCTTCATTGCCGCCGGGTTTAAGCTCAATGGCAGTTAATGAATACACATTCATACCTAGTCCCCAGGGGATAATGTGTGGGAGCTATTTGATCCGGTGGTGATGGTTGTGCGTTACCCTGGCGAGTTCACATTATTATTATTATTATTATTATTATTATTATTGTTGTTGTTGTTGTTGTTGTTGTTGTTGTCATCGGTACTGGGGCAAAAAAAAAAAAAGAATATATGACTATGCAGCAATTGCCTGGTATGATTGTTAACATACTTGCAATTCACTAATTTTTCGGATTTCAGCTCAAATTTTTCTCCAAAAATAGTTTGTATATGGGCGATTTTTAGCGCAATTGTCCGTTTATAATCTTCACGGCTCTTTAGACCCTTTTAAACATTTTTACAGTGACTGACGCGCTTTAGTAGTTGTCTAAACAGTGCGGTTAACACGGCCGCTGGAGATAACGGCGTACAATCAGGGCTTGACAATGGAACTAATGATAATGGCCCCATTCTTTCTCTCCCTAACCCCACTGTTGATTAAAACCGATTCATTACATACCCAACACTAGCGCAGGAGGGAAATACATGCATACAGACAGATAAAATTGAACTGTTTATTGCCAAATCAGCCAAATTCTTAGTTGTCCTTCAATATATTACGGCAGATTAACAAATGGAACACAGAATGTGAAACCATTTAGCATAAAAATAGTGTACAGAGAAAAATAAAAGCTTATATACTAGGATCAATTAAACATATTATATTCCTCATCATTTTTGAACAACAGTTACAAAAAAAAAAAAAAAAAGAGCACTGACAATTCAACACTCCTTTTCATTGTTGATCTGAAAATTGATCATAATTTTTCTTTCTGAAACAGACAGAATAGAAATTTAATATTTGGTTATGGAGATAGAAAGACGAGGTAAAATGAAGTTCACCAAAATAAAAACATAACACGGTCAATAGTTTCGAAAACATTATCACAAGTCTATGAGATTGGTGGGACTTGAATTCCATTTAATGTCAGTCATGTAACTGGAAGTTTTTCAGGTAACAAAATTGGCATCCATACAGGAGCCAGCTGTTGCAAGGGTTAAGTAAAAAGTATTTTAACTATAACACAGTGTGATTCAACAGGCGGCCCCCTTTGGTCGTTCCTTAAAAACTTAAAAAAAGCGTTTATAATCAAATTTAATACCTACGTACTAAGAAAAGCGGGACTCAGGTCAAATAACTTATTTCATCCCTTCTGACTGCTTTGTGTCTGCTAAGAAAATTGCTGCCAGGTCAATTCAGCAACAAGATAATGTCCGCAGGAAGTAAAAGCTAACTAAAAATTTTGCATATTTTCGTGATTTTTCTTACAAAATTATGCTGTTTACAAAAATATATGAAAAATATGTACTTTTGTTGCACCAAAAGAAAATGAAATATAACCTCGTGTATCCAATGCTTTCAAATAACAATTATTTTTGTTTATGTAATGGAAATTGAGTATAAATTAATTTTTAGTAACTAAATCGCGTGCGGTACCTTTTTCAATTCCTGAACACCCAGCGATGCCTTTTTTACAGCTTATATTACAGATTTTTAAATACATGTCTGAACATTCGGTAATAAAATTTTTATTGGGTATATTATATATTTTAAGTTTCTTTTCTTTTGAATTTTTCTACATTTAGTAATAACTTATTTTACAGCTTATATTACATATTATAAGAGGTTTTTTGCCAGGCTTTTTTCTACTTTTTTAATGCTTGAAAATCCGGGTTATAGTGATTATATTAGCCACGTTTACAGTCAGTTGTTTGTTGGTGGAAACACAGCTGGTTTCAACAAGATGGTGATCCTTCATATTATGATAGAGTGGCCAACTAGGTTGTCTGACCTCAACCCCTTGGATTTATTCCTAAGGGGCTATTTGAATGTCAGTGTATATTTATCGCAATAAATCAAACAGTACTGAAGATCTATGTGGAAGAATCAGAGATGAGAAAAAACGGATCAGTGCTGACTCTGTGCAAATGGCAATGCACAGTTTTCGTTATAGATTGTGGCAGCGCTTGATCAATATTTCGACATCTATTGTAATTTAAATATTAGGTGTAATCGTTCCATATCATGTCAGTATTCCGTTAGTTTCATGTTTTTTTATTTATATACTGAAATCGTTTTTAGTCCTACACTAATTAATAGTTCATTAAAATGCGTAGCGTATAATTATGTAATACATGTTTATTTGTAAATGTTTTGGTGATATTTTATTGCTGAAATATTATCACGCATATGCTCTGCACAGAGATGCAATCGGATTATGATCAGAGGTGATTAGAGTGTAAATACTAGTTTATTGTATTTAAAATATGTAAATGATAAGAAACTGTACGCAGAAATGTCTTGATGCGTCTCTTTCTCCTGGTTAGGCGACGGGCAGGGGCGGTTGTTAAGACTTACACGAAAGGGTTTTACTGTCTTTAGGAATATCTAAGGGAAGGTTAATTTGGTTTATTTACGGACGCTCTTTAACTTCTCAGATCATCAGCATCCCATTAAATTCAGGGCGTGAAACGGCCTATAAATTTTGCTCAGAGGCCTCTTCTTTCAGGCTTGAGATTCTTTTACATACCGTAAATATACCACACGAGACCCACGGCCTTGCTTCCCTCCCAAAGGAAACCATAAGCCATACTTAGAATTTTTACACTCGAATAAATCCATCGAATCTGGCCGGAATTAAACCCACGATCTTGGGTTTACAGGGCAAATATGGTTACTTCTAGCCCACTAGGACTGAATCTAAGGGAAGGGAACAGCCAAATTGGCGTGAGAACGTATGGAATACAGTTACAATGAATTTACTGATCAGAGCCTTCTTCAAAGTTGAAGTGACAGCCTATGGCTGGACTCGTTCATGCGTATAGAAACCTAGCGAAGAAAGTGCTAGTGAGGTGATGTCAAGCTAACCAATAATAAAGATTGTAGGAAAAAGGGCGCGAACTTTCGCGTAGGTATTCGGCAATGACTTCAGATTCATATTCGCTATATAAGGAGGCACAGCCCCACAAAAAGTTCATTCGCGCATTCTTTCAAGAGTAAGGCAGCAGTCAGGGGATGCAATCGGCGCTACAAGTCTAAGTCCACGCTTAAGTAAGCTCATACATTAAGCGCTGAAGAAGAGTTTAAAACATTACACGTTAGAAATATTAGCCTTCATTTTCACGAATATCTAAATTTAATCGTCAAGTAAGATTCCTTCAGAACTGCGCGCCCTATCATTTAATCTGGCGAGATTTATCCAATTGAGTGAAATTCACGCATGCACCGAATTCGCTTCGAGCGGCGGACCGAAACGGGATAATAGATCGCCAAGAGATATTCAAAAGCTTCTAGTAACAAATTTAATCACACGCTACGTTGTATTGTATGTCGTCTTCGCCTTAAACGTTCCTTCCCCAGTCCCGTTGAGCCCTGCTCACAAAACCTAAGGGAGACTCCCTGAGAAAGACTGATCGAGGAAAGGTTGGTGACCGCAGTCAGTTGCTTCAAGTACCTACTACCAGCCATCATCACCAGCATGAGGACGATCGACAGCGAGGCCGCTAATTACTGGAAATGCATTCTTATCATCCTCGAGTCTTTGGTCACTAGCTTAGGGTCATTGACCCAAGATCGCTAACCAACTACACTAACAGCCACAAACTTCCTCAATACATTTTAATCCCCATTTTTTAATTTTTCTTTTAATTTTCTTACCTGGTGGTTCTGACAATCAATTAATCACTTGCAAAATTGAAAGAATATATATAGTTTGGAATAACATCTTCTTGTCCAATGTTTTAACAACCATAAAACAATCCAGGTTATCAGGCAAAGATATAAAACAAAATGTAGGGGTATCATTTGAAATTTCAAATTAGGAATGGCTAAGAGTGAAGGGATAAAATATATAATGTAATCAACATTTTTCATTTCCACAATATCTAATTTCACGTTTTTATTTAATTTATTTTAGAGGCATGGTCATTCGCATGTACAATTTTTTAAATGAAAACTCTCTATATTCACTAAATATTCCATGACAGTTGCCTAAGCTTGAATTAACCGGCTTTAAATCGGACTGACCCCCTCCCCCGTCTCCACATAATTGACAGATTGGTAGTTTCTATAACCGATATCCGAAGATGCATAGAATATAAATATTGAATATCAATTTTCGTTTTCAGGCCTTTTCCTGTTGAGCTAAACGCCTTTTTCTCGTATTATCTCTATTTATACTAATCTGAAATTTTTAAACCACCGATATAATTATTAATATTATCGATGACAGTTAATAGTACTGTCATCTATTTGTTGAATAAATGTATATTGGTACACTGTACTACTTAAGTACTTTTTATTAGTTATTTGGTCAGCCACCTCAGTCTAAGATTTTCCATTGCAAGTGTATAATAACTTTGCTTTCTCAATATCTGTAAATGCCAACGGCTTTAAATTTGGATGCCTTAGGACTTAAAGAATGTGTTTTTTATGTTCATTTTTTTTCTTATGTCGATTGGCTGGAATATATTCCCTGCTACCATAAATATTTTTTTTCAAATCATAGGTATAAACGTGATATACATAAAGATTTCGTAAAGACGCTGTTCGTGAAATAGCGGTTTGAAATACGTGCTCCAAAAACGTTTGAACCCCCATTAGGGTTGAATATTCTGGAACTCTGCGCACATCTGCGGTTCCTTACATACTGCAATTTTTATCCAGTATCGGTTTCCCATCCTAAGTAGACCCACAGTGCGTATAAATATAAGAACGGAATTTATGGGTTTGTTAAACTTAGGAAAAGAATGGCTTACTCTATTGCCCCAGTGAGAGTTAGACACCGTACGTTTTAAAACCGAAGTTTCTAGAGTTTTACAATCGGCACACCTCATCGAAATTTTCTATGTACTTGAATGCCAAGTAGGTAACCCATCGTGAAATGAAAATCATAAAAACCGTGACCATAAAAATATTCTCCTATGAGTTCATTATAACCTGGTGGTTTTATGCGACATCTTAGCGTTGAATAATTTCTTGCTATTTGCCTTGATTATAAGGGAACAGTTTGCACCAATTTGATGGTCTGTAGAAGTATTAAGTAGATGTATTGCACAGATTTTGTGAATGCTGACACTTAAACAGATACAGATCCTTCATTTGGACGCGTGGACGGATTAACGGAGGTTGTCTGCCCTACTTCTAATCGGATCTGTTTCCCCTCAACTTTTCCTCAATCCTTGTGCTATATTGTAGTTGAACGTTTTCTGTGAAACGTTTATATGTTTCAGTATGTTAGTGCTGTTATAGTATCAAAACGCCCGTTTACTTTAGCACATAGAATCTTCATGATTCCTATGCATGGGTGACAACAAACTCAATTAGAGAAGTGAGACGGCGATTTATAGACAGGTTCCCTACTGTTCGTGCGCAGGGAAACGGTTTGTAATCTTGTGAATAGATTAGGCAAACGGGGCCTGTTCTTGATAAGAACCCGAAAATAAAACCCCGCGTTATTACAGAGCGAAAACCGAAGTCCAAAGAAATCTCTGAGATAACTGGCACAGGAATCTGGATTTTCGTAAACCTCGGCTTGGAACTAAACTTTTAAAATTAAAACCGTATACGATAACTGTAGTTCAGGAACTGCAACCTCGCGATAAAGTCAGAAGAGTTAATTTCTGCAATTGGGTGTTGAGTAATGCTAATGTTCGTTCTATTGATCGAACTTTTTATTAGTTTATTTTATTTTAATTAATTAATTAATTTATTACTTTATTGCGGACGACACATGGTTTTATTTACTTAGCCATGTAGCGACATAAAACAATGGATATTGTAGTGCAGAAAAACCCGATCTTGTATACGAAATGCCATTCTATGACTAAAAAATTTGTTGTTTGGTATGCTGGATTTACTGCACTTGAATTTAAGGGGCAATGAATAAGAGACTCCGCCGGCAAACAGAGTGTTTCCCGGTGCCAAACAAATCCCCGGTAAGTCGCCCGCGCGTCCAAACGAAGGATGTGAAAACATTTTATGATAATATTACTGAGCCATTTTCATGGTATATTTAGCATAAATTAGAAATTCCATTAATTTCCACATCTCATGTCTCAGTCAACCTTACACAAAAAGCCATGCTTCGCCACTGGAACCGCCACGGGTGGCCGAGGTCATTAAGGCACGGACTCGTGAGCGGGAGGTCTGGGTTCGATTACCGCCAGGACCGTCCTTCCTGACTGAGGTTTTTTCCAGGTTTTCCTCAGTCCTCATAAGTGGAAAATGCCGGGGAGGTAGCATGAACTTAGGCCTGGAACGATTCGTTCCTTAAAAATAAATCCTTTCCCAATATATCATTTCATCTCATGTATCATCAATATCCACCACCTGTGATACCTCTGTAGCAAAAACGGGCGTTAAACACTATTCATTCATTCATTCATTCGCCAACGGAAACGAATTCACTGATTTACAGTGATATTATTGTATAAGAGACAGAAAAAGTTTTCATTTTATATTTGCGGTGTGATAAACTGAAAAAAAATTATTTATTGAAATTTTCTGATGCAGCAGTATCAAAGAGGAGTTCGTTTCACATTAGCAATCTGTGTGTGATAATCGTATTCTGTTAACAAAGAACTTCTGGAGTTGTTAAACTCGCCCTTCCTTTAAATCTGCCTGCAGGGTCTTGTTTACAATTATAAACTAATTTTGAGGTTCCTTGTCAATGGATTTGATCGCAGTGTTTATTAAGTTTCGCAGCAGAAAACTTAATTAAAAAAGATCAACCGCCTAGTGGCAGGAACTTTCACACTCCTCTCCTCATGTCATTGGATAGAGCAGGATTTACTGCCCATAATGGAGAAGGCTTGTAGGGGTATATTCTTTTAATTAAAAGTTATCCGGAAGTGATCATCCGAGCTTTTGATGCCCTCACATTGATCCTGTTATGTCGTTCTTGAGGCTAAGCTGTATAGTAATGCAGACAGACTTGCGTTACAGTGAATTCCGGTTCTGCAAGGTTTATATACTTTGAAGGGAAACAGAAAAGAAGAAATAAGCCAAAAATAGATATAATAATAATAATAATAATAATAATAATAATAATAATAATAATAATAATAATAATAATAAAGACAAAGAAAAAGAAATAACGCGGAAAAAACAGAACAAAGAAAAAAGTATACAAGAAGAAGGAAGAAACAAGGAGGTTAAAAAGAAATTTCAGAGAGATGCGCAGGAGTAAATATGACATAATGAAGGGAAACTACGAGAAGGCAGTAGCATTAAAATAAAGTAAAATAAGACTAGAAGGAAGATGAAACATTCTAGAATAAGAGAAAAATAAGAAAAGCATATAGCAGATGAGCACAATGAAACGAAAAGGCAAAATCGTAACAAATAACTGGAAATAACTGGGGCATAAGAAGAGAGAGCAGGAACACGAGGAGAAAAAGAAAGACAAAAAAAAATGGAGGGAAAACAATGCGAATGGGAAAATATAAAGAAAGTAGGAATTAAAGAGAATCAAGAGAAGAATCATCAAAAGAGGTAAAGTATTAGAGGCAAGGAAGTGGAGATTTTTTTTTCCCCCAAAATGAGAGAAAGAAAATAACAGAGCACAAAGAAAGACGCACAGCAGAATACAATGCAAAATATCATCAAAATGCATATAGGTGCCTGTGAAAGGAATAAATATAGCAAGTGTTTTTTATTTAATTTTTTCTTCTTTCCTTTACCATTTATACAGTTAAAAACAAATAAAATAGAAAATGATTTTCTGCCAGTTGTTCATAATAAGTATTGTTCAGAATCTGGCCACTATTATTGAATATTAACAAAACTGTGAGGTAATTATTACATAAATAAAAAAGTACACATATTCAATAAATCAAATGCAAAAAAAAATCCACACTGCTGGCCATTAATATTGCCATACATTGTGCACGTTCATAATAGGCATATGGAAATTATTCCCCTCTTCCAGTTCGGTTTTTTGACGGTGCCGTTGGGATCCTTCGCGTCTGTGTGTTCGTCCTATCTCAACCCAATGTTTTCAGATTCGTTTCGTTACGGACGTTTTTCGTCCAACACGAGCATCCATTTATTCCGCACTCTCGGTTTGCCACAAAAATTCTCCTTTGATCAAATTCGGCCACATGCTGGTATTGCTGTCGTATTTTTACCCAGCCATAGTCCTTCCTTCTGAGGAAATGTCGGATTACGCGTCTTTTATGAGCTTTGCAATTTTAATGACCAGCAATGTAGAATCCACTTGTTCTGCAAATCGAATACATTGTATTGCGTGTAACATAAAGTAACGCCTTTGGCAATGGGAGCATTTTATCGAGCACATCTTCACAATAACTTGGAAGAATCTTAAAAAACGGGAAGAAAGAGTGGCTTAATTGAATTGCAAAAGATGTTATTTGCTATTCCATTAGACTTGAACGGAATTAGTTATGTTAAGAGGAAATCTAAATCGTTCGCCTCCTTGACTTGGAAACGGGGGAATACGAACGGGCGGATGTAGAAAAAAATAATCGTCAAATACAAATATAGGTCACAAATATTATGAAGTAGTTTCTGCTAAAAATACATGGGATATCCAATGTTTGGAATTAAGAAAGTTGATGTATAAATTTTTTTATTGTTATACTCTGACAAGCTCAGTTAGAGAATACAGGTTCGAAACCTACTTGAGTGAAAGTCCTTGGCCGAGAATTTTGATAGTTATCCTGTTTACCATTATTTACTCTTATCGCAAAATAATTGCTTTGAAAATCTCTCAGAGGACGAATAAAACCTGTGGATACCACTTGTCAATATCGGCGACAGCCAGGAGGAGTAAAAGGTGTGCAATCAAAAGCATGACTCTTTCTAAATCTGATAGTTTATGTTTACACAGAGAGACAGTTTAACATTAATTTCTTTTCACACAAAGTTTAGACTCTACGTTCATCTCGAGTTCAAGCGGTATAAACTGTTTTAAGAATAAAGGAAATGCTTAAATCTAAAACCCATTCCAGGCCATTTCATACATATTTATGTAAACCAAGAAATATAAGGGGGCGCAGAGGAAAACGAAACTCAAATATAGAAGCCACTCCACAAGTTCTTGGCACACCGCAAACTTTTATTGCAGCATGGAACACGTTTATATTGGACAAAAATTCATTAAGATGTTGAATAGCAGTTTTAATATATACTATTTACTCGGTAAACATACAGCATTAACACGAAGAAAGTGAATAAAACATTAACGAGTCTTACAGGAAACAAAAGCGTTCTTGAGCAAATACGATAAATGTATGAAGGAGTTTAACCGGAAGTGAAGTTTTCTCCAATATTTTCAAAGTTGTTATTATAAACACTGCATTTTCTTTTCGATGATTATAAAATCAGTGACCAGAAGCACTTTATACATACAATTTTTCTGATATTGCGAGGAAAACCCCGACTTGAAGCATAATTTATAATAGAGTAAAATGTACTTCAAATTTCTAACGTTATCAGACATGCCATATACTTTGCCATTCTGTGAAGGAGCAGATATTGCAAAAGAACGAGAAAAAATGACATTAGGAAGTATTCAATAGGGGGATAATTTATATCTACAAACACTCCAATTCGAGGAATACCCAAAATTCCCCGCACTAGTGCTACCATCTGACCAAAAAGTAGCTTTGAACGTAGCGGCTACCACAGCCCCTTTTGCAGGTATGCTCGTTTCCAATTGTTCTGCCATTTTTAAAAACTATATTAGAAAGTAATTTTCTGCGAGGGCGTTCTGCACCGATCGATGATCTGAACTGTATGCTATTTGTTCTTCCTGATTATGTCACATTACACAAATAGAGCTTTTAAGAGTGGGTCATGTTCAAACGGATTGTTGCACAGAAACAATAAAGCAGTAGACAAGAGCATATTCAGGAAATCATTTTCTAGATAGAGAAACGTTCGCCAACTTATTAGAAAGTTACGAGTAACAGGATCTCTCAATGAAGAATGTGTTGCGAACCGATATGTTCTTATGAAATGACATTTTAATGAAATTCAGGAATTTCCTACGCGATTGGCAACGTAGTATCCCTGAGTGGCACCATTTCAAGATCTCTTGTAACAGATGTTATTGCTTATTATTATCAGTTTTAAATAAGTTTCATGTTATACTTTCGGTAAAAATAAAAATAATAACTTTACGTACGACGACTCTATTACGCCTTTTCTGGTTGCTGCAGCTCCTGCACTTCCTCAGTAATCAGCCATGCTGATTACTGGGGAAGTAATGCTGGTGGCCCATAACTCCATTAACCTCAGTTCACTCTTGCAACACTAATATAAAGAGAAAGATGAATGACCGGCTCTTAATTGGCTGAAATTTTCTGTTATAAGCATTCCCCCTACAAAATTATGTAGATATCACAAACTTAATGCACTTTTACTCGTAAATGAACTGTGGGACTTTGAATAACAACTTTCTCTCTTGATGAAGGAATTGTTAAAAATAGTGCTCTCAACGTATAGGTTAGTGAATTTTATTAAAAGTGAATATTGTATTAAAATTAAAAGTGAGGGGAAGAAAATATATATATAAATTACAATGTCAAGCAATGGTGGAAGGATTCTGTAACAATGTAGCATACTTTCATATAAATGAGAAAACTATTTAATTAGAAAAGGATACACTTAAAACCAGTCGAATTTTAGTAATTTTTTACAATACGGTACAAGGATTTTGCTTTTGAAGGAAACGTGGAAGCCTTAAAGCTTCTACACAATAAGAACATGGTGATGTAAGAATGCATAAGCATGCGAAAATCTCTCAGGAAGTTATTCGGATTTTAAACTGGAAATTTACAAATATTTTATAAATGATAATTGCTCTTTTTGTTTACACGAGGACGAGCCAAATAAAAACCTATAATAAAATTTAAAGTTAATTTAGTGACCAAAAGTGTTATGGAACTTATAATTTTTTGCACAGTCTCTGTTACATCCAATGCACTTTTCCAGTGCTTATAAAGTAATCTATAAAAAGGTTATTTTTTGTTGTCCGCGCAGACCTGGTGTATCTCTTCATCCGAATGTTGCATGACTTCTCCAAGTTCATCCGCCGTCACTCGGTGATCTTCCATGACTAAGATTTCGACTGCTGCAACATTCTCCTGTGTCACAATTTGATTGCCTGACCGAATAACAGCATCTGTTGTTCTTCGGTGGATATCTGAGGTGGGCGGCCATCATTAAACCGGTACTGTAATTCTGTTTGCTTGTCTGCATAGTCCTAAAATCCACAGAATATTTCTTAAAACTTTTGTAACAGTATTGCCAACTTAAAGGACAGTGAGACGAAAATTAGAAATTGTATTACAATATTAAGGACTTCATTTGACTCGCCAAGTATAAAAGCACATAGACTTAGATTTTATTCTCAGAATGGTAATGCGCGACCGTATGCAATATTTCACGCCTCATCAGCGCCGTTTGTGAGCCTAAAGGACTGTTTATGTTTCTATGTGGCACATCCATGCACGCTCTTGCCTCCACGTTCCATTGCTGTTTCTTTTTCGGTCACAGCCATTAAATTCCACTGCAGATCTTGTGATTCATAAGCACCATTTTCCTGGGGTATGTGCACCCTATAACCAACAGTGGCGGTACATGGCGCTGACTTTATGACCTGTGCAGTTGACAACCCTGCTTATCCCAGCAAAACGAGCGATCCGTACTATGTGTATTCAGTTGGGCTTTTTCATGCGTAGCTCGCTAAACAAAGTATTTTTTTTTTCCTCCCCGTATTGTGAGGGTATGACAAAACAAATGGTTTCGACATAATGAACTATTTATTAAGCTGCTGTTTTTGGAAAGCGGTTTGTTTACAGTGAGAGAAAACTAAAGCTATGCATATCCTCTCTATTTGGTGCACGCAGTCTAGAATGTTTCACATTTATTAACATTTTACCATATCATTCTAATTCAAAATTAGAACACGAACATGAACATGAAATAAGACGCAACATCCTATCGTTGCCATTGGTCAAACGAGGCACTTAAAAATGTCAGCGTTTACAGTACTTATGAGGAATTTAGTCATTATGAATATTTTTAACATTCAAACTCCGATTAAATAGTCACTTAAAAGAAACGACATAGGGTAGAACTAAAGTATCGGAATATTTACAAAGACATTCCGAAGGAAAATAGTATCATTTTTTTTTCTAAACTGATGCTGCATTCTGATAAAAATGTGACTTGGGTCTACTGTTAGAAAAATGGATTATACTACCATTTTCCAAAATAATAGACGCATTTTAAGAGATACTTATTGACAACACCGTCTGCTCTTTTATTTTTTACCTGGATATACGTAATATGACTGCCCTGAATTCAAATATGTTTTCAGCTTAACTCTATTGGGCTGGGTTTTTAAACAGAATCACATCAAATGTCAAAACGTACTAATATTTTTGATGAAATATTTGGCATATAGCTAAGACAGAACGATTTTTGTAGATTTTATTTTACCTTAAATATTGATGGATATAGTGAAACAAATAACTATATGTCAATAATTATGAATTTTCACATTTTTTTTTATTAGGGAGAAGAAAAATTCATTTTTGAAGGTGTAATATATCCATCACTAGTGTCTCTTTTCAAACGTCAGTAGTAATGAGTCATCATTTACACATCCCAATGGCCTTCATAGTGGTTTCCATTGTTTTAATGTATTTATGAAACCGTTCACCTCGTTCTTCACTTATTGCATCATGATTCACAGGGAACTAATCAATATGAGTGTTGAGAAAATGCATTTTAACACTCGTTCTACATCCTTGAGTTCTCTAAAATATTTTAACAGTTCCATCACAGTTTCCTTATAGTTCTCAGATTTCTTGTTACCAAGAAAGTTTTCTGTCACTTTTTTGTATGCCAACTATGCTGACTTTTTTAACATCGATTGAGGAAAGGTCTCATCCTGCCTAAATTCACGAATCTGGGGTATATCGAAAATACCTGCTGCTATCTTAGCTTCTATTTTCTGTGGGAACTTTGTAACGAGAAAGTCAAAACAACCACTTTCCTTATTCAGAGGAATAACAAATTACTTCAACAGGCCTAATTTAATACGAAGTGGTGGAAGAAGAACATAAAAAGGAGAAACTAATGGTTAATACTCTACTTTTTTTTCTTCGGTGATTAAATTGCTTCTTTGTAGTTAATGCTCTGATTTAGCCCTACTGTTCCATCACAAAGTGAATTATTTATTACCTTGTTTAAATCTCACAGAATATTTATTTTATGCATTTGATAAATGAAGAAATAATAAAAACTGTTATTTTCTATAATACTGATTTCTGAAAAAACTGTAGCCGGATGAAACAAAACTAAGGCTGGTTTAGAAATTCTACATGGTAAGGATTCAGAAAATAAGAACAGTTTTCATTTAGCAAAAATTGTGTAGACAAGTATAAGAAGGAATAAAGATGCTTGTTTACAGAGAGTACTGATAAAAAAAACGGGCGGAGATAAAATGTCGGAATTGCAATGGAGAACTAAAGGTAACAACAACCCCTGTCGTTGTAAACTCTACTTCTTCATGTGAGGTAGTTTGTATTTGTTCTTCCCATCAACCAACAAACGTGTTGCAAGGTCAGAATGATATTACTCATTGTTTCCGCAGGAACATCTTTGAAGACTTTCACAACGACAGTAACAAGCTCATATGCTGTGAATGTGACTTGTTGATGTTGGGGAGTCTGTAAGGAAAACGTCTGCACTTTATCATACTCGTAAACTCTCTGTGCAAGACACCGTTTTGTTGGCACGAAGTTGGTCATCTTCAGTATTTTTCATTCTTCTAATTGTTTGAATATTACATTCATCTGGTCAAATAAATTGCACAAAAGTATTCGATGTATATCAGCAAACCAGATTCATGAAACAGCCACTGCACAGTGTAGCCAAATACAAAACAGCCTCTACCACTTTAGCCAATGTCACAACTAATTTTCATATGCCACGTGCATACTACTTCTGCACTTTCGTTTCTAGAGCGAACAAGGTCGTCATTATTATTTTCGGACAGAGGTAGTAACAACTTTTCGCCAAGCTATTAAAAAAGGCTTAACAACAGATGGAAATGTTTGAAATACGTATAACATTACTAAATAAGAAACATTCTTTAAAATGAGGAAATCTCAAAATTAACTGAAAGAAAAGTAATCTGTTATCAATAGTTAAGACTTCTAACACAATTGCAGCTAAAATAATTTATAATGCATTTATATAAAATGCAACTACTTATATAGAGGCAATAATAGTGCTAGTGAAGGCTTTTAATGTTTTACGCACTGTATACATTAGTAATTGTAGATATTTCATATCCAAAAACTATTGTTCTATGAGTAGCTTTGAGAAATGGAGGTTGTTACACTTCTTGTATGGTAGGAGGTTATTTGACGACGCAGTAGTGCAACTTTAACGCAGGGGATCTATAATAGCTTTGCAAAATGTACCTTATCTAGAGGCCTGAGTGTAGAATCTTAGAATACCTTTTATCACAGGAACCAGAACCTAAGATCACGGATACAAGATACTTTCTTTAACAACCATTGCCGCCTTTACCACTCACACTCTCGCACTATCCATAATAGAAGCGTAAATATGCCATACACGAACAACATTAAACTGTAGAAGAGTTTGATATGATAAGATAGGACACAATCTAATATAGATGTTTCGTGTGTGGGAAACCTCTGTGAAATAAATAAGAGTCCTTACAAGAAGTTGTTCACATAAACGTACAGCCATTTTCACTTTCTATACGTGAAGAGGTATTGCAAAAGGAGTAATTGCAAAAAAAATTAAATTAAAATAACAATAATGCGTTTATAGAGTCATGTTTGATCAAATTTGCCACTGTTAAAACTCATATCTGAATTCTTTATAATCCTGAAATAAATTTGTCTAGCAAAAGCCCAAAAGTTTGAGCAATAATAATAATAATAATAATAATAATAATAATAATAATAAAGATGCAAACTTCAGCTTCTAAAATCATGAGGCACCATTTCATTTTTCTCCTAGAGGGGATTCTAGATTAGCGATTCCTAAATAGGCCAATACGGGATTGACATAATGACTTAGTCTGACTTTAATGCATTGAATTTCTACATAAGGGGTCATTTGAAGCTCATTGTGTATTTCAGACCTATTGACAACGTGTAAATTCAAACTAGAATGCATACAGCTTGGAAGTGAGAAAGAAAATTCATGACACGACGCTTGGAAGCCTGTATTAGAGCTCATGGTGGCATTTCGAGCACTTCATTAGATTTATGTGTTAATATTATTATTAATAATAATAATAATACTCCATAACTAAAATATTAAATGAAACTGACCAAATGCTCCATAAACATGTTCGCTTGTTTTACTTTCTGATTCTCTATTAATTCTAATTTCATACTTGCCAAGGGAATTTTTGGGCAAAATCTGAAAAAATTACAAAATTTACTTTTTATTGTATTAAAAGCTAGGTTTTTGCAAGTTCAGTAGCCATATGTAAATAGCCGCGCGCAGTCTTTTAAACTATAAATTTAATAGAAAATTCTACTTTCAAAATTTAATTCTTGCATTTTAAAATGCATCATACATTTTTTTTTCCATCAGATTGATTTTATATTTGGCTCATAATGCTTAAGTAATTGTTTCAGAAGAATTAGTTTTTCTTTATTGTACTACGTACAATAATTTTACAAATATTACTTCAAAATTTAAAAAAAAAATACATTTTTTAAATAGAATAACGGTACATAGTTCAAATGTTTGTCAACTAAAAGTATTTGAAATTTATAATACCGTTTGAATTTATTCACAGAGGTTAAACAGAAAAAAATAAAACAAAACAAAACAAAATACAAAGCATACTTACATTTTATTTTGCGGTAAGTATTTTGATTTACACATTTAAAAATATTAAAATTTAAAAATCCCAAAACTACTGAACCAATTTGACTGAAATTCCGCATGATTATTTTTCTTGCACGATTAAAAAATATTTGAAATTGCCTAAAAATTACAGACGTAAAAAATTGTTTTCCCTTAAGTAAAACGCTCAGTTTTTATATATATGTCAAATATGGCACGATATTTAAGCCATATCCATGTACTTTATACTGTTACTTTGTGCTACCATAGAATGGCAATTCCCTTCAAATTAAAGCTTTTAACGATTTAATTAAAACAGGGCAGATTTAGTAACGCGTGTTGTATACAAACACGGTGCTGTCTGTCGGTGTTTGATATAACGTACACTACAAGCCCAGTATACTAACAATTGTTTTGTAACTAAGTCTTTGCTCTGCGTTTTTTTAAATACGTTTCTTCAGTACAAACAGTCCTGCTCATAGTTAACTAAGACTGTATACACTTCAAGCACAGAATTTAATGCTGCTACAAATCGAAAATATGAAAGTTTTTAGGAGAGCGGTTTTATACAAATATTATTACATTTGTCTATAAATATATTTTGCAGTATTTCATGAAACATTTTCCCCTGAAAGAAGAAAAAATGCAAGAATTTATTTTCAGTTGTCGCACTACTGCACTAATGTTTCTTCTGGTTATTTAATTAACACAAGTTGAAAAACTGCAAAAGTCTTCAATTTGTATCTAGTGCAACATTTATAATATTCTTTCTTCTCAGGTTCTCTGTCATCAGTCTAATCTGCTGTTTCTTCTCTTCTTCCTTTCACTTGGAGATCTGATAGAAACTCTAGTGACATTTTGCTATCACACTCATTTTACATAATTCTATTAAGTCGTCCTTTTGGTCAATGAAACTGTCAAAGGTTCCTTTTTGACCGCTTCTCATTTTGTGTCAGATGGTGATGCCGCATTGTCGCCTGTATTTTCTTGCGTAGACTCGCGACGCTCAAGCGCTTCACAGTTTTATAACTGAGGTACAACATATCAAATAACAGAATTTGGTACTCACCCTCCCTGGATTGGTGCTGGGAATGTGGCCCATTTTCCCTGACGCACGGTCCATGTCTCCACAGTAAATTATCGCTGACAGTTATCAGTTCCCCATCACCTAACTTCGTTTCGACGTGTGCTCTGATTCCAGCTGGTCGTGAATTTCAAATTTCGCATGCCCCATACTTTAGGTAGAGTCAGCTGGAGGTGAGACAGCGGGGAGGCTGCGGAGAAGCAGAGGCTGGCGGCTGAAATTTGGCTGGAATGCTGTCCCTGCGCCGTCGGCTTGGTGTTGCCTGACAAGGACAAAACGCAAATGAATTGTGCTAGCAACTGACTGGAACAGAGAATAGCGCCGCGTATGCTGCATGGGGAAGGAATCTCATCGATTGCTAAGTCCGCTGGTCGGTAGATCTAAACTCTGAGACTTTAAAACTGCTCTTGGTGTTTTTACTGTACTGCCAACCAATTTATTTTGATCAAAAATCACCAAAACACATTTCTTTAACACGGTAGGACGCACGTGTTTTCTTTGCAAGGAATATTATAAATAATTAAGAAGGAACTCATCAACAATCTGTATTTTAATAGCAAGTTACAGAAGCTAGAAACTTCTGTAGCTGTGCATTTCATAAAATATATATATATATGAAAACAAAGCTACTCATCTTTCTTTGTGTTACGGAACAGAAACAATGTAGTGCAATACTGCGTTACCTCGCTTTAGAGCAGTGTTTTTTCACTTCGCCAAAACATAATGTGCTTTGAGATCACCATATTGTTGCATAAAAAGGGTTTAATAATAATAATAATAATAATAATAATAATAATAATAATACACCACCCCCTTGGTCTAGTGGTTAGTGTTGCTGACAGCTAGCCGGAGGCCTGGGTTCGATTACCGGCATCAACTTAGGACTTTTTCTAAGTTAGAAAGGTCTGGAACGGAGTCCACCCACCTCGTGAGGACAAGAAGCTGCCTGATGGAGAGATGGCGATCTACGATCTAGTGAGTCGCGATATAGCGACCGGCGTGATGCGGTGTGCTGATCACATACTCTCCTACAATACTGCACCCTACCAATGATATGTGATGAAGGTAGAGGACGCAGCTGTCGTCATTGTAAGCCAAAGGCCCACATGGGGCTTATTATTATTATTATTATTATTATTATTATTATAGCCTATGGCTATATGGCTATATTAATAATAATAATAATAATAATATAATAATAATAATAATAATAATAATAATAATAATAATAATAATAATAATAATAATAACGGCCATACTAACTGATTTAGAGTATGACAAATAGTTATAACGATCACAGATCAAGTATTATTACAGTCACTATAAATGGAAGTGTGCACTTATAGTGGATTGAAATGAAAAGTAAAGAGAATACGAGAATAAGAATTCTAATGGTATAACTATTTTTTTCATTACAAACTATACTCAACTGTTGATATACATAATTTAATTATATATTATTTTCTGTAATATTTTTGCTAATGTCCATTATGATCTTTGGAATAGATAATTTCAATAAGGCTGATGTCGTAATTTTTAGGCTAACTGTAATTTTTATATACCGTTCTTAGCTTGATGCTAGTTAGCTCTTTGCTTTTGTGAGACACTGACATAGAGTTCTAAAGTTTGCATTAGTGTTTTTCTTACAAAAGTCTCATTGGCTGAGATTTCACAGTTGTACGCTCTTTGGTTACATTGCCCTGCAGGCATCTAGATAATGAAACAAATGAAGGTATGTTACTCTACATGCTCTATTTAAGACAAATTACCAAGGCGCTTTAGAGGGCCATGTCTTCTCGGGAGAATTCTGAAATAGTCAGCTTTTTTATGAATTGCTTTTTGCTCTTCTGTCTGTGGACCGAGGTGATGGCTCCAGCTCGGCTGTAGAGGAGTCCGCTTTCATTTTCGACTTTTTCCTTTGTCCTCGTCTGTTCGTCTTTCTTGTCAACTCTTAATGAAAATCTCCCTTGACCTCGACCAAAAGAGCTGTGAGTGATGAGAGACGGGATTTGCGGTGACGACGAAAGACGCAGATGCTGAGAGTAAGGGAAACAACTTTATCTCCATTATGTTTGTTTCTCTTTGTTGAATTCATTCCCCCTGAGTGCCAAGAGAGGAAGAGAAAGGGAGGGAGAGAAAGGGAGGGAGAGAGACCTATGCCTTGCCATAGTCAACAAAAAGTCTGCCTTTCTCAGGTACTTCACAAAAATGTTGTCTTTATGAGTAGCTCAATTATTTTGGACTAGAAAAGAAAAAAACCTTTTGAAAAACTGAAACTGTTTTGGAAATAACTCTTAGAAAACCGAGTTTGAAATATTCAAGAGTCCATTGGGCAGAGGATCTCCAATCAAGATGGTCGATAAGAAGATTTTCATGAATGTAGTTCCGTATAAATTCAAAGGACTACCCAAATATCCCGGTATTCCCAAATTATTTAAAATATACAGAAGACCTTAGCTTTATTTCTCATTCATTGTATTCTAATTATTTAGAAAATGGATTATATCGAGTATTAATGAACAATAACATAATAATTTCAGAGATTATAGGGGAGTCTTAGGCAGGGAGTCTATAGCCAGCATTTAAAATTCCACAGTTATGGCTTTAAGTTTCTAAAGGACCCGTACGCCTCTAATAAAGGTTGACATAATACAACAGAACATGTGAAACACGTCTCTTTGGCGCATTGTCATCAAGTAGAAGCAGATCATTGTTACTGAGTTCCAGTGACGTTGATTACTTTTTCAATTTTGTAATTTTTACATCAGTGCATATCATTTAGGCCTTCTTTTTTAGCTTTTAAATGACCTATCTTCAGTTACGTTTTAAATGTTTAATTTATTAAATTATTATCATATATGTTTACAAGTAAAGTAAAATAAAGAAAAAATATATTCCGCACGATCTAACCTACGAAATCATATAATCTGACGCCTTATTCACCAGGTTAAACAATCGAGTGATTAGCTCCCTCTAGATTAAACTACATAACACTATAAATCGTTTAATTATTGCTTAGTATCATACTAAAATAATCAGTTCAATATTTTAGAGTTTTAACTACACCAAATCCTGAAAACATCGGCCTCAAAGGTGCCCGGATAAGTACTCGCTTCGAGATCCTCCCGGAAGAAGTGGATGGATTTTTCAGGACGTAAAAATCCAGAGTGCAAATCCTGCGGGAGAGACGTTTAAGTGGCGGGTTCTATGTCTTAGGTTTACAACACGTTAAAGAAATTCATATCTTAAAAAATAAGAGGTCCCCGGAAGATGTTCGGTCGTTTTCAAGTAACACTTTCGTTCCCTACTAGATGGCGGTACATAGTTCAGCTGGTCGGCGGTTAGACCCCGCATGCGGCCGACATTTTCTTGTGTGAGTTTCATCACTTTAAAACTTTCGTACAGCATATTAAGTAACAGAATATCGTACTCAGTCTCATTATAGTAGACGCTGGAAATACTGCCCATTTCTCTGACAGACAATTCATATTTCTTAGGAAATTATCAGACATGCATCAGTTCCCCATCAATAATGGACCTAACTTCGGTTCGAATGTTTGTTTTAAGTCCCTCCAATGTGTGAAGGTTAGTTTAATATACTCTTATTTTTCAATGTCTCCTAAAGAGACATCGCAAATCATAAGATCTGGGAAACGAGGAGGCCATAAACAAGGGCTAATAATTCTGGGACCAAATATACGGCGCATTTTCACCATGGATTAATGAACAATCTTGGATTTTTTTTTCGGTCAGTCACAGAATCTGTTTCATTAAACTTCTGCACTAAATGTAATATTCTTTTTTATTGGAACCGGACTGCCAGGAGTTTTATTTGTCTTGTTCTGCCACACAACCATTTGCACCTGATGTATACCTTGAAGATGAATATACGATGAGGCAGTGAATATCTCACCGTAGCACAACATTACAGAGCTATTTAACGAACTGTCACCCTCAACTGCACTACACAACTGCCCGAATCTGTCGAAATTCCGCCTGCAACTGACTGGAAGAGAGAATGACGTAGGTCGCATGGGATATCTCAAGTGATTGAATGGGTGTAGGTACGTTGGTCGCCCGATTTAAGTTGCGGGACTTTTAAACTACTGTCGCTGCAGTTTTTGTAAAGGCTTTGTGCGTTTTGGAATTTCTCAATTTATCATTCAAAGTGTTGTCAACTTTATCAAAAGCCTTCGCATAACATACGAATATACTACTTATTGGTGAATTCCTTATTTTCTCTAATAGTTATTATATAATGAAGGCGCTATCAATACCTGATCATCTATTTCGAAAACTTTTTTCAAATATATATTTCGTGGTGACCTTGATTAATCATCCGAAACGCGCTTCATCTTCAGTGCATATGGTGCTATGTTTTATCTTATTTGTCACATTTTCAAGTTTTTAACCTTGTGCAGGACTTTCACAAACTTCATTCAAATCGAATTTGACCTAAATTTTCCTTCAGTTCTTTAAATAAAAATTCAATCACAGCAAAAATCTGTTTCTTTTTAATTTTTATAACTAATGCAACAATATTCCATTTGTCGCAACTAGCTGAAACTATGCTAGAGACCGTTAAAAATGCTTGCCCAGCAATGACGTCGCCTATCGAATTTTTGTGAAATTTCATTGCTCAATTACATATGAATGAATGAAAGAATTTATTTCCAACAAACAATATTATAATTAATATATTTCCATAATATATGAGCCAAATACTATTACCAAATTCTAATTATATTGCCAACCAGTTTTATATTTATTTATTTAGCACCAATTACATTACAAAATACATAACATAACAGGATCTTACACACCATCACAGGTGGTCGAGGTCGTTAAGACGTGGACTCGAGAGCGGGAGGTCTTGGGTTCGAATCCCGCCAGGACCGTCCTCCCTGACTGAGGTTTTTCCAGGCTTTCCTCAATCCTCATAAATGGCAAATGCCGATAAGTTACCCTAAACTTAGGCCTGGTACGTTTCCTTCCTTTAAAAAAATCCTTTCTCAATATATTATTTCATCTCATGTATCATCAGTGTCACCGCCTGTGGTGCCTTAGTAGTAAAAACGGGCGTTAAACACTATTAAAAATGCATCTTACAGCCTACTCAAAAGTTACCAACCTAAACTTTTTCCAGTCCCAATACATCATAACTCCGGGTTGTTGATGTATTGGAGACCGAATCATAATTCATTTCATCCCTTCTGAAATCTTATTCTGATCTTTTACTAATCCTGTATCTCTAAACTCTCTTCTCTTGTACTACTTCTTCTGATCTTCCTCCACCATTACTCAAGTATTTTCCCATATCTTTACATTTTTATAATCTTTAATTCCTAAAAATCTTCCTTATTAAATTTTTCTCTCAAATTTATTCCATTTCTCTTTCCATACCTGTAATTTTCATCACTTTGTTTGTTTACAATATCATATGCTATGGTACTCATCAGATTCAGCACACATGGGACATTCATTCCCACAGATATGTATCTTCAACTCTGTCTCTTACTACCTTTCAAGTCCTCTTGTGGTTATATCGCTTATTTACCCCACAATTACCCATACCAATTTTTTCAACAATATCCTGAGTTTCAAGCACCCACGGCCTCTTCCATTTAAGTTTCTCCTGTGGAAGGCATTCCTTGATATTCTCTTCATCGTCCATCATATTTATTCTATATACCTTGGCACTTCACACCTCTTTCAATTATTCTATCTTTACTAGTTGACCTACCCATTTCTATCAAGTGCTCAACTGCAACAAACATACAACTCTTAAAATTTTACTTGCTCCACTTAATGCTATGGGTTTTGACGTTGCATCCGTGATATTTAATTTATTCTGCTGCAAAGGCGAAGGTATTTGTCACTCTGGGTAATTTTTCTGATAAATCTTGAAAAGGTGTGAACGTGGAATGTTATTGTTCACCTGCATTGGTGAGCCAAATTATGAAGCGATTGGTATGGTAGCCACGTTGGGCGCGAAAATTTACAATGGTCTGACATGGCTCTATAGTTGACGTTGAGTAGCCCTACTTGTGATGCCAATTTTGAAATGGTTTTGTAGACTTATTATTGGTCGCTTCGGTGTTGTTCAATGATGACAAGTTTCAGGAGATTTTGCTATTTTGTTGACTCGTATTCAACTGGTTTGGGGAGAGTGTTTCTATAGTGTAAAGAAGCACGCGACGCGACTTAATATGTAGCTGCTTATTTTATTATGCCCAAATTCTTTCGCGTATGATAGACTTTGTTACGTTGAATATAATTTCAGTTGCTGTGTGTGAAACTTACAGACAAGCGCCGCGGCGGTTGGAACTGAACGTCAAACTTATAATGAGTGCTTCGAACTGTTTCTGCTTCGAACAGAACTTAAGATAATTGCATGCCTGGCCGCGTATAAAACCTAAATTACCTGTCTCTGCAACGTCGAATTTATAACTGCTTAGCGGCGTGTGGAACTCAGGACTACTTCTGCGAATTGCTGAACTGAGTCGAACTGAAAACTGACTATTCCAGCCAAGCAACCGCTCCTTATATATTAAATTCAAATCAAATTATCGTTGACTTTAACGATGTCAGGGGTTACACCGGCGCGCGCAATCTTCGTGCCTATCTGTAAAAGTTCAAACACACATTCTTCATTGGCTAGTTCAAATTCACCTACTACACCGATCATTTATTACTTTTTGAAAGTTTTAAAGTATAGACACACACACACACACACACATATTATACCATTATATTTCAGTGGGGGTAGGCCGTAAGGACCTTTTCAATCTTTTGGTATTTGTAAAATGAGTGTGCAAAGAAAATGAGCTCACGGCTTTATATCAACATTTAGATGGGAATGCAGTGGTTATGACATTTTTAACAAAGTTGTAAGCAATATAAAATAGCAAAAAAGCCGAGAATTTGCTTTCGATTTGATTTCTATAGAGGTTAATGCAAACAGAACCTATTTTAATGTTCTTTTGTTTACTAGAATGTATACCAACTTTGTCATTATACAAATACCTGTATAATAATAACAAAATATAACAAAAACTTCCTGATGAACAAATCAAAAGCAGACCTGTTTTGGAATTGTTGGTGTAGATTTTGCATGGAAGCTAACCAACCGGGATTTCTCGACCTGTAATTTCTCATACCGCAATTAGTTTTAATAAAAGCGTTTCTATTTTATTTGTAGACAAAACTCTACCTCTAGAATTCTATATTTAGCGAGCATTTCACTGCTTCATTTGTATTCATTTCCGTTTTTCGCCCGTTGTAAACAAAAGCGTCATGGTTCGCCAAAGGCTTGATGTTATGCCAGGCAAAGTTGTGATGGATTGCAGCTAGGTATAAAGTGGTTGAGGGATTTGCAAGGCTGATCGCCATTCCCTATTGAATTTTATATATTATTTGCAGTTTTCTGTTCCCCTTACTCATCTTTCTTCTTTCAGAATGTAATAGAAAATGTACATTTATGTATTTAATTAATTGCCCTGGAAAGAGTTAAGACCATGAGGCCTTCTCTCCTACCTTACTGGAGGAAAAAACCAGCAAAATGCACAGTGCAATATACACGATTATATAAAATACAGAAAAAAGGCAAATTATATATATACCGCATGTAAATATTATATATTTCAGTATAGTTTTAAGTGATAAAGTGATAAAGATAGTGTTAGAATTCTACTTGTTCTTCAATAATTTTCCTCGAGTACAATGGGGGAGGAAGGAGGAGGAGGAGAATAAGGAGAAGGATAAGAAGAAGAGGAGGGGGAAGAAGAAGAAGAAAAGGAGCAGGAAAAATAAGAAGAAGAAGACGAAGCGGGAGACTAACTGTTGTAATTCCTAGAGTTGAGATGACAATTTAATTTATGTTTAAATTGCTTTATGTTCGACAAATTCTGACCAGCAGAAAGGGAGTTCCTGATCTAGGAACTGACATGCTGAATGTGGTTGAGTAGAATGTGTCCGTGACGAGGAATAGACAGTAAAGTCATATTCCTTGTTCGAGTAGAGGCAGATATACGAAGTAAGAGGCGATGTCATACTTTTGAATTTTTACACCTTACACAGACAATGATACTCGGGTATCTATAGAAAAAATGCCATTCATTGTATTGTTTTTAGATATTTCCCTTGAAATTTCCAGAGTGTAATATTTTAAAGAACAGGTACATTTTAATTTAACTATCGGAATTTGTAATAACAATGAGGCAATATCGGAACACAGTATGATAAATTTGTTACATAATTATACCTTGCTTTAGGAATTACACATTTTTACTATTCTGTTACAAATAGTATGGACCATTTTAAAAATTTATCTTTTTGCCGTTTTTGTAATATTCTGCCTTGTCTATAATATTATTCACTTTCATTATTTTCATTCTTAGTCACTAAAGTGTATGTCATTCTAACGGATAATGTAGAACTAATTAATAGTCTACAAATTCACTTTAAAGTAAGTTTAATTAAACTTTGATTGTAGTTATATTTAATATTACCTAACCCTAACTTTATAGGGTTTATTTAGAATAACTTCCCACAATTAAGAGACTGCCACAAAGAAAAAGCGAATAAAAAACTAAAATATTACATGATATGGCCATGTAATGAGAATGGAAAAATTATTTAAGTATTGTAAAAAGAATAATATACTTATCTTTTATATAAAAATTAAGATTTAAATTTGTTCCAGGGAAAAAAAAAAAGATTTCTTTGTGCCATTTTACATGTATTCCTTTGGTTCCTGAATGATACAATGGCCTTCCCTCTCCATCTCCCCTTCCTTATCACCTGGTCACGTCAGCATGGCACACCGAGTAGAGCTAGTTTGCCACTGGTTCAAGCTGATTGAATGTTCACGAAACCGGCATTGTAACCAGGCTGGGTGGCGTTATCCCGGCTATTTCCTCGTCACACAGAAAGAAGATCCCGGCGGGATGGGATGTATACAAGTTTCTTCTCTTCATTCTAAAATACTAGGCCCGCGACCTTCTTCAAGTATAGACCCAGTGACCCAGTTAGAATGTAGTTTTGAAATATTTTATGATAAAGTTATTGGTTGTATTGCATTATATTTGCTTAAAGTTTTCTTTATTACAAATTTCTATTAGCTATGAACATTTATTTGCAAGCCAAGATATGGAAGTTTTTGTAAAAGATGTCGGAAGGATAGGCGTTCAATGAATAGTCCGTACTAAAAACATAATATCTACTCATCAACATCACGTATTATGTCTCACGAGGCATTTTATCTCATGAGTTATGTCTAATTTCTATCGTTCCTTAATTTTCCAATATTTCTAAATTCTCTAGATCGATTTTTTAAAACTTCTACGACAAGTGATTTTGGTTCATTTATTTTATTTAGACGCAATTTAAATTAAATTTTCTAATATAACTTGCTTTATCAATAAGTGCGATTTATTATTTGTTATTCCATCTGTTTATATAATAGCATACCAAAGATTCAATATTTAATTCAGCGTCTTCTATTCCTCTAATTAATTGAGTTGTTGAAATTATCTTTTCGCTGACATAAAGATAGCACAACATTTTAGGACAGTTTTTATCATATCAACTAACTGAAAACTGTATTTAAGCTTAATATACGATTTCCTGTTTTGTATAATATGTAAACAATCTCTGGAACTACATTTTTGTTATTTATATCTTTGTGCGAGGTGCTTTTGCTATGAGCGATTGCCTACTAGACGAATATGTTTGGGTTCAGTAAAGAGGATGTACTAAATATGGGTCCTTAAAACGCTACAAAATAAAATACTTGAAAATTAAACCACTTACTTATTTTAGAAAATAACAGGTTTAATTTGCTTGTCTTCGTTATTCACACACTTTTGGCATCTCTATAAAATTCAGCATTACTCATAACGGCTCTCTGCCACTGCCTGTACAACCAATGTTTCCTTGAATGAAATTAAGGAAGAGAAAATCATGTGGTTTATTTCATTTACTTTCCGAATTACCTAACTTTTTTGTCTAACAATTGCTGTGCTTAGCTTTAGGGATAGTCCTTTAAGTGGCTACCGTAAGTTGGTAAATACCTCTTCATAGACCCACAGTCGTCAATTAGGCCATTAACGCATGATGGCCTTCAACCATCCACATAAAAGTACATCCAGACAGACAAAAAGGCCAGGCTATAGGTTTTTCAAGTTAATTCTCCTCTACAAATAGTTTTGGAACGGCTGATATACGAGAATATCCTAAAAGGCCAATCAATGAAGTAGCGAGTTTTTTACCTAAACATTAGTTTTAATTTTCAAAATAATCTCTCTTAAGGCCAAAACATTAATTCTAGTGATGCTCTAATGCCACTATCCCGTTTCTGAAATAGTTTTTCGGAAGGTCTGAAAAATATTCTTCTCCAGCTGTAACCGCTTCTTGATCTGACGAAAAACGTTCACTAGCGAGGAAGAGGTTGAACTGTGGGAACAGATAGATTAAAAGGAAGTCAAATACTTGGAATGGGATACATACAGTCGTACTTTACATCTCTCAAGTTTCCCACCGCTAAACACTTTTGTGAGAGGGTACATTGTCATGATGAAAAATGATTTTCTTTTTCTGTAAACCAGCTCTATTCTTAGAAAGTTATTTTTTCATCTGGCAGTTTAGACGATTAGAATAGTACTCCTCAGTTATGGTTTTATCCTTCTGAAGATAACGAATTACTAAAATTCCTTTACCGTCCAAAAAGACTAATGCCATAATCTTTTCTGCACATGGAACCGACTTTGTCTTTTTTGGCGCTGAACTCCTGTCTACTGTTTTGACTGTTTTGTGTGATGATAGGTCCAAATCTCATCCAAACCTATGAGTAGACACACAAAATCAGTTCTCATGCTATTAAAACGTTCCACATACTCTTGCGATATGTTCATATGAAAGCGTTTTTTTCTCTTCTCTTAGCAAACGCAGCACTCATGTAGCACAGGATTTTCATCTGTAAAATATAACCCACAGGTTCCTTTGAAATGCCCATAGCCTCAGCAATACAAGCGCATTGACTTGCCGGTAATTTAATACCATATCGTGCGTTTATGCAATAATTCTATTGTTTTTGCGTTTTTGTGGCGTCCTTCATTTAGATCATCTTCAAGGTTAGTACGGCTATGCTTGAATTCAACGTTTTTAATAGTTAAAAATGAAGGAGAAGAGTTCTTATGAGTGTTTATAAATTTCGTATGACTTTCCTTTGGCATTAAACTATATTTTTCAAATAAATTTATCACGGCATGATATCCAATTCTGTTTATTTTACGGAACACTCATAATACGTTTGTGGTAGAGCTGTGATAAATAAACTTAAGACAGATGTGTCAACGTAAAAACAATGATCTTGCCAACTGCATAGGCACATATGGTCAAGGTCAAAATCTTTAGAAGGGCAGTGCCCTCGTGAAGAGGTTTTTTGTTGGCAACACAAAAATGTGATGGAGCCCCATCATGCATGTAGCCAATTAAGCAATACTTGTTTATGTAACTCATTAATGGACCTGATGTTAATTCTAGAAAAACCGTAAGTTAATGCTCATAGTTAAAGCAAACTTCTTCAATGAACAATATAGTAAACAGAAAATGCTGTACACACGAAAATGCTTTTCGGGGAAGGAAAGGAAACCAGTTTCACGAAGGCCTTGAACTCTTTGGAAATAGTAGGAATAAAGACGATTTTTGCAGGCTTTTCTAACTGTTAAGTGATGTGCATTAATTGAAAGGAGTAACTACTTTTCCGTGATAGTTTCCTTTAAGCAGAATTTAGATCTTAAGTATTAAAAAAAAAAAAAAAAAACTAATGCTAATTTTTTAATATTATTCCTACTATTATCCTCATATATGATTAATAATGGATATATTTCTAGACCTGTAGGTCTGGTGCTTTATGGTCTTTCCTTTTCGTGATAACGGAATATTCTACTCAAGAAATTGCTGACATGCAATGTATGGGCTTACCAACTGTAATAGGTCTTTTGCATGCTCAAAAAATCCTAACCAGCGTTTATTATGTATAACTTCCCTATTTGTTAAAACTTACTGAATTAGTGCAGTGCTGTTCATTTTTCAAAGTTTCTGAAAAGGAATTCTTAAGTTACAACTGTGTTTAAGATAATTTTTTCCCACTGTGAGTACAAAGATTTCAGTATAAAAGGATCATTTAGTGCTTTAAAGTGTATAGTGTATAAGTGTTTTCCCCCATAAATTTATTTCTATACCTTATCTCATTCAATAAGATTGAGAAAATAAAAGATCAAGGCCTTTTTTACACTATATTCTGGTGGTGTGTCTCTTATCAATTTATGACCATTAGATGACTTGCAAAGTAGAGTCCAATGACTAATATTGACACAGAAGTTCTTTCCTCTTTCACGTCGCTCTAGAAAAATAAATTACATTAGTTAACGAACTAAGAGACTATAAAATATACAGTGTTTGCACAGCCTTGCAGTTTGTATGTACATGAAATCTCGAGCGAGCTGAATTATTAAAGAGGTCATCCATCCTCTATAGCAGTAGTCGGGATTAAATGACCTTAAAAAGAAGGATTAGCGCAGATATAAATGTATTATCCTTTGTGAATAGCTAATGTGCCATTTCTATGCTCGGAACAATTAGGTAGCCAAAACATACACTTTCTTTTAGTACGCCTCAGATTAACTGCATTTAGCTCCAATAAAAACACCCGCAAATACGAGAGCAACCTGAGTAGTTCTCGGCCTGGAGCATAGGTGGCTGTGCAATTTTTTAAGCATATAAAATTTTGTATATATTAAGCATTCATTGAAAACGTCAATTCATTGTTTTCAGTAGTTTATTTAATACAGCGTTCTAAAGCAATCGTGTTGTAACTATTCAACTCTTTCAGTATCGTACAATGATAAAAATATGGTTTAACACCATAGGAATTTTATAAAAGTTTATGAGGGGATGGTACCAGCCTTAAAGATAACTGCGTGAAGAACCTTAAAAAGTGCAGCAACAGAACAATCGACTATACAAATGCATGATATATCAGATGACTGGCGTGTTAAAATGGAATTTCTGAAGCTATAGACGTTTTCAAGAAACGTGTAGGTTATATTTTATATTTAGAATTGTACGTGGAAAAAGTAGCGGAAGATGGCTTGCTAATAGATCAAGAACACATGCGTATGAAAACATCGCAACACTGTTTGGAGCATTTTAACATCGACAGAACTCACTGTGTGCAACCGTAGATGAGATTTGGAGCCGCATCACACAACAGTGGGCAGAAATCGGTTGTTTTGCGCCAATAAAGACAAAGTCGTCTTTCGTCTGCTGGATAGTTTATGGCAAGTATTTTGGTTGCTATACCAAAGACTATTATAATTGTTAAACCAATTTATGAAAACATTCGTAGAAAAGACCTGGTTTGCAGAATAAAAAAAATATTTCTCATCGAGACAGTTACATCTACTCATAAAAGTGTCATGGCGGTGAGAAAACTGTGAGATTTGAAGTATGAATAGTTAGAGCATCCGCCTTCCTCTGATTTTCCCCAAGCTCAACCTCTTGCTCACTGTCAGCGCTTTTCACCGAATCTACAGACTATCGAAACTAAAGAGAAGTATGTTGGAGACTTTCCAAAAAATCACTTCAGAGACGAAATGACATTGACGCATCGCTGAAATGTACTGACCTTAAGAGTGATTATGATAAAAAATAAAAAGAATGTTCACGTTAAAAACTCGTTCCTTCATGGTTAGACAGAAATATTTCAGACCGCCCTCGTAAGTCACATTTCAATTACTCGAAAGTGTTTTGTTTATGCAACTGAAAATCCGGCCTATGCTAAGAAAAACGTGTTATCCATCCACTAGGATGTATCCGAAATGTTCGCCTTTAAGGCATACAGCTTTGAAATAAAACGAGTCAGTTGAAAAGTTTTGATACATAGCTCCACATGTGCCTTACAAATTGATAAATAAAAGATCCTCCCTGCATGTTACAGTAATGGTAGTTGTATGCGCTACGTAGGTCTTGGGGAAAAATTATTTTGGTGTAATAATTTAGCATAATTTAGCAAATTCCAGGTCTTCGTCTTCGTCTTAAATTCAGTACAAAGCTATGGCACGCAAAGGGTGATAATAGTCAAATCACCCTTTGCGTGCCATAGCTTTGTACTGAATTTAAGACGAGGAATACACTCGTTAAGAGTTAGGACAAATTAGACGAGTATGTCGCAAATTTTGATCGTACGCCAACAAAATTACCTTAAAAAGTTGGAGGTTCAGTGTCTCCTGTACATACAGCAACACATTTTTATGAGTGTACACATGTGCATTGTCTGTGACAAGGTGATCCCTGGGCTCATGCGAGTTATTTTGAGTCGTTTCTTTCATCAGTGACCTAAAGGTTAATCGATCACAACTTGTGCTCTTTTCAGACGAGGTCGTGTGAATAATTACAACACTTGCTATTGGTGTTCTAAAAACCCAAATTGTGTATAAGAGATCCCTCTTTATGATAATAAAATGGAGTTTGGTACGAAATCAACGCAAGACTTATAAGGCGCCACCGGCTAAGAAATGTCTAGTTGCTGAGACGTAAAACATTGTGCTGGTAATAAGGGCATATTCTGGAAGCACTGTAGTATAAACTGTAGGTGCATTTTTAACATTCGAGATTGTGAGCGACGTACTTCCTGTGGGATGTATTCAATTGAAATGGGAACCTCTGTTATGTACCTGTCAAAAGGTATAGCTTTTAAATGAACTGTATGTATGGCTCAAAGGGAATTCTCCCTCGTTCGCGGTAGCAACGCCAAGTGCACAAGCCTTTTGGATTATAACGCCTCATTGATCTATCAAATGAAACTGCAGAGGAAGTCTTCCTTATCTATGAAAGATAAAACGATATGATGTTTGTGGATTAATGCATGCTAACGGCAAGTCTTTCACAGCTCCTGTTATACAAACACAAAATATAACTCGACGCTTTGCCGTAACTAGCGTAAATATTTACACACATGATACAGGTTATTCCAATAAACAGACTGCATTCTGCTAGGGACTTAGGTAAATACAAACTTTGCATTAGCAATACAAGAGCGAAAATTATGAAATTAATGAAACGTGGTAATTTTTATTTTAATATATTTATTAAGTGTACCTTTTACTTTTAAATTCAGCTGCATTTTTGTGTTTTTGGTATTGTAAATGCAGTGGCATCACATTTAATGTTCCACGGACAGCTAATTTTTGGAATTAGTGACTTTTCAGAAAAACAGTGTCAATATAATTTGCCCAAATCAAGTGTTTTTATTTTTTAATAATGTTTAACGCCCGTTTTAACTACTGAGGCGGTGGACGCTGATGATACATGAGAAAAAAATGATAAACTGGGAAACAATTTTTTTAAGGAGGGAAGCGTTTCAGGTCGAAAATTATAGTACTTCCCCGGCATTTTCTATTTATAAGGACTGAGGAAAACCTGAAAAAAAAAACCTCAATCAGGGAGAACGGTCCTAGTGGGAATCGAACACCAGCCCTCCGGCTCACGAGTCCGCGCCATAACGGCCTCGGCCACCGTGGCGGTAAAGATCAAAAGTGAATCTCAAATAATGCCCTTTACTTTAGAAAGCATCTCATCAAGCACATGCTTAAATGTAAACACAAACATTGCGTTTTATTATCCTTAAATTTAAAAAAATTGGCTTCAAACGGTCAGTCGCGTCAAAGTAACGAAAGCTTCATAAAATGGTATAAATTATGTAGGTCTCATGTTGTAGAGAACGCGGTCATATCGCCCGGAAATAAAATTGAACTATACCTAGGACAATGAGGCAAATCATTTACTATAATTAAGAAGAGCAACTGTCCGATAACCGACTCTTGATGTACTCCCGCATGAGTGTTAACTGTATTAATTTGTTTTCATTGAAATATATCACTTGAAAGCGATATGATTATAATCTCATTACTTCCAGCTCTTTGCCCCTAATACGTAAAGATAAGGAACAAATTATTCTGAGAGATACAGCGTTGAACAGTTTAGAAAAGTCACAGAACATTGTCAAGTCACAGTTCTAACTTTCAAAACCCAAAATTACTGATTCAATTCAAGTGTTAAACTGCATCTAAAGGTCTCAATTCAAGTATTAAACTGCATCTAAAAGTCTCAATTCAAGTGTTAAACTCCATCTAAATGTCTCAATTCAAGTATTAAATTGTGTCTAAAGGTCTCAATTCAAGTGTTAAACTGCATCTAAAAGTCTCAATTCAAATATTAAACTGCATCTAAAGGTTTCAATTCAAGTGTTAAACTGCATCTAAAGGTCTCAATTCAAGAAACTGCATCTAAAAGTCTCAATTTAAGTATTAAACTGCATATAAAGTTCTCAAACCAATCTAAATCCACACTGTGATTTAGTAAATGAAAAGTGAGTTTCAAAATACAAGACCAAGAAACAGTATAATGCATTCATGCATATTAAATCTATAAAATTCCTGGGAATATTATATCAATGCTAATGCTGGTACAGATGTTTTTAGAGCGAGATTATCCTCTACAGAAATATCTAAGCCATGAAAGGAAGTAAATTCTTCTCGAGAGAGGTTTGATTTATAAAAATCGAATTCAATTTCCTGATTTATTTCCTAGAGCTTTGAAATGTAAATCACTCCCAGAGGACTTTAGTCACGTCGGAGAGTCACAATGAGCCTTAGCGTCTCATGAGAACGGAAGTTAGTAAAGAAAGAAATTGTACTCTTCTCAATTCCTCTTAAACAAAATTACGTCAGCTGATAACCGAATGAGAAAGTAAAAATCGTTGGGGACCGAAGCTGCCAACGTTCGATTTTAAAGGTGGGGGAAAAAACGTAGATAGGATGGGCGGAGGAAGATTGTGTTATGAAATCCGGAAGCTACCTGCAGATTTTAGAGACTTTATAGGCATTCATTTCGGCTTCTTTTGTATTTTGAATTATCTTAATTCTATTAACAACGGATTTTTCTTAAATTTCAGTTAAAAAGTCAAGACAACACTACTCAGCAGAAAATTGACATTAATAACTAAGATGGTGATGAATATGCACCTACATCACTCGCTTTTACATTATTTCTTTCAGTTAACTTGGCACGAGGTTGGACATTAGGGGCACGCACCTGATTATAATTCCTAAAATTTCGAACCTTCTAAATTAGAATATGCACAAGAGAAGAGGAACACAAATAAAACAATGAACTGATTATTGATTTGAGCTGGTGTATATGCTCTATATCATTCCTATGGTAATTTCAAATGTTGCCTGGAGGACGCTATTACGATGGCCAGGGAGAGGAGTTGTACATCTTAACCTGCTCACGTTTTTCGATTGACTGACTCCTTTTCCTTACCACAAACTCCAAACATGCAGCTATACGCATGCGCAGTTTTTTTCCCCCACTATGTATTACACACGCCAGACGAGCGTGGAATTAGCTCGCGATTGTTGACTTCAAGAATACTTTCCTGTTACAATAATCACTTTGACAATGTTTAAATAAGCTGTTTAAATTTCATTTTTGAAGCTTTAATTGTTTTGACATAGTTGAAACATTAATTTAACATTGATAAAATAGGTCGTTATACTTTCTTTAACCCCAAACAATCATGTTTAATGGTTTTATGCTAAGTACCAAGCCTTGGTCTTTGTAAAATCTTTGAGAGTTTTGATGCACATAATTTTTTTTTTCTATCGTGTTGTGCTATGTGCTGTACTTTCAGCTTCTTTCCTTACAAAATCGTAATTATATTTGTTCCTTGTTTTGTCTGTACTTGTTGAATTATATTAATAAATAGAACAATATAAAATTAGCATTGAAATACTTGTTTGTTCACTATTAGTTTATAAAAATTATCTCTATTATCAAAGGTTCATTTCTCGAATATTTCTGCTTAAGAAGTTTGGCATCAAAGTACACAACACATCAAATGTATTTAAACGATCCAATTCAAGTTTACAGACAAGATCCAAGACATTTATATTTCTTAAACGGACTGTACAGCAGATGAACTCTCCAGCATATGCATTGTGTGGTCCCCACTCCCTCTTGAAACGGCCCTATGTGACGCCAATACTTCTTACCTCTCTCGAGCCCTGTCAATGTATCTAATTTGCTGGAAGGTGCGAAGAGGAAACAGTTTGAGGCACTCGTGCCTCTCTTTCGAACTTGAGATATTCTTGTACAAGTGAAGCTCGCAAAGAGGGCGAAAAGAACGTCACAAGTTAAAATGCAGCTACAGTGCTCACACACAGAAATGCTACAATACTCCGGTCATTTTCACGGCAGTTGGACGAGCGCCAGCAAGAGTGTTTTATGTAAAAAGCATTTTGCAACATTTCAAACATTTTTCTGTGATTATTAAGTATCGATATTTCTGCACCGTCTCTATCTTTCCAATCCTCATCTTCTAAAGCGTTTCTGTGATGTATTACCATTTCCTTACATTTCTGTATAGTGTGGCACTGGCACTTTGTTATATATATTGTTAGCGTTGTAAACATATAGCAATATTCCCTGGGAGGGATCGTCAGAATTGATGTTTAGTAACTTGTGACTGGAGGGGGACGCTAGCACATGCGTGGAAAAGCATGAAGCGTCAGTTTCTAAAAGTTAAGCTGAATTGCTTCGACCTCTTTCTTCCCTGAGATGTGAAGCCGAACGGTCGAGCCCTGATCCCCGCTGGCCATCTATGGATGAGATGCCTGTTACTTACAGGCTCAAATATGTATATCAGGTTTCAATAAACTAATCTTATCGTGAAATGATCAGTATAATTTGGTTTATAACAATAATTAGTTTTAAACACTTTCTTTAATACTTATTAATTATTTAGAAAAAGGATGCGACTAATAAAGGGAGACTTAGTTCTGATTACATCCCCCAATGTCGCGTTACTTTTATTAATGAGTATAGAAAATATGCGAATTCTCTTAAAATTAAATATATTTGATTTTATGCAACGGCCAGTTATTTAATAACGCGACAATAGGTAGTTTTTACTTCTCTCTCTTTCTTTTGGGAGGTAATTCTATTCCAATAATTCTTGCGGAGTGTAATTCATTCTTTTTACTTGTCCATATCCTTACCCCGAAGAAAAACTGCAGGGTCCAAATTTCTGACATATTTTTCAACATACTCTTCTTTCAGATCTGCACCCTTTTGCCAGTCGGTCCTGGTGGTGTGGTGGTTACCATGCTGGCCTCCTAAACCCAAGATCGCGGGTTCGAACCCGGCCAGGACCGATGGATTTTTTCGGGCGTAAAAATCCTAAGTATGACTTCCTTCGGAAGGGAAGTAAAGCCGTGGGTCCCGTGTCGTACATTTACGGCACGAAAAAGAACCTCAAGCCTGAAAGAGAGGCCTCTGAGCAAAATTTGTCGGCCGTTTCACGCCCTGAGTTGAATGGGACGCTGATGACCTGAGATGTTAAAGAGCGTCCATAAATAAATCAATCAAAAAAAAAAAAAAATTTGCCAGCTCCTGCAAGGTTCTGATCGCGAACTCATATAAATTTTCCTCAGAATTGTCAGAATAGCCACCCCCCGTTATATTGCTGTCACAATCGTAGCCTCTCCATGATCGCCTTTCTCAGTTTGAAGAAGAGATAGTTGTCAGATGGTGCAAGATTGCTGGTGTTGGAGCAATTGGAACTCATACTCGTGGATTGTAGTTGTGGCACAACGTCCTGATGGAAAAATCATCCGTTTGGAGAGATATTCGCGGAGATTGACCTTCAAAGCATCTCCAAACTTCATCAATAGAGCGGCATAATACTGACCATTGATGCTTCGGCCTTTTGGGAGTTAGGTTTCTAGCACGCATCCCAGAAAACTGTCATCGTTTTCCCCGATGATGGGATGAACTTTGTCCTCTTAGAAGCGAATGGGTCTCTATGCTGCCACTTTTTAAACTGCCGTTTCAGGCACATGCCGGTTTCATAGAGGTCAAGATCGCTTCACAGAAGCGTCCCAATGGAATCATGCAACCCCCACATCATGCACCGTCAGCGTTTGGATGTTGGTCAAAAGTTTTAGGACGCAATGTGTATAATCTTCGTCTGTAAGTGGTCAGAGATAATTTGTTCAACTGATCATTTCATCTGCAGTTGCCGCTTGAACTTCCTCAAGAATGTTTTTGAGGTCATCTCTGTTTTATTCTGATGCTTAATTACTTTCTAAGCTCTTGTTTCTCCAGATTTTCTTTTAATATATTATTTAGTATTAGTTTTCAGATAGGATAATTTAGTTCTAGGTTCAAATTGTACTTAGATTTATTTAAGACCCATATATTGAATCTTTGTTAATTAATTATTTCTTATTTTGTCCAGTTTTAAATATGTTATTGATTGGTGCCAAAATCCATTTCACTCATTAAATTTATCTAGTATTTGTTTTTGTTTCAAGTCATAAACACTTTTCCTTTATTTGAGCGCTCTATACATATGTTCCACTTAGTATTGTTCTAATGATATTATTTTGTTATTTATTTGGCTTTCTTCATTCATTATTTATGTTATAATCCAAATATTAATATTCATTAGCAAAGTTTAACATTTCCTTTGCGATATATTTGATATTTTACAAATGCATCCCTTATTATTAATCTGTTAATTTTATTTGTATTTATTTCAAGTCACATTTATTTGTTAACACAAGTAATTCATCTGCAACGAATTGTGATTGTACTAAATTCCTGCCAATTTGCAACGCTATGTACTAAGGCACTAATATTTTTATTTATATTTTTTAAAATGCGCACAGCCATTTTTTAAGAAATCTTCTATATAATTTAAAATTGCGTTAGTAAATTTTTTGAGAATATTTTTCTTGCTTTAATATTTGCTTAATAGTGTCTACATGGTTGTTTGACTTTGTCCTGTTTACTAAATAAGCCAACAAGCTTAAAATAAATACTTCACTATCTTGGCAAAATTAGCAAAAATGTCGGTCCAACAACGAATTCGGATAATACCTAAGTTATAACTGGAGAGCGAAAAAATATTAAACACTTACTTCAGAGAAGTAATATCACTTCATTCCTGCACAAATTGTGTGTCGCCATAAAGGAGAAGATACGAGGAATGTTGAATTGTTGAATTCGCCTACTTCCTAACAATGCTTAGTCCATACGACAATTGTTGCAAAGGATGCAGTGGCTTCCAGAAGATGGGACATCTACCCTTCACCTAGTTCTACCAAGCACCCACTGACTATTGGCCCTTCTCTAACCTCAGCAAAGATCTTCGGAAAAAAATGTAATGCTCTACTAGTACATTTTAGTGGTAAAAATATTGAGTTTAGGCTTGGAGAGTGTATTTAAGAGAACGGAAATATATCACCTCAAAAAGCGAAATAAATGGGAACTGTTGGAATGCTGTGACACGAGAACAAAATAAATGTAACTGCAAACGAGAGAGATAACATGCACTTTCCGTGTGGTTTTTACACGCTAACAGAAGTTGTATTCTAGTTATGCCGTAGACTGACTGACAAGGGGATCCCTGAAGGAATGTGGCAGCTGTGCTAGTGCTTTACAATGTCAGAGACATTTTGTACGTAACAGATATCACTCATAACTTAGAGCATGACCATTAGGGGGTGAAATCTATTCATCTCTCCCTTTAGCGAACCCTTATCTACACCACATGTGTATGTGACGTTTCCAACTACTATCTGTTGCCAGCTGGCGACAGAAAACGTCGGTCATATGCGGATCAAATAACATCCAAAACAAGCTAAACATACGCACCAAAACTCAAGTTGCTTGGTTCCAACTGAAAACGCAGTTTAGTTTTCGTATAGTACGAGTCAAAGTCAGATGGACATGTTTTTAATGATACTTCCTGCAAGGTTATTTGAGTTAGGGGCCACCTGAGAAATGCCGCTACCGAGGAAATGCTGCTAAGGGATTCGGAAAAAGGGTGTGTCGCTGAGCATAAAGTTAGTGTTCTTATTTTATTATATTCATTCTGAAATCATAAGGTAATACTATATTTAAAGCTGCTATTGAAAAACACTAACTTGTGTTAAAGACATATTGAAAATTACACCCCTCAGCAGCACTGCATTCCTTTATTTCATCTTACTTTATTCGTAAGAAAAGTGCCGTTAGGAACACGTTTCTTTCTTTTGAGAGATCCTGTCTCTCGTAACATTTTAACAAGTTGCCAAACAGTTTCTCGATCTAGAACACGATTGAAAGGAATTTTCAGCAAGAGCCCACTTCTGCATATATTACATAAAACCCGTCTTTCAGACTATATTTATGTAATGGCATAACTAATAAGGAAAAAATTAGCTTGGAATTTACACACAATGAAAGTGTCAAGTAACACCTCTCCCTGACAAAGCCTTCAAAGTAACTATAAGCTGCTACCTGTAAATGCAATGCACGACCTTGACTTTCCTACCAGAACGCAGTCAAGCTCTGCCCCACGCGTTAACTCAAATAATCTATTCTTCCTGTGTTTTTGAAAATATGTACTTTAGTTACTAAAGCGACGAAATCTTATCTTCTCTTGTATGTGATTAGTGCACTATAAAATACTTAACAGTCAAATAAAACATTAACATACTGCACATTCTTAATCAAAGTTCTAAAATTTTCATTTTCATACATAAAATAAATGAAATTCGTGTTAAAATTTAATATAAATAATTTTAATACTATTACTCTAAGGAAATTCGAAATTCAAATACAAGGGTAATTTTGGACGTGAGATAATAGAAAGTAATAGAAGAAAGGTTAGTCTCCAAAGGTTAGATATCAGAGTACTATAAAAACATTTAGTTGGCAGTTAGAAGTAAAAACAAAAAAATAAAAAACAGGAATAAAAAAGAGATGAAAAATGTAATAATAATAATAATAATAATAATAATAATAATAATAATAATAATAATAGTTTGTCCATTTTAATAGGTTTTTTCTTTTTCTTATTATTCTTCGATACTGTTTTCTCCATCCTTCGATTGCATTGTTTTCCCCTCCCGCACTTTCTGCTCTGAAATATTTAGATTCTGCGATTTTCTAAACGGAAAATAGAATAAACACCACTACTGATTAATTCAATTAATGGCTGCCAAGCATTGCGCTGTATTCTATGAAATGCAAAGTTACTAAGCTTGTTTTTAAAGGAGTAACCACTTCCATTAAATGTTTTATTTAAATAGGAAAAATCAGTTAGATTATTCGCTTCCCACTTGACTGTTACGTAAAAGGTTCCTGTCTCTAAAACCGTTGTCTTGTAGTAGGATTTACAGTCCCTGCTATACCTAAAAGTAGAAAGTAAGTTTTAATGGAAGTTAAATTAAAGCAGAAAAGGAAACTGTAATTGAAGTCAGAATATAACTAAAACTCTGTTAATTTCGAATAACAAATATAATTTTTACATCTCTAGGAATAAAACAAAACTAATGCCTTTTGGCGAAATTTTATCAAGTCATCTACAATTATTCTCACTAACTAGCTAGCCTTTAGAATAAAATATCATTTTGACTACTTTGAAGGTAAAACATTGTGGAGATGTTAACGTAGCACAGAAAAATAAAAAAATACGACATTAATTATAAATTGAAACGGAAACTAAGTGTTCAAAGTTACGTAATAATTAAATTCAGTAAATATAAGGAAGAATTAGACATGAATCCATTAACGATAAAATACACCAATTGCACACGTTAGCACAATGCCACCATAAAAATTGCAAAGACGATGAACCATTTTCTTGGAGTATGATAAGGACAATGGAAGACGTGTTGCAGGAACTGAAATAAATTAATTTAATTTTATTTTATTCCGTAATGCTTATACCCTAATAACTTGATTCTATATCAGGACATAATATTCCAGATACTTTTTTATTTATTCCTCTTAGATTAAACAATATAATTTAATTACAATTTAATTTATAGTTTTTAAAATGTACAGTAGTGGTACTGTAACTAAACAAATCTAAATCTTCAAAGAACTAAACCGGTACTGGAATGCAGCACAACGGCTATTTTAACTATAACGTATAATTAAACTTACAATTGCTATTGTGTACCACTAGCAATAAATTTTAACACTTCATTTATGCCTCAACCAGGGTACTTTTTAAATGTCTTAAGCTCTGAAATTAATTACATTTACAGTTAATTAATTTGCAATTTTTGTACAATTTAATATTTAAAATCTTTATTCCTGCTGACGCTCGGTAACCGGGCTGTTCCCCACCGGAATTCCAGGCAACAGCACCTGGACATCATTGAGGTTGCTACCGGTATCAAGCCGCAGGTATGCTGGGCAATGCTGTGTTGACAGTGCAGTTTCCTTCTCTTCTCTTTCTCCTTCATCTTCTTCTAATTTTCAACTTTTATGTGTACCTTACATTTTCCTCCTTTTGTTCTCGAAATGCTTCTCTCAGCTGCTTCCTTCCCACCCGAACCCACTTCTTCTGTTAATTTTGCTCCCTTCTTCTGATTCAATTTGGGTGTTATCTTTTTTATCTTCTCGATTTTGAATTGACTCTTCGTGAATCTTTCTTGCTTTTCTCTGATTCTCTGGGATCTTCTAGGGGAATTTACGATATCTGATCGTTGGATTTTTCTCTCTTATTTTAATTTTTTATACTCTTCCGCCATTTTATTTGTTAAATCATTCACTGCCCTAAAGTAATCTTGATCTCTCGTGATGTTCCAAATATACTTTCCTGCAAGTGGCCGTCTTTCCTCAGCTACAATTGACTGGTATTTAGGGCACTGGAATGAAATATGTTCCGTTGTATCATCACTTTACAAACCGCATGTATTGTTTGCTTGCAATTTAAATCTTTGCAAATATCAAACAATATGGACCGTGTCCCGATACATAATGTAATAAACCCTTCTGGGTTGAATATGTTTGAATTGTAATCTTTCTTTTATGGATGGGAAGATTTCATACACTCTTCTATTTTATTTTATTTCATCCCAATATTGTTGCCATGTTTGTAATAAAGAATCTTTAATTTACTTTTTTTTTCCTACAACTTTTGCTAATAATGTACACCATTTTTAATTATTAATTATTTTGTTTTTAAGTCAATTAGAGGCTTCTCTTAAGCGAATTAAATAATTAATTGACCATATTCCCGATTAGCCCCATTGTAGGAGATGTGGATAATGCCCCTGTACATCTCAATGTGTATTAAATATATCTTGCGTGCCTTTCCCCTCAAACTTCTCCTCCATATTTTAATATGACTGCAAAGATACTATTGTGATAGTTTTTTTTATTCCATCAGCTTGTGTATTGAAATATGCCTGTCCATTATTGGCTAACTTAAATATAACTTTTTCTCCTCCAATTTTTGTATTTTCTATATGTTCTTTAAATTTAAGTTTTTCATCCAAATAGATACCTAGATATTTATTCTCTGCTTGATTTTTTATATTAATATTGTTAATTTTAATAATCGGGCTTCTGTTTAAGTTTCTTTTTAAAAAAGTATATGATGATTTGTGAGGAGCTATTTCCAGTTTTACTTTCATGCACCAATTGGTTACTTGAACTGTAACAAATATAAAATCTGCCTGAACATTCATATATAGCGCTAAATCGTGCTTCGCAAGTCTTAGGTACTGTGTTCGGTAGGTTGTTTCATTACACTGCCCTACCAGCAGAGCGTCCTGACCAGTTTAATCGCTCTATACAGTTAGCAATCACAAAATAAATCATTTTATTTTATTGTTATAGAAAACGAGTTAAGTTATAATTTATATAAAATGACTACCTCCGTGGTCTAGTGCAGCGTTGGCGATCTCTAATCCCGGGATCGTGAGTTCGATTTCCAATTAGGTCAAACTGTCTGGGAAAGATTTTTCCGGAGCATTTCCTTTCTCTGAGAAAGGAAAGAATATGGGCGTCCCAACCTTAGAAGTCCGCCACTACATTTACATGTCAGGAGGAGTGCCTACAAGCTCATGAGAACAAGAAGCTGATATTGGAAAATGGAACATTTTTATAGATAAATAAAAAATTGAAATAGCTTTGGAGCAAAACTTTGGTAGTCAATGTTTTTCCAGTAAACATAAAAATATGCTTGTGTACATTTTATAGGAGCCATATAATTATTTATATTTTTTCCCGTCTTACTAATTTAAACCTTATAAATGTGATTGAAATGAAAACTGACATCGCCTACGGACCGATCCATAAGAAATCGGACTCAAGAAACCTTACAAGTTAGTATTGCCTTAAAAAATATTACACATGAGATAAATACTTTTGTAAAGGCCGTTTTCCAGCTTCATTTATTCTTTAGTTTTAACGTGATGAATTAATGGTATGTTTATGAAAATTAACAAATTCAAAAAATGTAAATGTGAAAAGCAATGCTAAACACGAAAAAAATGATATAGCTAATAGCACATATTCTATAAATGTGTATGGCCACATTTAATTTATAATTTTAAGAGTGGCGTATTGGATTAGATTGAATTGAATTGGTAGGGAGGGGGAGTATTTCGGTATTTCAGCCTTGCTCAACGGCTAACCGTTTGTGCCAACCTCCAGGGGTTCGAGTCCTTCAGAAGTATCGCTTTCTTACGCTGAGACAGAAACTTTTCCAAAGCGCATGCCACCGTCTCACAGCACACGGAATGAAATAGCAGGAAAAATTGGTGGAAAAGAAAGATTCATCCCATTGTTCACCTAAGTGGCCAGAAGAAACCACAGAAAAAACCAAGATCAGGATGGCCAGTCCCTCCCAAACATCATCTGAGTCAACCCTCTTGGTAAGTGACGTAAATTAATGTTTAACTAATTACTCCCATAAAACAGTAAAACAAAAATATCGGTTGATTCATCTCTCTCTCTCTCTCTCTCTCTCTCTCTCTCTCGTGACAAAATAAAAGTGTCAATATCATTTTGATATTCCATCAAGAAGAACTTCATTAAAGAAAGGACACTGGCAGTGAATTTTCAAAGTTCCATATTTTTGTATGGCTTTTTTTGAAACTTGTATTGTGATTGCATTACTGTTAAGTTAATATGTATACCAAATTTCATTCAAATTGGATAAATACTTTGTCAGCTATAAATTATTTCATAAAATTTATTTCGTAAATATGTTGCATAATCAAAATGTCCCACGCGTCTAAGAAAATTGGTTAGCATTTTTGTTGTTGGAGCTTTAAACCACATAAAAATGTACTAAAAGAATTTTTAAATAAATTTAGTGAATGAACTGCGATCATTTTTAATCTATATAAAATTAAAATGTTTAAAAATTGCCATTTTTTATAGAAACATTTTTTAATATTATTATTAGTGTTGAATGTATTTCTTCTGGTAGAATATTACAATGGATACTTATACACATTTCTGGAAGTTTTAATTGAATTTAAAGAAAAACTGAGACGCGTGGTACATTTTATAGTGTGAAAATGAAGTTTTGAGGAAAACGCTGTTTTTAAAAAGTATGCTGGGAAACAGTGAATAGTGCGCTGTATATATCAGAACCCTCCTGGTTTATAGTTAAGTATATCTGTACTTCCCTTTGTGCCCAACTGTACTATTGTTGTGCTACTTTTGCCACCTGCAAGTCCTTTTGTGTTTGTGGCAACTGAATCGTATCCCTGGTCTTACTGATCTTTGAAGCAGCTGCCGAACATTCCTCTCCTGTTACCACAGATCTCAGCTTCTGAGAAGCTGAATATCCCATATTAAAAACAGAAACAACATTTAATGCCTTTCTAGCCGCTTCTTAGAAGTAAACATTTCTTTGGGACAGTTTTCCAAGCGAGTGAATGAACACATTCATTTGAATATTGTGTTCCTGCACGAGCACAGCATGCCTGTAGTTCAGTGTAAGCTGGTCTATGGCAGATGAGGAGATTTCTCCTAGCCATACTATCATCAAACTGAACAGACATCTTGCAATGGCTCTGTGGAATCTCGCCGAGAGCTGCTCCTATTATGGAAACACCAAAAGTCTGTCCCTGTGGGTTACTTCTGATGTTTGGCTTTTGGTATGTTGGTCTGTAATGGTTAAGTATAACGTACATGATCTTTTTCATGACAGATGCTTCTAAATGGTCAGCCTGTAGTAGCTGGTTAGTCTTTTTATAGTTTTAACTTTAGCTTACCACGATCACCCTGTCTAGTGTTAGTAATGTGTTTCTTTAGCTTGCTGAAAGCTGTAGTCCTCTTCTTTGTTACAAGAGTGACACAATGTTTCTTCGCTATTTCCACATCAGCCACTTGCTTTAGGTGCTGGTGAGTTTTTGCTTCTCCATCAGACGGTACAGTTGTGTATTTCATTCCATACTTCTGTACTGAGGGGGTGTGACAGGTTGATAAGGGACTCGCGGAGCTCTTTAAATGGCTGTAGAGCCGGAAATGTTGACTCTCTGTGGACGCCCAATGGTTCAAGGAACCATTTGCAGGAAAAAAGGATTTGCGATTTTATGACCGATCTTGGCCAAAAACCCACTCCCAGTGTCCTTCCCTCGCGTTTCGCTTTTATTTTCTAAACACGCAGGTTTTGTTAATTGCATTTGCAGGGCTGATTTCTACTTTGACTCTATGAGTATTATATCGGCGTGCAAAACATCTACTCTTAGGTGTACAATTTATATACCTTTTATCACAAATCTGAAGAATGTATTTATTTGTCCTTGTAATTTGCAATTTTGGCATGCTTTTATTTTTCATTTCCTTTGTAGGGAAACCACTAAATATACATTTAACAATTTTTATCATGTTTTGAACTAATGTCTATGCTTTATAAGTCATGATGTTTAACAAGATGTGAGCTTTAAAATGACCCATTGCTCTGAGTTCCATTTTAAAGGGTTTGTGTGCTGTGTATCTATAAATAATATATTTTAATAAAATACAGTCACTTTGACGAATTAGAAACCACATTCTACAGAAACACTCATCTTTATATATTGTTGTAGTATAAAAATATGTTAATTATTTTTAAAACGTGATATCAATTATAGTGTTTGCCGGATTTAATGTGGGAACAGTGCGATACACGATATTTGGATGGTAGCACTTCGGCTATTCCTATCGACACTCTCGTAATCAATGTGCTTTCTGCTATGTGCTTAATCTCGGCAGCTTAAATTTAATTTAACACTTCTCATTAACTGCAAAGCAACGCCTTTTGTCTGTCGCTTCAAATTGAACTTAATTTCATTTTCCAATAAAATGACATTTTCATTACACAAACAATTCGCAGTAGTTCGCTATATGCATGGTAATTATATAAATAATAAACACGATAGCTGGATTTCAAAGCTGATTTAGAATACATTTGAGGTACATGTTTTAAATAACAAATCCTTGATTTTATTTAATTAATTCAAGGCCGTCACAATTCTAAAAGATATATAAGTATATACCCACTTTACAATGAAGTACGTGTCATTTTCTACCTGGCGTCGCGTGATGCAGGTTTCCTTCAGAAGTCTGTATTAGGTTCATTATTGTTATTAGAGAAAGAACGATCATCCTTCGAAAACAAGATATTAATATAATCCTGAGGCAAGCTAGGCTACATGACGTCAGAGGAGAGGTTAGTGTTGTTGCTGCAATGCAGAAACCTGCTGTTGTTTACACCGGAACGCCAGGCACAGTTCAGATTCATGGTAGCAAATGTTCTATCGTTAATTACTATTCGTATATATCTGATATTTCCCTCAAATGCTGCCAATATCACTTGTATGCAGATGACCTTCAACTCGACCTGCAATATTCAATGATTATTTATCTCTAATTAACGAAGATTTCGAATCAATATATAATTGGGCAAGAAAACTCGGATTAAACCTCAGTCAAGATAAAGTCCAAGATATTTTGTTTGGTGAACAAAGACAGTAATCAATAATACCACGCTCCAAACACTGGCACTCAAAAACACTCGTTAATGTGATCGAGTAAAAACTCTTGGTATCTGCTTTGACTCCAACATGGAGTGGGGAGAACGCCACTTGTGGGAGATACACCAAATGCACATCCAGATTTGTTTGTGCTGTTCCATGTGCTGTCGCACCCTAGAATGAAATAAACCCAACGTTCTGACTGGAATGCGGGTTTTAAGTGATGTTCCAGTAGATGAAGTTAATATTTCGTTGTTGAAGATGACTATTCTGGGCATATAGTGTTCTAGAAATGGGCCTTTGAAGTTCCATTAGAAAGTGAGCATCAATGACACGATACTTCGTGGGCTTGGCGGGGAAAAATATTGCTGTAGATTGCTAATTCTGTTAGTCTCAGGTTGGAAGCAATGAACCCAGAATTTTTCTAGTAACTATACCTTGCAAGAAGCCATCTCCTTCAAATTCATTACGTGTAGAAGAGTTTCAGAAATATCACAAAATCTCATTTCTAATTTGGGGTGAGCTGTTTTAGTACACACCTTGCGGAGGCTTTTTAATACTGAACAACATGATGTGCACAATCATGACTAACATTTAGTTCTGCAGCCATAACTTTAACATAAGTTTTTATTTGTCCATTTTAAGCAGTAGCATCATTTTGAAGGGGATATAAACACATTAGGGAAATTACTGCTACAATAAAGCTGGTTTAGAATAATTAACATTCCATTTTGAGTTTAACGTATTTTGGCAAGTGATCATTTCTTAATGTGCTGTGCGCTTTGCATTATCTTTCTGCATTAACAGTTGAAAGGCAAGTAACTTCAGTTGAACGGTTTTGATTTGTCAGGAATATGTAGAAGATATTTTATTATTAGATATTAGATAAACCTAGAGATGTTGGAACGACTTCAAAGGCCAATTAAGACTAAGTACAAGATTTGAATTACTATTAATAAAAATATTAATAAAAATCTGGAAGGAAACGGTAAAGAAGGGAAAGAGATATCGAAGGAAAAGAAAAAAGGGAAAAGCTGAGCAACATGAAGAAGAGAGCAGTAAAAATAAATCGAATAAAGAATACGGAAAAAGAAAAAAAGAAAAAAGAAAGGGTATGATGATCAAGGAGATAACTGAGGAAAAGAAAAGGGGCTGGAAAGAAAAATAGAGAAAAGAGAAACCGAAAGATGAACGCTAGGAAAAGACAAAGAGAATGAAGATGATGGGGAAGAGAAATAATAAAGACGAAGATATTGATAATGGAAAGTAGAAGAAAGAAATGAAAATAAAGAGGAAAAGAACGAAAATGTCAAAGAGGAGCTAGAAAAAGGTAAGAATGATGGTGTAGTTTGAGGGGGGAGGGTGAAAAAAGAAATTAAAAAAAAAAAAAGGAAGAGAGAAAAAATACTGTTAGAGATGAGAAAGGAGCTAGTGAATCCTGAAAATAAAGGGTATCAGTGAATAAATCCTGCTATAATAGTGTTTAGCGCTCTTTTTACTGCTGGGGTATAACAGGCGATGGACATTGGTGTTACATGAGATGAACTGATAAATTGGGAAAGGATTTTTTTAAAGAAAGGAAGCATTCCAGGCCTAAGTTTTAGGATCCTTCCCGGCATTGGCCATGAATGAGGACTGAGGAAAATCTGAAAAAAAAAAAAAACCTCAGTCAGAGAGAACAGTCCTGAAGGTAACCGAACTCTAGACCTCCCGCTCACGATTCCGCTCCTTAACGACCTCGGCTTTCCGTCAGCTCGGCACTTCTTTGCCTTTGCCTGACCAACTTAAGTTTATATAAGTCCTGTAGCAGGCGTCTCCTATTTCTTGCAATTCTTAGCCATTGACTATCTGCTTGATTTCTATCCCCATCATTCTCCTTCCAGAATCTCACATTGCTGTGGCGTTTACCCATCTGCTATCCTGAAGCCTCGAAACGTGTCCACCTTATCTGCACTTGACCGTTTGCGCCAAAAGTGAAAACATAAAATAAAATACCAATTGAAATATATAAGAAAAGTAAAAGGATACTAATAATGATTCAGTATTCTAACCTGTTCGCAAACATATCTTGGAAATTCCCCTACTAATTTCAACATAAAAATACACATTTGCTACATGCTTTTTATGTTATACCCCTACATTTTGAAATCGCACAGCAGACTTGTAAAATCGATAAAAGATGAATAATCAAATGTTCCACCAACTGCTCCATCTGTGAGCTCTGGGTCTTGTTTCAGCACATTCTCTTTAATACTGCCGACCCCTCTAAATGTATGCGTGAGGCCATACAATGTGAATCTTGGAACATTAATTCGGGGTAATTTTTGTTCAAAATCTATGCAAACTTCACGAATCGGCTTTGTCAGCACGCATGGACACACTTTGTTCAACACAATATTGAAATTGCGCCATTATATACTACACTGTTACGGCAGCTTGTCGATACATCAACATAGCCTAGCGGTTAAGCGAATATTGGATGGCTTTCTGAAAGGCAACAAGTGAAAAATGCGGCCCTAATCTCTCGCACATATAAGCATGCCTGGATCAGTTGGCAAGGGCATTGCACTCCATACGCTGCAAAAACAGAGGACGCAGACTTGTTGGATTATGACAACTTATTTCTTCAAAAGACGAACTCTGGTGGACTTTGAACACACATTCATTTCGTTTACATCAAATACGTTGGCATTTGACTTGAAACGTTTAGTAGTCTTAAAAATACAAACAAATAAACAAACTGTTCATAATCCGTAGGTTTAACCAGATTTTTTGTTCTATTTAAATGTGAGGTTCGGTCATTAAAAACTACTAAGATAATTAAAAGTTCGTGCACTAACAACTGTATATAAATACCGAGTTTTCGAACAGTAAAAGTTTGCTTTGGAACAACAAGGTTCTAAGCCCCTAATTTCAGAAAATCAGTTATTACATAAAACAAAAAGCACTTAGTAAAACGTTCAACATATACAGAACTTCCAGAATATGTCTGTTCCGCTACCATGCGGTATTGCGTCTGGGCATCCGGACATGCTACATCAGGGCCGCGCCTTACGCGTCTTACGTTAATCGCACATCAAACTCCAATCTTAACAGTAATTTCTTGTATACAATTTGGATTTTCAGAACATCATAGCGAGTGCTATGAGTGTTCACTCGACCATTTTAGTGGAATCATGCCTGGTCTGCAAACAATACAAGCTGTGGGCCGATAATTGCTCAGTTACTGATGAAAGAAACCACTCACAATAACGCACACATGCTATGGGATCATTTTGTCACACACAATGGACACGTGCACAATTGTAAGGTTTGAGTTTTAACACTGTTATTGCTGTATGTGCAGAAAATACTGAAACCCCAACTTTTTGTGCTAATTTCGGTAGTGATTTTGTTGGTGAAGATTTGTGCCAATTTCGTCTAATTTGTTTGCTGTTAAAACTGTACGTTTTCTTGCGTGTTTCTCGATTTGCACTGAATCAGCAGTATCAAAATTAGACTCATAGCAAGTAAGAAGTTACGGGGAGTTTGAAGAGAGCTATAGAATGATAGCCAGAGCAGTTCATTTGGTAGACAAAAATGCAACATTTATATATCTCGGCTTGAGTTGCCAGAAATATTTAGAGTTATTGAGAATTTTGGACAGAACGCAGTGCACGACAGTCTCATTACTAAAATTGTTCGGAATTTTGCGCTAAATAACACAGTGAAAACGTTGTGACACTAGGGAGCCGCAAGTTTACATTGGTGATACCTGGATCACCGAAATTGCAACAATTGCCGTTATTTAACAGTGAAAGTATCTTCAGGGTGTTAAAACTATCTATTAAAATTGTTATCGGTGGGTTAGGTTAGGATTCGAAATATTCGAATGACGAAAAATGGAAAAATATTTATGTTCCGAATGGCCCGTGACCTAAAGGACATATACGAGTAGAATCATTAAAATTTAGCTACACTTAGTACATACAGATGTCAGGTCAGTTCAGAAAATGAATGAATCGTGTTTAACGCCCGTTTTTGCTACAGAGGCACCACAGGCGATGGGCACTGATGATACATGAGATGAAAAGATAATTTGGGAAACAATTTGTTTTTATGGTAGGAATCGTTCCAGGCCTAAGTTTAGAGTACCCCCCCCCCCGCCATTTGCCATTTATGAGGACTGAGGAAAACCGGAAAAAAAACCTCAGCTAGGGAGGAGGTCCTGGCGGGATTCGAACCCCAGACCTCTCGCTCACAAGTCCGCGCCTTAACGACCCATGGCGGTAGGTCAGTTCAGATGCCATCTAGTGTGAGGCTAAGGTATTATTGGAAATTGAAATGACCTAATTTTGGAACGAAGAATCAGACTTGAAAAATTCGTGTTACGACCGAGATTTCGAACTAAGGATCCTTCGCCTTCCGGCCTGAAGCTCTAACGGAACCACGAACCTCTTTCATCTAATTCTACATGTCCCGCAGATCTATGTAATATTTCTCTATTATGAGAGAATCATTCCTTAAGAGATGACTAGTACATACGACCCAGGCTTCTAGTTTAACTGCAAACGATATAAGCGTTCATTTTTATGCACATATTGTTCTTTCACACCAGCCGTGTGAGTTCAGCAATCTCTCTCTCTCTCTCTCTCTCTCTCTCTCTCTCTTAAGGTATGGGATTATTTAAGTTCGTAGACACGGGATGCACGGCACCCAAGACTAAATCTTTCTCCAAGGACGTGTACTCGAGATTTTTACGTTAGGAGAAATCTTCCAAACTTGGCTGGGTTTTAGTCCGCGACCCTTGTTCATATTCTTATTAAGATGGTTAAGGGATATTATTAACAGTTAAGGAAAAATGTATTAGTTTAATGAATATACTATATTACATTTAAAATATGACAAGGGTTATATATGTGATAAGATAAAACATATTTGTTACCCCATATTAGCACGTTACCAATAATTTATACACTGCTTTTGAAAGTTTCAGCCAGAGTCTTATATGTCAGTGAGATTTGTATTCTGTGAATAAAAAGGTTCTAATAGAAAATTTCCCTCTTAAATTTCAGCATTTTAGCTAAAGATACTGCCTAATTATAAAAGTGTTAATTGGCTGCTAAATATAATATCAGCGCTAAATTGCAGAAATATTTTAAATAGCACTTCTAAAAAACAAAAGATGACCAGAATTTGTCGATAACTTAAAACGCTAACAACTGCCTAGATATTGTGAAGTACATACGTTTGGCAGCTCGCATATTCATCCGCTCTAGCCATTTTCTCACTGAATGAAAATAGCTCCCACCTGTTGGGTATAAAGAAGTTAAGAAAAGAAAAGAAAAAGAACGAGGAAAAATAAATAAAGGAAAAGTTAAAAGTAAGTAATGTTCAAAAGCGCTCTAGAGTAAAATGAACAGTGTTTTCCTTATATACCAGAGGATGATGAGCTTTGAAGTTTGTTTTCTATATAATCTTGGTATCATTCTGAGGTATAATTACCAATATTAATATTGAAAAAAGAGTAGTTTTGTGCTAAGGAAATACTTTTCGGTAATTACTAAAGTGCCAAAGTGCTCTAAAGATTTTCAAATAAATATTTGTCATAATTCTATACAAACTCTTTTTAGGACTAAATGCTCAACAGAAGTACTCTTATGGCTTTGTGCCAGAGCCTTGTCTTTTTTCCCATCTTTAAGATCAGGGTGACAGCAATTTTTAATCTAGAAGTCCAGGATGAGCACGAAGGAAGGAGGAGGGAGAAGAGTGGAAGCGGGAACCTGAGGGAGGTCATTCTGTCACATGCATCTCCTTGTTTTTATTTGGCCAGAAAAAGAAGTTGGAGGGAGTTTGGGGCTTTTTGCAACTGACGTAAAGGAAACATCAGAAACTAAATCTATCATTAACTCTTTTCTTCCAGAAGTAACAGAAAACAACTATCATCTTAAATATCTTCTAAAAGAGCGCAGCTGTCTATGGTCAGCTCTCGCAGGTTGATTTTTAAATACTATTAATGTTATTATTTACTGAATTTGCAGAAGGGAAGCTATTATTGCATTTTAAAATAATGTATTACCGAAAAATTGTCATTAAAACTTTACCACGTACACGCATTTACCTAGAGTCATTTTTGGCGTCGCATTTACCTAGAGTCATTTTCGGCGTGCGTCCATAAGTGACAGCTGTACTCACTGGGTCAAGCTCATATCAGTGGCCCATTAATAACGGAGAGCTTCCGCTCGGATGGCTGGACGTGGACAGTCAGTCGTAATTTACTATTACGAAAACAATTATTATTTCTATCTTTGTATTATTATAACTGAGTGTATGGTTAAGAAATAAATAAGCTCAAGTTTTTGTGCTATTATGTGGACTATTGGTGGTTATAGTGGGTTATTGAAGTAAACTTTACTGTGGTGTATTATATTAAAATGTTAGAAAAATAAAGTCCACAGGAATAATCCCCATATTGTAGAGGAATTTAAAACAAAGAGTAAACATTGGAAGCCTTTCGAAAAAAAATCTGCGGTAAGTGTAAGGAATCGACATTTCATTACAAAATGTCGGAAATGTGCAACTGCAGCCGGACATCACTCAGAACCACACCTATAACACAAACCATTACCCATTTTGAAATAAAAATAATATGATATGTCTGCTACTATTGATCAAAGTTGTGATAGTAAAAAGGAGAAAGTAGTTTGTCAATTGACGGACTCAGCGCCCAACGCGATCTAACTCTCTGCGATTGTGGGGCATAAAAACTCTTTTTATTTATGCTCGCGCAGTGCATAGGTAAATAATGTTAAGCATACTATATACAGATCACTGCAAAGAAATTACTTTGCGCTATAAAAATGTTTAGCACACTGTGAGGGCCTACTTCTGTGCTAATCTTAAGCAGATATTCCCTCTGTAAAACCATCAAATCATCAGACAACTACAGTACGTAAACGGGGAACACATTGGCAAAGCTCAAGTGATGTGGCTCCTTTCACTCGTCTTGCTCAAATGTTGTCGGTCCTGGTGGTGTAGTGGTAACCATACTTGCCTTCTAAGCCCAAGATCGCGGGTTCGACCCCGGTTCAGGATCGATGAATTTTTTTGGGTGTAAAAATCCTAAGTATGACTTCCTTCGGAAGGGAAGTAAAGGCGTGGGTCCCGTGTCGTACATTTACGGCACGATAAAGAGCCTCAAGCCTGAAAAAAGAGACCTTTGAGCAAAATTTGTCGGCCTTTCACGCCCTGATTCGAATGGGACGCTGATGGCCTGAGATGTTAATGAGCGTCCGTAAATAAATCAAATCAAATTGCTCAAATGCTGCTAGGTAAATGGAATAAATGTCATCGACAATATAAATGTACCTGTTTTAACCTTTGTTAGGGCTTTAAATTTTGTTTAATTTTAAACAAACATTACCTTGTGCCGAACACAACTTTTTCGCTAATTTTCAAAATTCCTTTCTGTGGTCTCCATTTAGCACGTGCTTTCTAATTTTCAATATGGCTAGGAATTTTAATTAAAATAGCTCTCATTGGGGACAGAAAAAGTGTAATTTTAAGTATTTAGCCTAGTATACTATGTCTTTTAATTACAGATCTATCCACATGTTGGGCAATTAACAAAAAGCAATGCATTTAAAGGTCAATAAAATGGAATGGCAGTGGTATTTCCACTTTGTATTCTGGCATTCGGGCTGCTGACCAAACTCATGTTTCATAACTGTAGCATATCTTTAAAGATATCCATTAGGGTTAATGGTAACTAAATTTGCATCGTGCGTCAGTTATTGGATGCGCTTTTGATCTGAACGTTTGCATCCTTTGATCAGCCACAAGTCTGCATGCTATGGTTTGTCTATCACCGGTAAACATATTGCGGACCTATCAATGCTGCGTAACGTCTAACCTTTAGTGTCTAGGGTTCACGAGAATATCCAGGATATTCCGAGCAGAAGAAATCATTTTAAAAAAGTACATCATTAGTCTCATTTTTTGGTTTTATCCACTTTATGAAAAGATAGATAAGATATCGGTAATTTGTATCTGGGGTTGCGGCTTTGTAATGGTTTGATTATGGGTTTAAAGGAAGTTAGGTTATTGAGTATTGTAAGTGGATAATAATTGATAACGTTTTACTTTAAGAAACCCGAGAAGTACACAAAGTAATAAAGAGCACACAGTAATGTATGGATATTTTTGTTAAAAAATATGCATCCAATGGATTTTATTTTAATTTTTTTCTCTTTCTGCTTGTCATACTGCTCCATTGCTCAAATTTTAATTAATGTGACTCAAAAAATTAAGATTTAAGTATCCTTTTTAAGAACTGTTTTGACTTAGGAAGTCAAAATAGACCACATGCATTAAATATATCGTTGAACGCTGAAAAGTACATTCTTTTACCTAAGTTCAATTATTGCAAAATAAAACTTTTATTTCAAAGACTGAAGGTAAATATCACATACACATAGAGAAAATAAAAAGTGTACGAACATGTATTGCAACAAGTAGATAATTATTCTTCCCAAGTTCAAATAAATGCAGTAAAATAGTGGTTAAATATCTAACGCCTCATTTCTGTATTCTTCCTGAGAAAATAATTCTGAATTGACAGTGATTTTGTGGATTTTTAAATATTTTTGTATAAGTTATGATTATAAAAACTGCTTTGAGCTACAAATAATCATACTTTGAAAATATTATTTGATAAGCAGCAGATACATTTTTTAAATAAAATCCATTGAAAATTTTTAAGAAAATTAAATTAATTATACATTATATTGTACTTCAGAGCTCTGTACTACTTCCGGGTCTCTTAAAGAGCCGAAAATTAACATGCGGTTTTTTTTTTTTTTTTTTCTTCCCCGAATGCCAACTCACTTGCCGGCCAGGCATTGGAGTTACGCATATGGGTGTTACAGGGCAGTAGCGTAGTGCATTTGAAATATACATGCACCGACAATTGGCCGACTACATTATGCTGTATGATGAAGATGAATTTGAGTATGTAATCGTATTTATATTTTGTCTGCCTGATCCATTAATCGATATTAATCGAAGCGACTTATTCACGACTCATAGTGAGCTTAACTCTTCTTGATAGCAAATCAAACAAAGTAATTGGAAAATACTTGAAGTTTTTTTTAAACGAACAGAATAAAGTATTTAAAATATAATATGAATATATTCTCGGGATGTCACCAAAAAGTACAACGTACTCTACTGGAATATGACCCGAGAGAGGGCAGAGATACTGGATGTTCTTTGACAAGATGACATGACTCGCTGTATTCAGTGGAAACGGGTCTTCTAAAGCAGCTCCACTGGCACTAAAGTGGAGACCGAAGAAGGCTCTAGCGTAAATGGAACGATCACATAACCTGGTAGAGGTTTGGAAAACATCCGTCAAACAGCAGTCAGGGTCTGTCAGAACTACGTGCAGTATACGCTAAATAAACAACTTCAGACAGTCACGCAAACGCTTTAGATCTCATGAACTGGCACCAGAACAAGTTCAGCACAAAGTGGTCATCTATTTGTCCTCAGCATAAAGTTTGTACCTGAATGATAAATTTATCAAGGCGCTCGACACATGTGAAAAACGATTGCATTATGCAACTGTGATCAATCCCTGATAACTCTACTACGGTGTTAAACAAAGTCTGTTTGAGCGTAAAGTAATGCATATTAAATTAACTTTGTATTGTTTTCAAACTGACGTGCTAGGTTTATTCTCTCTATGTTGTTTATACTCGAAAGGTACCCAGCACTAATTAATCGAAAGCTAATTGTGTTGCAAACAGGATTTGGGAATTTTCTCTAACATTCATGGGAAAATTGCGATGCAGAATCAGTTGTTGCTCTGCATTTGAAGAAAATGATTAACTTTAGTTTATATGATGAAACTTCAATCCCAATACTTCTCACATAATATATATTATTTACATCCGTTATGATACATCTTAGGTTTTTAAGCCATGTTATTATTGAAACAGTTATAATCTTTCTGGGTGTTTTGTCGTGGTCTATCGTTTAATATGCTACCAATTATTTGTCGTCCCTAATGATGCCAACAGCAGAAGTTGGAGAAAGCTATGTGGCATATTAAACCATGGACTAAAGCAAAATAGCCCGAAAGTTTTGAGTGGTTTACCTACCTTTTCTCAGCTGATAACAAAAACGAGGTTTTTAATTTGTAAAGCATGTTAACCATAGGGAGAAAACTCATTTAACAGTTTTATTCATCACCAAAAACTCCCTGAAGCTGGATGTCAAATTTGTCAAGGGCGATGGAAATAATTGGTCATATATTGAAGTACAACTATGACAAACGCAGTGAAAACTTTAAATGGGATTTGATTTGGGCAATATGTTCTCATTTGGCCATTTTAATTAAAGTTTAATTTTGCTGGAAAATTTTATATGACAAGAACGGTTTTTTCATGGTAAATTCACCTAAGTGTTAAATCTGTAATTATAGTGAAGGAAATAAATTATGAAGAAAGCGCGCGCGCGCGCACGCACACGCACACACACACAAGTCATATATATATATATAATTTTATATTGTAGTAATTTTAAAGAGAATTTGTAACTGAAATACCCCAAGGAGAAAAAAATCTTGAAAATTAAAGCATTTTACAGAATAAGTGAAACCAAGTTTGTTTTAGAATCAAACATACAAAGTTAATCTGCTGTAAAATGATTTTTATCCCTATGGTGAAATTGCTATACAAATTAAAAATCATTCTTTTGTTAGCAGCCGAGAAAAAAGTTCGCAAAAACGTTTACTTGATGTGGGATTGCAGTTTCATCACATACCTTTAAATTAATATTTTATGCAGAGTAACATAAACTCCTTACTTTTTATGTTTAACATTAGATGTGTCAGATTTAAGATAAATGCCGATAACGATTCTCGCCGTTTACTTCTCCAGGATCTACACGTTAATAGCTTCTGTACCAGGAAATATTATTTCATAACATTTTTTTTTTTTAGTTTCTTTTAATGAAGTTATTTTTTAAATAATGCCAGAAGGTGGAGTGAAATAAACAGGCAAAATTTTTGTGTGAATAACTCACGTGTATATAGCAAGAATGTCTAATACCATATTTGTAGTAAGTTTATATTTTTCTCAGAAAACACGCCTTTTGCAGAAAGTGTAGTACCCTCTTATATGATAAAGAATTTAATAAAGAAACATCACCTCTTTGGTATATTTCATCACAGTAGATGGTTTTCATATAAATTAAATTTAAAACATCACTAATTTGAAACTCCAGTACAAGAGCTGGCAACGTCACACGTAGCGAGAGGTTGCTACACCTCATGTCCTTGTATCAGTCATACGAGGAGTGTCAGTCTTTTGTTTTCTTGTTTGTTGATTCAGTGCGAGTGAGGTTAAGGAGGTTAGAACTTGGTGATATCAAACTGATGAACTTTCAATTGTATTTCTAATTAACCGTGGGTGTAATAACGAAAATTTTTATAAATATGTTATGTTTTCGTGTGCTCTATCATTTCGTCGAATGTGCCTGGTTATTTCACTTCCATCTTTTATATACATTTAAAATTACAGTACAGTGTGTAACATTTGCACTATTTATTAACTCCGATAAAACAGCTTTCACAAATGATATAAACCATTATTGTCATAACATTTGTTTGACTATTCTAATACAATATTGTGCACGTACTCACCGCATACTCTTGCCACAGTTTTAAACCGAAATGCTGCCTTAACGTATTGCCTTCTCCCTCCAGTGCTACCAAGGTAAGATATTATGTGTAATGTACTTGTATTATTAAACCAGTTTTACACACATGCAAGTAAAATGAATTATATAATATACTTGTATATTAATACATTTTAAAAAATGTACACTTTTCAGATATATCCAACAACATAATTTACCAAAGATTTGCGCATTATACAAATGAAAATGTTGGCACCACCATTTTCACTCTAAATTGTGAGGCAGGCTTGCTGTTGGCTGTTTCAAATTTACCAAGGTTACCATTAGTGATGAAGAGAATAGTAATTAGTCAATTCGTGAAGAATATTTGTGAAAGCACTCAGATTGTTTCCTTGAGAGATGAAAAACTTAGAATTTTCTTCTAATACGTGGAGTTTCTGGGTAAGTACTATTACCATGAATTTTCTAGTGTGAATTCTGCACCGTGTGATTTTTTTTTAATAGTGTTTAGCGCCCGTTTTTACCACTAAGACATCACAGGCGGTGGACACTGATGATACATGAGATGAAATGATATATTGGGAAAGGATGTTTATTTATTTTTTTTTTAAGGTAGGAAGCGTTTCAGGGTACCTCAAGTTTAGGGTACCTCCCCGGCATTTGCCAGTTATGAGGACTGAGGAAAACCCGGAAAAAACCTCAGTCAGGGAGGACAGTCCTGGCGGGATTCGAACCCCAGACCTCCCGCTCACGAGTCCGCGCCTTAACGACCTTGGTCACCCGTGGCGGTTACCGTGTGCTTAAAAATACACGTTTGTTTCCTTAGTAATATCATGGAAAGTATTTTGAGATGACTATACCTCAACGTTCGTTGATTATACATTAGTACAGTTCAGTTTAGTTCCTAGAACATTCCATTAAGTCCGCTAAGCAGTCACAGAGATTTACGAACATAGAATTTGTCATTTACAATTACCACAGTAGCACACATTCTACGTTTACGAAAAAATGGTGTACATCTACATAAATATGTAATGAAATGAAAAACCAATTGCCAGAACAACTAAGCCAACGCAAGAAAAACACAGAAGCACAAATAGACAAATCACTGCCACACAAAGTTTACTATATGCAATGATATAAAATCATTACAGTTTTTTAATTCAGTATAATATATTGTCACGCATATATTCCTTTACAGAATAATAGACCTTTGTCATATATATTTTCTTAGAGCAGATTGAAAAGCATTATCATTGTTTATTAAGGCTTTTAAGCTAGAGGGAAGAGCATTTTGTACTAAAATGCATTCATAATGAACTCCTTTTTGATAGCAGGAAAGTATTGAAGCCAGTCTATGTAGTTTTGCTTTTTGTCTAGTATCCTTGTCATGTATATTTTGATTTTGAAAAATGTTTCTTTATTTCCTATATAAAAGTTCATTAGAGATAATATATATTCACATGGAAGAGTTAAAATTTCAAATTGCCTAAAGAGGTTTCTGCATAATCGTCTGCTATGTGTACCAGCGATTATTCGTATGACTTTTTTCTATAATAGGTAAACACATTTACTTTTAACTGAATTTTCCCAAAATATAAGACCATATTTCATTATTGAGTTTAAATAAACTAGTTTTAAAGTCATTTAATTAAAAATTAAAAATTAATTAAAATTTAAATTAATTAAAAATTTAATCCAACGTTAAAATGCGCGTATTACATACCTTGCAATGCTAAGATTAGGTGTAATAAGATCGATGTGATCTTTCAATTTCAGATGGTTATCAATTATTAAACAAGGAAAGTTAATATATTTGGTTTGCAGAAGTACACTGTTATAATATCCTATCCGTAATAGTGGAATTCGAGATCTGTGAGTGATGTATTTTTATCAAGATTTAGAAACAATTTGTTTGTTTTGAACCATACACGAAAGGAGCTCAGAATCAGATTTAGTTTAATGGCACAATCATTAGGTATTTCCATTATTCAATATACTTGTGTCATCTGCAAATAGAACATATTTCCTATATCTTGGATAGATAGTTTGCATACATCAGAAAAAGAACAGGGCCCAGAACAAATCCTTGAGGTACTCCATGGTTAATCTTTCCCCACTCTGATATATTGTTTTTATTTTTAAAGCGACAATTCATTAATACTTTTGTTTCATTTTGACAAAGTAGGATATAAACCCTTTTAAATATTGGTTTTTTATTCCATAGAGAGCTAATTTATCAGAATTTCATGATTGGCACTATCGATAGTCTTTGTTAAATCACAAAACATTCCTTCTACATGTATTCTTTCATTTAAAGCAGTTAAAAGTTTCATTAGTTTGTTTAAAGATTGCATTTACTGTTGAAATTGCTTTCCTAAAAGCAAACAGGTCATTAACTGTAATAGTGTTCCTTTCAAGATAATGGTAAAGCCTATTGCAAATTTCTTTCTCAAACGCCTTATAAAATGTTAGTGAAATAGCTATAGGTCTATAATTAAAGACATTTACCTTTTCTCATTTTTTGGACAGAGGCTTCAGTACCGAATATTTTAGCCTTTTAGCAAACACGCCAGATGTTAAAGACACATTTCATAAATGACTAATGGGGTTACTAATTTCCTTTCCACAGGCATTTATGACCGCTGTTATCTCATCATGGCCGGAAGAGTTTTTTGATTTTAGTTTTCTAATTATATTACTAATTTCTAGTGCAGTAGCTGCGCTTGGTATGAATTCTTTATTTTGATTGGAATTATTCTGTCATCATAGGATACTTTTATTTTATAGTTATTTAATTCTTTCAAAATAATTTGGTTCATTTCAATGAGCAAAAGCAATTAGGGTAAAGCGACAAGTATTCTTTAATAAATGGTAAATTTTAAAGTTGGAACAGAAAGGTAGGTGGTTACGAGCCATCATTAATTCTTTAAAACATTAAGCATATGAAACTATATAACAAAATTTCCCGAAAAACAGTGCACACTGGCGTATTTTATAATTGTAGTTTTAAGTTAGGATTTCTTTTTATTTCCTTGAAATAGCACCGTTTTTTCAGCTGCATAATATACTTATTTTAATACATTCAATATAACTTTATTAATGTATTAAATTGAAGTTGTAATTTGACTCTTTGCTTCAGAATTTTCATTAGAAATGCTAATTTTATTGGACTAAGCAACAGCCTTTTATGTAGACTTATCTATTTATACGAATTAGATTTTAAAATGTTCAGTTCAGCGCAGTTTCATAAACAAATCAAGGATACTATAATAAACGTTTATATAAAAGTAGAATATATCTCGGTATAATTGCCAGGTGAAATTTTCTTATGAGTAATTCCAGAGAAATTAAAGTGTTAAACTTACCTATAGTAACAAGAGAGTTAGTAAAACAGAATTAGGAGATTATTGACTAGGTTAAAAGCTAGTGCGCCACTCACCCTCCCAAAAAGTTCATATACTTATATAGATGAAATGTACTTATGAAGATATGTTTAATTGCATTTATTTTAAAAATGTGAACTATATATGTTCACTTTTATTCAGATAAACCCAAAAGAATGTAGTTTAAAAACATCATTGTATTAGCAATGACTTAACCCGATACTATTTGCAGATACTACTAATTTTATGTATATAATGGACCAAACAATAATAAAATATACCATTACGCTATTGGAAGAACTAAATGCATGGCTAATGTGAAATTATGATAACACAAAATTTATTTATTTCAGAACTTAGAAAAATTATTTCAGACTAAAGTATTAAATGTTTCAATAAATAAACAGAGAAGGTCTCTCATACAACATTTTTATAAATGGTAATCGATAATGAAATCAATTGAAAGAAACACATAGGAACTATAATTCCAAAGCTTAATGGAGCTTGTTCCGCTTTAAGAATGTAATGACTTTTGTGCATCTTGAAATACTAAGAACAAAACACTTTGCTTATTTTCACCCCACTATGAGATATGAGGTAATTGTTTTGGGTAATTCAGCACACATTAATAAGCTATTCATCCTGCACATATGTATAAACACACACACACACACACACACACACACACACATTTTCCAATGGCATAAAAGTGAATATACACACACAGAGCTTCCAAATTAAATCCTTACCGCTCGCACGGCATTTCGCGTCTCGGCAGCTGGACATAACATAGTAGGCCGCGTCTTGTGGGTTTTGCTCTAATCGCATATCAAACTCCATTTTCCTATCATAAAGACGGGTGTGTTGTATACAATTTGGCATATCAGAACACCAATAGTGAGTGTTGTGAGTGTTCATATGACCATTTTGGCGGAACCACCCTCGTCTGAAAAGAACACCAGCTGTAGGCTGATTAACCCTTCAATCACTGATGAAAGAAACCACTCATAATAACGCAGAAGTGCTACGGGACCACCTTGTCGTAGACAATGGACACTTGTACACTTGTAAGGTTTGAGTTTTAATATTTTTGTTACTGTATGTACAGGAGACACTGAAATACCAACTTGTGCTAACTTCGGTGATTAGGTTGACTTACATTCAAGATCTGCACCAATATCCTATAATTTGTCTTGTTAAAACGGAACGTCTTCGCGTGTGTTTCTTGTTTTTCACTGAAGCCAGCAGTATCAAATTTATTCACAAGATCGTGAATTGCAGTACTGGATGGGGGCAATTGTGCAAGAAAGTTATAAATAAATACGAACGCGACGAGCCAATTTATATTTATAATAACATTGTATAATAGAAACTAGGTTATTGAGGGAGAAATTACTAATCTTAATCTTGCAGCAGAAGTAATTGGAATTTAAGCACAGTGCAAAAATGTAATGAAATAAAAAACTATTCAGGGAATGTGAAGAAGAAATGCTTGAAGGGTATCAATAAACAAATTAAATGAGCAGTAAATTCTTAGGGATGATGATTTTAAATTGTGTGGACGAATCCAATATCCTAATAACCACAAAGTTGTGGATTTTGAATCAATAAATAACACAGCCAGAAATTATATTGAGGTAAAATATTAGCAGAGAAATTTATAATTAATAAATATGATATAAGAGGATTGATTGTATACTTCTGTATATGTATTTTGTTCTGTATTTATTTGATTGAGTACTGAGCATTTTTATTCTTATTGATACAGATTCATATATGTTAAAAATAGACTCCTGGTAGTTTATCTAATTCAATTATAATTAAATATGTCATAAATTATTTAAATTTTGTTTAAAATTTTGTACAAAATTTATTATTAAAAGCGAAAAACAAAATATGGCGTGCTTTCTTACATTATTTAAAAAAGTATGTATAAAAAAATTAGAGTTACTTCTGGACTTTAAAACTCTTGTTGATTATTAAAAATTTTCCTTTTATACTATAAATATTACGATTCTTGAAGACAACAGACACAGTAGTAACCTTTGTCTTTCGTTGAAAAAGCTCTTCATTCTACAACGCTTCACAAAAGTTTATCTCCTTATTTGCCTACATTTTCTTGCTGTTTTCACATCCTGGAACGTCAGAGTTGGAGAATGCCTTATTTCCCAGTTCACAGACTTGCCTCCATCAATCTGCCTACCCTCCCTACAAGCAGTAACACAAGTTGGAGCACATCCAGACAAACACAGATTTTCCAGCTCCAGTTCCTCGCGGAACTTTAGGGTCCTTTCAACACGCCCTCTCAAGTTTTCCTAATGTGTTCCGCCACGTTTCCATCTAATGGAGAGATCGCAGAAACACGTGACTTGCCAACTGTCTACAAATAACATGGGAGAATGCATCTTTTTAAGAAGATCGTTTCGTTGGCTTCACGGTTCTGCATTATGGGAAAGTTCCACCTGGTTACTTATAAATACATTTCCAAATGCGTTCTTTGCAAAGCGTAATGATAAATTTGGTAGACTGGCTTTCAAATAAACCCTAAGCAGAACTGGAATAAGGTTTTCATTTGAGTAAATTCAAGTCATACGTTTGACTTAACGACAAAAATGTTTTTTCAAAACGAAAATCTACAACCTGGAGTTGTATTTGAATTTTGATTCATTTACCAATAATATCTCTACATAAATAGTTAACACTTTTCAGTTCACTACTACCGTCTTCGGCTCATCAGTGATTACTTGCTGGAATTTCCTGAAGATGTAGGTTCGTCTACATACAATATTCATAAACATATACAAACCCAAACAAAAACACTATCATGTAGTCATTTATGAATATTTAACAAATTAACTTAACCTACACTATACTATTAATAAATCTATAATCCACCTATATGAGGCCTCATTACACGCACCCCCACGTTATCTCCATAATGAAATCCCCCACTTCTGGAAATCCCTTTGTTAGCACAATTTTATCAATCGTATCCCAATTCTCCCTCCTTCGTAATTATTCTAATTTCATTTCTTTCTTACTTTTCCTAAATATTCCCCTGTCATTTTATTTCTCTTTGTCCCTATATCAGTCAACATTCTACGTGGTATACTTTCTTTCTGTAATTTATCCCATTACGCTTCCCATACACCCTCCCTTCATTCCTTTACCGCTTCACATTCAAACAATGAAATATTCCTTCAGCCTCTCTACACATAATACCCCTTCCCCATTTTCTCCTCTGAAACCTTTAAAAAACAATGCTCCTCACATCCAGGTCAGTCCTTCCCTCCCAAATTTGTCACATTAATCCACATCGTTCCCTCCCCCTACTCCTTTTTAATTATTCTGTACAATATTAAAGATCTCTAAAACTAGCCCAAATCTCTTGCCTCTCAAAAGCTTCAATTCTTTGCATTACTTCCTTTCATAACCCTTGTCTACGTTTATCTCCAAATTCCTTAAGTTCCCCCATCCCAATTTCTTGCAATATTTCCCCCCACTTTTCCCATCCAGCTGTTACCTTTCATTTGTTCCTTTTGATATTTCATAACTCTTTTAGAACAATGTGGTCTCCAATTTCACTATCCTGTACCAAAATTTTAACATTTTCTCTATTGCCAAACTCTGTCTCCGTACCCTCCATAACTCAGCTAAAGCTACTCCTTACGGTGAAGCTTTAGGCAATCCTACAAAACATCCTATGAATTAAATCTGTTTCAACCATACTTCTACTCAATATAACATTTTTGATTCCAGTACCACTTCATACATTTTCTCCAACCAATTTATTGACATATTTGGAAGTTCCTTCAAACATACTCTTGATTGCTCTCATGGCTACTTTACCGTTAATAATAATATTCTTCCCCTGTGATTTCCATCCTCCACTACATGACAACTCGCCCCAAAATCTTTAATCACTTGCAATAGCTCCCCGTTCAAGAACCATTTCTCATCCCTTCTTAATTTACCCCTCTCTTAAACACTACTATGCCTGCAGTAGAAACAATTGTCAGGTGCTCAAGATTTGTTTATCTATTGATCAACACTTGCTTACTTTTACGAGGTTATTAGTATATGTATAATGTGCTCATCCGTCTAGACTTCTAAACTATAGATCGTCAAATACCCAGCACATAACAAAGCCAGCTGCGAGACCAATACACAAAGTTACTACCAGGGCTGATCGCCTGTTTCCTAGGCGCAACCCACATCAGGACATTAGGAGTTTGATCGCTGTCGCTAAGTTGGTGGTGTAATAATGACCACCCACATTTTTTACTTGTGTACACGTTTTATGTACTAGTAAATAACTGAATTTCGCTAAAAGATTTCCCTCTTCAGTGTGAAACTTTGCAAACAGTTTGTTCTACATTATAAAGCCTCTCAAGAATGAACTTTCCTACTATAGTTGAAAGCAGGTGTTGCCAATAAGAAGATTTCTAGATAAATGTTTTTCAAAGGATTTTATACACTATTCACATTGTTGAATTTATTGGGACCAATTCTGGGAGCCACCACAGTCTCACGATCAGAAGAAGGCAAGCGAGAGGAATGCGCTACGTCAACATTAACAGTGATGTCAGATACTCACCCATGGTTAGCAGTCCTTGGGCGTGCTAGATCTGAGTCTGATCGCTTAACATACGGCAACATGGGTATCCCACATACACTCTTCGTATGCAGACAAACAGTTGAAGCCTCCCTTGTGCTTCAGCCCTGCACTCTTCTTCGATAGCCAGATTGTACTCTTGTCTTCATAGGCAGTAGTAGCTTCTTCCTTGCTGGAGAATCGGATGTACAGAGAAAACCATCAGTATGGAAGTAGTAGCCTAGTACAGAATTAGAACTACAAACAGGATATGTCAATTTCGTAGGTGTTCTCTATAGAAAGAGATTGTTGAATTGGACATATGAACAGAAGCATTGTGGTAATGCAACAACATTTATCCTACAATCCCGTAGTCCTCTCTTCTCATTTTTGAGAACATGTTAGGTAAATAACCCTCTGATACGAGCAATTTTACAAGTATTCTGGTGTAACAATATGATTAGTCAATTCGTCTATTTCTGTTCTAAGCAGTCTTCTCCACTCTAAATTATAGTTGCATTCTCCGGAACCAAACACTGAAACATTCATGCCATGCTTCTTTAGATATGGCGCCAACCTCAACTTCGTAGAATGCAATAGCTACATCCAGAATCCCAAACTGATGATCTCTCAGTTTTTCCTTTGCATTTGCAAACAGGTAAAAGTCAGATCTACAATGGTGATTTACTGATGGTGATGGTGATAACATTACCCATTCCTTCAGACAATTCAAGAGGTGTGCGCAGAAGCATTGTTGTATTGAAGCAACAATTATCGTAACATAGACTTTTTTTCTGTTAGCATTCTGAAGACCCTAGGGAGAAACTGTGGTGTATTAGTTGTCGATGACCGTTTTAAGTTTCTGGAGTGAAATAATTGTAATATGGCCACTTGCTGCGAAGAAATTGGCAACAGTCTTCTGGCCTACATTTAGACATTCGCTTAACATTTACTGAGGGATCATCATTTATAAAGACTCAGATCGCCGACTGTCTCTTTTATTTAAATTGATAAATCCACTCACCTGTGAAGATGTTGGAACACACATTGCTATTGTCCATTTGATGAACCATTATACTCTTCCTGCCTTTTGTTGTGGGTTACATAATGTTTAATGTTGATTTGTTTATTTATTTACGCTCCTTAGCATCTCAGGTCATCAGTGTCCCATTAAATTCAGAGCGTGAAACGGCCGATAAATTTTGATCATAAGTATCTACTTTCAGACTTGAGGTTCTTTTACGTGCCGCAAATCTACGATATGGGACCCTCTTCCGAAGGAAGCCATACTTAGGATTTTTACACCCGAAAAAATCCATCGAATCTGCCGGGATTGCACCCGCGATCTTGGGTTTAGGTGGCAAGTATGGTTACCACTACACCACCGGGACTGACGGATTACCTAACGAAAATAAAGCTTCTTCACACCTGCAGCGAATGAATGTTTAGAGATTCATCTATCTCCCTGCAAGTCCGCGGATCTTCTTTCACGATGGCTTTAACACGAGCAATGCTTTCATTTATGACTCCCGTTGTTGCACACACCGTTTGCTGTTCGTCCTTTTCTTAACTCTGCCAACTAGTTATAGACTTTTGTATATACAGGAGAAGAGTCTGGAAAAATCCTGATTACAGCAAAATTTTTCTCCACCCACTTCCATCTTTGAAAAATCAAACAATGAGAGCACGACGACAGTTAACCTTTTGCTGCAGCTGCAACAATGGATCTCCCTGCAATAACTTACGCAGTGGTTACTAATCTAACACGCTCTTTTCAGTGCTGCCAAGGAACTTAAATTTCTGATAGTTTCTTCAAATCTCGAAAATTAAATTGCAATCCTCGTACATTTGCACTAAACGTTCTCTGAACGATGATTTCATGATCGCTAGTTGGGAAGTAGATGGCCACTATTTTCTTCCCGTTTTTTGTTTTCACCTTGGTCGGATACTGCTCACCTAGAAAGATCCAAACTGATGAATGACTCTTGGTTTCGTAGTTAAATTAATAAATCCATATATCGTCACCTTATAAAGATGCTTAAACCCGCTGAAAGTCTTCATTGCTAAACAATTCCAAAATTTCTGTGCACTTTCGGTGGGGCTTTGAGAAACTCAGAAGAAAATTTCCTTACTATCTCGTATGTTATAAAGGATGACATTATATACCTCCCTTGCATATTTTTCTTATCACAGATTCCACTAAAGATACATATTTTGCAATAACCACCGTTCGTGGCCTGTGACTATTTCCCTCGTCCATAAGGAGAGCATTTTCCCTGTTAAATTCAGTAAAATAGAGGAAAAATATGGCAGAAGAGAGAGAAATGTCCACAAATCCTGTGCCAAACGCTCAAGTGACCCGCTCATTTAATTCACATTTAAAGTCATAATGGTTGAGTACATAAAAATTTTTTCTCTCTCAAGCTCCATTTTACACTTACTACTCGTGGTTTATTACTGTTAAACCCACAAAGTTCTCCCTACCCTTTCAGTCGGATAAACAATTCTGCCATCGTATGAAGATTTATTGGAAACACAGAGGCAATTTATTCCTCTTTTGCGTTGATGAAAGAAGCCAGGAAAGGTTATGTATTTTGCACATCAAAACAAATTAATAAATACACTCCAGCTGTATGTGGCTAGCAAATGAATAGAGCTTCACAAAGCGAGAAAGTTAACCAATAATAAAATAAAAAATAAAACGTTATCTCTCGGAAATGTGTGCTTCTAGGTCAGTATTTCAACAGTTTGTTTAATTAGATTCGCTCTCTAGCTTCCAGTAGTTGGGTAAACATTTAATCACTAAAGTAAATAAATCGTATGTTCTATCACCACAGTGAACCCAGGAACTAGGGATCCAAATTTTTTAACATGCAACTGCTAGCTAAGCCGTAATGAACTTTCACTGTTGGTTCTTCACCAGAAGGTAAAAACAGTTCCACACTTGCGGACTTCCAGTGTCCTTCGTTTTACATGGTACGAAAGCAAATCCACAATCATTAAACCTGATAAATGTAATATTATGTATTTACTTACGGTAATTCCAAAATGCTCCATAAGAATGCACTGGTAAAAATAAAAAGAACATTAGTCTTATACGCACTTTTAATAGAGAGGGGACAACCTTTCGATTCATTTATATGAAATATTGGTTCGTCGTAAATGAAATTGATATGACATGTAAATATGTAATTTTATCTTAATTCAACATTACCGCCATCCATTTCAAAACAATGTGATCTACATGCAGTCCAAAAGAAGTAAGAAGTAAGTAAGTATGTCGCCTGCAATCGTTGCACATGCTTCACGAATATGATTCTACTTTAATTCTGTCACTCGTGACTTGATAAACCCTCAAGCAATATATATATTATATATATATATATTTATATATATAGGCGTAACGTGGACCTCTTGCTATTTGTTATTGTTTATGTCCATTGTTTTATCACTGAGATTGAAAACAAAATTGTATCCCTTCCCAATTTTTCCATATGTCGACATAGTACTCAAAGCCAGATGTTCTTTTTATATATAGATAAAATATCTCTTATTCAATTTCAAAAGGTTTGCAATTGAACTCGTTATTCATAACGCATAGAGATGCCTGGGGTTTGTTTAAAATAAAAGCTTTGGCTATAATTTTTGTACACAATTGTGAATTTGGAATTTATTATATTAATGAGCCTATCCATAAGCATTAATGTTGGATATGTCACCGCATCTTTGACCATTGAATTACTGAGAATTTGGAAATTTACATTTGTTTATATTAGTGAGGGTTTCCTTGAGTATATTTTAAATAGTTTCCTCATATTATATGGCGATATAACTATCTGCGAAACACGCGAATATGTTTAGCATAAACTCTGTTTTGAAGTTGTACAGAACAAGCTGGACATAAGTTTCTGAAGTTCATCATCACGTTATTAGATATTGTAGCTCGTAAACCAAGTTTTACTTTCCTTTCAAAGGCGCGAGAATATCACGCGGAACGCGAAAGTGTAATTGAAAACCCTTCTTAGTTGATTTGGTTTATTTAAGGACGCTCTTTAACATCTCAGGTCATCAGCGTCCCATTCAATTCAAGGGTGAAACCGATAACTTTTGCTCAGAGGCCTCTTCTTTCAGGCTTGAGGTTCTTTATCGTGCCGTAAATGTACAACACGGAACCCACGACTTTACTTCCCTTCCGAAGGATGCTATACTTAGGATTTTTACGCCTGAAAAAATCCATCGACCCTGACCGGGATTGAAACCGCGATCTTGGGTTTAGGAGACAAGTACTAGACCAACAGGACCGACTTCAAGAAATACTTTCGGTAGTGGTACGTATGACCATGTGGCTAAAAGTGTGTACATTTACAAAGGGCTTACAACTTCCTCTTAAACGTACAACTTTTTTCGAGCTTAAATTCAGACACTACTTTAATATAATATGACACAAAGAGAATGTTTTAAATATAGTGTGGTTTTTATTCATTTATTTATTTACCCTTTTACTTTTAAAAATTGTGTTCATGGACCTTGTGATAAGTTTAGTAGAATGTAAATAATTATGATGTGCGCTACCGTAAAGAAAGTCTGGGAAAGAAACTAATATTTGCATATCTAGAGATTTTCAATTGCACATTTTATCTTTTGTTGGTTAAAAGTATGCAGAAAATGTACCTGATATTCAAATTCACTTAAGATTATTGGTGAAAACTTAAATTGAACACATTACAACAGGTTTTGATAAAATAAAACCCTTTGCCTTGCAGAAATAATTAAGATTGCAAAATATCTATTGGGTTTATGGGATTTGGGTTTCCAAGCAGTACTTACAGTAATTTCTTCATTACTTTACTTTACTGGTCTCGGTATGCATTTCAATGCCTCCAAAATCTTAGCAAACAACGCAATATGATTTTTATGTAATTTCTTTGTTGCACTAGTGCGTTATGATATTAACAAGAAAATCACATTAATAGCCTTCTAAAATAACAAACTTTCAAAAATTTGGGAGGGCAACAAGCAAAATATGCATAATAAGAAAAATACCAAAACCTATGAAAAATAGATTTCATAATAAATATACACGTATAAATATGTTTACACGTTAAACGATACTTTGTATGTAACTCTACTGTAAAAATGTATATTAAATAAAATTTGCGATGTCCTGTAATTATGTAAATAGGCACCCAAGTTCCACCGGAAATTAAGACTCAGAATATCAGTTGCCAAGAGAAAGGAGTTAAACAGTAGAATTGATGTTTTGAAGAACTTCGGCCAAAGCATAATTAGTTGAAAAAGTTAAATATAAAATATGCAAGTAATTAAAAGTTGAAACTTTGAACAAAGTAAAACATTAAAAGAAAGGGAAAAGAAAACCAAGTGAAATTAATACAAGATGCATTCAAGGGTCGTCAAAGTTTCGTAGCGTCCAGAAAAAAATGTGTTGACCTAAAGTAACAAAAGTCTAGGAGCGTACAAACTAAACTTCATGCATAATTATGCTGACGAATTACACAAGTTCATTTGTGTAAAAATAATCAATTTACTTTAAGGGAAAACTTTTATATTCTTTCTGCGTATACTGAAAACACGCGGTAAAGTATATCTTTTTAGAATTTAACGGTAGACTGAAAACGGCTCCTTTATAAAAAATAACCAGTGTTAAATGTATAATAATTGGTTGATTTTGTCAAAGTAAGCTTCTGAAACGAATATCTTTGGCGTTGGTTTGTAACACATCAAAAGTATTGCTCTGTGATATATAACTTAGGCTCATTCCTATAAAAGTAAAATAGTAAGCTTTTTATAGAAATATTCCTAGCCAATTAAAGTATTCTTTTTAAAGAACCGAGAAATGCTTATGTATTTAGTAGCAAACCTTTTGTACTACATTTTCTGCATCTTCTTATGTTTGTATACGTTTATAGTAGCAAATTTTGCTTCCTGAATTTTCCAACTGGATAGAGATACATGTAGAGGCTAGAACTCGAAAGAAATTTGGAGAGAAATAGTCATACCTTTAGTGACATCACAGCATTAATAATATTAAACCCTGTCCATGTTTAGTCCCCATTACTTTTGAGCTATGCAAAAAATGTTATAGCCTACATAGCGCTTGTGTAGCAACACTATAACATTTTTAAACTGTTCCATAATTAATTGTTTCTTCCCTTTTCTTCAGTTGTGCAATGTATTTTGCAGTATTTTTTCACTTCAGAATCTAAATTTCCAGTTTTTAATTTAATTATTTATAATTTTCAAAGTATTTAAATAAGTTTTGAATCAATATGTAAAACCTTCGTTTATTATACGAATACAGCACAAAATTCGAAAGACTTGTGTAAAATAAACAAAATTTTATAAATTTAAAATAAAATTCATTTCCAGAATAACTAATTTTAACTTAGATGCAGTATAGTCAAATTCTCTAGAAATTTAGCAGAACATTTATTAGTCAGACAATTTATTCTCTAAGCTGATTAATTTTAGTTTTCAGTGCTCCAAATCAGCAGAAATCTTAACATCAATACTATACAAACAGTTGTTAGAAGTAAATATAGTGTGTACCGTTTGTGATTAGAAAATACATGTAAAGATAAGATAAATATCAATTATCCAAATAATCCACATTATTATAATGTAAAATACAGAAATGCCTACTTATATGATTGCATATCCGGTGCCAAAACTATTAAAGTACCTGGAACAGGAAGACGTTAATCAAGCAATGCACCTGTTCTTATTCTGCTATTTTTATTCGGTATGCACAAACGTATAGGAATGTAGCAGACTTTTTGTAGCTCCTATTGGATTCCACGTTTTTGCAGTTGGGACTCTGCTTTCCATGTGTCACGTAATTACTCTGTTCTTTTATGCCATTATGAAGTTTAGTGCTAGATTAACGTGCTCACCCAGATGGGTCCTGAACTCGGGACCTTCTTCCGCGGCAGTCAGGAATACCAACTCTTGACAGTAATTAACGACCCGTTCTAGACAACACAAGCATAAACACGACCCAGGCCATTAAATGCATTCCTATGGGTGTGAAATTTATTCCCGATTCTGTGGAGTTTATATTTCGAAATCAACTGCTGTGGTCCAAATGTGCAAATTCCTCTGTATATTATAACTTACAGAATACAGCGTTTCATTTTATTTATATTTCCTTCGAGGAGGATCTAAATGGAAAAAATTGTGCCTAACTCATCATCATCATCATCATCATCATCATCATCATCATTACTTAGTTTTTCACTCTTCTAGTCTAGTAATATACATATTCGTAAAGAGAAATTTGTAAATTTGTATTTTTATAACATTATTTTGACATTCACGGCCAGCGCTTCTATTATTAACATTGATCATTACCCGGATATTTTGCTGTGTTGTTGGTTTAAATTAAATTTAAAACCAAAGTTTTCCCTGGTTCTACGGCCAGCATCATCAGTGCACTGAAAGTGTCTGCAGGGGCAGAACCATCAGAACTGGGAGGGTGTAGGGCACTTCTTATACCCTAGTTTGGGAAAATATTATCTCTAGCATCCCTTTACGTAAAATTAAGGCAGTGGTACTTGCATTCCTTTTGGAAACTACGATACAGTAACAATTACGGAGCGACCTTTTGTTTTCATTGCACATGGCACAGTTCTCAATTACCTATACTATTTATTTATATGATACGCGAGGAATTATTTAGGCTTCACATATTAACGATTCTCCTTTTTGAAGCATTTCAAGTTGTGATTCGGTCAATTTGTACTGAGCGGTGCAATATTATGGTGAAACATCACCTTTTTGACCAATCCTGGACGTTTATTTGTGATCGCTATCTTCAGTATCTTAAAAGTGATGAGCAGTGTTCTCCAGTAATGATTATCGCCTTTTCCAAGTAGTCAATCAAGAGAATTCCTTTTGTGTCCCAAAACACTGAAGTCATCTCCTTCCCAGAGAATGGAACGCAATTCGTCTGTTTCGGAGCCGGTTCTCCTCGCGCGGTCCATTGTTTAGACTGCTGTTTCGTTACCGGTGTACAGTAATGGATCCACGTTTCGTCCGGTCACAATACGTCGTAAAATTGCTTGGATTTCTCTTAGATATTTCCAAATAATCGGCCGATGTTTGCATGCAATATTGCTTTTGCTTCGGAATAAACAGACGCGGCACCCATCTTGAGCAAAATTTTTCATGTGTAATTCATTATGCAAAAGAAAATGAACCCGCTTGGCTGACATGTTACGATCTCACAGCTGATTTTGGAGCTCCAGGACATGTTGCATCTATGATGCTTGTTCTACCACGCTTGAACTCTTTTACCGAAAGTCGAACGGTTTCATAGGAAGAGCATGTGTCACCAAACGTAGGCAAAATCTTCTCACGAATTTCCTTTTCCCTTCCAGAAACTCGTATACTCAAGATCGTGGGTTCAAACCGGGCCAGGGTCGATGGATTTTATGACATAATGCTTTTCAGAATAGAAGGTAAGCAATACCGTGGGTCCCGCGTTGTAAATTTACTGTACATAAAACAACCTCAAGCCTTAAAGAAGAGACCCCTAAGCAAAACTTATTGGCTGTTTCAAGCCTCAATTGAATGGGATACTGGTGACCTGAGAAAGAACTGAATTACACCGCGAATTGCAAACCTGTACATTTTTCGCTGTCACTCAAACACTTGTTTCTAAACAACTGCAAAAAAAGTAATTAACCTCAGAATGGCTTGTGATCATTTGATACATAGAAAGCAAACTTTATGATCATATGTACTGATGTTGCTATTTAGGCATACAGTGTAAGAAATAAGTTAAATATCAACCCCCCTCTTACTGGTATTTAAATGCTGGGAGAATATTGTATATAGTGCAAACAATTTTATTATCACAGCTCTAAAATTCCAAAGTTCCAAACTTTTAAAAACGTTTTTATTCCACATTTCTCTTTATACTGCATTTTTATGCTCAATATTACTAGCATTTAATTAATTTATTTTTTCATTACTCAATTATTAACTATTTACAGAAAGTTTGGTAGAATGTTTGTTATTGATTTTCCATTCATATTTTTAATCTATATTCACAAATGTTTGGTATAAACTCGACAGTATATTTAAATAATCATCTTCTGCATCTTCTACAATAAATGCTCTCTATTTTGAAAAAATTACACAAACAATATCCCAAAACTGAAGCATTGAAATATTTAAATAATATTCTTATAAGAAAAATATTTTACGACGAATTTCAAAATTATTTCTTACTAGTTTTCCTATCTTTTATTAAATTAATTAAACGTGCTATTTGTTTTAAGAATGTTTCTAAACGCTTCAACTAAGACATAGAAAGCACTGAGCGGATAACACTATTCTGTAATGTATTGTTGTCTATATCAATATATCAAGAGTGGAAAGTTGAGTAAAATGTCGAACTACTTCTTTTGGATTTTCTTTAAAAATTTTTTTTAAAGTTTTTTTTTAATTTGTTCTTCTGACTTACAGGAAGGTTTTGAATACAGCAACTTGTGAATTTATTCACCCAAGCAATAGATAGTTTGGTCTTTTTATATCTCAATAGAAAATAAAATAAAACCTATGTGTTCGATGTAATGTAAAATAAATTGTTTAGCAATGTAGATTCGTATGCTGTGAGCGCAATTAACTATAGTACAGGGTAACCATGTGCTTGATTCCAGAGGCAGGAGGCCGTTTCGCCCCGCCCCCTCGCACTGCCTGATCGCCTAGCCGTGACGCTGGTAGCGACGAACGGCGCTCAGTGTAGGGCGGCGTCTCAGCCCGAAAGGACGCTCTTCCAGTACGTTACAAATAAGATTGTCTAGCTGCCGACGCGTTACGTGACGTGTGCAGTGCAAGCAGAGACAGAATGTCAACTGTTAATTCTCTGGATGTTAACACAAAGTGGTAATTATTAATAGTGTCTGCTCGTACTGTAGTGAGTGAAACGTGTGGCAATGTTGTAAATGAAACCTCTTTCTTCATCCTAGACGTCCGTCAAAAAGTGAGTGAAAGTTAACTGGTTTTTTTGCGAGTCACCTTGAAATTTCTTTCAAAGTGAAAAGTTTGCTCGCGTTTACTTGAAGTTTTGTTGGAACTTTGGTTGGAAGTCTTCGGGACTTGATGGCCTGCCCGTTTCGTCGAGTGTCCAGCCAACAGGGGGTGAATACCCCCTCAGGAGGGGGCGAAAGATGTGCTCCCCCAACTCCGGGGTCTAGACAAGGGTCGTTACAGATGTCCGGTCCCCATGACATCTTGGGCGAGGAAGAGGCTCATCTTACCTTGAACCTGAAGCATCTCAACGCCGCGATCAAGACGCTTACGTCACCTTCGGTGAGTACCTGATGGCCTCACAATGGCGCATGAGTAGATGTTGCTGTCAACTTATCGCACCTAAAGTCACTATACCCCTTATAATTAATACTTTATAATTAAGTATTGTTTAGGAGTATTGCACTTTTTAATTATTGTTTTCCAACAAAATAAACAAATTAAAAGTTTAAGGTTTTGAAATGTTATCACAATAATCAACAAAATTTTTCATTTTTGGTGATATTTCACTTTCTACAAACAGTTTACTCACAACTAACTCTTTAGTTTGATAGTTATTTTAAAACGAAACTTAGGTTTTAATATTTAACATTTTTAATACCTTCTTTCCTGATTTAAATTGTTTGTGTACATCTGAAGATTCCAGGCTAATCTGCTTTGGAGTTGAACTTTTGTTTTGATATAAATGCAACATACATTTGTAGATTCGAGAAAGTATATAGATATAAATATGTTTCAGGATTTTAAATATTCCAATATTAGTAACGACAATCGTTTATTTTATAATTATTTTATAAACGATTATTGATACAAATAAAAGTTCACAACCAAATTTTATGGGATAATACTCCTTGCTTTAACAGGGAACAGTTTAGGGAGAATCTTCTTATTTAAATTATACTTTGTGCTCAGATATGCAGAAAGGATATACAATGGGTTTACATTATTAAACACATACTTTATTTATGCATAATGAGCTTGTTTACACTCGAGAAGCAAATGGTTTAGATTATAATGTGTTAGGTGATCTGCGGCTACAGATCGTAATTTTATCCCTTTTCTAACTAGCATTCTGACCCGCTAGATGGCAGTAAAAGCGTATAATATTTGCACAAACTACTCTAAGTTTAAAACTATAGCGTTGCCAAATTCTGTGTTATACAATTTCATAATAAAGTAAGGTTTGAGAGCTATAACATAATTATAACTGTCGAGGAATTTTATATGCTTTGGAAATTTTCCGTGGGCATCTTTACAAAAAAGAAAAATGAAATCTGTAAGCACTGTTTTCTTTCAATTTCAGTTTTTCTGAATTAAAGCATATATGTAGTTTACATAATAATTAATGAATTAAAATAATTGTAAAATATATTCTTTTAGAATGGAAATATTGCAACATACCTCGTTTTTAAAAATGGAACCAATATTATATACAAGTATTTCCGGAGGGGAGTTGCAAGCATGGTGCTTCAATATGTAGCTTTGTTTTGTACACTCTTTTAATTTATCCCAGAGACAAAATAAAAGCAAAGAGTCATATCGGGAGACCTGGAGCCACACATTTTTAATAATATCTCTGTCCTGATGAAACTATATAAAAGTGGCGGAGTCGTGTTGAATAACTGGAGTGAAATTACACTCCTGCTTGGTTTACTCTTTTAAAAAGGATGTAATGAATGATCAGAGAACGGGTTTTAAGGTGCATAATTATGGTTGTAAAGGGGAAAGAATGTTCTGAAAATTTATACAAAAAGTTTTTAAAAAAAGTGCTGATAAAATAATTCAGGTTTAAACCATCTACATTAAGATTATTAATTCAACACTCTTGCAAGGAACGTAAAGTAACGAACATTTAGGAGAAAACGGGGCATATCCAGGTTTAAAAATATGTTACACTGGATTACGCACCTTTCTTTATTTTCGAATATCAGTCACTGACGCTGTAGGCTAAGGGCCTTCTTATATACTGAGAAACTTCGCTCAACACCTGCTGAAACCAATGGGGCATATTTTGTAAACTCACGGAAATAGAGTCCAGTGTTGTAAAGGCTTCCACATCCAGATTATCTCTCAAAATGAATTCAAGTTTGACTTTGGCAAATTCATCAAGATCTTCCACTGTTCCTACTTCTCCATATATTCTTCTTATAAAATCTAAATCATATAAATTAAATACCTGTACAAACCATGCACTGAAAAATGTTCCAATTCTAGAACTTTGTCGTTGACAATTATTGAGCATTGTTGCGATGATTGAATCTGGTGCCGTATGAAGCTTTTAGTTGTTTCGAAGTTTTCGCAAAAGAAAACTGCTCTTCTTATCCAAGTACCCCACATGGCTATGACAAGAAATTGTGCATTGGACATCCCAGTAACTTCTCTGCACAAAAGTTAACGATTTGGGGCCTTTACAAGAATATTCTTCAGAGCAGTATTGAAAGCTGCTTATTACCTTATAGTAATCCTCCCTGACTCTTTCAAAAACACATTGTAGCCCATGGAAAATTTCACGTCACATAGTTGAAGTTAGAATACATGCTTTTCAGTTGTTTGAAAGGCGAGACAATGTAGGGTACTTGATCAGTCATCACAAGCCTGACTTTTGTATTGTATGTCTTCTCGCCACAGCTTCATGTATGAATCACTGTGCAGGCAAAGTGTCTTCTCGAGCTAGTACGTCTCAAAGAGCATGGGTTGCACCCTTTCACCAGATATTGGAAAGACCGGCCCATTCGACATACATCAGTAGTTTCATCTGACACGAATCCTACTTTATGTTTGCCGACCACCTCTTTTATTTCCTACAAAATATTATTATAAAATATTTATGTAAGTTTTTCTCAGGGTCACCTCATTCGGTACTGACCTTTGCGTGTACCGTCTTGGGGAATTATTTGAATGTAGCACTGTTGATTTTGTGAAATGGAATTACTGACTGAACTAACGTCAAGTATCTGCAGAAAACCTATTCGATGACTGCTGCTTTTCAGATTGAAGGTACGTATGAAGGTAATTTGCTTAGGTTGCGATTTGAAGAACTCAAAATTCTTCGCATACTTTCCATACTAGATAGGCTGGTTTATTTTGGTTCTTTGATGCCTCTCATCATCACAATAATTACATAGCACAATGTTTCGATGAATTGTCTGTGTAATTCTTCTGAAAGTGCATACAACTTTGACCTCTGAAATTTTGGCATGATACTCGGACAGCAAAAACACAAACACACTTAAGTAGAGCATACAGATTTAAGCTTTCTTTATATGTAATATGCGTGAATCGCACAGAGAACTGTGGTTCTGGTGAATAGATTTAATTAAACTTTTTGTTTTCTCTTGAAGGTTTAGCTATATTAACTTAGAAACTATGGTTATGAAAAATTATAAATATGTCTTTTATAGCTCTCGTTCTGCACTAAAATGGTACTATAGGATTTTATGAAGCTGCTCAGGAACAACAAAAATCAATTATTTTTTTGCTCAAGTAGAATGAAAAAATATTTTTTCGCCCAAATTTTTAACAAAACATGAAAAAAATGTTCAAAATATCTGCTGAGGCATCAATGAAGAAATAAAAACGGGGATAATTATGCTAATCTCTTGAAAAGGTGTAAAAAACAATGTTACTACATTATGTCCTAAAATACAATACAAATAATACAGTAAAAAAATAAAATATGGATCTGTATGAAAACCGCTACATTTTTCTAAAGGTGGTGAATCCTAAAATCAGAACTCTAAAGTGACATTCTCATACCTATGAGCATTAGTTATTAATTTATAATTTTTTTTAATTTGCTTCTTAGGCCACTGTCAGCAGGGATCTATTCCTGATGGTTTATTTTTTTTTATATTTTTTCCAGAATTTTGAACCGATGGAAGTAGGAAATAACCTCGTCCGAGAAGATTTAGATTAGATTTAGTCTATTTCTCTTCCTGAAACAAATATGAAGATAAAGTTTAATAATTCATTTCTAGGTGTTTTAATTTTATTAACATCCCATGAGAGCTTGCGGTTTTGTTTTCCTTTTCTGTCTTTTGATAGGTACCTCTTGTAATTTTATATTTTTAAATCCATAAAATAATTCATTTTGACTTATGTAAGTCATATACACTTTTAGATTTAAAAAGTAATGCTCTCTTTTATCTTGTTACAAATTTTGAATGCTGTAAGTAAATAATATATTTGTTTAACCTGTGATATATAAGAGATTTTGTTGGGAACTTGTTGATAATTATTCCTTAGACGTACTGAGTTTATAAAACTCAGACTCATTCTTTTAATTTTTCTGTTTCAAAAGAATTAAGCGCTGGAGCGTATTTCCGGTGCCAAAAAGTAGAAGCTGATATGAACATGTATTTTGAAATATTGTTTCATAGAGGAAATTACGCGTTCGTAAGAGGAAGTTGCGTTCCACTTCATTTATCTTTAATCTTAGTTCTGAAAACTTTGTATATCATTTGGTTATGTATTAACTTCCTTCACGCGGTGATTTATCACAGAAAATGGCGTTCAGAAAATCTATATTACATGGCGAAGCAGTTGTGTTTCTGAATTGTGGGTATGTCTAAAGTTTTTAGCTTTTCCCCATTTAAATTGAAAGATACTTTCAGGGTTTTTCGTATTACACTCACAAAGAAATTTAAAAATGTTTCCTGCTGCATCATTTTTTCCACAGTACTCATACCTTAAAATGAAATACACTGCCTTAATCGGAAGAAAATAATCCTTCAAGTAGTTTTTTGCTCGCTTTCTGGATGATAAAAAGGTCAGAGGATGCCAAGACTGTATAATACAATGGATGGTGTCCTCATTGCTGAAAAAGTTGACTATGGGTATTTGGGAGAAAGCGTGCTCGTTGTACAGTTTGAAATGCTCCATTTTTGACATTGGCTAATTTCATTGCTTGAAGGTCTTAGAAAGGAAAGTTTTTCTGTAACACTTCAAGTAGAAGGATTGCATTTAGATGTAAGTTAGAATGTGGGACTTAACCATTGAGAAGTAGATGTTGTACACGATCATTTGTGCTGCCCTCGACTGTAGATTTAGTTCCTCTCTTTTTCTCAAGAGAGCAGATGTGAGCATTTTATTTAATTTTCTTTATGAGCTTGCTGTTTGTAGCCGACCGTGGCGATGCACGTTCCCTTTTAAATTCACCATGCCAATCGCTAACTGTGGCAAGTTGAAATTTTCCAAAAATTTCCGTCAGTGCTTTGTGTTTAAACAAATTGCTAAGTCATTTTAACGCGTGTATTATTGAAAATATTTTCTTGCATATTTCTACAACCTGAGAATTCCAATTCAGGTTTCTATCGAAATGTACTCCCAGGTTTATTACTGACTCACTAAAGTAAATTATACACCATTGGAACTTTTTACTGGGATTAAATAAGTTAGGTTTAAAGTGATGAACAACCTGATCCAATAAAATTATATTCTGTGACTTTCCTGGGTTCACTTTAAGTTCAAATTTGGTAATATTCACTTCATTAAAGCGATATTGTAATGGATAAATAGAACCATGATATAAATAATGATATTTTAAAAACAATGTCAAACAAAGTGCCAAAAATGGGAGTCCAGGGTTCGTACATATTTTAGCAAGACTACACTCCTAAGAATAAAATTGGGGTTAATAAATTATGGTTATTCTGGAACAAGAGAAAAAACTCAAAACTCTTTTCTTACTACCCAACAGCAATCCTATTGAGCGTTTATTTTGAAGAGAAAACTTCTTAAAGTGAATTTTGCATCTGAAAATAGACTACAGACCGCTATTGCGAAATAATGGTCAAAAGTTTGTCCTAAAATTGCCGAACTGTGAAAACCATGAATAGTAGATATGAAGCGATAATTGATTCAAAGGGGCATTGACAACTGTAATTTAGTATAAAATGATGTCATGTGGTATGTCTAATTTACACTATACAAGCAAGATTTAGATGGGAAAAGGTCCACAATGTTTATATTTTCTTACAAATTTATTAATGTTGTTTTTATTTTACATTATCATATTAAATTAATAATTTGGTGCCAGGACATATAAAAATTACACCTTTTTCTAGAAATAAAAATATTTAAATTATGTCCCTCCCGAAAAACTAAAGGCAGTAAAATAGATACAGAAAACGCTTGATTTCATGCGTGAAGGTCGACCACGTTGTCCGGTATACCTCCTTCCTTCTCATGGAACAAAACCCGTCATAATCATCGACACTTTTCTACAGCCACATCTTCTCGATTTTAATTACTGATTTACCCTCATATAACACATATACACCAGAGGAGGAAAATTAAACTGACAAACTTTGAGTTGAACAGGACATTTTTGTGCTAATACCATGTTTTCCTATGAGTTTTTTTCAAATCGTTATATGGCGTATAAGTTCTTCAGATATAATGACTACTAAAAGTTTGATGAACGTCTTGACTCAATGCAATATTTGTTTAATAATATGGAAACTCCTTGAATGAGCCAATGTACATTATGCACTAAAATAAACGATTTCTAAAGCTGTTGATTGGCAGAGAGTGTCCTATACAATGGCTCCCCCTAACTCATGATTTCTCTAGTGGATTATTTTTTTTTCTTTTTGGAGGGTCAAATGTGCGATATTGGTTATGCGACACCATTTGAAACAGAAGAGAATCTTCTAGCCAGGATAGTTGCAACAATAGAGAACATTAAATACAAATCTGCATCGCGATATACAGCCTGTGTCTCGATGATGTAACCTTTAAGAGAGATCAAAGGAAGCAAATTTGAACCTCTTTTTTGCGTTACTCTCGATATGGTTTCCTCGAAAAAATGCCTCAATGGAAAATAATCTTGGTATCCCGTACAAGAGCTCAAAGTTTGTCGGTTAATTTTTTATTCAAACTTATCATTTGTCCAATGTACGGATTTAGAAAGATATCACAAACATTCTTAAAAGAAAGGCACGTAAATTAGCAGTGATGCCTTATATTCAATACTGATGAAAGTTGGAGAAAACATGTTCAAAAGTATAAGTAGGACAATTATTATAGTTACTTTCTTTATAATGAAGTTAAAAAGTACTAATAATAGTGAACTGGTTAAATTACAGATATAAAAATTAAAAGTAAAAATAAATTTAGCATTTATTTGTATGTTTGTACTTTATTTGGAACACAAGGATTTTGTAACAATTTGAAGAATCGTAATGACTAAAGATGTACGCATATAATAGAACTGAAATTAATGTGCAAGCGATATAGCTAAACTTTTTAGTTTGATAAGCTATAAAACAGCTAGTACTACCTCTTTGTTGGTTGGAACTTAATATCTCTCGCTGCGTCTTCTACCGACTATTTTGAAGTGTACCATAGTTGTACGAGTTTTTGTGTTGTTATATAAAGTATACTTCGTTAAATTAATATTGATATTAAATATTATTTTTAAGAGTACGACCATTTTTACTTATTTTTCCATACAAACAATATATTTGACCACTAATTAATAACAATGCTGCTTTCCTATCACCAGATCCGCTCTAATATGTATATTGCATATGTACCATTGGGAAAAGCATATAACGACAAAACGTTGAGATATTTGCATTTATTATCGCAAAAATGGCAGTCACAAAATTATAAATTAATTGTTGATAATTACATCCATACACTATACAAGGTAGTAAGAACACACCTTTCAGTTGATTGTAATATGAATTGCATTTAGTCGGTCCTGGTATTCTAGTGGTAACTATACTTGCCTCATAGACCCAAGATCGTGGGTTCAAATTCCGGCCAGGATCCATGGATTTTTTCGGGCGTAAAAATCCTAAGTGTGGCTTCCTTCCGAAGTGAACTAAAGCCGGGGGAGTTCCGTGTTATAGATTTGCAGTACGTAAAAGAACCTCAAGCCTGATAGAAGAGTCCTCTGAGCAAAATTTATCGGCCATTTCACGCCCTGAATTGAATGGGATGCTATTGATTTGAGATGTTAAAGAGTGTCCGTAAATAAACGAAATCAACAGCATTGCATTCAAGTTATTTTCGTTTTGGAATAAAATAAAATAAAAATAAAGTAAAATACCGTGTTTATGTTTTAGTTTTAAATTTGTATGAATGGCCTTGGGATTATTATTACATATTTCAAGAGGAAATATATACCTAAAGGCATTGATAACATAATGATACTTTAAACTATTGTTAACAAGTACCTAAGAAACGAAAGAAGTAGAGTGTATAGGTTCTTTGCGGATTTTGAAAATGCATTTATAGCACGTAGAATGTTAACTGATAAGGGAACAAAGAGAAATAAAACGATTGGGGAATACTTAGGAAAAGTAAGGGAGAAATGGTTTAGAATAGTTAAGAAGGATGAGAGAATTGGGGTATGATTGATAAAATAGTGCTAACAAGAGAATTATAAGAAGTGGGTAGTTTCATTATGCAGATAACCTGGAGATTGGGTGTAATGAGGTCTCCTTGATGGATGTTAAACTTATTAATATTATAATGTAGCTCAAGTATGTTAATCTGTTAAATATTCATGAATGTTTATTATTCATATACTTAAAAGCAACTCTGTTTAATTTAAGATAAAATTATTACACTGTTCTTTAACAGCAGTATCGGTACTTATGGGTAACATTTTTATGGATATTTCATATTTTAGGTATTGCAGCTGTTAAATTTTCTACAGGGTTTTCATTGAACCATACCTTACGAAAATCTTCCCGTTCCTTTTTTTAAAGTCTCTTTTTGCGTCATTTCCAATTATTTTCCAGCAGTTTTCAATAGAGATTAAATCATTAATGTTTCCTGGCCATTTAATAAGGTATCTGATGGTTCTCGATTGCATTTTTTTTTACGCTCTTAGCTCTGTTATAGGCGGTGGAATCCTCCTGAAAAATAAAGGTTTTCCACGATCCAAAATGTTCGGAAACAGCTATAATATAATATTTTATAAGCACATCTGCTTTTTCCAGATCATTCGACCTCTGGAAATTTCATTTTAAACCCAGCGGACTCAGGAACATTCGTTTCGATGTGGAAAGAATTTTTGTTAAATTTACATGTATATTTTATCTGGATTGATATTACACACTGCATTTCTTCACTCATACATTTTAATCTTGTACAACATTTTAATGCAGTTTCTCATTATTTTTGTAGAGGCCCTGCTTTATTTGACTTGTTGACTTCAGCCGAACCTTTAATACCCTATTTGGAAATTTCTACTATACATTGCAACACCGGATGACATTTGAGTTAAATGTCATATTAAGGGACAAAATTCTCACTTGTTAGCAGTCTAGAAAGTTATAAACAATTCGAGCTGATATAACGGAATTTTGACATCGTTGTTGCTGCTGAAAAAAACAAGGTTCAAAATTAAAGGGAAGGCAGGTGCCCCTTGTCGTGAGCCACTACTGGTTTATATATCTGTAGAAAGACCTTCTGGTGTTCGAGTAACGATAACGTTAGTTTTTCCTAGTCACTCTTATTCTCAGATCACAAATGACGCAACAAGTTCTTGGGATCACTTATGGCATGTTGAACCGTATTTTGCGTTGTGTAAAAGATACAGTTGTTATTTGATTTATTTATTTATGGACGCTCTTAAACATCTCAGGTCATCAGCGTCCCATTCAATTCAGGGCGTGAAACAGCCGACAAATTTTGTTCAGAGGCCTTTTCTTTCAAGTTGAGGTTCTTTATCGTGTCGTAAATGTATGACACGGGACCCACGGCTTTACTTCCCTTCCGAAGGAAGCCATACTTAAGATTTTTACGCCCGAAAAAATTCATCGGTCCTGGCCGGGTTCGAACCCGCGATCTTGGGTTTAGAAGGCAAGTATGGTTACCACTACACCACTATCAACATGTAAAAGATACAAATGTATAGTTCAGTTCCTAGGGCAGTTAAATAAAAATTAACAACATGTCGTTTTAATTTTTAAGTGAAGCAATACTTTTCATACGCAGTATGCAGTAGACATAGTGAGCTTTGTTATAACGTGTTAAAAATATCACTCAACGGTACTTACAGAGCTAATGTAACTTTGCTTTCAAAGCTTGCTGTTGCTTAGCGTAAGTTACTAAATCAGATGGGCATGCTATAAATAATCTTTTCAGGTCAATGTTGCCACGGATTACCTCGCTGTGTTTAGCTTTACCAAGATTTATGAAGCAGTGGTGCAACGGTGTTGATACGCTGAGTGAAAGTTAAATCAATATGCAGGATCTTCATAATTGGCGCATAATTGAACCAAAATTGTATTTATGAGCAATGACGGGGCTTAATCTATTTGGCCGGTAACAGGAACAAATTGCCTCCATTGTTGCCTTGCAGCAATGAAGATTTACGCTTTTGAAATCGCCAATTTTGGGAAGGGAGGGTCTGTAATTCAACAAGTGCCTGGGTTGCTTAAAGAGTTTTAGTGAGTTGTAAACCATAAATAAGGGCGTTACAAATTCTATGAAAACTAGTGCAACTATATTGTAATTGTCAACAATAATTGCAGACTAGCAGGTCCCTGCAGCGACGTTATAGAAGTCTTCATTGTCGTTGAAGGTAAGCTGGACAATAATTATTGTCCTTTATTCAGCTGATTTTTTTTTGATTTGTTTTATTTAAGGACGCTCTTTAACATCGGAGGTCATTAGCGTCCCATTCTATTTAGGGCGTGAAACCGCCGGTAAATTTTGCTCAGAGGCCTCTTATTTCAGACTTGAGGTTCTTTATCGTGCCGTAAATGTACGACACGGGACCCACGGCTTTACTTCCCTTCCGAAGGAAGCCATACTTACGATTTTTACGCCCGAAAAAATCCATCGATCCTGGCCGGGTTTGAACCCGCAACCTGGGGTTTAGAAGGCAAGTATGGTTACCACTACACCACCAGGACCGACATTCAGCTGATTGAAACATTGAAAGGTTATTATGTGTTCACTCTTAGAATGATCCTAATGTCAACAAACAAACAATGTATCCTTCCACAATTCTCACCAAGATTGTCAAAAACAGTGGCAAGTATAAGTAACGTAATGACAAAATAACACCGGTAATTTCATAGGTTAGGTTTACTACCTCCTTTATTGCGAATACCGGATACTTTTCGCAGACTTTTGAAAACAAGTTTAAAATAATTGTTTTCTCGCCACTAATTAAATCCTCGCCCGATTTTTGCTTTACATAACATATCTCGGTAGAAACTGCAGCATTCATTAGCGTCAGTCATGATAACAAGCGCAAACTGCCTACGCCTTGCCTTGTTTAAACATCCGTTGAATCAGGCGTTGAATCTTGGGAGTTGTAGCGCATCAATTTGCAACTTCGAAATGCAACTTTATTAAGACAACAGTAATTAAATTAAAGTCACAAGTATTAATTTTTTGTATAGTAGATGTTATTCATTACTGAACCCATCTTCAAATTTAGATTGCTAACATGTAACTACTTTCTTTGCGTGCATTGCTACTGTGTTGTACTTGGTTGCATACAGTCATGTTAGTGACGTAAGTCATATGACATTATTTTGATCGGGATCAGTATAGGGGTGAACAGGGAAGTAACCGCTGATATATGAAAAAACATTGAACATTGTCACTTGAATTCAAGCAGCGAGATAAACATCTAGTGTGTTCAAATACGTCTGTTTTCAGAAAATATTGTACTCTTGCGTCATATTCCTAAGAAAGGAAATAATGCTTTACTTGTATCCGTTGACTGTGTGGGCAAAACAGAAATAAGTTACGTACAAGCATCGCCAAAAATTATCTACATAGGATTAATGATCGTTTGACTAGGTCTTTGGTATATGTGTCTATAATATGGGCTCTTTCTTGTTACATGCGTGTGAATGGCGGAATCAGAGCGGAATATGAGCAAGGCGAAGATGGTTTAAAGACATTTCCAAAATGCAATCAGCCTCGTAAAAGCATATTGAAGAAATCCTTGCAGTAATAAATGCTAACAAAGACCATTCTTTTCAAAAAGATTATGTTGCGGTTGGCAGTTACACTGCAGTGCTATAACAGTAAGGCGACTGCTCCATCAAGCGGGCATACATTACAGAAAGGCACCAAAGAAACAAACATGACTGAGAATCGCCGTAATGCTCGCAAAAATTTGCTCTTGAGTGTATAAGAGAGTGATGTGAAAAGTTTGGTAAAAATGCAAGTAAATTTTTTGTAACGTTACATACCTTATTTTTCAACATAGTCTCCATAGATGTCTGTATACTTGGTCCAGCGAATTTTTTATTTTTTCATTTGTCAAACTCTGCGAGTACTCAGTGACAACGACGATCACTTCCTCATTTTATGAAAATTTCTTCCCACCAAGTCACTTGGGCTATATTCGGAGAGTAGGGCAGATGAGGAATCAATTCGAAGACAAATTCATGCACTTTGGCTATTGTGATTACTGCTGTATGGGCTGGAGTATTGTCTTGGTGAAAGAACACTTTTTATGCCATTCTTGCATTTTTTCAGACAAAGCATGTTTCAAACGGTCCAACAATGTAGCCTAATAAACCGCAGTTATGGCTCTGATATTTTCCAAAGTATTTTAGGATTATATCCTGGGAAACCCCAAAAACATTGGCCATCACCTTTCCTGCCGACAACACAGTCATCTTCTTTGGCGCGCTCTTACCAGCATTTCCCCATTGTTTTGACAGCTGATTTGTCTCCTGAGTGTAATGGTGTGTACTCAAGTTTCATTCACAGTCACGAATCGGCGGAAGAGCTATTAAACAGAGCCAGACACTGTTGAAATGTTCTTCCGCAACATCTTCTTTTTGGTTCGTGGCATCGAACGTGCGCACATCTTTCTTATCTCTAATTTTTCGTACAGATATTATGTATTCATTCAGTTGAAATGAATACAGTCAAATGAGTGGTCGGAGCGCGCTTCATCTTTAGTGCTTCTTTTACCACGTTTAAATTCATTCCAGAAACAAACGGTCTTCAACGACAGTGCAGAATGTGAATGAACTTCACCCAACTCTGATCAGTTTGCATTCCAGTTATTAAAGTGGAAATATTAGCACGAATCTCTGTCTCTCTCTCTGTCTCTCTCTCTCTCTCTCTCTCTATCTCTCTCTCTCTCTCTCTCTCTCTTCCATTTATTACTTCGCATGCGACATTGATTACTTCAGGTAGCTGTAAAAAATTAACTGAACATAATATCTGTCTAAAATTTGTCGAAACGTACGTACACGAAATACTCTTACCAACAATGATGCCGCTTAACAAATTTTCTCGCCATTTCAAAGAAATTTACCAGACTTATCAAACAACTCTTATAGTCAAAACGGACGGTTTCTGGGAAGTGGAAAAATTTTCATCAGATTAAAGTGAAGAATTTATTTAATGTGATAAGAAAAACGCGCTGTTCTCCCAAACATATTATTGTCAATGAAAGAAGTAGTCGCATTGACGTAGTAGTTCGGGGCTGGATATCGATTTCAGCGTCCATGTTTCGTTCAAAATGGATTCAATGGAATACGCAAAGTCCTTGAAGATTGAGGATCCCCTAGAGTACAAGCTGTTTACCCAGTCATTGAAATGCCAACCAGGAAAGAAGCAGTGTCCACACTTCGACAATATCAAAAAATTGGCCAAGGGCTCAAAATTAATTTGATTAGGTTTACTATAAAAAAAAAACGAAATATATAATTTATTTTATATGATGAATTTCTAAGAAGAAAATAATCTTAATTTTATTAATAAACCGTGCCCCGTTCTCACATTAATTAAGATACATAGATAAAAGAAATAAACAGCAGTGAAAGGCCTGTCTGCAGTCAGCTACATATCGCTTTACAATCCTAATACAAATATTAAAGGAACACAGATATGGTTAGGTACGTCACTTCATTTTACATTTAATATAAAATACAATCCCTAGATTGCAGCAGGCACTATAAAAAGTTATAGTGCGGCTAATGCGTTCTCTCTGCCTCTTCTTGCATAATTAACCAATGCGCTGACAGAACGTTAGATATTTCTTTCATTTCCACTCCACAAATATAACCTTAGTTTCATTGGCCACATACGGTTAATAATAGATGTAGTAATATTCGACCTAGCTGATTTTAGCCAGTAAAAGCATAACATTGTCGATTATCATAAAACGATAAGATTTTCAACACAGGTGCATAAGTGAGATAGATTACTTTGGTCGATGTCTGCACGAAAAAACGAAAGGAGACTGGGGATGTCTTGACAAGTTGAGTTCTGTATAGACATTATAGCGTATTGCCCTAGATTATACTTTACCCTTTATTGAATGTTTTGGTTGTTAATTTTCTGATTATCTATGCTGCTAATAACCCAAGTAGTAGTAGTAGTAGTAGTAGTAGTAGTAGTAGTAGTAGTAGTAGTAGTAGTAGTAGTAGTAGTAGTAGTAGTGGTAGTAGTAGTAGTGGTAGTAGTAGTAGTAGTAGTAGTAGTAGTAGTAGTAGTAGTAGTAGTAGTAGTAGTAGTGGTGGTAGTAGTAGTGGTAGTAGTGGTAGTAATAGTGATGGTGGTGGTAGTAGTAGTAGTAGTAGTAGTAGTAGTAGTAGTGGTAGTGGTGGTAGTAGTGGTAGTAGTAGCAGTAGTGGTAGTAGTAATGGTGGTAGTAGTAGTAGTAGTAGTAGTAGTAGTAGTAGTAGTAGTGGTAGTGGTAATGGTAGTAGTGGTGGTAGTAGTAGTAGTAGTAGTAGTGGTAGTGGTGGTAGTAGTGGTAGTAGTGGTAGTAGTAGCAGTAGTGGTAGTAGTAATGGTAGTAGTAGTAGTAGTAGTAGTAGTAGTAGTAGTAGTAGTAGTAGTGGTAGTGGTAATGGTAGTGGTAGTAGTATGAAGGAGAAGAAGAAGAAGAATTAGACCTACACGAATGGAACACTCACAACAAAAGTGTGTCAAGGAACTTGATATGCGGAAATACCAAAATCAGAGTTTTGCCATTTATTTGAATTCATTTCGCTTTAATGATTTCGTTGCTTGTTGCTAGTACTTCGGCATTGTGTTGTAAGAAATTCTCGGAACTTGCACCTAATGATGAAGAAACGTTGCCACAAATTTAAGATCCCGAATAACGTGGGGACTATGTGCAACCAAATAGATAAATTAATAATTTCTTTGGATTGTGAATCAGATATCATTGAAAGCAAGGACAGTATGAACATTAAAAGCCAGAGTAATGCTTTTTTATTCTATTTGTTTGTTTATTTAAAGCGCTCTTTAATATCTCTGGGTATTAGCTTCCCATGCAATTCAGGACATTAAATGGCCAATCAATTTTGCTTAAAGGTCACTTCTTTCAGGTTGGAGGTTCTTTTATGTGCCTTAAATCCTAAACCCTAATTACCATTTTTACGCTCGAAAATATTCATAGACTCTGGCGGGTTTAAACCCTCGACCTTGGGTCTACGAGGCTTGTAAGTTTCCATAGGACTGACTTCCCTTTGGAGGTGTAATTGGTTGACCTACTGAAATAATTAATTACAAAAGGAGAAGCAACAATTTTTCTAATGGCTACGAAGTAATTTGAGCAATAATGTCATTATGTATTGTATTCATATCGCTGGTTAATCAGAAATATCGAGCTAGTCTGATGAACCAGCAAAATAAAAGATCTGTACAATTTCACCCAATGCCCACACTATCGTAGTTGCAGGCCCACCTTGGACATGAATGGATTTTAATGTGATTGTTATTTATATTTTGTCTTGTATGGTTCATACGGAAATTGTAACAGGCATTTAGGCTTAATACCTGCAAATGATAAATATGACAACTATATCCTTATACTTAAACTGATTCAGTCCCTTTCCAGTTGATTAAAAAATCAAATTGTTTCCGATGCATGCTGCCTAACATTTTCTGGTACAGCACAGTATCTTATATTTTGCTTTATTACAATTTCCATATACAACTTTATTAAATTATGACCTGCAGAGAATAAAAATAATTATTTCACAATGCTACAGAAATCTCGATAATAAATTGGATTCACTTCAGAATGTTTTTTTTTTTTTTTTTTTTTTGAGTAGTGTTTAACGCCCGTTTTTACTACTGAGGCACCACAGGCGGTGGACACTGATGATACATGAAATGAAATGATAAATTGGGAAAAGGATATATATTTTAAGGAAGGAAGCGTTCCAGGCCTAAGTTTAGGTACCTCCCCGGCATTTGCCAGTTATGAAGACTGAGGAAAACCTGGAAAAACCCCAGTCAGGGAGGACGGTCTTGGCGGGATTCGAACCGCAGACCTCCCGCTCACGAGTCCGTGTCTTAACGACCTCGGCCACCCGTGGCGGTTCTTCAGAATGTGAAATCACTCCTGAATCATGGCAAAAGATCAGATGGATATCTTGATTTGAAAGACATAAGCCTTATGCCACTTGTTAGTAAGGTTAAAGCGCTGTATTAACTAAACACATATCGAGATAATTGGCTGCAGTGCTAGTTTGAACAAGTGTGACAACAATTTTAAGATTTAAGATTTTTTCGGATTATCTTGAATCGACATGTTTCTTTTAGTTATCGTATTGTTCCAGTAATAAAGTGGCCGTGGTCACTAACCCGCGTATTGTTGGATGGAGCCCGCAAAGACATTTCTACTCAAATGAGTTTTTTTTTTTTTTTTTTTTTTTTCGATTCTCATCAATGGTAAATTCTGGAGAGGTGCCCTTGGGGTTTGAATGCGACCTTAGCAAAATTACTTTCACAATTTATCATTTCATCTCAAATATCATCACTGCCTGTGATGCCACAATAGCGAAAACGGGGTTAAACATTATTTGAAACATCGCTTATTAGATTATTTGCTTACTGACTTCCAGTGCCACCAACGTAAGGCATGCACCTTGACAGCCAATAAAATAGCAGCAAATATTATAAATATCAGATAAAAATGTACAATTGCACAGGTTGCGGCGAAATGTACTTTTATGGTTAGGGGGTATTCTAATAGTAAGGCGGGGAACAAATTTAGAAAAATCACTAAAGATGAATACATTAATAAATTATCGTGAAATTCTTTCAAAATAGGCTTGATGCTCTCAATTCCAGGCATGTAAGTAGTAAATCTTAGGTATTAATATATTTATATTCTCTCTTTTTCTCTCTTGGTGCTTGTTTAATCTGTTTTCATACATAACATTACCTTCGAGATTCAATGTTTATTGTTACCACCTTCACTTGTCTTCTTGCCTTTGAAGAATATCAATTGTTCGAAATACAGCAAGTGATAAACTGTGAAAATTAAGTGTTTTTATGCTTCTGTGGTTATTGTTATTTTAGTCACATTGTTCTAAGTGTTCCTTTTTTCATTTAGATTATACATATATCTTTTTCTAACGAAATAATTTCGACCATTCCTTCACAATGGAATGAAGGGGAAGCTTCCCCATACCCACCGTCAAGACGTTGTTAAATATCACTGGGTGGAAATCATTCTTAACATTTAATCAAAGGAATGTATTTAATGTGGAATTTCAGGTTATATTACAAAACATGTCTGACTTAAATGAACTTCTCCAAACAAATTCTGGTGGTCGTACTGTTGAATATTTATATTTATTACGTTCCTGAATATTTGTTAATAAAATTAGAAATAAATTTAAGATTGCAAATTTAGACCATTGTACCTGTAGATAAGGCTAAAATTATGGTTGTTAGCTGGGGAAACTGAAGGCCGATAAAGCCCACTTTTTTGGTTCCTGGAAAACGTTTTAAACGGGTGCACGATCTCAACTAAGCTATAAATTCATCTGTGCTGACACCTCAGTAGGCGTACCGCAGCGCCTTTGATTAAGTGCTTGTAACGCCTACAGATATTGTGGAGAAAGATAGAGAGGGGTTGCGAGGTTAAGTGCCACAATACAGCTCATAACACGGGTTTTGCCAAGGCACTCGCAAAACTTCTGGAATATACCAAGGTGTTCAAGGTCTGCTAATAATTGTAATAATGGCAAACATTGTACTGCACACAGCAAATGCAAACATTTTTGTAATGAGCTTTCTGAAAGCACAGCATGTGAAATTGATTGAATCGTAATTAATAATTTATTCAAAGATACATTTTGTATTTCATTTTTAATGTATAACATCTCTGAATGTTTCGCTCTATATGCATCCATTTTTTTTGGATGTGCACCTAGCGAGCCGTAGTACATTCATTAATGATACATAATGTCAAATGTTCGTGGTTTCTAATTAACTCCTACTTTATATGCAAATGTATCGTAAATAACGTTTTAATTGATGCAATTATCCTTGTTTAAGCACTCTCTTACTACTTGCTGTGCAAAATTCCACAATGGTTCAAACCTGCTTTCAGATTTATATTAATAATGACTTTTAATTAAATACTATTTATTTTGTAACTTTGCAGGTATAAAGCAATGCAAGGTTGATCAATGAACCGTTTCTATGCTCAAAATATTTATATTTAAATGTTTTATTAATATTTTAACGCCCGTTTTTACTACTGAGGCCCCACAGGCGGTTTAATAGTGTTTAATGCCCATTTTAACTACTGAGGCATCATAGGAGGTGGACTCTGATGGTACATGAAATGAAATGATAAACTGAGAAAAGATTTTTTTTTAAGGAAGGAAGCGTTCCAGGACAAAGTTCAGGGTACCCCCGGCATTGGTCATTTATGAGGATTGAGATAAGCCTGGAAAAATCCTACAAAATACCTCAGTCAGACCCCGCTCACGAGTCCGCGCCTTGACGACCTCGGCCATCTGTGGCGATTCAAAATTCGTTGCCAGACTATTATATAACTTGTATGAACTATAATAGAACTAAATTAACTACTCTTCATAATTCAAGAAATCATAGAGAGATCCTACATAAGCAATTTGTTAAGGACTCTGTCATCTACGAAGAACAACAACGGAGCTAACTACAGAGCGATCCAATGAACTATGAACTACCTGGGGGTGTTTTGCCTATAGGCGAGAGTGACATCGCTGCCATCTGTGTGTTTCATAAAGTCGCGTTGATACAACCATAAAACAGTTTCCTTAACTGTTTTAAAAGGTTTTACTTACCAACTTTATAAAAGCAGGTACTTAAACTGGCCACCGTCCTTGCTCAAACAGTTTGACAACTCTTTAAAAACCTGCCCATCACTCTACATAATTAACATTGAGTAATGTTGGCTATTATACGCGGATATTCTGAGGGGCATCATTTTATTCATCTCTTACAACATAGTTAGTGCTCACTGTAATCAGTTTTAAATACAGTATCATTTTATATTTTCAGTGATAATATAAATACTAAAATTAAAATACCAAGTTTACGCGGGGCGATTCCAAATTCCATTTTCCGGTTGCAGCGGCTTCACTACCTCACCCCAGTGAGCAGTCATTCTCAGGCAGCCCACAACTCAAATAATCTCACTGTACACCAAATTCACTTTAATGATGCCATTCTTTAAAACTGTTATCATTATTTTTAATTGTATTCATATTTTGTCGCAGAGTTTTATTAAATCTCATAAATTTAAAGTAAAATATACATTGCTCATATAAAAACCGGATATATTAATATGTAAAACAACTGATTTCAAAACTTGAAAATGTGTATCACATTTTGGTCTACTGTGAATGAGGCCCTTACCTCTTGAGCATAATAACATTTATAACTCAATAATAGCTTTAGATAAGGTTATAGAATTAATCATGTGCTTCAATGTAACTTGACTAATGGGGTTAAA